>OV702282.1:235383527-235983527 GCA_916181665.1 Avena sativa | reverse complement strand
TGAGCTCAGAGGGGTTGAATCACGGAGAATGGAGCTGGAGGGGAAGGCATAAGGAGAAACGGAGTGCAGAACATGTTGGATGCGATCATACCAGCACTAAAGCACCGGATCCCATCAGAACTCCGAAGTTAAGCGTGCTTGGGCGAGAGTAGTACTAGGATGGGTGACCTCCTGGGAAGTCCTCGTGTTGCATCCCTCTTTTTTTGTATTGCGTCACGCGACGACGGGGTATGGGCGAAGAAATATTTTAATTTTATTGTTTTGGACGGTCCGTGGTCGTTTTATGCGGTGGTAAATCGGGGTTTCGCGTTGGGTGAGCTCAGAGGGGTTGAATCACGGAGAATGGAGCTGGAGGGGAAGGCATAAGGAGAAACGGAGTGCAAAACATGTCGGATGCGATCATACCAGCACTAAAGCACCGGATCCCATCAGAACTCCGAAGTTAAGCGTGCTTGGGCGAGAGTAGTACTAGGATGGGTGACCTCCTGGGAAGTCCTCGTGTTGCATCCCTCTTTTTTTGTATTGCGTCACGCGACGACGGGGTATGGCGAAGAAATATTTTAATTTTATTGTTTTGGACGGTCCGTGGTCGTTTTATGCGGTGGTAAATCGGGGTTTCGCGTTGGGTGAGCTCAGAGGGGTTGAATCACGGAGAATGGAGCTGGAGGGGAAGGCATAAGGAGAAACGGAGTGCAGAACATGCCGGATGCGATCATACCAGCACTAAAGCACCGGATCCCATCAGAACTCCAAAGTTAAGCGTGCTTGGGCGAGAGTAGTACTAGGATGGGTGACCTCCTGGGAAGTCCTCGTGTTGCATCCCTCTTTTTTTGTATTGCGTCACGCGACGACGGGGTATGGCGAAGAAATATTTTAATTTTATTGTCTTGGACGGTCCGTGGTCGTTTTATGCGGTGGTAAATCGGGGTTTCGCGTTGGGTGAGCTCAGAGGGGTTGAATCACGGAGAATGGAGCTGGAGGGGAAGGCATAAGGAGAAACGGAGTGCAGAACATGTCGGATGCGATCATACCAGCACTAAAGCACCGGATCCCAGCAGAACTCCGAAGTAGTACTAGGATGGGTGACCTCCTGGGAAGTCCTCGTGTTGCATCCCTCTTTTTTTGTATTGCGTCACCCGACGACGGGGTATGGGCGAAGAAATATTTTAATTTTATTGTTTTGGACGGTCCGTGGTCGTTTTATGCGGTGGTAAATCGGGGTTTCGCGTTGGGTGAGCTCAGAGGGGTTGAATCACGGAGAATGGACCTGGAGGGGAAGGCATAAGGAGAAACGGAGTGCAGAACATGCCGGATGCGATCATACCAGCACTAAAGCACCGGATCCCATCAGAACTCCGAAGTTAAGCGTGCTTGGGCGAGAGTAGTACTAGGATGGGTGACCTCCTGGGAAGTCCTCGTGTTGCATCCCTCTTTTTTTGTATTGCGTCACGCGACGACGGGGTATGGGCGAAGAAATATTTTAATTTTATTGTTTTGGACGGTCCGTGGTCGTTTTATGCGGTGGTAAATCGGGGTTTCGCGTTGGGTGAGCTCAGAGGGGTTGAATCACGGAGAATGGAGCTGGAGGGGAAGGCATAAGGAGAAACGGAGTGCAGAACATGCCGGATGCGATCATACCAGCACTAAAGCACCGGATCCCATCAGAACTCCGAAGTTAAGCGTGCTTGGGCGAGAGTAGTACTAGGATGGGTGACCTCCTGGGAAGTCCTCGTGTTGCATCCCTCTTTTTTTGTATTGCGTCACGCGACGACGGGGTATGGGCGAAGAAATATTTTAATTTTATTGTTTTGGACGGTCCGTGGTCGTTTTATACGGTGGTTAATCGGGGTTTCGCGTTGGGTGAGCTCAGAGGGGTTGAATCACGGAGAATGGAGCTGGAGGGGAAGGCATAAGGAGAAACGGAGTGCAGAACATGCCGGATGCGATCATACCAGCACTAAAGCACCGGATCCCATCAGAACTCCGAAGTTAAGCGTGCTTGGGCGAGAGTAGTACGAGGATGGGTGACCTCCTGGGAAGTCCTCGTGTTGCATCCCTCTTTTTTTGTATTGCGTCACCCGACGACGGGGTATGGGCGAAGAAATATTTTAATTTTATTGTTTTGGACGGTCCGTGGTCGTTTTATGCGGTGGTAAATCGGGGTTTCGCGTTGGGTGAGCTCAGAGGGGTTGAATCACGGAGAATGGACCTGGAGGGGAAGGCATAAGGAGAAACGGACTGCAGAACATGCCGGATGCGATCATACCAGCACTAAAGCACCGGATCCCATCAGAACTCCGAAGTTAAGCGTGCTTGGGCGAGAGTAGTACTAGGATGGGTGACCTCCTGGGAAGTCCTCGTGTTGCATCCCTCTTTTTTTGTATTGCGTCACGCGACGACGGGGTATGGGCGAAGAAATATTTTAATTTTATTGTTTTGGACGGTCCGTGGTCGTTTTATGCGGTGGTAAATCGGGGTTTCGTGTTGGGTGAGCTCAGAGGGGTTGAATCACGGAGAATGGAGCTGGAGGGGAAGGCATAAGGAGAAACGGAGTGCAGAACATGCCGGATGCGATCATACCAGCACTAAAGCACCGGATCCCATCAGAACTCCGAAGTTAAGCGTGCTTGGGCGAGAGTAGTACTAGGATGGGTGACCTCCTGGGAAGTCCTCGTGTTGCATCCCTCTTTTTTTGTATTGCGTCACGCGACGACGGGGTATGGGCGAAGAAATATTTTAATTTTATTGTTTCGGACCGTCCGTGGTCGTTTTATGCGGTGGTAAATCAGGGTTTCGCGTTGGGTGAGCTCAGAGGGGTTGAATCACGGAGAATGGAGCTGGAGGGGAAGGCATAAGGAGAAACGGAGTGCAGAACATGCCGGATGCGATCATACCAGCACTAAAGCACCGGATCCCATCAGAACTCCGAAGTTAAGCGTGCTTGGGCGAGAGTAGTACGAGGATGGGTGACCTCCTGGGAAGTCCTCGTGTTGCATCCCTCTTTTTTTGTATTGCGTCACGCGACGACGGGGTATGGGCGAAGAAATATTTTAATTTTATTGTTTTGGACGGTCCGTGGTCGTTTTATGCGGTGGTAAATCGGGGTTTCGCGTTGGGTGAGCTCAGAGGGGTTGAATCACGGAGAATGGAGCTGGAGGGGAAGGCATAAGGAGAAACGGAGTGCAGAACATGTCGGATGCGATCATACCAGCACTAAAGCACCGGATCCCATCAGAACTCCGAAGTTAAGCGTGCTTGGGCGAGAGTAGTACTAGGATGGGTGACCTCCTGGGAAGTCCTTGTGTTGCATCCCTCTTTTTTTGTATTGCGTCACGCGACGACGGGGTATGGGCGAAGAAATATTTTAATTTTATTGTTTTGGACGGTCCGTGGTCGTTTTATGCGGTGGCAAATCGGGGTTTCGCGTTGGGTGAGCTCAGAGGGGTTGAATCACGGAGAATGGAGCTGGAGGGGAAGGCATAAGGAGAAACGGAGTGCAGAACATGTCGGATGCGATCATACCAGCACTAAAGCACCGGATCCCATCAGAACTCCGAAGTTAAGCGTGCTTGGGCGAGAGTAGTATTAGGATGGGTGACCTCCTGGGAAGTCCTCGTGTTGCATCCCTCTTTTTTTGTATTGCGTCACGCGACGACGGGGTATGGGCGAAGAAATATTTTAATTTTATTGTTTTGGGCGGTCCGTGGTCGTTTTATGCGGTGGCAAATCGGGGTTTCGCGTTGGGTGAGCTCAGAGGGGTTGAATCACGGAGAATGGAGCTGGAGGGGATGGCAGAAGGGGAAACGGAGTGCAGAACATGTCGGATGCGATCATACCAGCACTAAAGCACCGGATCCCATCAGAACTCCGAAGTTAAGCGTGCTTGGGCGAGAGTAGTACTAGGATGGGTGACCTCCTGGGAAGTCCTCGTGTTGCATCCCTCTTTTTTTGTATTGCGTCACGCGACGACGGGGTATGGGCGAAGAAATATTTTAATTTTATTGTTTTGGACGGTCCGTGGTCGTTTTATGCGGTGGCAAATCGGGGTTTCGCGTTGGGTGAGCTCAGAGGGGTTGAATCACGGAGAATGGAGCTGGAGGGGAAGGCATAAGGAGAAACGGAGTGCAGAATATGTCGGATGCGATCATACCAGCACTAAAGCACCGGATCCCATCAGAACTCCGAAGTTAAGCGTGCTTGGGCGAGAGTAGTACTAGGATGGGTGACCTCCTGGGAAGTCCTCGTGTTGCATCCCTCTTTTTTTGTATTGCGTCACGCGACGACGGGGTATGGGCGAAGAAATATTTTAATTTTATTGTTTTGGACGGTCCGTGGTCGTTTTATGCGGTGGCAAATCGGGGTTTCGCGTTGGGTGAGCTCAGAGGGGTTGAATCACGGAGAATGGAGCTGGAGGGGAAGGCATAAGGAGAAACGGAGTGCAGAACATGTCGGATGCGATCATACCAGCACTAAAGCACCGGATCCCATCAGAACTCCGAAGTTAAGCGTGCTTGGGCGAGAGTAGTACTAGGATGGGTGACCTCCTGGGAAGTCCTCGTGTTGCATCCCTCTTTTTTTGTATTGCGTCACGCGACGACGGGGTATGGGCGAAGAAATATTTTAATTTTATTGTTTTGGACGGTCCGTGGTCGTTTTATGCGGTGGTAAATCGGGGTTTCGCGTTGGGTGAGCTCAGAGGGGTTGAATCACGGAGAATGGAGCTGGAGGGGAAGGCATAAGGAGAAACGGAGTGCAGAACATGCCGGATGCGATCATACCAGCACTAAAGCACCGGATCCCATCAGAACTCCGAAGTTAAGCGTGCTTGGGCAAGAGTAGTACTAGGATGGGTGACCTCCTGGGAAGTCCTCGTGTTGCATCCCTCTTTTTTTGTATTGCGTCACGCGACGACGGGGTATGGGCGAAGAAATATTTTAATTTTATTGTTTTGGACGGTCCGTGGTCGTTTTATGCGGTGGTAAATCGGGGTTTCGCGTTGGGTGAGCTCAGAGGGGTTGAATCACGGAGAATGGAGCTGGAGGGGAAGGCATAAGGAGAAACGGAGTGCAGAACATGCCGGATGCGATCATACCAGCACTAAAGCACCGGATCCCATCAGAACTCCGAAGTTAAGCGTGCTTGGGCGAGAGTAGTACTAGGATGGGTGACCTCCTGGGAAGTCCTCGTGTTGCATCCCTCTTTTTTTGTATTGCGTCACGCGACGACGGGGTATGGGCGAAGAAATATTTTAATTTTATTGTTTTGGACGGTCCGTGGTCGTTTTATGCGGTGGCAAATCGGGGTTTCGCGTTGGGTGAGCTCAGAGGGGTTGAATCACGGAGAATGGAGCTGGAGGGGAAGGCATAAGGAGAAACGGAGTGCAGAACATGGCGGATGCGATCATACCAGCACTAAAGCACCGGATCCCATCAGAACTCCGAAGTTAAGCGTGCTTGGGCGAGAGTAGTACGAGGATGGGTGACCTCCTGGGAAGTCCTCGTGTTGCATCCCTCTTTTTTTGTATTGCGTCACGCGACGACGGGGTATGGGCGAAGAAATATTTTAATTTTATTGTTTTGGACGGTCCGTGGTCGTTTTATGCGGTGGTAAATCGGGGTTTCGCGTTGGGTGAGCTCAGAGGGGTTGAATCATGGAGAATGGAGCTGGAGGGGAAGGCATCAGGAGAAACGGAGTGCAGAACATGTCGGATGCGATCATACCAGCACTAAAGCACCGGATCCCATCAGAACTCCGAAGTTAAGCGTGCTTGGGCGAGAGTAGTACTAGGATGGGTGACCTCCTGGGAAGTCCTCGTGTTGCATCCCTCTTTTTTTGTATTGCGTCACGCGACGACGGGGTATGGGCGAAGAAATATTTTAATTTTATTGTTTTGGACGGTCCGTGGTCGTTTTATGCGGTGGTAAATCGGGGTTTCGCGTTGGGTGAGCTCAGAGGGGTTGAATCACGGAGAATGGAGCTGGAGGGGAAGGCATAAGGAGAAACGGAGTGCAGAGCATGTCGGATGCGATCATACCAGCACTAAAGCACCGGATCCCATCAGAACTCCGAAGTTAAGCGTGCTTGGGCGAGATAGTACTAGGATGGGTGACCTCCTGGGAAGTCCTCATGTTGCATCCCTCTTTTTTTGTATTGCGTCACGCGACGACGGGGTATGGGCGAAGAAATATTTTAATTTTATTGTTTTGGACGGTCCGTGGTCGTTTTATGCGGTGGCAAATCGGGGTTTCGCGTTGGGTGAGCTCAGAGGGGTTGAATCACGGAGAATGGAGCTGGAGGGGAAGGCATAAGGAGAAACGGAGTGCAGAACATGTCGGATGCGATCATACCAGCACTAAAGCACCAGATCCCATCAGAACTCCGAAGTTAAGCGAGCTTGGGCGAGAGTAGTACTAGGATGGGTGACCTCCTGGGAAGTCCTCATGTTGCATCCCTCTTTTTTTGTATTGCGTCACGCGACGACGGGGTATGGGCGAAGAAATATTTTAATTTTATTGTTTTGGACGGTCCGTGGTCGTTTTATGCGGTGGTAAATCGGGGTTTCGCGTTGGGTGAGCTCAGAGGGGTTGAATCACGGAGAATGGAGCTAGAGGGGAAGGCATAAGGAGAAACGGAGTGCAGAGCATGTCGGATGCGATCATACCAGCACTAAAGCACCGGATCCCATCAGAACTCCGAAGTTAAGCGTGCTTGGGCGAGATAGTACTAGGATGGGTGACCTCCTGGGAAGTCCTCATGTTGCATCCCTCTTTTTTTGTATTGCGTCACGCGACGACGGGGTATGGGCGAAGAAATATTTTAATTTTATTGTTTTGGACGGTCCGTGGTCGTTTTATGCGGTGGCAAATCGGGGTTTCGCGTTGGGTGAGCTCAGAGGGGTTGAATCACGGAGAATGGAGCTGGAGGGGAAGGTATAAGGAGAAACGGAGTGCAGAACATGTTGGATGCGATCATACCAGCACTAAAGCACCAGATCCCATCAGAACTCCGAAGTTAAGCGTGCTTGGGCGAGAGTAGTACTAGGATGGGTGACCTCCTGGGAAGTCCTCATGTTGCATCCCTCTTTTTTTGTATTGCGTCACGCGACGACGGGGTATGGGCAAAGAAATATTTTAATTTTATTGTTTTGGACGGTCCGTGGTCGTTTTATGCGGTGGTAAATCGGGGTTTCGCGTTGGGTGAGCTCAGAGGGGTTGAATCACGGAGAATGGAGCTGGAGGGGAAGGCATAAGGAGAAACGGAGTGCAGAACATGCCGGATGCGATCATACCAGCACTAAAGCACCGGATCCCATCAGAACTCCGAAGTTAAGCGTGCTTGGGCGAGAGTAGTACTAGGATGGCTGACCTCCTGGGAAGTCCTCGTGTTGCATCCCTCTTTTTTTGTATTGCGTCACGCGACGACGGGGTATGGGCGAAGAAATATTTTAATTTTATTGTTTTGGATGGTCCGTGGTCGTTTTATGCGGTGGTAAATCAGGGTTTCGCGTTGGGTGAGCTCAGAGGGGTTGAATCACGGAGAATGGAGCTGGAGGGGAAGGCATAAGGAGAAACGGAGTGCAGAACATGCCGGATGCGATCATACCAGCACTAAAGCACCGGATCCCATCAGAACTCCGAAGTTAAGCGTGCTTGGGCGAGAGTAGTACTAGGATGGGTGACCTCCTGGGAAGTCCTCGTGTTGCATCCCTCTTTTTTTGTATTGCGTCACGCGACGACGGGGTATGGGCGAAGAAATATTTTAATTTTATTGTTTTGGACGGTCCGTGGTCGTTTTATGCGGTGGTAAATCGGGGTTTCGCGTTGGGTGAGCTCAGAGGGGTTGAATCACGGAGAATGGAGCTGGAGGGGAAGGCATAAGGAGAAACGGAGTGCAGAACATGTCGGATGCGATCATACCAGCACTAAAGCACCGGATCCCATCAGAACTCCGAAGTTAAGCGTGCTTGGGCGAGAGTAGTACTAGGATGGGTGACCTCCTGGGAAGTCCTCGTGTTGCATCCCTCTTTATTTGTATTGCGTCACGCGACGACGGGGTATGGGCGAAGAAATATTTTAATTTTATTGTTTTGGACGGTCCGTGGTCGTTTTATGCGGTGGTAAATCGCGGTTTCGCGTTGGGTGAGCTCAGAGGGGTTGAATCACGGAGAATGGAGCTGGAGGGGAAGGCATAAGGAGAAACGGAGTGCAGAACATGTCGGATGCGATCATACCAGCACTAAAGCACCGGATCCCATCAGAACTCCGAAGTTAAGCGTGCTTGGGCGAGAGTAGTACTAGGATGGGTGACCTCCTCGGAAGTCCTCGTGTTGCATCCCTCTTTTTTTGTATTGCGTCACGCGATGACGGGGTATGGGCGAAGAAATATTTTAATTTTATTGTTTTGGACGGTCCGTGGTCGTTTTATGCGGTGGCAAATCGGGGTTTCGCGTTGGGTGAGCTCAGAGGGGTTGAATCACGAAGAATGGAGCTGGAGGGGAAGGCATAAGGAGAAACGGAGTGCAGAACATGTCGGATGCGATCATACCAGCACTAAAGCACCGGATCCCATCAGAACTCCGAAGTTAAGCGTGCTTGGGCGAGAGTAGTACTAGGATGGGTAACCTCCTGGGAAGTCCTCGTGTTGCATCCCTCTTTTTTTGTATTGCGTCACGTGACGACGGGGTATGGGCGAAGAAATATTTTAATTTTATTGTTTTGGACGGTCCGTGGTCGTTTTATGCGGTGGCAAAAATCGGGGTTTCGCGTTGGGTGAGCTCAGAGGGGTTGAATCACGGAGAATGGAGCTGGAGGGGAAGGCATAAGGAGAAACGGAGTGCAGAGCATGTCGGATGCGATCATACCAGCACTAAAGCACCGGATCCCATCAGAACTCCGAAGTTAAGCGTGCTTGGGCGAGATAGTACTAGGATGGGTGACCTCCTGGGAAGTCCTCATGTTGCATCCCTCTTTTTTTGTATTGCGTCACGCGACGACGGGTTATGGGCGAAGAAATATTTTAATTTTATTGTTTTGGACGGTCCGTGGTCGTTTTATGCGGTGGCAAATCGGGGTTTCGCGTTGGGTGAGCTCAGAGGGGTTGAATCACGGAGAATGGAGCTGGAGGGGAAGGCATAAGGAGAAACGGAGTGCAGAACATGTCGGATGCGATCATACCAGCACTAAAGCACCAGATCCCATCATAACTCCGAAGTTAAGCGAGCTTGGGCGAGAGTAGTACTAGGATGGGTGACCTCCTGGGAAGTCCTCATGTTGCATCCCTCTTTTTTTGTATTGCGTCACGCGACGACGGGGTATGGGCGAAGAAATATTTTAATTTTATTGTTTTGGACGGTCCGTGGTCGTTTTATGCGGTGGTAAATCGGGGTTTCGCGTTGGGTGAGCTCAGAGGGGTTGAATCACGGAGAATGGAGCTGGAGGGGAAGGCATAAGGAGAAACGGAGTGCAGAGCATGTCGGATGCGATCATACCAGCACTAAAGCACCGGATCCCATCAGAACTCCGAAGTTAAGCGTGCTTGGGCGAGATAGTACTAGGATGGGTGACCTCCTGGGAAGTCCTCATGTTGCATCCCTCTTTTTTTGTATTGCGTCACGCGACGACGGGGTATGGGCGAAGAAATATTTTAATTTTATTGTTTTGGACGGTCCGTGGTCGTTTTATGCGGTGGCAAATCGGGGTTTCGCGTTGGGTGAGCTCAGAGGGGTTGAATCACGGAGAATGGAGCTGGAGGGGAAGGCATAAGGAGAAACGGAGTGCAGAACATGTCGGATGCGATCATACCAGCACTAAAGCACCAGATCCCATCAGAACTCCGAAGTTAAGCGTGCTTGGGCGAGAGTAGTACTAGGATGGGTGACCTCCTGGGAAGTCCTCATGTTGCATCCCTCTTTTTTTGTATTGCGTCACGCGACGACGGGGTATGGGCGAAGAAATATTTTAATTTTATTGTTTTGGACGGTCCGTGGTCGTTTTATGCGGTGGTAAATCGGGGTTTCGCGTTGGGTGAGCTCAGAGGGGTTGAATCACGGAGAATGGAGCTGGAGGGGAAGGCATAAGGAGAAACGGAGTGCAGAACATGCCGGATGCGATCATACCAGCACTAAAGCACCGGATCCCATCAGAACTCCGAAGTTAAGCGTGCTTGGGCGAGAGTAGTACTAGGATGGGTGACCTCCTGGGAAGTCCTCGTGTTGCATCCCTCTTTTTTTGTATTGCGTCACGCGACGACGGGGTATGGGCGAAGAAATATTTTAATTTTATTGTTTTGGATGGTCCGTGGTCGTTTTATGCGGTGGTAAATCAGGGTTTCGCGTTGGGTGAGCTCAGAGGGGTTGAATCACGGAGAATGGAGCTGGAGGGGAAGGCATAAGGAGAAACGGAGTGCAGAACATGCCGGATGCGATCATACCAGCACTAAAGCACCGGATCCCATCAGAACTCCGAAGTTAAGCGTGCTTGGGCGAGAGTAGTACTAGGATGGGTGACCTCCTGGGAAGTCCTCGTGTTGCATCCCTCTTTTTTTGTATTGCGTCACGCGACGACGGGGTATGGGCGAAGAAATATTTTAATTTTATTGTTTTGGACGGTCCGTGGTCGTTTTATGCGGTGGTAAATCGGGGTTTCGCGTTGGGTGAGCTCAGAGGGGTTGAATCACGGAGAATGGAGCTGGAGGGGAAGGCATAAGGAGAAACGGAGTGCAGAACATGTCGGATGCGATCATACCAGCACTAAAGCACCGGATCCCATCAGAACTCCGAAGTTAAGCGTGCTTGGGCGAGAGTAGTACTAGGATGGGTGACCTCCTGGGAAGTCCTCGTGTTGCATCCCTCTTTATTTGTATTGCGTCACGCGACGACGGGGTATGGGCGAAGAAATATTTTAATTTTATTGTTTTGGACGGTCCGTGGTCGTTTTATGCGGTGGTAAATCGGGGTTTCGCGTTGGGTGAGCTCAGAGGGGTTGAATCACGGAGAATGGAGCTGGAGGGGAAGGCATAAGGAGAAACGGAGTGCAGAACATGTCGGATGCGATCATACCAGCACTAAAGCACCGGATCCCATCAGAACTCCGAAGTTAAGCGTGCTTGGGCGAGAGTAGTACTAGGATGGGTGACCTCCTCGGAAGTCCTCGTGTTGCATCCCTCTTTTTTTGTATTGCGTCACACGACGACGGGGTATGGGCGAAGAAATATTTTAATTTTATTGTTTTGGACGGTCCGTGGTCGTTTTATGCGGTGGCAAATCGGGGTTTCGCGTTGGGTGAGCTCAGAGGGGTTGAATCACGGAGAATGGAGCTGGAGGGGAAGGCATAAGGAGAAACGGAGTGCAGAACATGTCGGATGCGATCATACCAGCACTAAAGCACCGGATCCCATCAGAACTCCGAAGTTAAGCGTGCTTGGGCGAGAGTAGTACGAGGATGGGTGACCTCCTGGGAAGTCCTCGTGTTGCATCCCTCTTTTTTTGTATTGCGTCACGCGACGACGGGGTATGGGCGAAGAATTATTTTAATTTTATTGTTTTGGACGGTCCGTGGTCGTTTTATGCGGTGGTAAATCGGGGTTTCGCGTTGGGTGAGCTCAGAGGGGTTGAATCACGGAGAATGGAGCTGGAGGGGAAGGCATCAGGAGAAACGGAGTGCAGAACATGTCGGATGCGATCATACCAGCACTAAAGCACCGGATCCCATCAGAACTCCGAAGTTAAGCGTGCTTGGGCGAGAGTAGTACTAGGATGGGTGACCTCCTGGGAAGTCCTCGTGTTGCATCCCTCTTTTTTTGTATTGCGTCACGCGACGACGGGGTATGGGCGAAGAAATATTTTAATTTTATTGTTTTGGACGGTCCGTGGTCGTTTTATGCGGTGGCAAATCGGGGTTTCGCGTTGGGTGAGCTCAGAGGGGTTGAATCACGGAGAATGGAGCTGGAGGGGAAGGCATAAGGAGAAACGGAGTGCAGAACATGTCGGATGCGATCATACCAGCACTAAAGCACCGGATCCCATCAGAACTCCGAAGTTAAGCGTGCTTGGGCGAGAGTAGTACTAGGATGGGTGACCTCCTGGGAAGTCCTCGTGTTGCATCCCTCTTTTTTTGTATTGCGTCACGCGACGACGGGGTATGGGCGAAGAAATATTTTAATTTTATTGTTTTGGACGGTCCGTGGTCGTTTTATGCGGTGGTAAAATCGGGGTTTCGCGTTGGGTGATCTCAGAGGGGTTGAATCACGGAGAATGGAGCTGGAGGGGAAGGCATAAGGAGAAACGGAGTGCAGAACATGTCGGATGCGATCATACCAGCACTAAAGCACCGGATCCCATCAGAACTCCGAAGTTAAGCGTGCTTGGGCGAGAGTAGTACTAGGATGGGTGACCTCCTGGGAAGTCCTCGTGTTGCATCCCTCTTTTTTTGTATTGCGTCACGCGACGACGGGGTATGGGCGAAGAAATATTTTAATTTTATTGTTTTGGACGGTCCGTGGTCGTTTTATGCGGTGGTAAAATCGGGGTTTCGCGTTGGGTGAGCTCAGAGGGGTTGAATCACGGAGAATGGAGCTGGAGGGGAAGGCATAAGGAGAAACGGAGTGCAGAACATGTCGGATGCGATCATACCAACACTAAAGCACCGGATCCCATCAGAACTCCGAAGTTAAGCGTGCTTGGGCGAGAGTAGTACTAGGATGGGTGACCTCCTGGGAAGTCCTCGTGTTGCATCCCTCTTTTTTTGTATTGCGTCACGCGACGACGGGGTATGGGCGAAGAAATATTTTAATTTTATTGTTTTGGACGGTCCGTGGTCGTTTTATGCGGTGGTAAATCGGGGTTTCGCGTTGGGTGAGCTCAGAGGGGTTGAATCACGGAGAATGGAGCTGGAGGGGAAGGCATAAGGAGAAACGGAGTGCAGAACATGCCGGATGCGATCATACCAGCACTAAAGCACCGGATCCCATCAGAACTCCGAAGTTAAGCGTGCTTGGGCGAGAGTAGTACTAGGATGGGTGACCTCCTGGGAAGTCCTTGTGTTGCATCCCTCTTTTTTTGTATTGCGTCACGCGACGACGGGGTATGGGCGAAGAAATATTTTAATTTTATTGTTTTGGACGGTCCGTGGTCGTTTTATGCGGTGGTAAATCAGGGTTTCGCGTTGGGTGAGCTCAGAGGGGTTGAATCACGGAGAATGGAGCTGGAGGGGAAGGCATAAGGAGAAACGGAGTGCAGAACATGCCGGATGCGATCATACCAGCACTAAAGCACCGGATCCCATCAGAACTCCGAAGTTAAGCGTGCTTGGGCGAGAGTAGTACTAGGATGGGTGACCTCCTGGGAAGTCCTCGTGTTGCATCCCTCTTTTTTTGTATTGCGTCACGCGACGACGGGGTATGGGCGAAGAAATATTTTAATTTTATTGTTTTGGACGGTCCGTGGTCGTTTTATGCGGTGGTAAATCGGGGTTTCGCGTTGGGTGAGCTCAGAGGGGTTGAATCACGGAGAATGGAGCTGGAGGGGAAGGCATAAGGAGAAACGGAGTGCAGAACATGTCGGATGCGATCATACCAGCACTAAAGCACCGGATCCCATCAGAACTCCGAAGTTAAGCGTGCTTGGGCGAGAGTAGTACTAGGATGGGTGACCTCCTGGGAAGTCCTCGTGTGGCATCCCTCTTTATTTGTATTGCATCACGCGACGACGGGGTATGGGCGAAGAAATATTTTAATTTTATTGTTTTCGACGGTCCGTGGTCGTTTTATGCGGTGGTAAATCGGGGTTTCGCGTTGGGTGAGCTCAGAGGGGTTGAATCACGGAGAATGGAGCTGGAGGGGAAGGCATAAGGAGAAACGGAGTGCAGAACATGTCGGATGCGATCATACCAGCACTAAAGCACCGGATCCCATCAGAACTCCGAAGTTAAGCGTGCTTGGGCGAGAGTAGTACTAGGATGGGTGACCTCCTCGGAAGTCCTCGTGTTGCATCCCTCTTTTTTTGTATTGCGTCACGCGACGACGGGGTATGGGCGAAGAAATATTTTAATTTTATTGTTTTGGACGGTCCGTGGTCGTTTTATGCGGTGGCAAATCGGGGTTTCGCGTTGGGTGAGCTCAGAGGGGTTGAATCACGGAGAATGGAGCTGGAGGGGAAGGCATAAGGAGAAACGGAGTGCAGAACATGTCGGATGCGATCATACCAGCACTAAAGCACCGGATCCCATCAGAACTCCGAAGTTAAGCGTGCTTGGGCGAGAGTAGTACGAGGATGGGTGACCTCCTGGGAAGTCCTCGTGTTGCATCCCTCTTTTTTTGTATTGCGTCACGCGACGACGGGGTATGGGCGAAGAATTATTTTAATTTTATTGTTTTGGACGGTCCGTGGTCGTTTTATGCGGTGGTAAATCGGGGTTTCGCGTTGGGTGAGCTCAGAGGGGTTGAATCACGGAGAATGGAGCTGGAGGGGAAGGCATCAGGAGAAACGGAGTGCAGAACATGTCGGATGCGATCATACCAGCACTAAAGCACCGGATCCCATCAGAACTCCGAAGTTAAGCGTGCTTGGGCGAGAGTAGTACTAGGATGGGTGACCTCCTGGGAAGTCCTCGTGTTGCATCCCTCTTTTTTTGTATTGCGTCACGCGACGACGGGGTATGGGCGAAGAAATATTTTAATTTTATTGTTTTGGACGGTCCGTGGTCGTTTTATGCGGTGGCAAATCGGGGTTTCGCGTTGGGTGAGCTCAGAGGGGTTGAATCACGGAGAATGGAGCTGGAGGGGAAGGCATAAGGAGAAACGGAGTGCAGAACATGTCGGATGCGATCATACCAGCACTAAAGCACCGGATCCCATCAGAACTCCGAAGTTAAGCGTGCTTGGGCGAGAGTAGTACTAGGATGGGTGACCTCCTGCGAAGTCCTCGTGTTGCATCCCTCTTTTTTTGTATTGCGTCACGTGACGACGGGGTATGGGCGAAGAAATATTTTAATTTTATTGTTTTGGACGGTCCGTGGTCGTTTTATGCGGTGGCAAAAATCGGGGTTTCGCGTTGGGTGAGCTCAGAGGGGTTGAATCACGGAGAATGGAGCTGGAGGGGAAGGCATAAGGAGAAACGGAGTGCAGAGCATGTCGGATGCGATCATACCAGCACTAAAGCACCGGATCCCATCAGAACTCCGAAGTTAAGCGTGCTTGGGCGAGATAGTACTAGGATGGGTGACCTCCTGGGAAGTCCTCATGTTGCATCCCTCTTTTTTTGTATTGCGTCACGCGACGACGGGGTATGGGCGAAGAAATATTTTAATTTTATTGTTTTGGACGGTCCGTGGTCGTTTTAGGCGGTGGCAAATCGGGGTTTCGCGTTGGGTGAGCTCAGAGGGGTTGAATCACGGAGAATGGAGCTGGAGGGGAAGGCATAAGGAGAAACGGAGTGCAGAACATGTTGGATGCGATCATACCAGCACTAAAGCACCAGATCCCATCAGAACTCCGAAGTTAAGCGTGCTTGGGCGAGAGTAGTACTAGGATGGGTGACCTCCTGGGAAGTCCTCATGTTGCATCCCTCTTTTTTTGTATTGCGTCACGCGACGACGGGGTATGGGCGAAGAAATATTTTAATTTTATTGTTTTGGACGGTCCGTGGTCGTTTTATGCGGTGGTAAATCGGGGTTTCGCGTTGGGTGAGCTCAGAGGGGTTGAATCACGGAGAATGGAGCTGGAGGGGAAGGCATAAGGAGAAACGGAGTGCAGAGCATGTCGGATGCGATCATACCAGCACTAAAGCACCGGATCCCATCAGAACTCCGAAGTTAAGCGTGCTTGGGCGAGATAGTACTAGGATGGGTGACCTCCTGGGAAGTCCTCATGTTGCATCCCTCTTTTTTTGTATTGCGTCACGCGACGACGGGGTATGGGCGAAGAAATATTTTAATTTTATTGTTTTGGACGGTCCGTGGTCGTTTTATGCGGTGGCAAATCGGGGTTTCGCGTTGGGTGAGCTCAGAGGGGTTGAATCACGGAGAATGGAGCTGGAGGGGAAGGCATAAGGAGAAACGGAGTGCAGAACATGTCGGATGCGATCATACCAGCACTAAAGCACCAGATCCCATCAGAACTCCGAAGTTAAGCGTGCTTGGGCGAGAGTAGTACTAGGATGGGTGACCTCCTGGGAAGTCCTCATGTTGCATCCCTCTTTTTTTGTATTGCGTCACGCGACGACGGGGTATGGGCGAAGAAATATTTTAATTTTATTGTTTTGGACGGTCCGTGGTCGTTTTATGCGGTGGTAAATCGGGGTTTCGCGTTGGGTGAGCTCAGAGGGGTTGAATCACGGAGAATGGAGCTGGAGGGGAAGGCATAAGGAGAAACGGAGTGCAGAACATGTCGGATGCGATCATACCAGCACTAAAGCACCGGATCCCATCAGAACTCCGAAGTTAAGCGTGCTTGGGCGAGAGTAGTACTAGGATGGGTGACCTCCTAGGAAGTCCTCGTGTTGCATCCCTCTTTTTTTGTATTGCGTCACGCGACGACGGGGTATGGGCGAAGAAATATTTTAATTTTATTGTTTTGGACGGTCCGTGGTCGTTTTATGCGGTGGCAAATCGGGGTTTCGCGTTGGGTGAGCTCAGAGGGGTTGAATCACGGAGAATGGAGCTGGAGGGGAAGGCATAAGGAGAAACGGAGTGCAGAACATGTCGGATGCGATCATACCAGCACTAAAGCACCGGATCCCATCAGAACTCCGAAGTTAAGCGTGCTTGGGCGAGAGTAGTACTAGGATGGGTGACCTCCTGCGAAGTCCTCGTGTTGCATCCCTCTTTTTTTGTATTGCGTCACGTGACGACGGGGTATGGGCGAAGAAATATTTTAATTTTATTGTTTTGGACGGTCCGTGGTCGTTTTATGCGGTGGCAAAAATCGGGGTTTCGCGTTGGGTGAGCTCAGAGGGGTTGAATCACGGAGAATGGAGCTGGAGGGGAAGGCATAAGGAGAAACGGAGTGCAGAGCATGTCGGATGCGATCATACCAGCACTAAAGCACCGGATCCCATCAGAACTCCGAAGTTAAGCGTGCTTGGGCGAGATAGTACTAGGATGGGTGACCTCCTGGGAAGTCCTCATGTTGCATCCCTCTTTTTTTGTATTGCGTCACGCGACGACGGGGTATGGGCGAAGAAATATTTTAATTTTATTGTTTTGGACGGTCCGTGGTCGTTTTATGCGGTGGCAAATCGGGGTTTCGCGTTGGGTGAGCTCAGAGGGGTTGAATCACGGAGAATGGAGCTGGAGGGGAAGGCATAAGGAGAAACGGAGTGCAGAACATGTCGGATGCGATCATACTAGCACTAAAGCACCAGATCCCATCAGAACTCCGAAGTTAAGCGTGCTTGGGCGAGAGTAGTACTAGGATGGGTGACCTCCTGGGAAGTCCTCATGTTGCATCCCTCTTTTTTTGTATTGCGTCACGCGACGACGGGTTATGGGCGAAGAAATATTTTAATTTTATTGTTTTGGACGGTCCGTGGTCGTTTTATGCGGTGGTAAATCGGGGTTTCGCGTTGGGTGAGCTCAGAGGGGTTGAATCACGGAGAATGGAGCTGGAGGGGAAGGCATAAGGAGAAACGGAGTGCAGAGCATGTCGGATGCGATCATACCAGCACTAAAGCACCGGATCCCATCAGAACTCCGAAGTTAAGCGTGCTTGGGCGAGATAGTACTAGGATGGGTGACCTCCTGGGAAGTCCTCATGTTGCATCCCTCTTTTTTTGTATTGCGTCACGCGACGACGGGGTATGGGCGAAGAAATATTTTAATTTTATTGTTTTGCACGGTCCGTGGTCGTTTTATGCGGTGGCAAATCGGGGTTTCGCGTTGGGTGAGCTCAGAGGGGTTGAATCACGGAGAATGGAGCTGGAGGGGAAGGCATAAGGAGAAACGGAGTGCAGAACATGTCGGATGCGATCATACTAGCACTAAAGCACCAGATCCCATCAGAACTCCGAAGTTAAGCGTGCTTGGGCGAGAGTAGTACTAGGATGGGTGACCTCCTGGGAAGTCCTCATGTTGCATCCCTCTTTTTTTGTATTGCGTCACGCGACGACGGGTTATGGGCGAAGAAATATTTTAATTTTATTGTTTTGGACGGTCCGTGGTCGTTTTATGCGGTGGTAAATCGGGGTTTCGCGTTGGGTGAGCTCAGAGGGGTTGAATCACGGAGAATGGAGCTGGAGGGGAAGGCATAAGGAGAAACGGAGTGCAGAGCATGTCGGATGCGATCATACCAGCACTAAAGCACCGGATCCCATCAGAACTCCGAAGTTAAGCGTGCTTGGGCGAGATAGTACTAGGATGGGTGACCTCCTGGGAAGTCCTCATGTTGCATCCCTCTTTTTTTGTATTGCGTCACGCGACGACGGGGTATGGGCGAAGAAATATTTTAATTTTATTGTTTTGGACGGTCCGTGGTCGTTTTATGCGGTGGCAAATCGGGGTTTCGCGTTGGGTGAGCTCAGAGGGGTTGAATCACGGAGAATGGAGCTGGAGGGGAAGGCATAAGGAGAAACGGAGTGCAGAACATGTCGGATGCGATCATACCAGCACTAAAGCACCAGATCCCATCAGAACTCTGAAGTTAAGCGTGCTTGGGCGAGAGTAGTACTAGGATGGGTGACCTCCTGGGAAGTCCTCATGTTGCATCCCTCTTTTTTTGTATTGCGTCACGCGACGACGGGGTATGGGCGAAGAAATATTTTAATTTTATTGTTTTGGACGGTCCGTGGTCGTTTTATGCGGTGGTAAATCGGGGTTTCGCGTTGGGTGAGCTCAGAGGGGTTGAATCACGGAGAATGGAGCTGGAGGGGAAGGCATAAGGAGAAACGGAGTGCAGAGCATGTCGGATGCGATCATACCAGCACTAAAGCACCGGATCCCATCAGAACTCCGAAGTTAAGCGTGCTTGGGCGAGAGTAGTACTAGGATGGGTGACCTCCTGGGAAGTCCTCATGTTGCATCCCTCTTTTTTTGTATTGCGTCACGCGACGACGGGGTATGGGCGAAGAAATATTTTAATTTTATTGTTTTGGACGGTCCGTGGTCGTTTTATGCGGTGGCAAATCGGGGTTTCGCGTTGGGTGAGCTCAGAGGGGTTGAATCACGGAGAATGGAGCTGGAGGGGAAGGCATAAGGAGAAACGGAGTGCAGAACATGTCGGATGCGATCATACCAGCACTAAAGCACCAGATCCCATCAGAACTCCGAAGTTAAGCGTGCTTGGGCGAGAGTAGTACTAGGATGGGTGACCTCCTGGGAAGTCCTCATGTTGCATCCCTCTTTTTTTGTATTGCGTCACGCGACGACGGGGTATGGGCGAAGAAATATTTTAATTTTATTGTTTTGGACGGTCCGTGGTCGTTTTATGCGGTGGTAAATCGGGGTTTCGCGTTGGGTGAGCTCAGAGGGGTTGAATCACGGAGAATGGAGCTGGAGGGGAAGGCATAAGGAGAAACGGAGTGCAGAGCATGTCGGATGCGATCATACCAGCACTAAAGCACCGGATCCCATCAGAACTCCGAAGTTAAGCGTGCTTGGGCGAGATAGTACTAGGATGGGTGACCTCCTGGGAAGTCCTCATGTTGCATCCCTCTTTTTTTGTATTGCGTCACGCGACGACGGGGTATGGGCGAAGAAATATTTTAATTTTATTGTTTTGGACGGTCCGTGGTCGTTTTATGCGGTGGCAAATCGGGGTTTCGCGTTGGGTGAGCTCAGAGGGGTTGAATCACGGAGAATGGAGCTGGAGGGGAAGGCATAAGGAGAAACGGAGTGCAGAACATGTCGGATGCGATCATACCAGCACTAAAGCACCAGATCCCATCAGAACTCCGAAGTTAAGCGTGCTTGGGCGAGAGTAGTACTAGGATGGGTGACCTCCTGGGAAGTCCTCATGTTGCATCCCTCTTTTTTTGTATTGCGTCACGCGACGACGGGGTATGGGCGAAGAAATATTTTAATTTTATTGTTTTGGACGGTCCGTGGTCGTTTTATGCGGTGGTAAATCGGGGTTTCGCGTTGGGTGAGCTCAGAGGGGTTGAATCACGGAGAATGGAGCTGGAGGGGAAGGCATAAGGAGAAACGGAGTGCAGAGCATGTCGGATGCGATCATACCAGCACTAAAGCACCGGATCCCATCAGAACTCCGAAGTTAAGCGTGCTTGGGCGAGATAGTACTAGGATGGGTGACCTCCTGGGAAGTCCTCATGTTGCATCCCTCTTTTTTTGTATTGCGTCACGCGACGACGGGGTATGGGCGAAGAAATATTTTAATTTTATTGTTTTGGACGGTCCGTGGTCGTTTTATGCGGTGGCAAATCGGGGTTTCGCGTTGGGTGAGCTCAGAGGGGTTGAATCACGGAGAATGGAGCTGGAGGGGAAGGCATAAGGAGAAACGGAGTGCAGAACATGTCGGATGCGATCATACCAGCACTAAAGCACCAGATCCCATCAGAACTCTGAAGTTAAGCGTGCTTGGGCGATAGTAGTACTAGGATGGGTGACCTCCTGGGAAGTCCTCATGTTGCATCCCTCTTTTTTTGTATTGCGTCACGCGACGACGGGGTATGGGCGAAGAAATATTTTAATTTTATTGTTTTGGACGGTCCGTGGTCGTTTTATGCGGTGGTAAATCGGGGTTTCGCGTTGGGTGAGCTCAGAGGGGTTGAATCACGGAGAATGGAGCTGGAGGGGAAGGCATAAGGAGAAACGGAGTGCAGAACATGCCGGATGCGATCATACCAGCACTAAAGCACCGGATCCCATCAGAACTCCGAAGTTAAGCGTGCTTGGGCGAGAGTAGTACTAGGATGGGTGACCTCCTGGGAAGTCCTCGTGTTGCATCCCTCTTTTTTTGTATTGCGTCACGCGACGACGGGGTATGGGCGAAGAAATATTTTAATTTTATTGTTTTGGACGGTCCGTGGTCGTTTTATGCGGTGGTAAATCGGGGTTTCGCGTTGGGTGAGCTCAGAGGGGTTGAATCACGGAGAATGGAGCAGGAGGGGAAGGCATAAGGAGAAACGGAGTGCAGAACATGCCGGATGCGATCATACCAGCACTAAAGCACCGGATCCCATCAGAACTCCGAAGTTAAGCGTGCTTGGGCGAGAGTAGTACTAGGATGGGTGACCTCCTAGGAAGTCCTCGTGTTGCATCCCTCTTTTTTTGTATTGCGTCACGCGACGACGGGGTATGGGCGAAGAAATATTTTAATTTTATTGTTTTGGACGGTCCGTGGTCGTTTTATGCGGTGGTAAATCGGGGTTTCGCGTTGGGTGAGCTCAGAGGGGTTGAATCACGGAGAATGGAGCTGGAGGGGAAGGCATAAGGAGAAACGGAGTGCAGAACATGCCGGATGCGATCATACCAGCACTAAAGCACCGGATCCCATCAGAACTCCGAAGTTAAGCGTGCTTGGGCGAGAGTAGTACTAGGATGGGTGACCTCCTGGGAAGTCCTCGTGTTGCATCCCTCTTTTTTTGTATTGCGTCACGCGACGACGGGGTATGGGCGAAGAAATATTTTAATTTTATTGTTTTGGACGGTCCGTGGTCGTTTTATGCGGTGGTAAATCGGGGTTTCGCGTTGGGTGAGCTCAGAGGGGTTGAATCACGGAGAATGGAGCTGGAGGGGAAGACATAAGGAGAAACGGAGTGCAGAACATGCCGGATGCGATCATACCAGCACTAAAGCACCGGATCCCATCAGAACTCCGAAGTTAAGCGTGCTTGGGCGAGAGTAGTACTAGGATGGGTGACCTCCTGGGAAGTCCTCGTGTTGCATCCCTCTTTTTTTGTATTGCGTCACGCGACGACGGGGTATGGGCGAAGAAATATTTTAATTTTATTGTTTTGGACGGTCCGTGGTCGTTTTATGCGGTGGTAAATAGGGGTTTCGCGTTGGGTGAGCTCAGAGGGGTTGAATCACGGAGAATGGAGCTGGAGGGGAAGGCATCAGGAGAAACGGAGTGCAGAACATGTCGGATGCGATCATACCAGCACTAAAGCACCGGATCCCATCAGAACTCCGAAGTTAAGCGTGCTTGGGCGAGAGTAGTACTAGGATGGGTGACCTCCTGGGAAGTCCTCGTGTTGCATCCCTCTTTTTTTGTATTGCGTCACGCGACGACGGGGTATGGGCGAAGAAATATTTTAATTTTATTGTTTTGAACGGTCCGTGGTCGTTTTATGCGGTGGTAAATCAGGGTTTCGCGTTGGGTGAGCTCAGAGGGGTTGAATCACGGAGAATGGAGCTGGAGGGGAAGGCATAAGGAGAAACGGAGTGCAGAACATGTCGGATGCGATCATACCAGCACTAAAGCACCAGATCCCATCAGAACTCCGAAGTTAAGCGTGCTTGGGCGAGAGTAGTACTAGGATGGGTGACCTACTGGGAAGTCCTCATGTTGCATCCCTCTTTTTTTGTATTGCGTCACGCGACGACGGGGTATGGGCGAAGAAATATTTTAATTTTATTGTTTTGGACGGTCCGTGGTCGTTTTATGCGGTGGTAAATCGGGGTTTCGCGTTGGGTGAGCTCAGAGGGGTTGAATCACGGAGAATGGAGCTGGAGGGGAAGGCATAAGGAGAAACGGAGTGCAGAGCATGTCGGATGCGATCATACCAGCACTAAAGCACCGGATCCCATTAGAACTCCGAAGTTAAGCGTGCTTGGGCGAGATAGTACTAGGATGGGTGACCTCCTGGGAAGTCCTCATGTTGCATCCCTCTTTTTTTGTATTGCGTCACGCGACGACGGGGTATGGGCGAAGAAATATTTTAATTTTATTGTTTTGGACGGTCCGTGGTCGTTTTATGCGGTGGCAAATCGGGGTTTCGCGTTGGGTGAGCTCAGAGGGGTTGAATCACGGAGAATGGAGCTGGAGGGGAAGGCATAAGGAGAAACGGAGTGCAGAACATGTCGGATGCGATCATACCAGCACTAAAGCACCAGATCCCATCAGAACTCCGAAGTTAAGCGTGCTTGGGCGAGAGTAGTACTAGGATGGGTGACCTCCTGGGAAGTCCTCATGTTGCATCCCTCTTTTTTTGTATTGCGTCACGCGACGACGGGGTATGGGCGAAGAAATATTTTAATTTTATTGTTTTGGACGGTCCGTGGTCGTTTTATGCGGTGGTAAATCGGGGTTTCGCGTTGGGTGAGCTCAGAGGGGTTGAATCACGGAGAATGGAGCTGGAGGGGAAGGCATAAGGAGAAACGGAGTGCAGAACATGCCGGATGCGATCATACCAGCACTAAAGCACCGGATCCCATCAGAACTCCGAAGTTAAGCGTGCTTGGGCGAGAGTAGTACTAGGATGGGTGACCTCCTGGGAAGTCCTCGTGTTGCATCCCTCTTTTTTTGTATTGCGTCACGCGACGACGGGGTATGGGCGAAGAAATATTTTAATTTTATTGTTTTGGACGGTCCGTGGTCGTTTTATGCGGTGGTAAATCGGGGTTTCGCGTTGGGTGAGCTCAGAGGGGTTGAATCACGGAGAATGGAGCTGGAGGGGAAGGCATAAGGAGAAACGGAGTGCAGAACATGTCGGATGCGATCATACCAGCACTAAAGCACCGGATCCCATCAGAACTCCGAAGTTAAGCGTGCTTGGGCGAGAGTAGTACTAGGATGGGTGACCTCCTGGGAAGTCCTCGTGTTGCATCCCTCTTTTTTTGTATTGCGTCACGCGACGACGGGGTATGGGCGAAGAAATATTTTAATTTTATTGTTTTGGACGGTCCGTGGTCGTTTTATGCGGTGGTAAATCGGGGTTTCGCGTTGGGTGAGCTCAGAGGGGTTGAATCACGGAGAATGGAGCTGGAGGGGAAGGCATCAGGAGAAACGGAGTGCAGAACATGCCGGATGCGATCATACCAGCACTAAAGCACCGGATCCCATCAGAACTCCGAAGTTAAGCGTGCTTGGGCGAGAGTAGTACTAGGATGGGTGACCTCCTGGGAAGTCCTCGTGTTGCATCCCTCTTTTTTTGTATTGCGTCACGCGACGACGGGGTATGGGCGAAGAAATATTTTAATTTTATTGTTTTGGACGGTCCGTGGTCGTTTTATGCGGTGGTAAATCGGGGTTTCGCGTTGGGTGAGCTCAGAGGGGTTGAATCACGGAGAATGGAGCTGGAGGGGAAGGCATAAGGAGAAACGGAGTGCAGAACATGCCGGATGCGATCATACCAGCACTAAAGCACCGGATCCCATCAGAACTCCGAAGTTAAGCGTGCTTGGGCGAGAGTAGTACTAGGATGGGTGACCTCCTGGGAAGTCCTCGTGTTGCATCCCTCTTTTTTTGTATTGCGTCACGCGACGACGGGGTATGGGCGAAGAAATATTTTAATTTTATTGTTTTGGACGGTCCGTGGTCGTTTTATGCGGTGGTAAATAGGGGTTTCGCGTTGGGTGAGCTCAGAGGGGTTGAATCACGGAGAATGGAGCTGGAGGGGAAGGCATCAGGAGAAACGGAGTGCAGAACATGTCGGATGCGATCATACCAGCACTAAAGCACCGGATCCCATCAGAACTCCGAAGTTAAGCGTGCTTGGGCGAGAGTAGTACTAGGATGGGTGACCTCCTGGGAAGTCCTCGTGTTGCATCCCTCTTTTTTTGTATTGCGTCACGCGACGACGGGGTATGGGCGAAGAAATATTTTAATTTTATTGTTTTGAACGGTCCGTGGTCGTTTTATGCGGTGGTAAATCAGGGTTTCGCGTTGGGTGAGCTCAGAGGGGTTGAATCACGGAGAATGGAGCTGGAGGGGAAGGCATAAGGAGAAACGGAGTGCAGAACATGTCGGATGCGATCATACCAGCACTAAAGCACCAGATCCCATCAGAACTCCGAAGTTAAGCGTGCTTGGGCGAGAGTAGTACTAGGATGGGTGACCTCCTGGGAAGTCCTCATGTTGCATCCCTCTTTTTTTGTATTGCGTCACGCGACGACGGGGTATGGGCGAAGAAATATTTTAATTTTATTGTTTTGGACGGTCCGTGGTCGTTTTATGCGGTGGTAAATCGGGGTTTCGCGTTGGGTGAGCTCAGAGGGGTTGAATCACGGAGAATGGAGCTGGAGGGGAAGGCATAAGGAGAAACGGAGTGCAGAGCATGTCGGATGCGATCATACCAGCACTAAAGCACCGGATCCCATCAGAACTCCGAAGTTAAGCGTGCTTGGGCGAGATAGTACTAGGATGGGTGACCTCCTGGGAAGTCCTCATGTTGCATCCCTCTTTTTTTGTATTGCGTCACGCGACGACGGGGTATGGGCGAAGAAATATTTTAATTTTATTGTTTTGGACGGTCCGTGGTCGTTTTATGCGGTGGCAAATCGGGGTTTCGCGTTGGGTGAGCTCAGAGGGGTTGAATCACGGAGAATGGAGCTGGAGGGGAAGGCATAAGGAGAAACGGAGTGCAGAACATGTCGGATGCGATCATACCAGCACTAAAGCACCAGATCCCATCAGAACTCTGAAGTTAAGCGTGCTTGGGCGATAGTAGTACTAGGATGGGTGACCTCCTGGGAAGTCCTCATGTTGCATCCCTCTTTTTTTGTATTGCGTCACGCGACGACGGGGTATGGGCGAAGAAATATTTTAATTTTATTGTTTTGGACGGTCCGTGGTCGTTTTATGCGGTGGTAAATCGGGGTTTCGCGTTGGGTGAGCTCAGAGGGGTTGAATCACGGAGAATGGAGCTGGAGGGGAAGGCATAAGGAGAAACGGAGTGCAGAACATGCCGGATGCGATCATACCAGCACTAAAGCACCGGATCCCATCAGAACTCCGAAGTTAAGCGTGCTTGGGCGAGAGTAGTACTAGGATGGGTGACCTCCTGGGAAGTCCTCGTGTTGCATCCCTCTTTTTTTGTATTGCGTCACGCGACGACGGGGTATGGGCGAAGAAATATTTTAATTTTATTGTTTTGAACGGTCCGTGGTCGTTTTATGCGGTGGTAAATCAGGGTTTCGCGTTGGGTGAGCTCAGAGGGGTTGAATCACGGAGAATGGAGCTGGAGGGGAAGGCATAAGGAGAAACGGAGTGCAGAACATGCCGGATGCGATCATACCAGCACTAAAGCACCGGATCCCATCAGAACTCCGAAGTTAAGCGTGCTTGGGCGAGAGTAGTACTAGGATGGGTGACCTCCTGGGAAGTCCTCGTGTTGCATCCCTCTTTTTTTGTATTGCGTCACGCGACGACGGGGTATGGGCGAAGAAATATTTTAATTTTATTGTTTTGGACGGTCCGTGGTCGTTTTATGCGGTGGAAAATCGGGGTTTCGCGTTGGGTGAGCTCAGAGGGGTTGAATCACGGAGAATGGAGCTGTAGGGGAAGGCATAAGGAGAAACGGAGTGCAGAACATGTCGGATGCGATCATACCAGCACTAAAGCACCGGATCCCATCAGAACTCCGAAGTTAAGCGTGCTTGGGCGAGAGTAGTACTAGGATGGGTGACCTCCTGGGAAGTCCTCGTGTTGCATCCCTCTTTTTTTGTATTGCGTCACGCGACGACGGGGTATGGGCGAAGAAATATTTTAATTTTATTGTTTTGGACGGTCCGTGGTCGTTTTATGCGGTGGTAAATCGGGGTTTCGCGTTGGGTGAGCTCAGAGGGGTTGAATCACGGAGAATGGAGCAGGAGGGGAAGGCATAAGGAGAAACGGAGTGCAGAACATGCCGGATGCGATCATACCAGCACTAAAGCACCGGATCCCATCAGAACTCCGAAGTTAAGCGTGCTTGGGCGAGAGTAGTACTAGGATGGGTGACCTCCTAGGAAGTCCTCGTGTTGCATCCCTCTTTTTTTGTATTGCGTCACGCGACGACGGGGTATGGGCGGAGAAATATTTTAATTTTATTGTTTTGGACGGTCCGTGGTCGTTTTATGCGGTGGTAAATCGGGGTTTCGCGTTGGGTGAGCTCAGAGGGGTTGAATCACGGAGAATGGAGCTGGAGGGGAAGGCATAAGGAGAAACGGAGTGCAGAACATGCCGGATGCGATCATACCAGCACTAAAGCACCGGATCCCATCAGAACTCCGAAGTTAAGCGTGCTTGGGCGAGAGTAGTACTAGGATGGGTGACCTCCTGGGAAGTCCTCGTGTTGCATCCCTCTTTTTTTGTATTGCGTCACGCGACGACGGGGTATGGGCGAAGAAATATTTTAATTTTATTGTTTTGGACGGTCCGTGGTCGTTTTATGCGGTGGTAAATCGGGGTTTCGCGTTGGGTGAGCTCAGAGGGGTTGAATCACGGAGAATGGAGCTGGAGGGGAAGGCATAAGGAGAAACGGAGTGCAGAACATGCCGGATGCGATCATACCAGCACTAAAGCACCGGATCCCATCAGAACTCCGAAGTTAAGCGTGCTTGGGCGAGAGTAGTACTAGGATGGGTGACCTCCTGGGAAGTCCTCGTGTTGCATCCCTCTTTTTTTGTATTGCGTCACGCGACGACGGGGTATGGGCGAAGAAATATTTTAATTTTATTGTTTTGGACGGTCCGTGGTCGTTTTATGCGGTGGTAAATCAGGGTTTCGCGTTGGGTGAGCTCAGAGGGGTTGAATCACGGAGAATGGAGCTGGAGGGGAAGGCATAAGGAGAAACGGAGTGCAGAACATGCCGGATGCGATCATACCAGCACTAAAGCACCGGATCCCATCAGAACTCCGAAGTTAAGCGTGCTTGGGCGAGAGTAGTACTAGGATGGGTGACCTCCTGGGAAGTCCTCGTGTTGCATCCCTCTTTTTTTGTATTGCGTCACGCGACGACGGGGTATGGGCGAAGAAATATTTTAATTTTATTGTTTTGGACGGTCCGTGGTCGTTTTATGCGGTGGTAAATCGGGGTTTCGCGTTGGGTGAGCTCAGAGGGGTTGAATCACGGAGAATGGAGCTGGAGGGGAAGGCATAAGGAGAAACGGAGTGCAGAACATGTCGGATGCGATCATACCAGCACTAAAGCACCGGATCCCATCAGAACTCCGAAGTTAAGCGTGCTTGGGCGAGAGTAGTACTAGGATGGGTGAACTCCTGGGAAGTCCTCGTGTTGCATCCCTCTTTATTTGTATTGCGTCACGCGACGACGGGGTATGGGCGAAGAAATATTTTAATTTTATTGTTTTGGACGGTCCGTGGTCGTTTTATGCGGTGGTAAATCGGGGTTTCGCGTTGGGTGAGCTCAGAGGGGTTGAATCACGGAGAATGGAGCTGGAGGGGAAGGCATAAGGAGAAACGGAGTGCAGAACATGTCGGATGCGATCATACCAGCACTAAAGCACCGGATCCCATCAGAACTCCGAAGTTAAGCGTGCTTGGGCGAGAGTAGTACTAGGATGGGTGACCTCCTCGGAAGTCCTCGTGTTGCATCCCTCTTTTTTTGTATTGCGTCACGCGACGACGGGGTATGGGCGAAGAAATATTTTAATTTTATTGTTTTGGACGGTCCGTGGTCGTTTTATGCGGTGGCAAATCGGGGTTTCGCGTTGGGTGAGCTCAGAGGGGTTGAATCACGGAGAATGGAGCTGGAGGGGAAGGCATAAGGAGAAACGGAGTGCAGAACATGTCGGATGCGATCATACCAGCACTAAAGCACCGGATCCCATCAGAACTCCGAAGTTAAGCGTGCTTGGGCGAGAGTAGTACGAGGATGGGTGACCTCCTGGGAAGTCCTCGTGTTGCATCCCTCTTTTTTTGTATTGCGTCACGCGACGACGGGGTATGGGCGAAGAATTATTTTAATTTTATTGTTTTGGACGGTCCGTGGTCGTTTTATGCGGTGGTAAATCGGGGTTTCGCGTTGGGTGAGCTCAGAGGGGTTGAATCACGGAGAATGGAGCTGGAGGGGAAGGCATCAGGAGAAACGGAGTGCAGAACATGTCGGATGCGATCATACCAGCACTAAAGCACCGGATCCCATCAGAACTCCGAAGTTAAGCGTGCTTGGGCGAGAGTAGTACTAGGATGGGTGACCTCCTGGGAAGTCCTCGTGTTGCATCCCTCTTTTTTTGTATTGCGTCACGCGACGACGGGGTATGGGCGAAGAAATATTTGAATTTTATTGTTTTGGACGGTCCGTGGTCGTTTTATGCGGTGGCAAATCGGGGTTTCGCGTTGGGTGAGCTCAGAGGGGTTGAATCACGGAGAATGGAGCTGGAGGGGAAGGCATAAGGAGAAACGGAGTGCAGAACATGTCGGATGCGATCATACCAGCACTAAAGCACCGGATCCCATCAGAACTCCGAAGTTAAGCGTGCTTGGGCGAGAGTAGTACTAGGATGGGTGACCTCCTGCGAAGTCCTCGTGTTGCATCCCTCTTTTTTTGTATTGCGTCACGTGACGACGGGGTATGGGCGAAGAAATATTTTAATTTTATTGTTTTGGACGGTCCGTGGTCGTTTTATGCGGTGGCAAAAATCGGGGTTTCGCGTTGGGTGAGCTCAGAGGGGTTGAATCACGGAGAATGGAGCTGGAGGGGAAGGCATAAGGAGAAACGGAGTGCAGAGCATGTCGGATGCGATCATACCAGCACTAAAGCACCGGATCCCATCAGAACTCCGAAGTTAAGCGTGCTTGGGCGAGATAGTACTAGGATGGGTGACCTCCTGGGAAGTCCTCATGTTGCATCCCTCTTTTTTTGTATTGCGTCACGCGACGACGGGGTATGGGCGAAGAAATATTTTAATTTTATTGTTTTGGACGGTCCGTGGTCGTTTTATGCGGTGGCAAATCGGGGTTTCGCGTTGGGTGAGCTCAGAGGGGTTGAATCACGGAGAATGGAGCTGGAGGGGAAGGCATAAGGAGAAACGGAGTGCAGAACATGTCGGATGCGATCATACCAGCACTAAAGCACCAGATCCCATCAGAACTCCGAAGTTAAGCGTGCTTGGGCGAGAGTAGTACTAGGATGGGTGACCTCCTGGGAAGTCCTCATGTTGCATCCCTCTTTTTTTGTATTGCGTCACGCGACGACGGGGTATGGGCGAAGAAATATTTTAATTTTATTGTTTTGGACGGTCCGTGGTCGTTTTATGCGGTGGCAAAAATCGGGGTTTCGCGTTGGGTGAGCTCAGAGGGGTTGAATCACGGAGAATGGAGCTGGAGGGGAAGGCATAAGGAGAAACGGAGTGCAGAGCATGTCGGATGCGATCATACCAGCACTAAAGCACCGGATCCCATCAGAACTCCGAAGTTAAGCGTGCTTGGGCGAGATAGTACTAGGATGGGTGACCTCCTGGGAAGTCCTCATGTTGCATCCCTCTTTTTTTGTATTGCGTCACGCGACGACGGGGTATGGGCGAAGAAATATTTTAATTTTATTGTTTTGGACGGTCCGTGGTCGTTTTATGCGGTGGCAAATCGGGGTTTCGCGTTGGGTGAGCTCAGAGGGGTTGAATCACGGAGAATGGAGCTGGAGGGGAAGGCATAAGGAGAAACGGAGTGCAGAACATGTCGGATGCGATCATACCAGCACTAAAGCACCAGATCCCATCAGAACTCCGAAGTTAAGCGTGCTTGGGCGAGAGTAGTACTAGGATGGGTGACCTCCTGGGAAGTCCTCATGTTGCATCCCTCTTTTTTTGTATTGCGTCACGCGACGACGGGGTATGGGCGAAGAAATATTTTAATTTTATTGTTTTGGACGGTCCGTGGTCGTTTTATGCGGTGGTAAATCGGGGTTTCGCGTTGGGTGAGCTCAGAGGGGTTGAATCACGGAGAATGGAGCTGGAGGGGAAGGCATAAGGAGAAACGGAGTGCAGAGCATGTCGGATGCGATCATACCAGCACTAAAGCACCGGATCCCATCAGAACTCCGAAGTTAAGCGTGCTTGGGCGAGATAGTACTAGGATGGGTGACCTCCTGGGAAGTCCTCATGTTGCATCCCTCTTTTTTTGTATTGCGTCACGCGACGACGGGGTATGGGCGAAGAAATATTTTAATTTTATTGTTTTGGACGGTCCGTGGTCGTTTTATGCGGTGGCAAATCGGGGTTTCGCGTTGGGTGAGCTCAGAGGGGTTGAATCACGGAGAATGGAGCTGGAGGGGAAGGCATAAGGAGAAACGGAGTGCAGAACATGTCGGATGCGATCATACCAGCACTAAAGCACCAGATCCCATCAGAACTCCGAAGTTAAGCGTGCTTGGGCGAGAGTAGTACTAGGATGGGTGACCTCCTGGGAAGTCCTCATGTTGCATCCCTCTTTTTTTGTATTGCGTCACGCGACGACGGGGTATGGGCGAAGAAATATTTTAATTTTATTGTTTTGGACGGTCCGTGGTCGTTTTATGCGGTGGTAAATCGGGGTTTCGCGTTGGGTGAGCTCAGAGGGGTTGAATCACGGAGAATGGAGCTGGAGGGGAAGGCATAAGGAGAAACGGAGTGCAGAACATGCCGGATGCGATCATACCAGCACTAAAGCACCGGATCCCATCAGAACTCCGAAGTTAAGCGTGCTTGGGCGAGAGTAGTACTAGGATGGGTGACCTCCTGGGAAGTCCTCGTGTTGCATCCCTCTTTTTTTGTATTGCGTCACGCGACGACGGGGTATGGGCGAAGAAATATTTTAATTTTATTGTTTTGAACGGTCCGTGGTCGTTTTATGCGGTGGTAAATCAGGGTTTCGCGTTGGGTGAGCTCAGAGGGGTTGAATCACGGAGAATGGAGCTGGAGGGGAAGGCATAAGGAGAAACGGAGTGCAGAACATGCCGGATGCGATCATACCAGCACTAAAGCACCGGATCCCATCAGAACTCCGAAGTTAAGCGTGCTTGGGCGAGAGTAGTACTAGGATGGGTGACCTCCTGGGAAGTCCTCGTGTTGCATCCCTCTTTTTTTGTATTGCGTCACGCGACGACGGGGTATGGGCGAAGAAATATTTTAATTTTATTGTTTTGAACGGTCCGTGGTCGTTTTATGCGGTGGTAAATCAGGGTTTCGCGTTGGGTGAGCTCAGAGGGGTTGAATCACGGAGAATGGAGCTGGAGGGGAAGGCATAAGGAGAAACGGAGTGCAGAACATGCCGGATGCGATCATACCAGCACTAAAGCACCGGATCCCATCAGAACTCCGAAGTTAAGCGTGCTTGGGCGAGAGTAGTACTAGGATGGGTGACCTCCTGGGAAGTCCTCGTGTTGCATCCCTCTTTTTTTGTATTGCGTCACGCGACGACGGGGTATGGGCGAAGAAATATTTTAATTTTATTGTTTTGGACGGTCCGTGGTCGTTTTATGCGGTGGAAAATCGGGGTTTCGCGTTGGGTGAGCTCAGAGGGGTTGAATCACGGAGAATGGAGCTGGAGGGGAAGGCATAAGGAGAAACGGAGTGCAGAACATGTCGGATGCGATCATACCAGCACTAAAGCACCGGATCCCATCAGAACTCCGAAGTTAAGCGTGCTTGGGCGAGAGTAGTACTAGGATGGGTGACCTCCTAGGAAGTCCTCGTGTTGCATCCCTCTTTTTTTGTATTGCGTCACGCGACGACGGGGTATGGGCGAAGAAATATTTTAATTTTATTGTTTTGGACGGTCCGTGGTCGTTTTATGCGGTGGTAAATCGGGGTTTCGCGTTGGGTGAGCTCAGAGGGGTTGAATCACGGAGAATGGAGCTGGAGGGGAAGGCATAAGGAGAAACGGAGTGCAGAACATGCCGGATGCGATCATACCAGCACTAAAGCACCGGATCCCATCAGAACTCCGAAGTTAAGCGTGCTTGGGCGAGAGTAGTACTAGGATGGGTGACCTCCTGGGAAGTCCTCGTGTTGCATCCCTCTTTTTTTGTATTGCGTCACGCGACGACGGGGTATGGGCGAAGAAATATTTTAATTTTATTGTTTTGGACGGTCCGTGGTCGTTTTATGCGGTGGCAAATCGGGGTTTCGCGTTGGGTGAGCTCAGAGGGGTTGAATCACGGAGAATGGAGCTGGAGGGGAAGGCATAAGGAGAAACGGAGTGCAGAACATGCCGGATGCGATCATACCAGCACTAAAGCACCGGATCCCATCAGAACTCCGAAGTTAAGCGTGCTTGGGCGAGAGTAGTACTAGGATGGGTGACCTCCTGGGAAGTCCTCGTGTTGCATCCCTCTTTTTTTGTATTGCGTCACGCGACGACGGGGTATGGGCGAAGAAATATTTTAATTTTATTGTTTTGGACGGTCCGTGGTCGTTTTATGCGGTGGCAAATCGGGGTTTCGCGTTGGGTGAGCTCAGAGGGGTTGAATCACGGAGAATGGAGCTGGAGGGGAAGGCATAAGGAGAAACGGAGTGCAAAACATGTCGGATGCGATCATACCAGCACTAAAGCACCGGATCCCATCAGAACTCCGAAGTTAAGCGTGCTTGGGCGAGAGTAGTACTAGGATGGGTGACCTCCTGGGAAGTCCTCGTGTTGCATCCCTCTTTTTTTGTATTGCGTCACGCGACGACGGGGTATGGGCGAAGAAATATTTTAATTTTATTGTTTTGGACGGTCCGTGGTCGTTTTATGCGGTGGAAAATCGGGGTTTCGCGTTGGGTGAGCTCAGAGGGGTTGAATCACGGAGAATGGAGCTGGAGGGGAAGGCATAAGGAGAAACGGAGTGCAGAACATGTCGGATGCGATCATACCAGCACTAAAGCACCGGATCCCATCAGAACTCCGAAGTTAAGCGTGCTTGGGCGAGAGTAGTACTAGGATGGGTGACCTCCTGGGAAGTCCTCGTGTTGCATCCCTCTTTTTTTGTATTGCGTCACGCGACGACGGGGTATGGGCGAAGAAATATTTTAATTTTATTGTTTTGGACGGTCCGTGGTCGTTTTATGCGGTGGTAAATCGGGGTTTCGCGTTGGGTGAGCTCAGAGGGGTTGAATCACGGAGAATGGAGCAGGAGGGGAAGGCATAAGGAGAAACGGAGTGCAGAACATGCCGGATGCGATCATACCAGCACTAAAGCACCGGATCCCATCAGAACTCCGAAGTTAAGCGTGCTTGGGCGAGAGTAGTACTAGGATGGGTGACCTCCTAGGAAGTCCTCGTGTTGCATCCCTCTTTTTTTGTATTGCGTCACGCGACGACGGGGTATGGGCGAAGAAATATTTTAATTTTATTGTTTTGGACGGTCCGGGGTCGTTTTATGCGGTGGTAAATCGGGGTTTCGCGTTGGGTGAGCTCAGAGGGGTTGAATCACGGAGAATGGAGCTGGAGGGGAAGGCATAAGGAGAAACGGAGTGCAGAACATGCCGGATGCGATCATACCAGCACTAAAGCACCGGATCCCATCAGAACTCCGAAGTTAAGCGTGCTTGGGCGAGAGTAGTACTAGGATGGGTGACCTCCTGGGAAGTCCTCGTGTTGCATCCCTCTTTTTTTGTATTGCGTCACGCGACGACGGGGTATGGGCGAAGAAATATTTTAATTTTATTGTTTTGGACGGTCCGTGGTCGTTTTATGCGGTGGTAAATCGGGGTTTCGCGTTGGGTGAGCTCAGAGGGGTTGAATCACGGAGAATGGAGCTGGAGGGGAAGGCATAAGGAGAAACGGAGTGCAGAACATGCGGGATGCGATCATACCAGCACTAAAGCACCGGATCCCATCAGAACTCCGAAGTTAAGCGTGCTTGGGCGAGAGTAGTACTAGGATGGGTGACCTCCTGGGAAGTCCTCGTGTTGCATCCCTCTTTTTTTGTATTGCGTCACGCGACGACGGGGTATGGGCGAAGAAATATTTTAATTTTATTGTTTTGGACGGTCCGTGGTCGTTTTATGCGGTGGCAAATCGGGGTTTCGCGTTGGGTGAGCTCAGAGGGGTTGAATCACGGAGAATGGAGCTGGAGGGGAAGGCATAAGGAGAAACAGAGTGCAGAACATGCCGGATGCGATCATACCAGCACTAAAGCACCGGATCCCATCAGAACTCCGAAGTTAAGCGTGCTTGGGCGAGAGTAGTACTAGGGTGGGTGACCTCCTGGGAAGTCCTCGTGTTGCATCCCTCTTTTTTTGTATTGCGTCACGCGACGACGGGGTATGGGCGAAGAAATATTTTAATTTTATTGTTTTGGACGGTCCGTGGTCGTTTTATGCGGTGGCAAATCGGGGTTTCGCGTTGGGTGAGCTCAGAGGGGTTGAATCACGGAGAATGGAGCTGGAGGGGAAGGCATAAGGAGAAACGGAGTGCAGAACATGCGGGATGCGATCATACCAGCACTAAAGCACCGGATCCCATCAGAACTCCGAAGTTAAGCGTGCTTGGGCGAGAGTAGTACTAGGATGGGTGACCTCCTGGGAAGTCCTCGTGTTGCATCCCTCTTTTTTTGTATTGCGTCACGCGACGACGGGGTATGGGCGAAGAAATATTTTAATTTTATTGTTTTGGACGGTCCGTGGTCGTTTTATGCGGTGGTAAATCGGGGTTTCGCGTTGGGTGAGCTCAGAGGGGTTGAATCACGGAGAATGGAGCTGGAGGGGAAGGCATAAGGAGAAACGGAGTGCAGAACATGCCGGATGCGATCATACCAGCACTAAAGCACCGGATCCCATCAGAACTCCGAAGTTAAGCGTGCTTGGGCGAGAGTAGTACTAGGATGGGTGACCTCCTGGGAAGTCCTCGTGTTGCATCCCTCTTTTTTTGTATTGCGTCACGCGACGACGGGGTATGGGCGAAGAAATATTTTAATTTTATTGTTTTGGACGGTCCGTGGTCGTTTTATGCGGTGGTAAATCGGGGTTTCGCGTTGGGTGAGCTCAGAGGGTTTGAATCACGGAGAATGGAGCTGGAGGGGAAGGCATAAGGAGAAACGGAGTGCAGAACATGCCGGATGCGATCATACCAGCACTAAAGCACCGGATCCCGTCAGAACTCCGAAGTTAAGCGTGCTTGGGCGAGAGTAGTACTAGGATGGGTGACCTCCTGGGAAGTCCTCGTGTTGCATCCCTCTTTTTTTGTATTGCGTCACGCGACGACGGGATATGGGCGAAGAAATATTTTAATTTTATTGTTTTGGACGGTCCGTGGTCGTTTTATGCGGTGGCAAATCGGGGTTTCGCGTTGGGTGAGCTCAGAGGGGTTGAATCACGGAGAATGGAGCTGGAGGGGAAGGCATAAGGAGAAACGGAGTGCAGAACATGTCGGATGCGATCATACCAGCACTAAAGCACCGGATCCCATCAGAACTCCGAAGTTAAGCATGCTTGGGCGAGAGTAGTACTAGGATGGGTGACCTCCTGGGAAGTCCTCGTGTTGCATCCCTCTTTTTTTGTATTGCGTCACGCGACGACGGGGTATGGGCGAAGAAATATTTTAATTTTATTGTTTTGGACGGTCCGTGGTCGTTTTATGCGGTGGCAAATCGGGGTTTCGCGTTGGGTGAGCTCAAAGGGGTTGAATCACGGAGAATGGAGCTGGAGGGGAAGGCATAAGGAGAAACGGAGTGCAGAACATGTCGGATGCGATCATACCAGCACTAAAGCACCGGATCCCATTAGAACTCCGAAGTTAAGCGTGCTTGGGCGAGAGTAGTACTAGGATGGGTGACCTCCTGGGAAGTCCTCCTGTTGCATCCCTCTTTTTTTGTATTGCGTCACGCGACGACGGGGTATGGGCGAAGAAATATTTTAATTTTATTGTTTTGGACGGTCCGTGGTCGTTTTATGCGGTGGCAAATCGGGGTTTCGCGTTGGGTGAGCTCAGAGGGGTTGAATCACGGAGAATGGAGCTGGAGGGGAAGGCATAAGGAGAAACGGAGTGCAGAACATGCCGGATGCGATCATACCAGCACTAAAGCACGGGATCCCATCAGAACTCCGAAGTTAAGCGTGCTTGGGCGAGAGTAGTACTAGGATGGGTGACCTCCTGGGAAGTCCTCGTGTTGCATCCCTCTTTTTTTGTATTGCGTCACGCGACGACGGGGTATGGGCGAAGAAATATTTTAATTTTATTGTTTTGGACGGTCCGTGGTCGTTTTATGCGGTGGTAAATCGGGGTTTCGCGTTGGGTGAGCTCAGAGGGGTTGAATCACGGAGAATGGAGCTGGAGGGGAAGGCATAAGCAGAAACGGAGTGCAGAACATGCCGGATGCGATCATACCAGCACTAAAGCACCGGATCCCATCAGAACTCCGAAGTTAAGCGTGCTTGGGCGAGAGTAGTACTAGGATGGGTGACCTCCTGGGAAGTCCTCGTGTTGCATCCCTCTTTTTTTGTATTGCGTCACGCGACGACGGGGTATGGGCGAAGAAATATTTTAATTTTATTGTCTTGGACGGTCCGTGGTCGTTTTATGCGGTGGTAAATCGGGGTTTCGCGTTGGGTGAGCTCAGAGGGGTTGAATCATGGAGAATGGAGCTGGAGGGGAAGGCATAAGGAGAAACGGAGTGCAGAACATGCCGGATGCGATCATACCAGCACTAAAGCACCGGATCCTGTCAGAACTCCGAAGTTAAGCGTGCTTGGGCGAGAGTAGTACTAGGATGGGTGACCTCCTGGGAAGTCCTCGTGTTGCATCCCTCTTTTTTTGTATTGCGTCACGCGACGACGGGATATGGGCGAAGAAATATTTTAATTTTATTGTTTTGGACGGTCCGTGGTCGTTTTATGCGGTGGCAAATCGGGGTTTCGCGTTGGGTGAGCTCAGAGGGGTTGAATCACGGAGAATGGAGCTGGAGGGGAAGGCATAAGGAGAAACGGAGTGCAGAACATGTCGGATGCGATCATACCAGCACTAAAGCACCGGATCCCATCAGAACTCCGAAGTTAAGCATGCTTGGGCGAGAGTAGTACTAGGATGGGTGACCTCCTGGGAAGTCCTCGTGTTGCATCCCTCTTTTTTTGTATTGCGTCACGCGACGACGGGGTATGGGCGAAGAAATATTTTAATTTTATTGTTTTGGACGGTCCGTGGTCGTTTTATGCGGTGGCAAATCGGGGTTTCGCGTTGGGTGAGCTCAAAGGGGTTGAATCACGGAGAATGGAGCTGGAGGGGAAGGCATAAGGAGAAACGGAGTGCAGAACATGCCGGATGCGATCATACCAGCACTAAAGCACCGGATCCCATCAGAACTCCGAAGTTAAGCGTGCTTGGGCGAGAGTAGTACTAGGATGGGTGACCTCCTGGGAAGTCCTCGTGTTGCATCCCTCTTTTTTTGTATTGCGTCACGCGACGACGGGGTATGGGCGAAGAAATATTTTAATTTTATTGTTTTGGACGGTCCGTGGTCGTTTTATGCGGTGGTAAATCGGGGTTTCGCGTTGGGTGAGCTCAGAGGGGTTGAATCACGGAGAATGGAGCTGGAGGGGAAGGCATAAGGAGAAACGGAGTGCAGAACATGCCGGATGCGATCATACCAGCACTAAAGCACCGGATCCCGTCAGAACTCCGAAGTTAAGCGTGCTTGGGCGAGAGTAGTACTAGGATGGGTGACCTCCTGGGAAGTCCTCGTGTTGCATCCCTCTTTTTTTGTATTGTGTCACGCGACGACGGGGTATGGGCGAAGAAATATTTTAATTTTATTGTTTTGGACGGTCCGTGGTCGTTTTATGCGGTGGTAAATCGGGGTTTCGCGTTGGGTGAGCTCAGAGGGGTTGAATCACGGAGAATGGAGCTGGAGGGGAAGGCATAAGGAGAAACGGAGTGCAGAACATGTCGGATGCGATCATACCAGCACTAAAGCACCGGATCCCATCAGAACTCCGAAGTTAAGCGTGCTTGGGCGAGAGTAGTACTAGGATGGGTGACCTCCTGGGAACTCCTCGTGTTGCATCCCTCTTTTTTTGTATTGCGTCACGCGACGACGGGGTATGGGCGAAGAAATATTTTAATTTTATTGTTTTGGACGGTCCGTGGTCGTTTTATGCGGTGGTAAATCGGGGTTTCGCGTTGGGTGAGCTCAGAGGGGTTGAATCACGGAGAATGGAGCTGGAGGGGAAGGCATAAGGAGAAACGGAGTGCAGAACATGTCGGATGCGATCATACCAGCACTAAAGCACCGGATCCCATCAGAACTCCGAAGTTAAGCGTGCTTGGGCGAGAGTAGCACTAGGATGGGTGACCTCCTGGGAAGTCCTCGTGTTGCATCCCTCTTTTTTTGTATTGTGTCACGCGACGACGGGGTATGGGCGAAGAAATATTTTAATTTTATTGTTTTGGACGGTCCGTGGTCGTTTTATGCGGTGGTAAATCGGGGTTTCGCGTTGGGTGAGCTCAGAGGGGTTGAATCACGGAGAATGGAGCTGGAGGGGAAGGCATAAGGAGAAACGGAGTGCAGAACATGTCGGATGCGATCATACCAGCACTAAAGCACCGGATCCCATCAGAACTCCGAAGTTAAGCGTGCTTGGGCGAGAGTAGTACTAGGATGGGTGACCTCCTGGGAACTCCTCGTGTTGCATCCCTCTTTTTTTGTATTGCGTCACGCGACGACGGGGTATGGGCGAAGAAATATTTTAATTTTATTGTTTTGGACGGTCCGTGGTCGTTTTATGCGGTGGTAAATCGGGGTTTCGCGTTGGGTGAGCTCAGAGGGGTTGAATCACGGAGAATGGAGCTGGAGGGGAAGGCATAAGGAGAAACGGAGTGCAGAACATGTCGGATGCGATCATACCAGCACTAAAGCACCGGATCCCATCAGAACTCCGAAGTTAAGCGTGCTTGGGCGAGAGTAGCACTAGGATGGGTGACCTCCTGGGAAGTCCTCGTGTTGCATCCCTCTTTTTTTGTATTGCGTCACGCGACGACGGGGTATGGGCGAAGAAATATTTTAATTTTATTGGTTTGGACGGTCCGTGGTCGTTTTATGCGGTGGTAAATCGGGGTTTCGCGTTGGGTGAGCTCAGAGGGGTTGAATCACGGAGAATGGAGCTGAGGGGAAGGCATAAGGAGAAACGGAGTGCAGAACATGTCGGATGCGATCATACCAGCACTAAAGCACCGGATCCCATTAGAACTCCGAAGTTAAGCGTGCTTGGGCGAGAGTAGTACTAGGATGGGTGACCTCCTGGGAAGTCCTCGTGTTGCATCCCTCTTTTTTTGTATTGCGTCACGCGACGACGGGGTATGGGCGAAGAAATATTTTAATTTTATTGCTTTGGACGGTCCGTGGTCGTTTTATGCGGTGGTAAATCGGGGTTTCGCGTTGGGTGAGCTCAGAGGGGTTGAATCACGGAGAATGGAGCTGGAGGGGAAGGCATAAGGAGAAACGGAGTGCAGAACATGTCGGACGCGATCATACCAGCACTAAAGCACCGGATCCCATCAGAACTCCGAAGTTAAGCGTGCTTGGGCGAGAGTAGTACTAGGATGGGTGACCTCCTGGGAAGTCCTCGTGTTGCATCCCTCTTTTTTTGTATTGCGTCACGTGACGACGGAGTATGGGCGAAGAAATATTTTAATTTTATTGCTTTGGACGGCCCGTGGTCGTTTTATGCGGTGGTAAATCGGGGTTTCGCGTTGGGTGAGCTCAGAGGGGTTGAATCACGGAGAATGGAGCTGGAGGGGAAGGCATAAGGAGAAACGGAGTGCAGAACATGTCGGATGCGATCATACCAGCACTAAAGCACCGGATCCCATCAGAACTCCGAAGTTAAGCGTGCTTGGGCGAGAGTAGTACTAGGATGGGTGACCTCCTGGGAAGTCCTCGTGTTGCATCCCTCTTTTTTTGTATTGCGTCACGCGACGACGGGCTATGGGCGAAGAAATATTTTAATTTTATTGTTTTGGACGGTCCGTGGTCGTTTTATGCGGTGGTAAATCGGGGTTTCGCTTTGGGTGAGCTCAGAGGGGTTGAATCACGGAGAATGGAGCTGGAGGGGAAGGCATAAGGAGAAACGGAGTGCAGAACATGTCGGATGCGATCATACCAGCACTAAAGCACCGGATCCCATCAGAACTCTGAAGTTAAGCGTGCTTGGGCGAGAGTAGTACTAGGATGGGTGACCTCCTGGGAAGTCCTCGTGTTGCATCCCTCTTTTTTTGTATTGTGTCACGCGACGACGGGGTATGGGCGAAGAAATATTTTAATTTTATTGCTTTGGACGGTCCGTGGTCGTTTTATGCGGTGGTAAATCGGGGTTTCGCGTTGGGTGAGCTCAGAGGGGTTGAATCACGGAGAATGGAGCTGGAGGGGAAGGCATAAGGAGAAACGGAGTGCAGAACATGTCGGATGCGATCATACCAGCACTAAAGCACCGGATCCCATCAGAACTCTGAAGTTAAGCGTGCTTGGGCGAGAGTAGTACTAGGATGGGTGACCTCCTGGGAAGTCCTCGTGTTGCATCCCTCTTTTTTGTATTGCGTCACGCGACGACGGGGTATGGGCGAAGAAATATTTTAATTTTATTGTTTTGGACGGTCCGTGGTCGTTTTATGCGGTGGTAAATCGGGGTTTCGCGTTGGGTGAGCTCAGAGGGGTTGAATCACGGAGAATGGAGCTGGAGGGGAAGACATAAGGAGAAACGGAGTGCAGAACATGTCGGATGCGATCATACCAGCACTAAAGCACCGGATCCCATTAGAAGTCCGAAGTTAAGCGTGCTTGGGCGAGAGTAGTACTAGGATGGGTGACCTCCTGGGAAGTCCTCGTGTTGCATCCCTCTTTTTTTGTATTGCGTCACGTGACGACGGAGTATGGGCGAAGAAATATTTTAATTTTATTGCTTTGGACGGCCCGTGGTCGTTTTATGCGGTGGTAAATCGGGGTTTCGCGTTGGGTGAGCTCAGAGGGGTTGAATCACGGAGAATGGAGCTGGAGGGGAAGGCATAAGGAGAAACGGAGTGCAGAACATGTCGGATGCGATCATACCAGCACTAAAGCACCGGATCCCATCAGAACTCCGAAGTTAAGCGTGCTTGGGCGAGAGTAGTACTAGGATGGGTGACCTCCTGGGAAGTCCTCGTGTTGCATCCCTCTTTTTTTGTATTGCGTCACGCGACGACGGGCTATGGGCGAAGAAATATTTTAATTTTATTGTTTTGGACGGTCCGTGGTCGTTTTATGCGGTGGTAAATCGGGGTTTCGCTTTGGGTGAGCTCAGAGGGGCTGAATCACGGAGAATGGAGCTGGAGGGGAAGGCATAAGGAGAAACGGAGTGCAGAACATGTCGGATGCGATCATACCAGCACTAAAGCACCGGATCCCATCAGAACTTCAAAGTTAAGCGTGCTTGGGCGAGAGTAGTACTAGGATGGGTGACCTCCTGGGAAGTCCTCGTGTTGCATCCCTCTTTTTTTGTATTGTGTCACGCGACGACGGGGTATGGGCGAAGAAATATTTTAATTTTATTGTTTTGGACGGTCCGTGGTCGTTTTATGCGGTGGTAAATCGGGGTTTCGCGTTGGGTGAGCTCAGAGGGGTTGAATCACGGAGAATGGAGCTGGAGGGGAAGGCATAAGGAGAAACGGAGTGCAGAACATGTCGGATGCAATCATACCAGCACTAAAGCACCGGATCCCATCAGAACTCCGAAGTTAAGCGTGCTTGGGCGAGAGTAGTACTAGGATGGGTGACCTCCTGGGAAGTCCTCGTGTTGCATCCCTCTTTTTTTGTATTGCGTCACGCGACGACGGGGTATGGGCGAAGAAATATTTTAATTTTATTGTTTTGGACGGTCCGTGGTCGTTTTATGCGGTGGTAAATCGGGGTTTCGCGTTGGGTGAGCTCAGAGGGGTTGAATCACGGAGAATGGAGCTGGAGGGGAAGGCATAAGGAGAAACGGAGTGCAGAACATGTCGGATGCGATCATACCAGCACTAAAGCATCGGATCCCATCAGAACTCCGAAGTTAAGCGTGCTTGGGCGAGAGTAGTATTAGGATGGGTGACCTCCTGGGAAGTCCTCGTGTTGCATCCCTCTTTTTTTGTATTGCGTCACGCGACGACGGGGTATGGGCGAAGAAATATTTTAATTTTATTGTTTTGGACGGTCCGTGGTCGTTTTATGCGGTGGTAAATCGGGGTTTCGCGTTGGGTGAGCTCAGAGGGGTTGAATCACGGAGAATGGAGCTGGAGGGGAAGGCATAAGGAGAAACGGAGTGCAGAACATGTCGGATGCGATCATACCAGCACTAAAGCATCGGATCCCATCAGAACTCCGAAGTTAAGCGTGCTTGGGCGAGAGTAGTACTAGGATGGGTGACCTCCTGGGAAGTCCTCGTGCATCCCTCTTTTTTTGTATTGTGTCACGCGACGACGGGGTATGGGCGAAGAAATATTTTAATTTTATTGTTTTGGACGGTCCGTGGTCGTTTTATGCGGTGGTAAATCGGGGTTTCGCGTTGGGTGAGCTCAGAGGGGTTGAATCACGGAGAATGGAGCTGGAGGGGAAGACATAAGGAGAAACGGAGTGCAGAACATGTCGGATGCGATCATACCAGCACTAAAGCACCGGATCCCATCAGAACTCCGAAGTTAAGCGTGCTTGGGCGAGAGTAGTACTAGGATGGGTGACCTCCTGGGAAGTCCTCGTGTTGCATCCCTCTTTTTTTGTATTGCGTCACGTGACGACGGAGTATGGGCGAAGAAATATTTTAATTTTATTGCTTTGGACGGCCCGTGGTCGTTTTATGCGGTGGTAAATCGGGGTTTCGCGTTGGGTGAGCTCAGAGGGGTTGAATCACGGAGAATGGAGCTGGAGGGGAAGGCATAAGGAGAAACGGAGTGCAGAACATGTCGGATGCGATCATACCAGCACTAAAGCACCGGATCCCATCAGAACTCCGAAGTTAAGCGTGCTTGGGCGAGAGTAGTACTAGGATGGGTGACCTCCTGGGAAGTCCTCGTGTTGCATTCCTCTTTTTTTGTATTGCGTCACGCGACGACGGGCTATGGGCGAAGAAATATTTTAATTTTATTGTTTTGGACGGTCCGTGGTCGTTTTATGCGGTGGTAAATCGGGGTTTCGCTTTGGGTGAGCTCAGAGGGGTTGATTCACGGAGAATGGAGCTGGAGGGGAAGGCATAAGGAGAAACGGAGTGCAGAACATGTCGGATGCGATCATACCAGCACTAAAGCACCGGATCCCATCAGAACTCCGAAGTTAAGCGTGCTTGGGCGAGAGTAGTACTAGGATGGGTGACCTCCTGGGAAGTCCTCGTGTTGCATCCCTCTTTTTTTGTATTGCGTCACGCGACGACGGGGTATGGGCGAAGAAATATTTTAATTTTATTGCTTTGGACGGTCCGTGGTCGTTTTATGCGGTGGTAAATCGGGGTTTCGCGTTGGGTGAGCTCAGAGGGGTTGAATCACGGAGAATGGAGCTGGAGGGGAAGGCATAAGGAGAAACGGAGTGCAGAACATGTCGGATGCGATCATACCAGCACTAAAGCACCGGATCCCATCAGAACTCCAAAGTTAAGCGTGCTTGGGCGAGAGTAGTACTAGGATGGGTGACCTCCTGGGAAGTCCTCGTGTTGCATCCCTCTTTTTTTGTATTGCGTCACGTGACGACGGGGTATGGGCGAAGAAATATTTTAATTTTATTGCTTTGGACGGCCCGTGGTCGTTTTATGCGGTGGTAAATCGGGGTTTCGCGTTGGGTGAGCTCAGAGGGGTTGAATCACGGAGAATGGAGCTGGAGGGGAAGGCATAAGGAGAAACGGAGTGCAGAACATGTCGGATGCGATCATACCAGCACTAAAGCACCGGATCCCATCAGAACTCCGAAGTTAAGCGTGCTTGGGCGAGAGTAGTACTAGGATGGGTGACCTCCTGGGAAGTCCTCGTGTTGCATCCCTCTTTTTTTGTATTGCGTCACGCGACGACGGGCTATGGGCGAAGAAATATTTTAATTTTATTGTTTTGGACGGTCCGTGGTCGTTTTATGCGGTGGTAAATCGGGGTTTCGCTTTGGGTGAGCTCAGAGGGGTTGAATCACGGAGAATGGAGCTGGAGGGGAAGGCATAAGGAGAAACGGAGTGCAGAACATGTCGGATGCGATCATACCAGCACTAAAGCACCGGATCCCATCAGAACTCCGAAGTTAAGCGTGCTTGGGCGAGAGTAGTACTAGGATGGGTGACCTCCTGGGAAGTCCTCGTGTTGCATCCCTCTTTTTTTGTATTGTGTCACGCGACGACGGGGTATGGGCGAAGAAATATTTTAATTTTATTGTTTTGGACGGTCCGTGGTCGTTTTATGCGGTGGTAAATCGGGGTTTCGCGTTGGGTGAGCTCAGAGGGGTTGAATCACGGAGAATGGAGCTAGAGGGGAAGGCATAAGGAGAAACGGAGTGCAGAACATGTCGGATGCGATCATACCAGCACTAAAGCACCGGATCCCATCAGAACTCCGAAGTTAAGCGTGCTTGGGCGAGAGTAGTACTAGGATGGGTGACCTCCTGGGAAGTCCTCGTGTTGCATCCCTCTTTTTTTGTATTGCGTCACGCGACGACGGGGTATGGGCGAAGAAATATTTTAATTTTATTGTTTTGGACGGTCCGTGGTCGTTTTATGCGGTGGTAAATCGGGGTTTCGCGTTGGGTGAGCTCAGAGGGGTTGAATCACGGAGAATGGAGCTGGAGGGGAAGGCATAAGGAGAAACGGAGTGCAGAACATGTCGGATGCGATCATACCAGCACTAAAGCACCAGATCCCATCAGAACTCCGAAGTTAAGCGTGCTTGGGCGAGAGTAGCACTAGGATGGGTGACCTCCTGGGAAGTCCTCGTGTTGCATCCCTCTTTTTTTGTATTGCGTCACGCGACGACGGGGTATGGGCGAAGAAATATTTTAATTTTATTGTTTTGGACGGTCCGTGGTCGTTTTATGCGGTGGTAAATCGGGGTTTCGCGTTGGGTGAGCTCAGAGGGGTTGAATCACGGAGAATGGAGCTGGAGGGGAAGGCATAAGGAGAAACGGAGTGCAGAACATGTCGGATGCGATCATACCAGCACTAAAGCACCGGATCCCATCAGAACTCCGAAGTTAAGCGTGCTTGGGCGAGAGTAGCACTAGGATGGGTGACCTCCTGGGAAGTCCTCGTGTTGCATCCCTCTTTTTTTGTATTGCGTCACGCGACGACGGGGTATGGGCGAAGAAATATTTTAATTTTATTGCTTTGGACGGTCCGTGGTCGTTTTATGCGGTGGTAAATCGGGGTTTCGCGTTGGGTGAGCTCAGAGGGGTTGAATCACGGAGAATGGAGCTGGAGGGGAAGGCATAAGGAGAAACGGAGTGCAGAACATGTCGGATGCGATCATACCAGCACTAAAGCACCGGATCCCATCAGAACTCCGAAGTTAAGCGTGCTTGGACGAGAGTAGTACTTGGATGGGTGACCTCCTCGGAAGTCCTCGTGTTGCATCCCTCTTTTTTTGTATTGCGTCACGCGACGACGGGGTATGGGCGAAGAAATATTTTAATTTTATTGCTTTGGACGGTCCGTGGTCGTTTTATGCGGTGGTAAATCGGGGTTTCGCGTTGGGTGAGCTCAGAGGGGTTGAATCACGGAGAATGGAGCTGGAGGGGAAGGCATAAGGAGAAACGGAGTGCAGAACATGTCGGATGCGATCATACCAGCACTAAAGCACCGGATCCCATCAGAACTCCAAAGTTAAGCGTGCTTGGGCGAGAGTAGTACTAGGAAGGGTGACCTCCTGGGAAGTCCTCGTGTTGCATCCCTCTTTTTTTGTATTGCGTCACGCGACGACGGGGTATGGGCGAAGAAATATTTTAATTTTATTGCTTTGGACGGTCCGTGGTCGTTTTATGCGGTGGTAAATCGGGGTTTCGCGTGGGTGAGCTCAGAGGGGTTGAATCACGGAGAATGGAGCTGGAGGGGAAGGCATAAGGAGAAACAGAGTGCAGAACATGTCGGATGCGATCATACCAGCACTAAAGCACCGGATCCCATCAGAACTCCGAAGTTAAGCGTGCTTGGGCGAGAGTAGCACTAGGATGGGTGACCTCCTGGGAAGTCCTCGTGTTGCATCCGTCTTTTTTTGTATTGCGTCACGCGACGACGGGGTATGGGCGAAGAAATATTTTAATTTTATTGCTTTGGACGGTCCGTGGTCGTTTTATGCGGTGGTAAATCGGGGTTTCGCGTTGGGTGAGCTCAGAGGGGTTGAATCACGGAGAATGGAGCTGGAGGGGAAGGCATAAGGAGAAACGGAGTGCAGAACATGTCGGATGCGATCATACCAGCACTAAAGCACCGGATCCCATCAGAACTCCGAAGTTAAGCGTGCTTGGGCGAGAGTAGTACTTGGATGGGTGACCTCCTGGGAAGTCCTCGTGTTGCATCCCTCTTTTTTTGTATTGCATCACGCGACGACGGGGTATGGGCGAAGAAATATTTTAATTTTATTGCTTTGGACGGTCCGTGGTCGTTTTATGCGGTGGTAAATCGGGGTTTCGCGTTGGGTGAGCTCAGAGGGGTTGAATCACGGAGAATGGAGCTGGAGGGGAAGGCATAAGGAGAAACGGAGTGCAGAACATGTCGGATGCGATCATACCAGCACTAAAGCACCGGATCCCATCAGAACTCCGAAGTTAAGCGTGCTTGGGCGAGAGTAGCACTAGGATGGGTGACCTCCTGGGAAGTCCTCGTGTTGCATCCCTCTTTTTTTGTATTGCGTCACGCGACGACGGGGTATGGGCGAAGAAATATTTTAATTTTATTGCTTTGGACGGTCCGTGGTCGTTTTATGCGGTGGTAAATCGGGGTTTCGCGTTGGGTGAGCTCAGAGGGGTTGAATCACGGAGAATGGAGCTGGAGGGGAAGGCATAAGGAGAAACGGAGTGCAGAACATGTCGGATGCGATCATACCAGCACTAAAGCACCGGATCCCATCAGAACTCCGAAGTTAAGCGTGCTTGGGCGAGAGTAGTACTTGGATGGGTGACCTCCTGGGAAGTCCTCGTGTTGCATCCCTCTTTTTTTGTATTGCATCACGCGACGACGGGGTATGGGCGAAGAAATATTTTAATTTTATTGTTTTGGACGGTCCGTGGTCGTTTTATGCGGTGGTAAATCGGGGTTTCGCGTTGGGTGAGCTCAGAGGGGTTGAATCACGGAGAATGGAGCTGGAGGGGAAGACATAAGGAGAAACGGAGTGCAGAACATGTCGGATGCGATCATACCAGCACTAAAGCACCGGATCCCATCAGAACTCCGAAGTTAAGCGTGCTTGGGCGAGAGTAGTACTAGGATGGGTGACCTCCTGGGAAGTCCTCGTGTTGCATCCCTCTTTTTTTGTATTGCGTCACGCGACGACGGGCTATGGGCGAAGAAATATTTTAATTTTATTGTTTTGGACGGTCCGTGGTCGTTTTATGCGGTGGTAAATCGGGGTTTCGCTTTGGGTGAGCTCAGAGGGGTTGATTCACGGAGAATGGAGCTGGAGGGGAAGGCATAAGGAGAAACGGAGTGCAGAACATGTCGGATGCGATCATACCAGCACTAAAGCACCGGATCCCATCAGAACTCCGAAGTTAAGCGTGCTTGGGCGAGAGTAGTACTAGGATGGGTGACCTCCTGGGAAGTCCTCGTGTTGCATCCCTCTTTTTTTGTATTGCGTCACGCGACGACGGGGTATGGGCGAAGAAATATTTTAATTTTATTGCTTTGGACGGTCCGTGGTCGTTTTATGCGGTGGTAAATCGGGGTTTCGCGTTGGGTGAGCTCAGAGGGGTTGAATCACGGAGAATGGAGCTGGAGGGGAAGGCATAAGGAGAAACGGAGTGCAGAACATGTCGGATGCGATCATACCAGCACTAAAGCACCGGATCCCATCAGAACTCCAAAGTTAAGCGTGCTTGGGCGAGAGTAGTACTAGGATGGGTGACCTCCTGGGAAGTCCTCGTGTTGCATCCCTCTTTTTTTGTATTGCGTCACGTGACGACGGGGTATGGGCGAAGAAATATTTTAATTTTATTGCTTTGGACGGCCCGTGGTCGTTTTATGCGGTGGTAAATCGGGGTTTCGCGTTGGGTGAGCTCAGAGGGGTTGAATCACGGAGAATGGAGCTGGAGGGGAAGGCATAAGGAGAAACGGAGTGCAGAACATGTCGGATGCGATCATACCAGCACTAAAGCACCGGATCCCATCAGAACTCCGAAGTTAAGCGTGCTTGGGCGAGAGTAGTACTAGGATGGGTGACCTCCTGGGAATTCCTCGTGTTGCATCCCTCTTTTTTTGTATTGCGTCACGCGACGACGGGCTATGGGCGAAGAAATATTTTAATTTTATTGTTTTGGACGGTCCGTGGTCGTTTTATGCGGTGGTAAATCGGGGTTTTGCTTTGGGTGAGCTCAGAGGGGTTGAATCACGGAGAATGGAGCTGGAGGGGAAGGCATAAGGAGAAACGGAGTGCAGAACATGTCGGATGCGATCATACCAGCACTAAAGCACCGGATCCCATCAGAACTCCGAAGTTAAGCGTGCTTGGGCGAGAGTAGTACTAGGATGGGTGACCTCCTGGGAAGTCCTCGTGTTGCATCCCTCTTTTTTTGTATTGTGTCACGCGACGACGGGGTATGGGCGAAGAAATATTTTAATTTTATTGTTTTGGACGGTCCGTGGTCGTTTTATGCGGTGGTAAATCGGGGTTTCGCGTTGGGTGAGCTCAGAGGGGTTGAATCACGGAGAATGGAGCTAGAGGGGAAGGCATAAGGAGAAACGGAGTGCAGAACATGTCGGATGCGATCATACCAGCACTAAAGCACCGGATCCCATCAGAACTCCGAAGTTAAGCGTGCTTGGGCGAGAGTAGTACTAGGATGGGTGACCTCCTGGGAAGTCCTCGTGTTGCATCCCTCTTTTTTTGTATTGCGTCACGCGACGACGGGGTATGGGCGAAGAAATATTTTAATTTTATTGTTTTGGACGGTCCGTGGTCGTTTTATGCGGTGGTAAATCGGGGTTTCGCGTTGGGTGAGCTCAGAGGGGTTGAATCACGGAGAATGGAGCTGGAGGGGAAGGCATAAGGAGAAACGGAGTGCAGAACATGTCGGATGCGATCATACCAGCACTAAAGCACCAGATCCCATCAGAACTCCGAAGTTAAGCGTGCTTGGGCGAGAGTAGCACTAGGATGGGTGACCTCCTGGGAAGTCCTCGTGTTGCATCCCTCTTTTTTTGTATTGCGTCACGCGACGACGGGGTATGGGCGAAGAAATATTTTAATTTTATTGTTTTGGACGGTCCGTGGTCGTTTTATGCGGTGGTAAATCGGGGTTTCGCGTTGGGTGAGCTCAGAGGGGTTGAATCACGGAGAATGGAGCTGGAGGGGAAGGCATAAGGAGAAACGGAGTGCAGAACATGTCGGATGCGATCATACCAGCACTAAAGCACCGGATCCCATCAGAACTCCGAAGTTAAGCGTGCTTGGGCGAGAGTAGCACTAGGATGGGTGACCTCCTGGGAAGTCCTCGTGTTGCATCCCTCTTTTTTTGTATTGCGTCACGCGACGACGGGGTATGGGCGAAGAAATATTTTAATTTTATTGCTTTGGACGGTCCGTGGTCGTTTTATGCGGTGGTAAATCGGGGTTTCGCGTTGGGTGAGCTCAGAGGGGTTGAATCACGGAGAATGGAGCTGGAGGGGAAGGCATAAGGAGAAACGGAGTGCAGAACATGTCGGATGCGATCATACCAGCACTAAAGCACCGGATCCCATCAGAACTCCGAAGTTAAGCGTGCTTGGACGAGAGTAGTACTTGGATGGGTGACCTCCTCGGAAGTCCTCGTGTTGCATCCCTCTTTTTTTGTATTGCGTCACGCGACGACGGGGTATGGGCGAAGAAATATTTTAATTTTATTGCTTTGGACGGTCCGTGGTCGTTTTATGCGGTGGTAAATCGGGGTTTCGCGTTGGGTGAGCTCAGAGGGGTTGAATCACGGAGAATGGAGCTGGAGGGGAAGGCATAAGGAGAAACGGAGTGCAGAACATGTCGGATGCGATCATACCAGCACTAAAGCACCGGATCCCATCAGAACTCCAAAGTTAAGCGTGCTTGGGCGAGAGTAGTACTAGGAAGGGTGACCTCCTGGGAAGTCCTCGTGTTGCATCCCTCTTTTTTTGTATTGCGTCACGCGACGACGGGGTATGGGCGAAGAAATATTTTAATTTTATTGCTTTGGACGGTCCGTGGTCGTTTTATGCGGTGGTAAATCGGGGTTTCGCGTGGGTGAGCTCAGAGGGGTTGAATCACGGAGAATGGAGCTGGAGGGGAAGGCATAAGGAGAAACAGAGTGCAGAACATGTCGGATGCGATCATACCAGCACTAAAGCACCGGATCCCATCAGAACTCCGAAGTTAAGCGTGCTTGGGCGAGAGTAGCACTAGGATGGGTGACCTCCTGGGAAGTCCTCGTGTTGCATCCGTCTTTTTTTGTATTGCGTCACGCGACGACGGGGTATGGGCGAAGAAATATTTTAATTTTATTGCTTTGGACGGTCCGTGGTCGTTTTATGCGGTGGTAAATCGGGGTTTCGCGTTGGGTGAGCTCAGAGGGGTTGAATCACGGAGAATGGAGCTGGAGGGGAAGGCATAAGGAGAAACGGAGTGCAGAACATGTCGGATGCGATCATACCAGCACTAAAGCACCGGATCCCATCAGAACTCCGAAGTTAAGCGTGCTTGGGCGAGAGTAGTACTTGGATGGGTGACCTCCTGGGAAGTCCTCGTGTTGCATCCCTCTTTTTTTGTATTGCATCACGCGACGACGGGGTATGGGCGAAGAAATATTTTAATTTTATTGCTTTGGACGGTCCGTGGTCGTTTTATGCGGTGGTAAATCGGGGTTTCGCGTTGGGTGAGCTCAGAGGGGTTGAATCACGGAGAATGGAGCTGGAGGGGAAGGCATAAGGAGAAACGGAGTGCAGAACATGTCGGATGCGATCATACCAGCACTAAAGCACCGGATCCCATCAGAACTCCGAAGTTAAGCGTGCTTGGGCGAGAGTAGCACTAGGATGGGTGACCTCCTGGGAAGTCCTCGTGTTGCATCCCTCTTTTTTTGTATTGCGTCACGCGACGACGGGGTATGGGCGAAGAAATATTTTAATTTTATTGCTTTGGACGGTCCGTGGTCGTTTTATGCGGTGGTAAATCGGGGTTTCGCGTTGGGTGAGCTCAGAGGGGTTGAATCACGGAGAATGGAGCTGGAGGGGAAGGCATAAGGAGAAACGGAGTGCAGAACATGTCGGATGCGATCATACCAGCACTAAAGCACCGGATCCCATCAGAACTCCGAAGTTAAGCGTGCTTGGGCGAGAGTAGTACTTGGATGGGTGACCTCCTGGGAAGTCCTCGTGTTGCATCCCTCTTTTTTTGTATTGCATCACGCGACGACGGGGTATGGGCGAAGAAATATTTTAATTTTATTGTTTTGGACGGTCCGTGGTCGTTTTATGCGGTGGTAAATCGGGGTTTCGCGTTGGGTGAGCTCAGAGGGGTTGAATCACGGAGAATGGAGCTGGAGGGGAAGACATAAGGAGAAACGGAGTGCAGAACATGTCGGATGCGATCATACCAGCACTAAAGCACCGGATCCCATCAGAACTCCGAAGTTAAGCGTGCTTGGGCGAGAGTAGTACTAGGATGGGTGACCTCCTGGGAAGTCCTCGTGTTGCATCCCTCTTTTTTTGTATTGTGTCACGCGACGACGGGGTATGGGCGAAGAAATATTTTAATTTTATTGTTTTGGACGGTCCGTGGTCGTTTTATGCGGTGGTAAATCGGGGTTTCGCGTTGGGTGAGCTCAGAGGGGTTGAATCACGGAGAATGGAGCTGGAGGGGAAGACATAAGGAGAAACGGAGTGCAGAACATGTCGGATGCGATCATACCAGCACTAAAGCACCGGATCCCATCAGAACTCCGAAGTTAAGCGTGCTTGGGCGAGAGTAGTACTAGGATGGGTGACCTCCTGGGAAGTCCTCGTGTTGCATCCCTCTTTTTTTGTATTGCGTCACGTGACGACGGAGTATGGGCGAAGAAATATTTTAATTTTATTGCTTTGGACGGCCCGTGGTCGTTTTATGCGGTGGTAAATCGGGGTTTCGCGTTGGGTGAGCTCAGAGGGGTTGAATCACGGAGAATGGAGCTGGAGGGGAAGGCATAAGGAGAAACGGAGTGCAGAACATGTCGGATACGATCATACCAGCACTAAAGCACCGGATCCCCTCAGAACTCCGAAGTTAAGCGTGCTTGGGCGAGAGTAGTACTAGGATGGGTGACCTCCTGGGAAGTCCTCGTGTTGCATCCCTCTTTTTTTGTATTGCGTCACGCGACGACGGGCTATGGGCGAAGAAATATTTTAATTTTATTGTTTTGGACGGTCCGTGGTCGTTTTATGCGGTGGTAAATCGGGGTTTCGCTTTGGGTGAGCTCAGAGGGGTTGAATCACGGAGAATGGAGCTGGAGGGGAAGGCATAAGGAGAAACGGAGTGCAAAACATGTCGGATGCGATCATACCAGCACTAAAGCACCGGATCCCATCAGAACTCCGAAGTTAAGCGTGCTTGGGCGAGAGTAGTACTAGGATGGGTGACCTCCTGGGAAGTCCTCGTGTTGCATCCCTCTTTTTTTGTATTGTGTCACGCGACGACGGGGTATGGGCGAAGAAATATTTTAATTTTATTGTTTTGGACGGTCCGTGGTCGTTTTATGCGGTGGTAAATCGGGGTTTCGCGTTGGGTGAGCTCAGAGGGGTTGAATCACGGAGAATGGAGCTGGAGGGGAAGGCATAAGGAGAAACGGAGTGCAGAACATGTTGGATGCGATCATACCAGCACTAAAGCACCGGATCCCATCAGAACTCCGAAGTTAAGCGTGCTTGGGCGAGAGTAGTACTAGGATGGGTGACCTCCTGGGAAGTCCTTGTGTTGCATCCCCCTTTTTTTGTATTGCGTCACGCGACGACGGGGTATGGGCGAAGAAATATTTTAATTTTATTGTTTTGGACGGTCCGTGGTCGTTTTATGCGGTGGTAAATCGGGGTTTCGCGTTGGGTGAGCTCAGAGGGGTTGAATCACGGAGAATGGAGCTGAGGGGAAGGCATAAGGAGAAACGGAGTGCAGAACATGTCGGATGCGATCATACCAGCACTAAAGCACCGGATCCCATTAGAACTCCGAAGTTAAGCGTGCTTGGGCGAGAGTAGTACTAGGATGGGTGACCTCCTGGGAAGTCCTCGTGTTGCATCCCTCTTTTTTTGTATTGCGTCACGCGACGACGGGGTATGGACGAAGAAATATTTTAATTTTATTGCTTTGGACGGTCCGTGGTCGTTTTATGCGGTGGTAAATCGGGGTTTCGCGTTGGGTGAGCTCAGAGGGGTTGAATCACGAAGAATGGAGCTGGAGGGGAAGGCATAAGGAGAAACGGAGTGCAGAACATGTCGGATGCGATCATACCAGCACTAAAGCACCGGATCCCATCAGAACTCCGAAGTTAAGCGTGCTTGGGCGAGAGTAGTACTAGGATGGGTGACCTCCTGGGAAGTCCTCGTGCATCCCTCTTTTTTTGTATTGTGTCACGCGACGACGGGGTATGGGCGAAGAAATATTTTAATTTTATTGTTTTGGACGGTCCGTGGTGGTTTTATGCGGTGGTAAATCGGGGTTTCGCGTTGGGTGAGCTCAGAGGGGTTGAATCACGGAGAATGGAGCTGGAGGGGAAGACATAAGGAGAAACGGAGTGCAGAACATGTCGGATGCGATCATACCAGCACTAAAGCACCGGATCCCATCAGAACTCCGAAGTTAAGCGTGCTTGGGCGAGAGTAGTACTAGGATGGGTGACCTCCTGGGAAGTCCTTGTGTTGCATCCCTCTTTTTTTGTATTGCGTCACGTGACGACGGAGTATGGGCGAAGAAATATTTTAATTTTATTGCTTTGGACGGCCCGTGGTCGTTTTTTGCGGTGGTAAATCGGGGTTTCGCGTTGGGTGAGCTCAGAGGGGTTGAATCACGGAGAATGGAGCTGGAGGGGAAGGCATAAGGAGAAACGGAGTGCAGAACATGTCGGATACGATCATACCAGCACTAAAGCACCGGATCCCATCAGAACTCCGAAGTTAAGCGTGCTTGGGCGAGAGTAGTACTAGGATGGGTGACCTCCTGGGAAGTCCTCGTGTTGCATCCCTCTTTTTTTGTATTGCGTCACGCGACGACGGGCTATGGGCGAAGAAATATTTTAATTTTATTGTTTTGGACGGTCCGTGGTCGTTTTATGCGGTGGTAAATCGGGGTTTCGCTTTGGGTGAGCTCAGAGGGGTTGAATCACGGAGAATGGAGCTGGAGGGGAAGGCATAAGGAGAAACGGAGTGCAAAACATGTCGGATGCGATCATACCAGCACTAAAGCACCGGATCCCATCAGAACTCCGAAGTTAAGCGTGCTTGGGCGAGAGTAGTACTAGGATGGGTGACCTCCTGGGAAGTCCTCGTGTTGCATCCCTCTTTTTTTGTATTGTGTCACGCGACGACGGGGTATGGGCGAAGAAATATTTTAATTTTATTGTTTTGGACGGTCCGTGGTCGTTTTATGCGGTGGTAAATCGGGGTTTCGCGTTGGGTGAGCTCAGAGGGGTTGAATCACGGAGAATGGAGCTGGAGGGGAAGGCATAAGGAGAAACGGAGTGCAGAACATGTTGGATGCGATCATACCAGCACTAAAGCACCGGATCCCATCAGAACTCCGAAGTTAAGCGTGCTTGGGCGAGAGTAGTACTAGGATGGGTGACCTCCTGGGAAGTCCTTGTGTTGCATCCCCCTTTTTTTGTATTGCGTCACGCGACGACGGGGTATGGGCGAAGAAATATTTTAATTTTATTGTTTTGGACGGTCCGTGGTCGTTTTATGCGGTGGTAAATCGGGGTTTCGCGTTGGGTGAGCTCAGAGGGGTTGAATCACGGAGAATGGAGCTGGAGGGGAAGGCATAAGGAGAAACGGAGTGCAGAACATGTCGGATGCGATCATACCAGCACTAAAGCACCGGATCCCATCAGAACTCCGAAGTTAAGCGTGCTTGGGCGAGAGTAGTACTAGGATGGGTGACCTCCTAGGAAGTCCTCGTGTTGCATCCCTCTTTTTTTGTATTGCGTCACGCGACGACGGGGTATGGGCGAAGAAATATTTTAATTTTATTGTTTTGGACGGTCCGTGGTCGTTTTATGCGGTGGTAAATCGGGGTTTCGCGTTGGGTGAGCTCAGAGGGGTTGAATCACGGAGAATGGAGCTGGAGGGGAAGGCATAAGGAGAAACGGAGTGCAGAACATGTCGGATGCGATCATACCAGCACTAAAGCACCGGATCCCATCAGAACTCCGAAGTTAAGCGTGCTTGGGCGAGAGTAGTACTAGGATGGGTGACCTCCTCGGAAGTCCTCGTGTTGCATCCCTCTTTTTTTGTATTGCGTCACGCGACGACGGGGTATGGGCGAAGAAATATTTTAATTTTATTGCTTTGGACGGTCCGTGGTCGTTTTATGCGGTGGTAAATCGGGGTTTCGCGTTGGGTGAGCTCAGAGGGGTTGAATCACGGAGAATGGAGCTGGAGGGGAAGGCATAAGGAGAAACGGAGTGCAGAACATGTCGGATGCGATCATACCAGCACTAAAGCACCGGATCCCATCAGAACTCCGAAGTTAAGCGTGCTTGGGCGAGAGTAGTACTAGGATGGGTGACCTCCTGGGAAGTCCTCGTGTTGCATCCCTCTTTTTTTGTATTGCGTCACGCGACGACGGGGTATGGGCGAAGAAATATTTTAATTTTATTGCTTTGGACGGTCCGTGGTCGTTTTATGCGGTGGTAAATCGGGGTTTCGCGTGGGTGAGCTCAGAGGGGTTGAATCACGGAGAATGGAGCTGGAGGGGAAGGCATAAGGAGAAACAGAGTGCAGAACATGTCGGATGCGATCATACCAGCACTAAAGCACCGGATCCCATCAGAACTCCGAAGTTAAGCGTGCTTGGGCGAGAGTAGTACTAGGATGGGTGACCTCCTGGGAAGTCCTCGTGTTGCATCCCTCTTTTTTTGTATTGCGTCACGCGACGACGGGGTATGGGCGAAGAAATATTTTAATTTTATTGTTTTGGACGGTCCGTGGTCGTTTTATGCGGTGGTGAATCGGGGTTTCGCGTTGGGTGAGCTCAGAGGGGTTGAATCACGGAGAATGGAGCTGGAGGGGAAGGCATAAAGAGAAACGGAGTGCAGAACATGTCGGATGCGATCATACCAGCACTAAAGCACCGGATCCCATCAGAACTCCGAAGTTAAGCGTGCTTGGGCGAGAGTAGTACTAGGATGGGTGACCTCCTAGGAAGTCCTCGTGTTGCATCCCTCTTTTTTTTTATTGCGTCACGCGACGACGGGGTATGGGCGAAGAAATATTTTAATTTTATTGCTTTGGACAGTCCGTGGTCGTTTTATGCGGTGGTAAATCGGGGTTTCGCGTTGGGTGAGCTCAGAGGGGTTGAATCACGGAGAATGGAGCTGGAGGGGAAGGCATAAGGAGAAACGGAGTGCAGAACATGTTGGATGCGATCATACCAGCACTAAAGCACCGGATCCCATCAGAACTCCGAAGTTAAGCGTGCTTGGGCGAGAGTAGTACTAGGATGGGTGACCTCCTGGGAAGTCCTCGTGTTGCATCCCTCTTTTTTTGTATTGTGTCACACGACGACGGGGTATGGGCGAAGAAATATTTTAATTTTATTGTTTTGGACGGTCCGTGGTCGTTTTATGCGGTGGTAAATCGGGGTTTCGCGTTGGGTGAGCTCAGAGGGGTTGAATCACGGAGAATGGAGCTGGAGGGGAAGACATAAGGAGAAACGGAGTGCAGAACATGTCGGATGCGATCATACCAGCACTAAAGCACCGGATCCCATCAGAACTCCGAAGTTAAGCGTGCTTGGGCGAGAGTAGTACTAGGATGGGTGACCTCCTGGGAAGTCCTCGTGTTGCATCCCTCTTTTTTTGTATTGCGTCACGTGACGACGGAGTATGGGCGAAGAAATATTTTAATTTTATTGCTTTGGACGGCCCGTGGTCGTTTTATGCGGTGGTAAATCGGGGTTTCGCGTTGGGTGAGCTCAGAGGGGTTGAATCACGGAGAATGGAGCTGGAGGGGAAGGCATAAGGAGAAACGGAGTGCAGAACATGTCGGATGCGATCATACCAGCACTAAAGCACCGGATCCCATCAGAACTCCGAAGTTAAGCGTGCTTGGGCGAGAGTAGTACTAGGATGGGTGACCTCCTGGGAAGTCCTCGTGTTGCATCCCTCTTTTTTTGTATTGCGTCACGCGACGACGGGCTATGGGCGAAGAAATATTTTAATTTTATTGTTTTGGACGGTCCGTGGTCGTTTTATGCGGTGGTAAATCGGGGTTTCGCTTTGGGTGAGCTCAGAGGGGTTGAATCACGGAGAATGGAGCTGGAGGGGAAGGCATAAGGAGAAACGGAGTGCAGAACATGTCGGATGCGATCATACCAGCACTAAAGCACCGGATCCCATCAGAACTCCGAAGTTAAGCGTGCTTGGGCGAGAGTAGTACTAGGATGGGTGACCTCCTGGGAAGTCCTCGTGTTGCATCCCTCTTTTTTTGTATTGTGTCACGCGACGACGGGGTATGGGCGAAGAAATATTTTAATTTTATTGTTTTGGACGGTCCGTGGTCGTTTTATGCGGTGGTAAATCGGGGTTTCGCGTTGGGTGAGCTCAGAGGGGTTGAATCACGGAGAATGGAGCTGGAGGGGAAGGCATAAGGAGAAACGGAGTGCAGAACATGTCGGATGCGATCATACCAGCACTAAAGCACCGGATCCCATTAGAACTCCGAAGTTAAGCGTGCTTGGGCGAGAGTAGTACTAGGATGGGTGACCTCCTGGGAAGTCCTCGTGTTGCATCCCTCTTTTTTTGTATTGCGTCACGTGACGACGGAGTATGGGCGAAGAAATATTTTAATTTTATTGCTTTGGACGGCCCGTGGTCGTTTTATGCGGTGGTAAATCGGGGTTTCGCGTTGGGTGAGCTCAGAGGGGTTGAATCACGGAGAATGGAGCTGGAGGGGAAGGCATAAGGAGAAACGGAGTGCAGAACATGTCGGATGCGATCATACCAGCACTAAAGCACCGGATCCCATCAGAACTCCGAAGTTAAGCGTGCTTGGGCGAGAGTAGTACTAGGATGGGTGACCTCCTGGGAAGTCCTCGTGTTGCATCCCTCTTTTTTTGTATTGCGTCACGCGACGACGGGCTATGGGCGAAGAAATATTTTAATTTTATTGTTTTGGACGGTCCGTGGTCGTTTTATGCGGTGGTAAATCGGGGTTTCGCTTTGGGTGAGCTCAGAGGGGTTGAATCACGGAGAATGGAGCTGGAGGGGAAGGCATAAGGAGAAACGGAGTGCAGAACATGTCGGATGCGATCATACCAGCACTAAAGCACCGGATCCCATCAGAACTCCGAAGTTAAGCGTGCTTGGGCGAGAGTAGTACTAGGATGGGTGACCTCCTGGGAAGTCCTCGTGCATCCCTCTTTTTTTGTATTGTGTCACGCGACGACGGGGTATGGGCGAAGAAATATTTTAATTTTATTGTTTTGGACGGTCCGTGGTCGTTTTATGCGGTGGTAAATCGGGGTTTCGCGTTGGGTGAGCTCAGAGGGGTTGAATCACGGAGAATGGAGCTGGAGGGGAAGACATAAGGAGAAACGGAGTGCAGAACATGTCGGATGCGATCATACCAGCACTAAAGCACCGGATCCCATCAGAACTCCGAAGTTAAGCGTGCTTGGGCGAGAGTAGTACTAGGATGGGTGACCTCCTGGGAAGTCCTCGTGTTGCATCCCTCTTTTTTTGTATTGCGTCACGTGACGACGGAGTATGGGCGAAGAAATATTTTAATTTTATTGCTTTGGACGGCCCGTGGTCGTTTTATGCGGTGGTAAATCGGGGTTTCGCGTTGGGTGAGCTCAGAGGGGTTGAATCACGGAGAATGGAGCTGGAGGGGAAGGCATAAGGAGAAACGGAGTGCAGAACATGTCGGATGCGATCATACCAGCACTAAAGCACCGGATCCCATCAGAACTCCGAAGTTAAGCGTGCTTGGGCGAGAGTAGTACTAGGATGGGTGACCTCCTGGGAAGTCCTCGTGTTGCATCCCTCTTTTTTTGTATTGTGTCACGCGACGACGGGGTATGGGCGAAGAAATATTTTAATTTTATTGTTTTGGACGGTCCGTGGTCGTTTTATGCGGTGGTAAATCGGGGTTTCGCGTTGGGTGAGCTCAGAGGGGTTGAATCACGGAGAATGGAGCTGGAGGGGAAGGCATAAGGAGAAACGGAGTGCAGAACATGTCGGATGCGATCATACCAGCACTAAAGCACCGGATCCCATCAGAACTCCGAAGTTAAGCGTGCTTGGGCGAGAGTAGTACTAGGATGGGTGACCTCCTGGGAAGTCCTCGTGTTGCATCCCTCTTTTTTTGTATTGCGTCACGCGACGACGGGGTATGGGCGAAGAAATATTTTAATTTTATTGTTTTGGACGGTCCGTGGTCGTTTTATGCGGTGGTAAATCGGGGTTTCGCGTTGGGTGAGCTCAGAGGGGTTGAATCACGGAGAATGGAGCTGGAGGGGAAGGCATAAGGAGAAACGGAGTGCAGAACATGTCGGATGCGATCATACCAGCACTAAAGCACCAGATCCCATCAGAACTCCGAAGTTAAGCGTGCTTGGGCGAGAGTAGCACTAGGATGGGTGACCTCCTGGGAAGTCCTCGTGTTGCATCCCTCTTTTTTTGTATTGCGTCACGCGACGACGGGGTATGGGCGAAGAAATATTTTAATTTTATTGTTTTGGACGGTCCGTGGTCGTTTTATGCGGTGGTAAATCGGGGTTTCGCGTTGGGTGAGCTCAGAGGGGTTGAATCACGGAGAATGGAGCTGGAGGGGAAGGCATAAGGAGAAACGGAGTGCAGAACATGTCGGATGCGATCATACCAGCACTAAAGCACCGGATCCCATCAGAACTCCGAAGTTAAGCGTGCTTGGGCGAGAGTAGCACTAGGATGGGTGACCTCCTGGGAAGTCCTCGTGTTGCATCCCTCTTTTTTTGTATTGCGTCACGCGACGACGGGGTATGGGCGAAGAAATATTTTAATTTTATTGCTTTGGACGGTCCGTGGTCGTTTTATGCGGTGGTAAATCGGGGTTTCGCGTTGGGTGAGCTCAGAGGGGTTGAATCACGGAGAATGGAGCTGGAGGGGAAGGCATAAGGAGAAACGGAGTGCAGAACATGTCGGATGCGATCATACCAGCACTAAAGCACCGGATCCCATCAGAACTCCGAAGTTAAGCGTGCTTGGACGAGAGTAGTACTTGGATGGGTGACCTCCTCGGAAGTCCTCGTGTTGCATCCCTCTTTTTTTGTATTGCGTCACGCGACGACGGGGTATGGGCGAAGAAATATTTTAATTTTATTGCTTTGGACGGTCCGTGGTCGTTTTATGCGGTGGTAAATCGGGGTTTCGCGTTGGGTGAGCTCAGAGGGGTTGAATCACGGAGAATGGAGCTGGAGGGGAAGGCATAAGGAGAAACGGAGTGCAGAACATGTCGGATGCGATCATACCAGCACTAAAGCACCGGATCCCATCAGAACTCCGAAGTTAAGCGTTCTTGGGCGAGAGTAGTACTAGGATGGGTGACCTCCTGGGAAGTCCTCGTGTTGCATCCCTCTTTTTTTGTATTGTGTCACGCGACGACGGGGTATGGGCGAAGAAATATTTTAATTTTATTGTTTTGGACGGTCCGTGGTCGTTTTATGCGGTGGTAAATCGGGGTTTCGCGTTGGGTGAGCTCAGAGGGGTTGAATCACGGAGAATGGAGCTGGAGGGGAAGACATAAGGAGAAACGGAGTGCAAAACATGTCGGATGCGATCATACCAGCACTAAAGCACCGGATCCCATCAGAACTCCGAAGTTAAGCGTGCTTGGGCGAGAGTAGTACTAGGATGGGTGACCTCCTGGGAAGTCCTCGTGTTGCATCCCTCTTTTTTTGTATTGCGTCACGTGACGACGGAGTATGGGCGAAGAAATATTTTAATTTTATTGCTTTGGACGGCCCGTGGTCGTTTTATGCGGTGGTAAATCGGGGTTTCGCGTTGGGTGAGCTCAGAGGGGTTGAATCACGGAGAATGGAGCTGGAGGGGAAGGCATAAGGAGAAACGGAGTGCAGAACATGTCGGATGCGATCATACCAGCACTAAAGCACCGGATCCCATCAGAACTCCGAAGTTAAGCGTGCTTGGGCGAGAGTAGTACTAGGATGGGTGACCTCCTGGGAAGTCCTCGTGTTGCATCCCTCTTTTTTTGTATTGCGTCACGCGACGACGGGGTATGGGCGAAGAAATATTTTAATTTTATTGTTTTGGACGGTCCGTGGTCGTTTTATGCGGTGGTAAATCGGGGTTTCGCGTTGGGTGAGCTCAGAGGGGTTGAATCACGGAGAATGGAGCTGGAGGGGAAGGCATAAGGAGAAACGGAGTGCAGAACATGTCGGATGCGATCATACCAGCACTAAAGCACCGGATCCCATCAGAACTCCGAAGTTAAGCGTGCTTGGGCGAGAGTAGTATTAGGATGGGTGACCTCCTGGGAAGTCCTCGTGTTGCATCCCTCTTTTTTTGTATTGCGTCACGCGACGACGGGGTATGGGCGAAGAAATATTTTAATTTTATTGTTTTGGACGGTCCGTGGTCGTTTTATGCGGTGGTAAATCGGGGTTTCGCGTTGGGTGAGCTCAGAGGGGTTGAATCACGGAGAATGGAGCTGGAGGGGAAGGCATAAGGAGAAACGGAGTGCAGAACATGTCGGATGCGATCATACCAGCACTAAAGCACCGGATCCCATCAGAACTCCGAAGTTAAGCGTTCTTGGGCGAGAGTAGTACTAGGATGGGTGACCTCCTGGGAAGTCCTCGTGTTGCATCCCTCTTTTTTTGTATTGTGTCACGCGACGACGGGGTATGGGCGAAGAAATATTTTAATTTTATTGTTTTGGACGGTCCGTGGTCGTTTTATGCGGTGGTAAATCGGGGTTTCGCGTTGGGTGAGCTCAGAGGGGTTGAATCACGGAGAATGGAGCTGGAGGGGAAGACATAAGGAGAAACGGAGTGCAAAACATGTCGGATGCGATCATACCAGCACTAAAGCACCGGATCCCATCAGAACTCCGAAGTTAAGCGTGCTTGGGCGAGAGTAGTACTAGGATGGGTGACCTCCTGGGAAGTCCTCGTGTTGCATCCCTCTTTTTTTGTATTGCGTCACGTGACGACGGAGTATGGGCGAAGAAATATTTTAATTTTATTGCTTTGGACGGCCCGTGGTCGTTTTATGCGGTGGTAAATCGGGGTTTCGCGTTGGGTGAGCTCAGAGGGGTTGAATCACGGAGAATGGAGCTGGAGGGGAAGGCATAAGGAGAAACGGAGTGCAGAACATGTCGGATGCGATCATACCAGCACTAAAGCACCGGATCCCATCAGAACTCCGAAGTTAAGCGTGCTTGGGCGAGAGTAGTACTAGGATGGGTGACCTCCTGGGAAGTCCTCGTGTTGCATCCCTCTTTTTTTGTATTGCGTCACGCGACGACGGGCTATGGGCGAAGAAATATTTTAATTTTATTGTTTTGGACGGTCCGTGGTCGTTTTATGCGGTGGTAAATCGGGGTTTCGCTTTGGGTGAGCTCAGAGGGGTTGAATCACGGAGAATGGAGCTGGAGGGGAAGGCATAAGGAGAAACGGAGTGCAGAACATGTCGGATGCGATCATACCAGCACTAAAGCACCGGATCCCATCAGAACTCCGAAGTTAAGCGTGCTTGGGCGAGAGTAGTACTAGGATGGGTGACCTCCTGGGAAGTCCTCGTGTTGCATCCCTCTTTTTTTGTATTGCGTCACGCGACGACGGGGTATGGGCGAAGAAATATTTTAATTTTATTGTTTTGGACGGTCCGTGGTCGTTTTATGCGGTGGTAAATCGGGGTTTCGCGTTGGGTGAGCTCAGAGGGGTTGAATCACGGAGAATGGAGCTGGAGGGGAAGGCATAAGGAGAAACGGAGTGCAGAACATGTCGGATGCGATCATACCAGCACTAAAGCACCGGATCCCATCAGAACTCCGAAGTTAAGCGTGCTTGGGCGAGAGTAGTATTAGGATGGGTGACCTCCTGGGAAGTCCTCGTGTTGCATCCCTCTTTTTTTGTATTGCGTCACGCGACGACGGGGTATGGGCGAAGAAATATTTTAATTTTATTGTTTTGGACGGTCCGTGGTCGTTTTATGCGGTGGTAAATCGGGGTTTCGCGTTGGGTGAGCTCAGAGGGGTTGAATCACGGAGAATGGAGCTGGAGGGGAAGGCATAAGGAGAAACGGAGTGCAGAACATGTCGGATGCGATCATACCAGCACTAAAGCACCGGATCCCATCAGAACTCCGAAGTTAAGCGTTCTTGGGCGAGAGTAGTACTAGGATGGGTGACCTCCTGGGAAGTCCTCGTGTTGCATCCCTCTTTTTTTGTATTGTGTCACGCGACGACGGGGTATGGGCGAAGAAATATTTTAATTTTATTGTTTTGGACGGTCCGTGGTCGTTTTATGCGGTGGTAAATCGGGGTTTCGCGTTGGGTGAGCTCAGAGGGGTTGAATCACGGAGAATGGAGCTGGAGGGGAAGACATAAGGAGAAACGGAGTGCAAAACATGTCGGATGCGATCATACCAGCACTAAAGCACCGGATCCCATCAGAACTCCGAAGTTAAGCGTGCTTGGGCGAGAGTAGTACTAGGATGGGTGACCTCCTGGGAAGTCCTCGTGTTGCATCCCTCTTTTTTTGTATTGCGTCACGTGACGACGGAGTATGGGCGAAGAAATATTTTAATTTTATTGCTTTGGACGGCCCGTGGTCGTTTTATGCGGTGGTAAATCGGGGTTTCGCGTTGGGTGAGCTCAGAGGGGTTGAATCACGGAGAATGGAGCTGGAGGGGAAGGCATAAGGAGAAACGGAGTGCAGAACATGTCGGATGCGATCATACCAGCACTAAAGCACCGGATCCCATCAGAACTCCGAAGTTAAGCGTGCTTGGGCGAGAGTAGTACTAGGATGGGTGACCTCCTGGGAAGTCCTCGTGTTGCATCCCTCTTTTTTTGTATTGCGTCACGCGACGACGGGCTATGGGCGAAGAAATATTTTAATTTTATTGTTTTGGACGGTCCGTGGTCGTTTTATGCGGTGGTAAATCGGGGTTTCGCTTTGGGTGAGCTCAGAGGGGTTGAATCACGGAGAATGGAGCTGGAGGGGAAGGCATAAGGAGAAACGGAGTGCAGAACATGTCGGATGCGATCATACCAGCACTAAAGCACCGGATCCCATCAGAACTCCGAAGTTAAGCGTGCTTGGGCGAGAGTAGTACTAGGATGGGTGACCTCCTGGGAAGTCCTCGTGTTGCATCCCTCTTTTTTTGTATTGTGTCACGCGACGACGGGGTATGGGCGAAGAAATATTTTAATTTTATTGTTTTGGACGGTCCGTGGTCGTTTCGTTTTATGCGGTGGTAAATCGGGGTTTCGCGTTGGGTGAGCTCAGAGGGGTTGAATCACGGAGAATGGAGCTGGAGGGGAAGGCATAAGGAGAAACGGAGTGCAGAACATGTCGGATGCGATCATACCAGCACTAAAGCACCGGATCCCATCAGAACTCCGAAGTTAAGCGTGCTTGGGCGAGAGTAGTACTAGGATGGGTGACCTCCTGGGAAGTCCTCGTGTTGCATCCCTCTTTTTTGTATTGCGTCACGCGACGACGGGCTATGGGCGAAGAAATATTTTAATTTTATTGTTTTGGACGGTCCGTGGTCGTTTTATGCGGTGGTAAATCGGGGTTTCGCTTTGGGTGAGCTCAGAGGGGTTGAATCACGGAGAATGGAGCTGGAGGGGAAGGCATAAGGAGAAACGGAGTGCAAAACATGTCGGATGCGATCATACCAGCACTAAAGCACCGGATCCCATCAGAACTCCGAAGTTAATCGTGCTTGGGCGAGAGTAGTACTAGGATGGGTGACCTCCTGGGAAGTCCTCGTGTTGCATCCCTCTTTTTTTGTATTGCGTCACGCGACGACGGGGTATGGGCGAAGAAATATTCTAATTTTATTGTTTTGGACGGTCCGTGGTCGTTTTATGCGGTGGTAAATCGGGGTTTCGCGTTGGGTGAGCTCAGAGGGGTTGAATCACGGAGAATGGAGCTGGAGGGGAAGGCATAAGGAGAAACGGAGTGCAGAACATGTCGGATGCGATCATACCAGCACTAAAGCACCGGATCCCATCAGAACTCCGAAGTTAAGCGTTCTTGGGCGAGAGTAGTACTAGGATGGGTGACCTCCTGGGAAGTCCTCGTGTTGCATCCCTCTTTTTTTGTATTGTGTCACGCGACGACGGGGTATGGGCGAAGAAATATTTTAATTTTATTGTTTTGGACGGTCCGTGGTCGTTTTATGCGGTGGTAAATCGGGGTTTCGCGTTGGGTGAGCTCAGAGGGGTTGAATCACGGAGAATGGAGCTGGAGGGGAAGACATAAGGAGAAACGGAGTGCAAAACATGTCGGATGCGATCATACCAGCACTAAAGCACCGGATCCCATCAGAACTCCGAAGTTAAGCGTGCTTGGGCGAGAGTAGTACTAGGATGGGTGACCTCCTGGGAAGTCCTCGTGTTGCATCCCTCTTTTTTTGTATTGCGTCACGTGACGACGGAGTATGGGCGAAGAAATATTTTAATTTTATTGCTTTGGACGGCCCGTGGTCGTTTTATGCGGTGGTAAATCGGGGTTTCGCGTTGGGTGAGCTCAGAGGGGTTGAATCACGGAGAATGGAGCTGGAGGGGAAGGCATAAGGAGAAACGGAGTGCAGAACATGTCGGATGCGATCATACCAGCACTAAAGCACCGGATCCCATCAGAACTCCGAAGTTAAGCGTGCTTGGGCGAGAGTAGTACTAGGATGGGTGACCTCCTGGGAAGTCCTCGTGTTGCATCCCTCTTTTTTTGTATTGCGTCACGCGACGACGGGCTATGGGCGAAGAAATATTTTAATTTTATTGTTTTGGACGGTCCGTGGTCGTTTTATGCGGTGGTAAATCGGGGTTTCGCTTTGGGTGAGCTCAGAGGGGTTGAATCACGGAGAATGGAGCTGGAGGGGAAGGCATAAGGAGAAACGGAGTGCAGAACATGTCGGATGCGATCATACCAGCACTAAAGCACCGGATCCCATCAGAACTCCGAAGTTAAGCGTGCTTGGGCGAGAGTAGTACTAGGATGGGTGACCTCCTGGGAAGTCCTCGTGTTGCATCCCTCTTTTTTTGTATTGTGTCACGCGACGACGGGGTATGGGCGAAGAAATATTTTAATTTTATTGTTTTGGACGGTCCGTGGTCGTTTTATGCGGTGGTAAATCGGGGTTTCGCGTTGGGTGAGCTCAGAGGGGTTGAATCACGGAGAATGGAGCTGGAGGGGAAGGCATAAGGAGAAACGGAGTGCAGAACATGTCGGATGCGATCATACCAGCACTAAAGCACCGGATCCCATCAGAACTCCGAAGTTAAGCGTGCTTGGGCGAGAGTAGTACTAGGATGGGTGACCTCCTGGGAAGTCCTCATGTTGCATCCCTCTTTTTTTGTATTGCGTCACGCGACGACGGGCTATGGGCGAAGAAATATTTTAATTTTATTGTTTTGGACGGTTCGTGGTCGTTTTATGCGGTGGTAAATCGGGGTTTCGCTTTGGGTGAGCTCAGAGGGGTTGAATCACGGAGAATGGAGCTGGAGGGGAAGGCATAAGGAGAAACGGAGTGCAAAACATGTCGGATGCGATCATACCAGCACTAAAGCACCGGATCCCATCAGAACTCCGAAGTTAAGCGTGCTTGGGCGAGAGTAGTACTAGGATGGGTGACCTCCTGGGAAGTCCTCGTGTTGCATCCCTCTTTTTTTGTATTGTGTCACGCGACGACGGGGTATGGGCGAAGAAATATTTTAATTTTATTGTTTTGGACGGTCCGTGGTCGTTTTATGCGGTGGTAAATCGGGGTTTCGCGTTGGGTGAGCTCAGAGGGGTTGAATCACGGAGAATGGAGCTGGAGGGGAAGGCATAAGGAGAAACGGAGTGCAGAACATGTCGGATGCGATCATACCAGCACTAAAGCACCGGATCCCATCAGAACTCCGAAGTTAAGCGTGCTTGGGCGAGAGTAGTACTAGGATGGGTGACCTCCTGGGAAGTCCTCGTGTTGCATCCCTCTTTTTTTGTATTGCGTCACGCGACGACGGGGTATGGGCGAAGAAATATTTTAATTTTATTGTTTTGGACGGTCCGTGGTCGTTTTATGCGGTGGTAAATCGGGGTTTCGCGTTGGGTGAGCTCAGAGGGGTTGAATCACGGAGAATGGAGCTGGAGGGGAAGGCATAAGGAGAAACGGAGTGCAGAACATGTCGGATGCGATCATACCAGCACTAAAGCACCGGATCCCATCAGAACTCCGAAGTTAAGCGTGCTTGGGCGAGAGTAGTACTAGGATGGGTGACCTCCTGGGAAGTCCATGTGTTGCATCCCCCTTTTTTTGTATTGCGTCACGCGACGACGGGGTATGGGCGAAGAAATATTTTAATTTTATTGTTTTGGACGGTCCGTGGTCGTTTTATGCGGTGGTAAATCGGGGTTTCGCGTTGGGTGAGCTCAGAGGGGTTGAATCACGGAGAATGGAGCTGGAGGGGAAGGCATAAGGAGAAACGGAGTGCAGAACATGTCGGATGCGATCATACCAGCACTAAAGCACCGGATCCCATCAGAACTCCGAAGTTAAGCGTGCTTGGGCGAGAGTAGTACTAGGATGGGTGACCTCCTGGGAAGTCCTCGTGCATCCCTCTTTTTTTGTATTGTGTCACGCGACGACGGGGTATGGGCGAAGAAATATTTTAATTTTATTGTTTTGGACGGTCCGTGGTCGTTTTATGCGGTGGTAAATCGGGGTTTCGCGTTGGGTGAGCTCAGAGGGGTTGAATCACGGAGAATGGAGCTGGAGGGGAAGACATAAGGAGAAACGGAGTGCAGAACATGTCGGATGCGATCATACCAGCACTAAAGCACCGGATCCCATCAGAACTCCGAAGTTAAGCGTGCTTGGGCGAGAGTAGTACTAGGATGGGTGACCTCCTGGGAAGTCCTCGTGTTGCATCCCTCTTTTTTTGTATTGCGTCACGTGACGACGGAGTATGGGCGAAGAAATATTTTAATTTTATTGCTTTGGACGGCCCGTGGTCGTTTTATGCGGTGGTAAATCGGGGTTTCGCGTTGGGTGAGCTCAGAGGGGTTGAATCACGGAGAATGGAGCTGGAGGGGAAGGCATAAGGAGAAACGGAGTGCAGAACATGTCGGATGCGATCATACCAGCACTAAAGCACCGGATCCCATCAGAACTCCGAAGTTAAGCGTGCTTGGGCGAGAGTAGTACTAGGATGGGTGACCTCCTGGGAAGTCCTCGTGTTGCATCCCTCTTTTTTTGTATTGTGTCACGCGACGACGGGGTATGGGCGAAGAAATATTTTAATTTTATTGTTTTGGACGGTCCGTGGTCGTTTTATGCGGTGGTAAATCGGGGTTTCGCGTTGGGTGAGCTCAGAGGGGTTGAATCACGGAGAATGGAGCTGGAGGGGAAGGCATAAGGAGAAACGGAGTGCAGAACATGTCGGATGCGATCATACCAGCACTAAAGCACCGGATCCCATCAGAACTCCGAAGTTAAGCGTGCTTGGGCGAGAGTAGTACTAGGATGGGTGACCTCCTGGGAAGTCCTCGTGTTGCATCCCTCTTTTTTTGTATTGCGTCACGCGACGACGGGGTATGGGCGAAGAAATATTTTAATTTTATTGTTTTGGACGGTCCGTGGTCGTTTTATGCGGTGGTAAATCGGGGTTTCGCGTTGGGTGAGCTCAGAGGGGTTGAATCACGGAGAATGGAGCTGGAGGGGAAGGCATAAGGAGAAACGGAGTGCAGAACATGTCGGATGCGATCATACCAGCACTAAAGCACCGGATCCCATCAGAACTCCGAAGTTAAGCGTGCTTGGGCGAGAGTAGTATTAGGATGGGTGACCTCCTGGGAAGTCCTCGTGTTGCATCCCTCTTTTTTTGTATTGCGTCACGCGACGACGGGGTATGGGCGAAGAAATATTTTAATTTTATTGTTTTGGACGGTCCGTGGTCGTTTTATGCGGTGGTAAATCGGGGTTTCGCGTTGGGTGAGCTCAGAGGGGTTGAATCACGGAGAATGGAGCTGGAGGGGAAGGCATAAGGAGAAACGGAGTGCAGAACATGTCGGATGCGATCATACCAGCACTAAAGCACCGGATCCCATCAGAACTCCGAAGTTAAGCGTTCTTGGGCGAGAGTAGTACTAGGATGGGTGACCTCCTGGGAAGTCCTCGTGTTGCATCCCTCTTTTTTTGTATTGTGTCACGCGACGACGAGGTATGGGCGAAGAAATATTTTAATTTTATTGTTTTGGACGGTCCGTGGTCGTTTTATGCGGTGGTAAATCGGGGTTTCGCGTTGGGTGAGCTCAGAGGGGTTGAATCACGGAGAATGGAGCTGGAGGGGAAGACATAAGGAGAAACGGAGTGCAAAACATGTCGGATGCGATCATACCAGCACTAAAGCACCGGATCCCATCAGAACTCCGAAGTTAAGCGTGCTTGGGCGAGAGTAGTACTAGGATGGGTGACCTCCTGGGAAGTCCTCGTGTTGCATCCCTCTTTTTTTGTATTGCGTCACGTGACGACGGAGTATGGGCGAAGAAATATTTTAATTTTATTGCTTTGGACGGCCCGTGGTCGTTTTATGCGGTGGTAAATCGGGGTTTCGCGTTGGGTGAGCTCAGAGGGGTTGAATCACGGAGAATGGAGCTGGAGGGGAAGGCATAAGGAGAAACGGAGTGCAGAACATGTCGGATGCGATCATACCAGCACTAAAGCACCGGATCCCATCAGAACTCCGAAGTTAAGCGTGCTTGGGCGAGAGTAGTACTAGGATGGGTGACCTCCTGGGAAGTCCTCGTGTTGCATCCCTCTTTTTTTGTATTGCGTCACGCGACGACGGGCTATGGGCGAAGAAATATTTTAATTTTATTGTTTTGGACGGTCCGTGGTCGTTTTATGCGGTGGTAAATCGGGGTTTCGCTTTGGGTGAGCTCAGAGGGGTTGAATCACGGAGAATGGAGCTGGAGGGGAAGGCATAAGGAGAAACGGAGTGCAGAACATGTCGGATGCGATCATACCAGCACTAAAGCACCGGATCCCATCAGAACTCCGAAGTTAAGCGTGCTTGGGCGAGAGTAGTACTAGGATGGGTGACCTCCTGGGAAGTCCTCGTGTTGCATCCCTCTTTTTTTGTATTGTGTCACGCGACGACGGGGTATGGGCGAAGAAATATTTTAATTTTATTGTTTTGGACGGTCCGTGGTCGTTTTATGCGGTGGTAAATCGGGGTTTCGCGTTGGGTGAGCTCAGAGGGGTTGAATCACGGAGAATGGAGCTGGAGGGGAAGGCATAAGGAGAAACGGAGTGCAGAACATGTCGGATGCGATCATACCAGCACTAAAGCACCGGATCCCATCAGAACTCCGAAGTTAAGCGTGCTTGGGCGAGAGTAGTACTAGGATGGGTGACCTCCTGGGAAGTCCTCGTGTTGCATCCCTCTTTTTTTGTATTGCGTCACGCGACGACGGGCTATGGGCGAAGAAATATTTTAATTTTATTGTTTTGGACGGTCCGTGGTCGTTTTATGCGGTGGTAAATCGGGGTTTCGCTTTGGGTGAGCTCAGAGGGGTTGAATCACGGAGAATGGAGCTGGAGGGGAAGGCATAAGGAGAAACGGAGTGCAAAACAATTCGGATGCGATCATACCAGCACTAAAGCACCGGATCCCATCAGAACTCCGAAGTTAAGCGTGCTTGGGCGAGAGTAGTACTAGGATGGGTGACCTCCTGGGAAGTCCTCGTGTTGCATCCCTCTTTTTTTGTATTGTGTCACGCGACGACGGGGTATGGGCGAAGAAATATTTTAATTTTATTGTTTTGGACGGTCCGTGGTCGTTTTATGCGGTGGTAAATCGGGGTTTCGCGTTGGGTGAGCTCAGAGGGGTTGAATCACGGAGAATGGAGCTGGAGGGGAAGGCATAAGGAGAAACGGAGTGCAGAACATGTCGGATGCGATCATACCAGCACTAAAGCACCGGATCCCATCAGAACTCCGAAGTTAAGCGTGCTTGGGCGAGAGTAGTACTAGGATGGGTGACCTCCTGGGAAGTCCTCGTGTTGCATCCCTCTTTTTTTGTATTGCGTCACGCGACGACGGGGTATGGGCGAAGAAATATTTTAATTTTATTGTTTTGGACGGTCCGTGGTCGTTTTATGCGGTGGTAAATCGGGGTTTCGCGTTGGGTGAGCTCAGAGGGGTTGAATCACGGAGAATGGAGCTGGAGGGGAAGGCATAAGGAGAAACGGAGTGCAGAACATGTCGGATGCGATCATACCAGCACTAAAGCACCGGATCCCATCAGAACTCCGAAGTTAAGCGTGCTTGGGCGAGAGTAGCACTAGGATGGGTGACCTCCTGGGAAGTCCTCGTGTTGCATCCCTCTTTTTTTGTATTGCGTCACGCGACGACGGGGTATGGGCGAAGAAATATTTTAATTTTATTGCTTTGGACGGTCCGTGGTCGTTTTATGCGGTGGTAAATCGGGGTTTCGCGTTGGGTGAGCTCAGAGGGGTTGAATCACGGAGAATGGAGCTGGAGGGGAAGGCATAAGGAGAAACGGAGTGCAGAACATGTCGGATGCGATCATACCAGCACTAAAGCACCGGATCCCATCAGAACTCCGAAGTTAAGCGTGCTTGGGCGAGAGTAGTACTTGGATGGGTGACCTCCTGGGAAGTCCTCGTGTTGCATCCCTCTTTTTTTGTATTGCGTCACGCGACGACGGGGTATGGGCGAAGAAATATTTTAATTTTATTGCTTTGGACGGTCCGTGGTCGTTTTATGCGGTGGTAAATCGGGGTTTCGCGTTGGGTGAGCTCAGAGGGGTTGAATCACGGAGAATGGAGCTGGAGGGGAAGGCATAAGGAGAAACGGAGTGCAGAACATGTCGGATGCGATCATACCAGCACTAAAGCACCGGATCCCATCAGAACTCTGAAGTTAAGCGTGCTTGGGCGAGAGTAGTACTAGGATGGGTGACCTCCTAGGAAGTCCTCGTGTTGCATCCCTCTTTTTTGTATTGCGTCACGCGACGACGGGGTATGGGCGAAGAAATATTTTAATTTTATTGTTTTGGACGGTCCGTGGTCGTTTTATGCGGTGGTAAATCGGGGTTTCGCGTTGGGTGAGCTCAGAGGGGTTGAATCACGGAGAATGGAGCTGAGGGGAAGGCATAAGGAGAAACGGAGTGCAGAACATGTCGGATGCGATCATACCAGCACTAAAGCACCGGATCCCATTAGAACTCCGAAGTTAAGCGTGCTTGGGCGAGAGTAGTACTAGGATGGGTGACCTCCTGGGAAGTCCTCGTGTTGCATCCCTCTTTTTTTGTATTGCGTCACGCGACGACGGGGTATGGACGAAGAAATATTTTAATTTTATTGCTTTGGACGGTCCGTGGTCGTTTTATGCGGTGGTAAATCGGGGTTTCGCGTTGGGTGAGCTCAGAGGGGTTGAATCACGGAGAATGGAGCTGGAGGGGAAGGCATAAGGAGAAACGGAGTGCAGAACATGTCGGATGCGATCATACCAGCACTAAAGCACCGGATCCCATCAGAACTCCGAAGTTAAGCGTGCTTGGGCGAGAGTAGTACTAGGATGGGTGACCTCCTGGGAAGTCCTCGTGCATCCTTCTTTTTTTGTATTGTGTCACGCGACGACGGGGTATGGGCGAAGAAATATTTTAATTTTATTGTTTTGGACGGTCCGTGGTCGTTTTATGCGGTGGTAAATCGGGGTTTCGCGTTGGGTGAGCTCAGAGGGGTTGAATCACGGAGAATGGAGCTGGAGGGGAAGACATAAGGAGAAACGGAGTGCAGAACATGTCGGATGCGATCATACCAGCACTAAAGCACCGGATCCCATCAGAACTCCGAAGTTAAGCGTGCTTGGGCGAGAGTAGTACTAGGATGGGTGACCTCCTGGGAAGTCCTCGTGTTGCATCCCTCTTTTTTTGTATTGCGTCACGTGACGACGGAGTATGGGCGAAGAAATATTTTAATTTTATTGCTTTGGACGGCCCGTGGTCGTTTTATGCGGTGGTAAATCGGGGTTTCGCGTTGGGTGAGCTCAGAGGGGTTGAATCACGGAGAATGGAGCTGGAGGGGAAGGCATAAGGAGAAACGGAGTGCAGAACATGTCGGATACGATCATACCAGCACTAAAGCACCGGATCCCATCAGAACTCCGAAGTTAAGCGTGCTTGGGCGAGAGTAGTACTAGGATGGGTGACCTCCTGGGAAGTCCTCGTGTTGCATCCCTCTTTTTTTGTATTGCGTCACGCGACAACGGGCTATGGGCGAAGAAATATTTTAATTTTATTGTTTTGGACGGTCCGTGGTCGTTTTATGCGGTGGTAAATCGGGGTTTCGCTTTGGGTGAGCTCAGAGGGGTTGAATCACGGAGAATGGAGCTGGAGGGGAAGGCATAAGGAGAAACGGAGTGCAGAACATGTCGGATGCGATCATACCAGCACTAAAGCACCGGATCCCATCAGAACTCCGAAGTTAAGCGTGCTTGGGCGAGAGTAGTACTAGGATGGGTGACCTCCTGGGAAGTCCTCGTGTTGCATCCCTCTTTTTTTGTATTGTGTCACGCGACGACGGGGTATGGGCGAAGAAATATTTTAATTTTATTGTTTTGGACGGTCCGTGGTCGTTTTATGCGGTGGTAAATCGGGGTTTCGCGTTGGGTGAGCTCAGAGGGGTTGAATCACGGAGAATGGAGCTGGAGGGGAAGGCATAAGGAGAAACGGAGTGCAGAACATGTCGGATGCGATCATACCAGCACTAAAGCACCGGATCCCATCAGAACTCCGAAGTTAAGCGTGCTTGGGCGAGAGTAGTACTAGGATGGGTGACCTCCTGGGAAGTCCTCGTGTTGCATCCCTCTTTTTTTGTATTGCGTCACGCGACGACGGGGTATGGGCGAAGAAATATTTTAATTTTATTGTTTTGGACGGTCCGTGGTCGTTTTATGCGGTGGTAAATCGGGGTTTCGCGTTGGGTGAGCTCAGAGGGGTTGAATCACGGAGAATGGAGCTGGAGGGGAAGGCATAAGGAGAAACGGAGTGCAGAACATGTCGGATGCGTCATACCAGCACTAAAGCACCGGATCCCATCAGAACTCCGAAGTTAAGCGTGCTTGGGCGAGAGTAGTACTAGGATGGGTGACCTCCTAGGAAGTCCTCGTGTTGCATCCCTCTTTTTTTGTATTGCGTCACGCGACGACGGGGTATGGGCGAAGAAATATTTTAATTTTATTGTTTTGGACGGTCCGTGGTCGTTTTATGCGGTGGTAAATCGGGGTTTCGCGTTGGGTGAGCTCAGAGGGGTTGAATCACGGAGAATGGAGCTGGAGGGGAAGGCATAAGGAGAAACGGAGTGCAGAACATGTCGGATGCGATCATACCAGCACTAAAGCACCGGATCCCATCAGAACTCCGAAGTTAAGCGTGCTTGGGCGAGAGTAGTACTAGGATGGGTGACCTCCTCGGAAGTCCTCGTGTTGCATCCCTCTTTTTTTGTATTGCGTCACGCGACGACGGGGTATGGGCGAAGAAATATTTTAATTTTATTGCTTTGGACGGTCCGTGGTCGTTTTATGCGGTGGTAAATCGGGGTTTCGCGTTGGGTGAGCTCAGAGGGGTTGAATCACGGAGAATGGAGCTGGAGGGGAAGGCATAAGGAGAAACGGAGTGCAGAACATGTCGGATGCGATCATACCAGCACTAAAGCACCGGATCCCATCAGAACTCCGAAGTTAAGCGTGCTTGGGCGAGAGTAGTACTAGGATGGGTGACCTCCTAGGAAGTCCTCGTGTTGCATCCCTCTTTTTTTGTATTGCGTCACGCGACGACGGGGTATGGGCGAAGAAATATTTTAATTTTATTGCTTTGGACGGTCCGTGGTCGTTTTATGCGGTGGTAAATCGGGGTTTCGCGTGGGTGAGCTCAGAGGGGTTGAATCACGGAGAATGGAGCTGGAGGGGAAGGCATAAGGAGAAACGGAGTGCAGAACATGTCGGATGCGATCATACCAGCACTAAAGCACCGGATCCCATCAGAACTCCGAAGTTAAGCGTGCTTGGGCGAGAGTAGTACTAGGATGGGTGACCTCCTCGGAAGTCCTCGTGTTGCATCCCTCTTTTTTTGTATTGCGTCACGCGACGACGGGGTATGGGCGAAGAAATATTTTAATTTTATTGCTTTGGACGGTCCGTGGTCGTTTTATGCGGTGGTAAATCGGGGTTTCGCGTTGGGTGAGCTCAGAGGGGTTGAATCACGGAGAATGGAGCTGGAGGGGAAGGCATAAGGAGAAACGGAGTGCAGAACATGTCGGATGCGATCATACCAGCACTAAAGCACCGGATCCCATCAGAACTCCGAAGTTAAGCGTGCTTGGGCGAGAGTAGTACTAGGATGGGTGACCTCCTAGGAAGTCCTCGTGTTGCATCCCTCTTTTTTTGTATTGCGTCACGCGACGACGGGGTATGGGCGAAGAAATATTTTAATTTTATTGCTTTGGACGGTCCGTGGTCGTTTTATGCGGTGGTAAATCGGGGTTTCGCGTGGGTGAGCTCAGAGGGGTTGAATCACGGAGAATGGAGCTGGAGGGGAAGGCATAAGGAGAAACAGAGTGCAGAACATGTTGGATGCGATCATACCAGCACTAAAGCACCGGATCCCATCAGAACTCCGAAGTTAAGCGTGCTTGGGCGAGAGTAGTACTAGGATGGGTGACCTCCTGGGAAGTCCTCGTGTTGCATCCCTCTTTTTTTGTATTGCGTCACGCGACGACGGGGTATGGGCGAAGAAATATTTTAATTTTATTGTTTTGGACGGTCCGTGGTCGTTTTGTGCGGTGGTGAATCGGGGTTTCGCGTTGGGTGAGCTCAGAGGGGTTGAATCACGGAGAATGGAGCTGGAGGGGAAGGCATAAAGAGAAACGGAGTGCAGAACATGTCGGATGCGATCATACCAGCACTAAAGCACCGGATCCCATCAGAACTCCGAAGTTAAGCGTGCTTGGGCGAGAGTAGTACTAGGATGGGTGACCTCCTGGGAAGTCCTCGTGTTGCATCCCTCTTTTTTTGTATTGCGTCACGCGACGACGGGGTATGGGCGAAGAAATATTTTAATTTTATTGTTTTGGACGGTCCGTGGTCGTTTTATGCGGTGGTAAATCGGGGTTTCGCGTTGGGTGAGCTCAGAGGGGTTGAATCACGGAGAATGGAGCTGGAGGGGAAGGCATAAGGAGAAACGGAGTGCAGAACATGTCGGATGCGTCATACCAGCACTAAAGCACCGGATCCCATCAGAACTCCGAAGTTAAGCGTGCTTGGGCGAGAGTAGTACTAGGATGGGTGACCACCTGGGAAGTCCTCGTGTTGCATCCCTCTTTTTTTGTATTGCGTCACGCGACGACGGGCTATGGGCGAAGAAATATTTTAATTTTATTGTTTTGGACGGTCCGTGGTCGTTTTATGCGGTGGTAAATCGGGGTTTCGCGTTGGGTGAGCTCAGAGGGGTTGAATCACGGAGAATGGAGCTGGAGGGGAAGGCATAAGGAGAAACGGAGTGCAGAACATGTCGGATGCGATCATACCAGCACTAAAGCACCGGATCCCATCAGAACTCCGAAGTTAAGCGTGCTTGGGCGAGAGTAGTACTAGGATGGGTGACCTCCTGGGAAGTCCTCGTGTTGCATCCCTCTTTTTTTGTATTGCGTCACGCGACGACGGGGTATGGGCGAAGAAATATTTTAATTTTATTGCTTTGGACGGTCCGTGGTCGTTTTATGCGGTGGTAAATCGGGGTTTCGCGTTGGGTGAGCTCAGAGGGGTTGAATCACGGAGAATGGAGCTGGAGGGGAAGGCATAAGGAGAAACGGAGTGCAAAACTTGTCGGATGCGATCATACCAGCACTAAAGCACCGGATCCCATCAGAACTCCGAAGTTAAGCGTGCTTGGGCGAGAGTAGTACTAGGATGGGTGACCTCCTGGGAAGTCCTCGTGTTGCATCCCTCTTTTTTTGTATTGCGTCACGCGACGACGGGGTATGGGCGAAGAAATATTTTAATTTTATTGTTTTGGACGGTCCGTGGTCGTTTTATGCGGTGGTAAATCGGGGTTTCGCGTTGGGTGAGCTCAGAGGGGTTGAATCACGGAGAATGGAGCTGGAGGGGAAGGCATAAGGAGAAACGGAGTGCAGAACATGTCGGATGCGATCATACCAGCACTAAAGCACCCGATCCCATCAGAACTCCGAAGTTAAGCGTGCTTGGGCGAGAGTAGTACTAGGATGGGTGACCTCCTGGAAAGTCCTCGTGTTGCATCCCTCTTTTTTTGTATTGCGTCACGCGACGACGGGGTATGGGCGAAGAAATATTTTAATTTTATTGGTTTGGACGGTCCGTGGTCGTTTTATGCGGTGGTAAATCGGGGTTTCGCGTTGGGTGAGCTCAGAGGGGTTGAATCACGGAGAATGGAGCTGGAGGGGAAGGCATAAGGAGAAACGGAGTGCAGAACATGTCGGATGCGATCATACCAGCACTAAAGCACCGGATTCCATCAGAACTCCGAAGTTAAGCGTGCTTGGGCGAGAGTAGTACTAGGATGGGTGACCTCCTGGGAAGTCCTCGTGTTGCATCCCTCTTTTTTTGTATTGCGTCACGCGACGACGGGGTATGGGCGAAGAAATATTTTAATTTTATTGCTTTGGACGGTCCGTGGTCGTTTTATGCGGTGGTAAATCGAGGTTTCGCGTTGGGTGAGCTCAGAGGGGTTGAATCACGGAGAATGGAGCTGGAGGGGAAGGCATAAGGAGAAACGGAGTGCAGAACATGTCGAATGCGATCATACCAGCACTAAAGCACCGGATCCCATCAGAACTCCGAAGTTAAGCGTGCTTGGGCGAGAGTAGTACTAGGATGGGTGACCTCCTGGGAAGTCCTCGTGTTGCATCCTTTTTTTTTGTATTGCGTCACGCGACGACGGGGTATGGGCGAAGAAATATTTTAATTTTATTGCTTTGGACGGTCCGTGGTCGTTTTATGCGGTGGTAAATCGGGATTTCGCGTTGGGTGAGCTCAGAGGGGTTGAATCACGGAGAATGGAGCTGGAGGGGAAGGCATAAGGAGAAACGGAGTGCAGAACATGTCGGATGCGATCATACCAGCACTAAAGCACCGGATCCCATCAGAACTCCGAAGTTAAGCGTGCTTGGGCGAGAGTAGTACTAGGATGGGTGACCTCCTGGGAAGTCCTCGTGTTGCATCCCTCTTTTTTTGTCTTGCGTCACGCGACGACGGGGTATGGGCGAAGAAATATTTTAATTTTATTGTTTTGGACGGTCTGTGGTCGTTTTATGCGGTGGTGAATTGGGGTTTCGCGTTGGGTGAGCTCAGAGGGGTTGAATCACGGAGAATGGAGCTGGAGGGGAAGGCATAAGGAGAAACGGAGTGCAGAACATGTCGGATGCGATCATACCAGCACTAAAGCACCGGATCCCATCAGAACTCCGAAGTTAATCGTGCTTGGGCGAGAGTAGTACTAGGATGGGTGACCTCCTGGGAAGTCCTCGTGTTGCATCCCTCTTTTTTTGTATTGCGTCACGCGACGACGGGGTATGGGCGAAGAAATATTTTAATTTTATTGCTTTGGACGGTCCGTGGCCGTTTTATGCGGTGGTAAATCGGGGTTTCGCGTTGGGTGAGCTCAGAGGGGTTGAATCACGGAGAATGGAGCTGGAGGGGAAGGCATAAGGAGAAACGGAGTGCAGAACATGTCGGATGCGATCATACCAGCACTAAAGCACCGGATCCCATCAGAACTCCGAAGTTAAGCGTGCTTGGGCGAGAGTAGTACTAGGATGGGTGACCTCCTGGGAAGTCCTCGTGTTCCATCCCTCTTTTTTTGTATTGCGTCACGCGACGACGGGCTATGGGCGAAGAAATATTTTAATTTTATTGTTTTGGACGGTCTGTGGTCGTTTTATGCGGTGGTAAATCGGGGTTTCGCGTTGGTTGAGCTCAGAGGGGTTGAATCACGGAGAATGGAGCTGGAGGGGAAGGCATAAGGAGAAACGGAGTGCAAAACATGTCGGATGCGATCATACCAGCACTAAAGCACCGGATCCCATCAGAACTCCGAAGTTAAGCGTGCTTGGGCGAGAGTAGTACTAGGATGGGTGACCTCCTGGGAAGTCCTCGTGTTGCATCCCTCTTTTTTTGTATTGCGTCACGCGACGACGGGGTATGGGCGAAGAAATATTTTAATTTTATTGTTTTGGACGGTCCGTGGTCGTTTTATGCGGTGGTAAATCGGGGTTTCGCGTTGGGTGAGCTCAGAGGGGTTGAATCACGGAGAATGGAGCTGGAGGGGAAGGCATAAGGAGAAACGGAGTGCAGAACATGTCGGATGCGATCATACCAGCACTAAAGCACCGGATCCCATCAGAACTCCGAAGTTAAGCGTGCTTGGGCGAGAGTAGTACTAGGATGGGTGACCTCCTGGGAAGTCCTCGTGTTGCATCCCTCTTTTTTTGTATTGCGTCACGCGACGACGGGGTATGGGCGATGAAATATTTTAATTTTATTGTTTTGGACGGTCCGTGGTCGTTTTATGCGGTGGTAAATCGGGGTTTCGCGTTGGGTGAGCTCAGAGGGGTTGAATCACGGAGAATGGAGCTGGAGGGGAAGGCATAAGGAGAAACGGAGTGCAGAACATGTCGGATGCGATCATACCAGCACTAAAGCACCGGCTCCCATCAGAACTCCGAAGTTAAGCGTGCTTGGGCGAGAGTAGTACTAGGATGGGTGACCTCCTGTGAAGTCCTCGTGTTGCATCCCTCTTTTTTTGTATTGCGTCACGCGACGACGGGGTATGGGCGAAGAAATATTTTAATTTTATTGTTTTGGACGGTCCGTGGTCGTTTTATGCGGTGGTGAATCGGGGTTTCGCGTTGGGTGAGCTCAGAGGGGTTGAATCACGGAGAATGGAGCTGGAGGGGAAGGCATAAGGAGAAACGGAGTGCAAAACATGTCGGATGCGATCATACCAGCACTAAAGCACCGGATCCCATCAGAACTCCGAAGTTAAGCGTGCTTGGGCGAGAGTAGTACTAGGATGGGTGACCTCCTGGGAAGTCCTCGTGTTGCATCCCTTTTTTTTTGTATTGCGTCACGCGACGACGGGGTATGGGCGAAGAAATATTTTAATTTTATTGCTTTGGACGGTCCGTGGTCGTTTTATGCGGTGGTAAATCGGGGTTTCGCGTTGGGTGAGCTCAGAGGGGTTGAATCACGGAGAATGGAGCTGGAGGGGAAGGCATAAGGAGAAACGGAGTGCAGAACATGTCGGATGCGATCATACCAGCACTAAAGCACCGGATCCCATTAGAACTCTGAAGTTAAGCGTGCTTGGGCGAGAGTAGTACTAGGATGGGTGACCTCCTGGGAAGTCCTCTTGTTGCATCCCTCTTTTTTTGTATTGCGTCACGCGACGACGGGGTATGGGCGAAGAAATATTTTAATTTTATTGCTTTGGACGGTCCGTGGTCGTTTTATGCGGTGGTAAATCGGGGTTTCGCGTTGGGGGAGCTCAGAGGGGTTGAATCACGGAGAATGGAGCTGGAGGGGAAGGCATAAGGAGAAACGGAGTGCAGAACATGTCGGATGCGATCATACCAGCACTAAAGCACCGGATCCCATCAGAACTCCGAAGTTAAGCGTGCTTGGGCGAGAGTAGTACTAGGATGGGTGACCTCCTGGGAAGTCCTCGTGTTGCATCCCTCTTTTTTTGTATTGCGTCACGCGACGACGGGGTATGGGCGAAGAAATATTTTAATTTTATTGCTTTGGACGGTCCGTGGTCGTTTTATGCGGTGGTAAATCGGGGTTCCGCGTTGGGTGAGCTCAGAGGGGTTGAATCACGGAGAATGGAGCTGGAGGGGAAGGCATAAGGAGAAACGGAGTGCAGAACATGTCGGATGCGATCATACCAGCACTAAAGCACCGGATCCCATCAGAACTCCGAAGTTAAGCGTGCTTGGGCGAGAGTAGTACTAGGATCGGTGACCTCCTGGGAAGTCCTCGTGTTGCATCCCTCTTTTTTTGTATTGCGTCACGCGACGACGGGGTATGGGCGAAGAAATATTTTAATTTTATTGTTTTGGACGGTCCGTGGTCGTTTTATGCGGTGGTAAATCGGGGTTTCGCGTTGGGTGAGCTCAGAGGGGTTGAATCACGGAGAATGGAGCTGGAGGGGAAGGCATAAGGAGAAACGGAGTGCAGAACATGTCGGATGCGATCATACCAGCACTAAAGCACCGGATCCCATCAGAACTCCGAAGTTAAGCGTGCTTGGGCGAGAGTAGTACTAGGATGGGTGACCTCCTAAGAAGTCCTCGTGTTCCATCCCTCTTTTTTTGTATTGCGTCACGCGACGACGGGGTATGGGCGAAGAAATATTTTAATTTTATTGTTTTGGACGGTCCGTGGTCGTTTTATGCGGTGGTAAATCGGGGTTCCGCGTTGGGTGAGCTCAGAGGGGTTGAATCACGGAGAATGGAGCTGGAGGGGAAGGCATAAGGAGAAACGGAGTGCAGAACATGTCGGATGCGATCATACCAGCACTAAAGCACCGGATCCCATCAGAACTCCGAAGTTAAGCGTGCTTGGGCGAGAGTAGTACTAGGATGGGTGACCTCCTGGGAAGTCCTCGTGTTGCATCCCTCTTTTTTTGTATTGCGTCACGCGACGACGGGGTATGGGCGAAGAAATATTTTAATTTTATTGTTTTGGACGGTCCGTGGTCGTTTTATGCGGTGGTAAATCGGGGTTTCGCGTTGGGTGAGCTCAGAGGGGTTGAATCACGGAGAATGGAGCTGGAGGGGAAGGCATAAGGAGAAACGGAGTGCAGAACATGTCGGATGCGATCATACCAGCACTAAAGCACCGGATCCCATCAGAACTCCGAAGTTAAGCGTGCTTGGGCGAGAGTAGTACTAGGATGGGTGACCTCCTGGGATGTCCTCGTGTTGCATCCCTCTTTTTTTGTATTGCGTCACGCGACGACGTGGTATGGGCGAAGAAATATTTTAATTTTATTGTTTTGGACGGTCCGTGGTCGTTTTATGCGGTGGTAAATCGGGGTTTCGCGTTGGGTGAGCTCAGAGGGGTTGAATCACGGAGAATGGAGCTGGAGGGGAAGGCATAAGGAGAAACGGAGTGCAGAACATGTCGGATGCGATCATACCAGCACTAAAGCACCGGATCCCATCAGAACTCCGAAGTTAAGCGTGCTTGGGCGAGAGTAGTACTAGGATGGGTGACCTCCTGGGAAGTCCTCGTGTTGCATCCCTCTTTTTTTGTATTGCGTCACGCGACGACGGGGTATGGGCGAAGAAATATTTTAATTTTATTGTTTTGGACGGTCCGTGGTCGTTTTATGCGGTGGTAAATCGGGGTTCCGCGTTGGGTGAGCTCAGAGGGGTTGAATCACGGAGAATGGAGCTGGAGGGGAAGGCATAAGGAGAAACGGAGTGCAGAACATGTCGGATGTGATCATACCAGCACTAAAGCACCGGATCCCATCAGAACTCCGAAGTTAAGCGTGCTTGGGCGAGAGTAGTACTAGGATGGGTGACCTCCTGGGAAGTCCTCGTGTTGCATCCCTCTTTTCTTGTATTGCGTCACGCGACGACGGGGTATGGGCGAAGAAATATTTTAATTTTATTGTTTTGGACGGTCCGTGGTCGTTTTATGCGGTGGTAAATCGGGGTTCCGCGTTGGGTGAGCTCAGAGGGGTTGAATCACGGAGAATGGAGCTGGAGGGGAAGGCATAAGGAGAAACGGAGTGCAGAACATGTCGGATGCGATCATACCAGCACTAAAGCACCGGATCCCATCAGAACTCCGAAGTTAAGCGTGCTTGGGCGAGAGTAGTACTAGGATCGGTGACCTCCTGGGAAGTCCTCGTGTTGCATCCCTCTTTTTTTGTATTGCGTCACGCGACGACGGGGTATGGGCGAAGAAATATTTTAATTTTATTGTTTTGGACGGTCCGTGGTCGTTTTATGCGGTGGTAAATCGGGGTTTCGCGTTGGGTGAGCTCAGAGGGGTTGAATCACGGAGAATGGAGCTGGAGGGGAAGGCATAAGGAGAAACGGAGTGCAGAACATGTCGGATGCGATCATACCAGCACTAAAGCACCGGATCCCATCAGAACTCCGAAGTTAAGCGTGCTTGGGCGAGAGTAGTACTAGGATGGGTGACCTCCTAAGAAGTCCTCGTGTTGCATCCCTCTTTTTTTGTATTTCGTCACGCGACGACGGGGTATGGGCGAAGAAATATTTTAATTTTATTGTTTTGGACGGTCCGTGGTCGTTTTATGCGGTGGTAAATCGGGGTTCCGCGTTGGGTGAGCTCAGAGGGGTTGAATCACGGAGAATGGAGCTGGAGGGGAAGGCATAAGGAGAAACGGAGTGCAGAACATGTCGGATGCGATCATACCAGCACTAAAGCACCGGATCCCATCAGAACTCCGAAGTTAAGCGTGCTTGGGCGAGAGTAGTACTAGGATGGGTGACCTCTTGGGAAGTCCTCGTGTTGCATCCCTCTTTTTTTGTATTGCGTCACGCGACGACGGGGTATGGGCGAAGAAATATTTTAATTTTATTGTTTTGGACGGTCCGTGGTCGTTTTATGCGGTGGTAAATCGGGGTTCCGCGTTGGGTGAGCTCAGAGGGGTTGAATCACGGAGAATGGAGCTGGAGGGGAAGGCATAAGGAGAAACGGAGTGCAGAACATGTCGGATGTGATCATACCAGCACTAAAGCACCGGATCCCATCAGAACTCCGAAGTTAAGCGTGCTTGGGCGAGAGTAGTACTAGGATGGGTGACCTCCTGGGAAGTCCTCGTGTTGCATCCCTCTTTTTTTGTATTGCGTCACGCGACGACGGGGTATGGGCGAAGAAATATTTTAATTTTATTGTTTTGGACGGTCCGTGGTCGTTTTATGCGGTGGTAAATCGGGGTTCCGCGTTGGGTGAGCTCAGAGGGGTTGAATCACGGAGAATGGAGCTGGAGGGGAAGGCATAAGGAGAAACGGAGTGCAGAACATGTCGGATGCGATCATACCAGCACTAAAGCACCGGATCCCATCAGAACTCCGAAGTTAAGCGTGCTTGGGCGAGAGTAGTACTAGGATGGGTGACCTCCTGGAAAGTCCTCGTGTTGCATCCCTCTTTTTTTGTATTGCGTCACGCGACGACGGGGTATGGGCGAAGAAATATTTTAATTTTATTGTTTTGGACGGTCCGTGGTCGTTTTATGCGGTGGTAAATCGGGGTTTCGCGTTGGGTGAGCTCAGCGGGGTTGAATCACGGAGAATGGAGCTGGAGGGGAAGGCATAAGGAGAAACGGAGTGCAGAACATGTCGGATGCGATCATACCAGCACTAAAGCACCGGATCCCATCAGAACTCCGAAGTTAAGCGTGTTTGGGCGAGAGTAGTACTAGGATGGGTGACCTCCTGGGAAGTCCTCGTGTTGCATCCCTCTTTTTTTGTATTGCGTCACGCGACGACGGGGTATGGGCGAAGAAATATTTTAATTTTATTGTTTTGGACGGTCCGTAGTCGTTTTATGCGGTGGTAAATCGGGGTTTCGCGTTGGGTGAGCTCAGAGGGGTTGAATCACGGAGAATGGAGCTGGAGGGGAAGGCATAAGGAGAAACGGAGTGCAGAACATGTCGGATGCGATCATACCAGCACTAAAGCACCAGATCCCATCAGAACTCCGAAGTTAAGCGTGCTTGGGCGAGAGTAGTACTAGGATGGGTGACCTCCTGGGAAGTCCTCGTGTTGCATCCCTCTTTTTTTGTATTGCGTCACGCGACGACGGGGTATGGGCGAAGAAATATTTTAATTTTATTGTTTTGGACGGTCCGTGGTCGTTTTATGCGGTGGTAAATCGGGGTTTCGCGTTGGGTGAGCTCAGAGGGGTTGAATCACGGAGAATGGAGCTGGAGGGGAAGGCATAAGGAGAAACGGAGTGCAGAACATGTCGGGTGCGATCATACCAGCACTAAAGCACCGGATCCCATCAGAACTCCGAAGTTAATCGTGCTTGGGCGAGAGTAGTACTAGGATGGGTGACCTCCTGGGAAGTCCTCGTGTTGCATACCTCTTTTTTTGTATTGCGTCACGCGACGACGGGGTATGGGCGAAGAAATATTTTAATTTTATTGTTTTGGACGGTCCGTGGTCGTTTTATGCGGTGGTAAATCGGGGTTTCGCGTTGGGTGAGCTCAGAGGGGTTGAATCACGGAGAATGGAGCTGGAGGGGAAGGCATAAGGAGAAACGGAGTGCAGAACATGTCGGGTGCGATCATACCAGCACTAAAGCACCGGATCCCATCAGAACTCCGAAGTTAAGTGTGCTTGGGCGAGAGTAGTACTAGGATGGGTGACCTCCTGGGAAGTCCTCGTGTTGCATCCCTCTTTTTTTGTATTGCGTCACGCGACGACGGGGTATGGGCGAAGAAATATTTTAATTTTATTGTTTTGGACGGTCCGTGGTCGTTTTATGCGGTGGTAAATCGGGGTTTCGCGTTGGGTGAGCTCAGAGGGGTTGAATCACGGAGAATGGAGCTGGAGGGGAAGGCATAAGGAGAAACGGAGTGCAGAACATGTCGGATGCGATCATACCAGCACTAAAGCACCGGATCCCATCAGAACTCCGAAGTTAAGCGTGCTTGGGCGAGAGTAGTATTAGGATGGGTGACCTCCTGGGAAGTCCTCGTGTTGCATCCCTCTTTTTTTGTATTGCGTCACGCGACGATGGGGTATGGGCGAAGAAATATTTTAATTTTATTGTTTTGGACGGTCCGTGGTCGTTTTATGCGGTGGTAAATCGGGGTTTCGCGTTGGGTGAGCTCAGAGGGGTTGAATCACGGAGAATGGAGCTGGAGGGGAAGGCATAAGGAGAAACGGAGTGCAGAACATGTCGGATGCGATCATACCAGCACTAAAGCACCGGATCCCATCAGAACTCCGAAGTTAAGCGTGCTTCGGCGAGAGTAGTACTAGGATGGGTGACCTCCTGGGAAGTCCTCGTGTTGCATCCCTCTTTTTTTGTATTGCGTCACGCGACGACGGGGTATGGGCGAAGAAATATTTTAATTTTATTGTTTTGGACGGTCCGTGGTCATTTTATGCGGTGGTAAATCGGGGTTTCGCGTTGGGTGAGCTCAGAGGGGTTGAATCACGGAGAATGGAGCTGGAGGGGAAGGCATAAGGAGAAACGGAGTGCAGAACATGTCGGATGCGATCATACCAGCACTAAAGCACCGGATCCCATCAGAACTCCGAAGTTAAGCGTGCTTGGGCGAGAGTAGTACTAGGATGGGTGACCTCCTGGGAAGTCCTCGTGTTGCATCCCTCTTTTTTTGTATTGCGTCACGCGACGACGGGGTATGGGCGAAGAAATATTTTAATTTTATTGTTTTGGACGGTCCGTGGTCGTTTTATGCGGTGGTAAATCGGGGTTTCGCGTTGGGTGAGCTCAGAGGGGTTGAATCACGGAGAATGGAGCTGGAGGGGAAGGCATAAGGAGAAACGGAGTGCAGAACATGTCGGATGCGATCATACCAGCACTAAAGCACCGGATCCTATCAGAACTCCGAAGTTAAGCGTGCTTGGGCGAGAGTAGTACTAGGATGGGTGACCTCCTGGGAAGTCCTCGTGTTGCATCCCTCTTTTTTTGTATTGCGTCACGCGACGACGGGGTATGGGCGAAGAAATATTTTAATTTTATTGTTTTGGACGGTCCGTGGTCGTTTTATGCGGTGGTAAATCGGGGTTTCGCGTTGGGTGAGCTCAGAGGGGTTGAATCACGGAGAATGGAGCTGGAGGGGAAGGCATAAGGAGAAACGGAGTGCAGAACATGTCGGATGCGATCACCTCGTGTTGCATCCCTCTTTTTTTGTATTGCGTCACGCGACGACGGGGTATGGGCGAAGAAATATTTTAATTTTATTGTTTTGGACGGTCCGTGGTCGTTTTATGCGGTGGTAAATCGGGGTTTCGCGTTGGGTGAGCTCAGAGGGGTTGAATCACGGAGAATGGAGCTGGAGGGGAAGGCATAAGGAGAAACGGAGTGCAGAACATGTCGGATGCGATCATACCAGCACTAAAGCACCGGATCCCATCAGAACTCCGAAGTTAAGCGTGCTTGGGCGAGAGTAGTACTAGGATCGGTGACCTCCTGGGAAGTCCTCGTGTTGCATCCCTCTTTTTTTGTATTGCGTCACGCGACGACGGGGTATGGGCGAAGAAATATTTTAATTTTATTGTTTTGGACGGTCCGTGGTCGTTTTATGCGGTGGTAAATCGGGGTTTCGCGTTGGGTGAGCTCAGAGGGGTTGAATCACGGAGAATGGAGCTGGAGGGGAAGGCATAAGGAGAAACGGAGTGCAGAACATGTCGGATGCGATCATACCAGCACTAAAGCACCGGATCCCATCAGAACTCCGAAGTTAAGCGTGCTTGGGCGAGAGTAGTACTAGGATGGGTGACCTCCTAAGAAGTCCTCGTGTTGCATCCCTCTTTTTTTGTATTTCGTCACGCGACGACGGGGTATGGGCGAAGAAATATTTTAATTTTATTGTTTTGGACGGTCCGTGGTCGTTTTATGCGGTGGTAAATCGGGGTTCCGCGTTGGGTGAGCTCAGAGGAGTTGAATCACGGAGAATGGAGCTGGAGGGGAAGGCATAAGGAGAAACGGAGTGCAGAACATGTCGGATGCGATCATACCAGCACTAAAGCACCGGATCCCATCAGAACTCCGAAGTTAAGCGTGCTTGGGCGAGAGTAGTACTAGGATGGGTGACCTCCTGGGAAGTCCTCGTGTTGCATCCCTCTTTTTTTGTATTGCGTCACGCGACGACGGGGTATGGGCGAAGAAATATTTTAATTTTATTGTTTTGGACGGTCCGTGGTCGTTTTATGCGGTGGTAAATCGGGGTTCCGCGTTGGGTGAGCTCAGAGGGGTTGAATCACGGAGAATGGAGCCGGAGGGGAAGGCATAAGGAGAAACGGAGTGCAGAACATGTCGGATGTGATCATACCAGCACTAAAGCACCGGATCCCATCAGAACTCCGAAGTTAAGCGTGCTTGGGCGAGAGTAGTACTAGGATGGGTGACCTCCTGGGAAGTCCTCGTGTTGCATCCCTCTTTTTTTGTATTGCGTCACGCGACGACGGGGTATGGGCGAAGAAATATTTTAATTTTATTGTTTTGGACGGTCCGTGGTCGTTTTATGCGGTGGTAAATCGGGGTTCCGCGTTGGGTGAGCTCAGAGGGGTTGAATCACGGAGAATGGAGCTGGAGGGGAAGGCATAAGGAGAAACGGAGTGCAGAACATGTCGGATGCGATCATACCAGCACTAAAGCACCGGATCCCATCAGAACTCCGAAGTTAAGCGTGCTTGGGCGAGAGTAGTACTAGGATGGGTGACCTCCTGGAAAGTCCTCGTGTTGCATCCCTCTTTTTTTGTATTGCGTCACGCGACGACGGGGTATGGGCGAAGAAATATTTTAATTTTATTGTTTTGGACGGTCCGTGGTCGTTTTATGCGGTGGTAAATCGGGGTTTCGCGTTGGGTGAGCTCAGAGGGGTTGAATCACGGAGAATGGAGCTGGAGGGGAAGGCATAAGGAGAAACGGAGTGCAGAACATGTCGGATGCGATCATACCAGCACTAAAGCACCGGATCCCATCAGAACTCCGAAGTTAAGCGTGTTTGGGCGAGAGTAGTACTAGGATGGGTGACCTCCTGGGAAGTCCTCGTGTTGCATCCCTCTTTTTTTGTATTGCGTCACGCGACGACGGGGTATGGGCGAAGAAATATTTTAATTTTATTGTTTTGGACGGTCCGTAGTCGTTTTATGCGGTGGTAAATCGGGGTTTCGCGTTGGGTGAGCTCAGAGGGGTTGAATCACGGAGAATGGAGCTGGAGGGGAAGGCATAAGGAGAAACGGAGTGCAGAACATGTCGGATGCGATCATACCAGCACTAAAGCACCGGATCCCATCAGAACTCCGAAGTTAAGCGTGCTTGGGCGAGAGTAGTACTAGGATGGGTGACCTCCTGGGAAGTCCTCGTGTTGCATCCCTCTTTTTTTGTATTGCGTCACGCGACGACGGGGTATGGGCGAAGAAATATTTTAATTTTATTGTTTTGGACGGTCCGTGGTCGTTTTATGCGGTGGTAAATCGGGGTTTCGCGTTGGGTGAGCTCAGAGGGGTTGAATCACGGAGAATGGAGCTGGAGGGGAAGGCATAAGGAGAAACGGAGTGCAGAACATGTCGGGTGCGATCATACCAGCACTAAAGCACCGGATCCCATCAGAACTCCGAAGTTAATCGTGCTTGGGCGAGAGTAGTACTAGGATGGGTGACCTCCTGGGAAGTCCTCGTGTTGCATCCCTCTTTTTTTGTATTGCGTCACGCGACGACGGGGTATGGGCGAAGAAATATTTTAATTTTATTGTTTTGGACGGTCCGTGGTCGTTTTATGCGGTGGTAAATCGGGGTTTCGCGTTGGGTGAGCTCAGAGGGGTTGAATCACGGAGAATGGAGCTGGAGGGGAAGGCATAAGGAGAAACGGAGTGCAGAACATGTCGGGTGCGATCATACCAGCACTAAAGCATCGGATCCCATCAGAACTCCGAAGTTAAGTGTGCTTTGGCGAGAGTAGTACTAGGATGGGTGACCTCCTGGGAAGTCCTCGTGTTGCATCCCTCTTTTTTTGTATTGCGTCACGCGACGACGGGGTATGGGCGAAGAAATATTTTAATTTTATTGTTTTGGACGGTCCGTGGTCGTTTTATGCGGTGGTAAATCGGGGTTTCGCGTTGGGTGAGCTCAGAGGGGTTGAATCACGGAGAATGGAGCTGGAGGGGAAGGCATAAGGAGAAACGGAGTGCAGAACATGTCGGATGCGATCATACCAGCACTAAAGCACCGGATCCCATCAGAACTCCGAAGTTAAGCGTGCTTGGGCGAGAGTAGTATTAGGATGGGTGACCTCCTGGGAAGTCCTCGTGTTGCATCCCTCTTTTTTTGTATTGCGTCACGCGACGACGGGGTATGGGCGAAGAAATATTTTAATTTTATTGTTTTGGACGGTCCGTGGTCGTTTTATGCGGTGGTAAATCGGGGTTTCGCGTTGGGTGAGCTCAGAGGGGTTGAATCACGGAGAATGGAGCTGGAGGGGAAGGCATAAGGAGAAACGGAGTGCAGAACATGTCGGATGCGATCATACCAGCACTAAAGCACCGGATCCCATCAGAACTCCGAAGTTAAGCGTGCTTCGGCGAGAGTAGTACTAGGATGGGTGACCTCCTGGGAAGTCCTCGTGTTGCATCCCTCTTTTTTTGTATTGCGTCACGCGACGACGGGGTATGGGCGAAGAAATATTTTAATTTTATTGTTTTGGACGGTCCGTGGTCATTTTATGCGGTGGTAAATCGGGGTTTCGCGTTGGGTGAGCTCAGAGGGGTTGAATCACGGAGAATGGAGCTGGAGGGGAAGGCATAAGGAGAAACGGAGTGCAGAACATGTCGGATGCGATCATACCAGCACTAAAGCACCGGATCCCATCAGAACTCCGAAGTTAAGCGTGCTTGGGCGAGAGTAGTACTAGGATGGGTGACCTCCTGGGAAGTCCTCGTGTTGCATCCCTCTTTTTTTGTATTGCGTCACGCGACGACGGGGTATGGGCGAAGAAATATTTTAATTTTATTGTTTTGGACGGTCCGTGGTCGTTTTATGCGGTGGTAAATCGGGGTTTCGCGTTGGGTGAGCTCAGAGGGGTTGAATCACGGAGAATGGAGCTGGAGGGGAAGGCATAAGGAGAAACGGAGTGCAGAACATGTCGGATGCGATCATACCAGCACTAAAGCACCGGATCCTATCAGAACTCCGAAGTTAAGCGTGCTTGGGCGAGAGTAGTACTAGGATGGGTGACCTCCTGGGAAGTCCTCGTGTTGCATCCCTCTTTTTTTGTATTGCGTCACGCGACGACGGGGTATGGGCGAAGAAATATTTTAATTTTATTGTTTTGGACGGTCCGTGGTCGTTTTATGCGGTGGTAAATCGGGGTTTCGCGTTGGGTGAGCTCAGAGGGGTTGAATCACGGAGAATGGAGCTGGAGGGGAAGGCATAAGGAGAAACGGAGTGCAGAACATGTCGGATGCGATCACCTCGTGTTGCATCCCTCTTTTTTTGTATTGCGTCACGCGACGACGGGGTATGGGCGAAGAAATATTTTAATTTTATTGTTTTGGACGGTCCGTGGTCGTTTTATGCGGTGGTAAATCGGGGTTTCGCGTTGGGTGAGCTCAGAGGGGTTGAATCACGGAGAATGGAGCTGGAGGGGAAGGCATAAGGAGAAACGGAGTGCAGAACATGTCGGATGCGATCATACCAGCACTAAAGCACCGGATCCCATCAGAACTACGAAGTTAAGCGTGCTTGGGCGAGAGTAGTACTAGGATCGGTGACCTCCTGGGAAGTCCTCGTGTTGCATCCCTCTTTTTTTGTATTGCGTCACGCGACGACGGGGTATGGGCGAAGAAATATTTTAATTTTATTGTTTTGGACGGTCCGTGGTCGTTTTATGCGGTGGTAAATCGGGGTTTCGCGTTGGGTGAGCTCAGAGGGGTTGAATCACGGAGAATGGAGCTGGAGGGGAAGGCATAAGGAGAAACGGAGTGCAGAACATGTCGGATGCGATCATACCAGCACTAAAGCACCGGATCCCATCAGAACTCCGAAGTTAAGCGTGCTTGGGCGAGAGTAGTACTAGGATGGGTGACCTCCTAAGAAGTCCTCGTGTTGCATCCCTCTTTTTTTGTATTTCGTCACGCGACGACGGGGTATGGGCGAAGAAATATTTTAATTTTATTGTTTTGGACGGTCCGTGGTCGTTTTATGCGGTGGTAAATCGGGGTTCCGCGTTGGGTGAGCTCAGAGGGGTTGAATCACGGAGAATGGAGCTGGAGGGGAAGGCATAAGGAGAAACGGAGTGCAGAACATGTCGGATGCGATCATACCAGCACTAAAGCACCGGATCCCATTAGAACTCCGAAGTTAAGCGTGCTTGGGCGAGAGTAGTACTAGGATGGGTGACCTCCTGGGAAGTCCTCGTGTTGCATCCCTCTTTTTTTGTATTGCGTCACGCGACGACGGGGTATGGGCGAAGAAATATTTTAATTTTATTGTTTTGGACGGTCCGTGGTCGTTTTATGCGGTGGTAAATCGGGGTTCCGCGTTGGGTGAGCTCAGAGGGGTTGAATCACGGAGAATGGAGCTGGAGGGGAAGGCATAAGGAGAAACGGAGTGCAGAACATGTCGGATGTGATCATACCAGCACTAAAGCACCGGATCCCATCAGAACTCCGAAGTTAAGCGTGCTTGGGCGAGAGTAGTACTAGGATGGGTGACCTCCTGGGAAGTCCTCGTGTTGCATCCCTCTTTTTTTGTATTGCGTCACGCGACGACGGGGTATGGGCGAAGAAATATTTTAATTTTATTGTTTTGGACGGTCCGTGGTCGTTTTATGCGGTGGTAAATCGGGGTTCCGCGTTGGGTGAGCTCAGAGGGGTTGAATCACGGAGAATGGAGCTGGAGGGGAAGGCATAAGGAGAAACGGAGTGCAGAACATGTCGGATGCGATCATACCAGCACTAAAGCACCGGATCCCATCAGAACTCCGAAGTTAAGCGTGCTTGGGCGAGAGTAGTACTAGGATGGGTGACCTCCTGGAAAGTCCTCGTGTTGCATCCCTCTTTTTTTGTATTGCGTCACGCGACGACGGGGTATGGGCGAAGAAATATTTTAATTTTATTGTTTTGGACGGTCCGTGGTCGTTTTATGCGGTGGTAAATCGGGGTTTCGCGTTGGGTGAGCTCAGAGGGGTTGAATCACGGAGAATGGAGCTGGAGGGGAAGGCATAAGGAGAAACGGAGTGCAGAACATGTCGGATGCGATCATACCAGCACTAAAGCACCGGATCCCATCAGAACTCCGAAGTTAAGCGTGTTTGGGCGAGAGTAGTACTAGGATGGGTGACCTCCTGGGAAGTCCTCGTGTTGCATCCCTCTTTTTTTGTATTGCGTCACGCGACGACGGGGTATGGGCGAAGAAATATTTTAATTTTATTGTTTTGGACGGTCCGTAGTCGTTTTATGCGGTGGTAAATCGGGGTTTCGCGTTGGGTGAGCTCAGAGGGGTTGAATCACGGAGAATGGAGCTGGAGGGGAAGGCATAAGGAGAAACGGAGTGCAGAACATGTCGGATGCGATCATACCAGCACTAAAGCACCGGATCCCATCAGAACTCCGAAGTTAAGCGTGCTTGGGCGAGAGTAGTACTAGGATGGGTGACCTCCTGGGAAGTCCTCGTGTTGCATCCCTCTTTTTTTGTATTGCGTCACGCGACGACGGGGTATGGGCGAAGAAATATTTTAATTTTATTGTTTTGGACGGTCCGTGGTCGTTTTATGCGGTGGTAAATCGGGGTTTCGCGTTGGGTGAGCTCAGAGGGGTTGAATCACGGAGAATGGAGCTGGAGGGGAAGGCATAAGGAGAAACGGAGTGCAGAACATGTCGGGTGCGATCATACCAGCACTAAAGCACCGGATCCCATCAGAACTCCGAAGTTAATCGTGCTTGGGCGAGAGTAGTACTAGGATGGGTGACCTCCTGGGAAGTCCTCGTGTTGCATCCCTCTTTTTTTGTATTGCGTCACGCGACGACGGGGTATGGGCGAAGAAATATTTTAATTTTATTGTTTTGGACGGTCCGTGGTCGTTTTATGCGGTGGTAAATCGGGGTTTCGCGTTGGGTGAGCTCAGAGGGGTTGAATCACGGAGAATGGAGCTGGAGGGGAAGGCATAAGGAGAAACGGAGTGCAGAACATGTCGGGTGCGATCATACCAGCACTAAAGCACCGGATCCCATCAGAACTCCGAAGTTAAGTGTGCTTGGGCGAGAGTAGTACTAGGATGGGTGACCTCCTGGGAAGTCCTCGTGTTGCATCCCTCTTTTTTTGTATTGCGTCACGCGACGACGGGGTATGGGCGAAGAAATATTTTAATTTTATTGTTTTGGACGGTCCGTGGTCGTTTTATGCGGTGGTAAATCGGGGTTTCGCGTTGGGTGAGCTCAGAGGGGTTGAATCACGGAGAATGGAGCTGGAGGGGAAGGCATAAGGAGAAACGGAGTGCAGAACATGTCGGATGCGATCATACCAGCACTAAAGCACCGGATCCCATCAGAACTCCGAAGTTAAGCGTGCTTGGGCGAGAGTAGTATTAGGATGGGTGACCTCCTGGGAAGTCCTCGTGTTGCATCCCTCTTTTTTTGTATTGCGTCACGCGACGACGGGGTATGGGCGAAGAAATATTTTAATTTTATTGTTTTGGACGGTCCGTGGTCGTTTTATGCGGTGGTAAATCGGGGTTTCGCGTTGGGTGAGCTCAGAGGGGTTGAATCACGGAGAATGGAGCTGGAGGGGAAGGCATAAGGAGAAACGGAGTGCAGAACATGTCGGATGCGATCATACCAGCACTAAAGCACCGGATCCCATCAGAACTCCGAAGTTAAGCGTGCTTGGGCGAGAGTAGTACTAGGATGGGTGACCTCCTGGGAAGTCCTCGTGTTGCATCCCTCTTTTTTTGTATTGCGTCACGCGACGACGGGGTATGGGCGAAGAAATATTTTAATTTTATTGTTTTGGACGGTCCGTGGTCATTTTATGCGGTGGTAAATCGGGGTTTCGCGTTGGGTGAGCTCAGAGGGGTTGAATCACGGAGAATGGAGCTGGAGGGGAAGGCATAAGGAGAAACGGAGTGCAGAACATGTCGGATGCGATCATACCAGCACTAAAGCACCGGATCCCATCAGAACTCCGAAGTTAAGCGTGCTTGGGCGAGAGTAGTACTAGGATGGGTGACCTCCTGGGAAGTCCTCGTGTTGCATCCCTCTTTTTTTGTATTGCGTCACGCGACGACGGGGTATGGGCGAAGAAATATTTTAATTTTATTGTTTTGGACGGTCCGTGGTCGTTTTATGCGGTGGTAAATCGGGGTTTCGCGTTGGGTGAGCTCAGAGGGGTTGAATCACGGAGAATGGAGCTGGAGGGGAAGGCATAAGGAGAAACGGAGTGCAGAACATGTCGGATGCGATCATACCAGCACTAAAGCACCGGATCCTATCAGAACTCCGAAGTTAAGCGTGCTTGGGCGAGAGTAGTACTAGGATGGGTGACCTCCTGGGAAGTCCTCGTGTTGCATCCCTCTTTTTTTGTATTGCGTCACGCGACGACGGGGTATGGGCGAAGAAATATTTTAATTTTATTGTTTTGGACGGTCCGTGGTCGTTTTATGCGGTGGTAAATCGGGGTTTCGCGTTGGGTGAGCTCAGAGGGGTTGAATCACGGAGAATGGAGCTGGAGGGGAAGGCATAAGGAGAAACGGAGTGCAGAACATGTCGGATGCGATCACCTCGTGTTGCATCCCTCTTTTTTTGTATTGCGTCACGCGACGACGGGGTATGGGCGAAGAAATATTTTAATTTTATTGTTTTGGACGGTCCGTGGTCGTTTTATGCGGTGGTAAATCGGGGTTTCGCGTTGGGTGAGCTCAGAGGGGTTGAATCACGGAGAATGGAGCTGGAGGGGAAGGCATAAGGAGAAACGGAGTGCAGAACATGTCGGATGCGATCATACCAGCACTAAAGCACCGGATCCCATCAGAACTCCGAAGTTAAGCGTGCTTGGGCGAGAGTAGTACTAGGATGGGTGACCTCCTGGAAAGTCCTCGTGTTGCATCCCTCTTTTTTTGTATTGCGTCACGCGACGACGGGGTATGGGCGAAGAAATATTTTAATTTTATTGTTTTGGACGGTCCGTGGTCGTTTTATGCGGTGGTAAATCGGGGTTTCGCGTTGGGTGAGCTCAGAGGGGTTGAATCACGGAGAATGGAGCTGGAGGGGAAGGCATAAGGAGAAACGGAGTGCAAAACATGTCGGATGCGATCATACCAGCACTAAAGCACCGGATCCCATCAGAACTCCGAAGTTAAGCGTGCTTGGGCGAGAGTAGTACTAGGATGGGTGACCTCCTGGGAAGTCCTCGTGTTGCATCCCTCTTTTTTTGTATTGTGTCACGCGACGACGGGGTATGGGCGAAGAAATATTTTAATTTTATTGTTTTGGACGGTCCGTGGTCGTTTTATGCGGTGGTAAATCGGGGTTTCGCGTTGGGTGAGCTCAGAGGGGTTGAATCACGGAGAATGGAGCTGGAGGGGAAGGCATAAGGAGAAACGGAGTGCAGAACATGTCGGATGCGATCATACCAGCACTAAAGCACCGGATCCCATCAGAACTCCGAAGTTAAGCGTGCTTGGGCGAGAGTAGTACTAGGATGGGTGACCTCCTGGGAAGTCCTCGTGTTGCATCCCTCTTTTTTGTATTGCGTCACGCGACGACGGCGTATGGGCGAAGAAATATTTTAATTTTATTGTTTTGGACGGTCCGTGGTCGTTTTATGCAGTGGTAAATCGGGTTTCGCGTTGGGTGAGCTCAGAGGGGTTGAATCACGGAGAATGGAGCTGGAGGGGAAGGCATAAGGAGAAACGGAGTGCAGAACATGTCGGATGCGATCATACCAGCACTAAAGCACCGGATCCCATCAGAACTCCGAAGTTAAGCGTGCTTGGGCGAGAGTAGTACTAGGATGGGTGACCTCCTGGGAAGTCCTCGTGTTGCATCCCTCTTTTTTTGTATTGCGTCACGCGACGACGGGGTATGGGCGAAGAAATATTTTAATTTTATTGTTTTGGACGGTCCGTGGTCGTTTTATGCGGTGGTAAATCGGGGTTTCGCGTGGGGTGAGCTCAGAGGGGTTGAATCACGGAGAATGGAGCTGGAGGGGAAGGCATAAGGAGAAACGGAGTGCAGAACATGTCGGATGCGATCATACCAGCACTAAAGGACCGGATCCTATCAGAACTCCGAAGTTAAGCGTGCTTGGGCGAGAGTAGTACTAGGATGGGTGACCTCCTGGGAAGTCCTCGTGTTGCATCCCTCTTTTTTTGTATTGCGTCACGCGACGACGGGGTATGGGCGAAGAAATATTTTAATTTTATTGTTTTGGACGGTCCGTGGTCGTTTTATGCGGTGGTAAATCGGGGTTTCGCGTTGGGTGAGCTCAGAGGGGTTGAATCACGGAGAATGGAGCTGGAGGGGAAGGCATAAGGAGAAACGGAGTGCAGAACATGTCGGATGCGATCATACCAGCACTAAAGCACCGGATCCCATCAGAACTCCGAAGTTAAGCGTGCTTGGGCGAGAGTAGTACTAGGATGGGTGACCTCCTGGGAAGTCCTCGTGTTGCATCCCTCTTTTTTTGTATTGCGTCACGCGACGACGGGGTATGGGCGAAGAAATATTTTAATTTTATTGTTTTGGACGGTCCGTGGTCGTTTTATGCGGTGGTAAATCGGGGTTTCGCGTTGGGTGAGCTCAGAGGGGTTGAATCACGGAGAATGGAGCTGGAGGGGAAGGCATAAGGAGAAATGGAGTGCAGAACATGTCGGATGCGATCATACCAGCACTAAAGCACCGGATCCCATCAGAACTCCGAAGTTAAGCGTGCTTGGGCGAGAGTAGTACTAGGATGGGTGACCTCCTGGGAAGTCCTCGTGTTGCATCCCTCTTTTTTTGTATTGCGTAACGCGACGACGGGGTATGGGCGAAGAAATATTTTAATTTTATTGTTTTGGACGGTCCGTGGTCGTTTTATGCGGTGGTAAATCGGGGTTTCGCGTTGGGTGAGCTCAGAGGGGTTGAATCACGGAGAATGGAGCTGGAGGGGAAGGCATAAGGAGAAACGGAGTGCAGAACATGTCGGATGCGATCATACCAGCACTAAAGCACCGGATCCCATCAGAACTCCGAAGTTAAGCGTGCTTGGGCGAGAGTAGTACTAGGATGGGTGACCTCCTGGGAAGTCCTCGTGTTGCATCCCTTTTTTTTTGTATTGTGTCAGGCGACGACGGGGTATGGGCGAAGAAATATTTTAATTTTATTGTTTTGGACGGTCCGTGGTCGTTTTATGCGGTGGTAAATCGGGGTTTCGCGTTGGGTGAGCTCAGAGGGGTTGAATCACGGAGAATGGAGCTGGAGGGGAAGGCATAAGGAGAAACGGAGTGCAGAACATGTCGGATGCGATCATACCAGCACTAAAGCACCGAATCCCATCAGAACTCCGAAGTTAAGCGTGCTTGGGCGAGAGTAGTACTAGGATGGGTGACCTCCTGGGAAGTCCTCGTGTTGCATCCCTCTTTTTTGTATTGCGTCACGCGACGACGGGGTATGGGCGAAGAAATATTTTAATTTTATTGTTTCGGACGGTCCGTGGTCGTTTTATGCGGTGGTAAATCGGGTTTCGCGTTGGGTGAGCTCAGAGGTGTTGAATCACGGAGAATGGAGCTGGAGGGGAAGGCATAAGGAGAAACGGAGTGCAGAACATGTCGGATGCGATCATACCAGCACTAAAGCACCAGATCCCATCAGAACTCCGAAGTTAAGCGTGCTTGGGCGAGAGTAGTACTAGGATGGGTGACCTCCTGGGAAGTCCTCGTGTTGCATCCCTCTTTTTTGTATTGCGTCACGCGACGACGGGGTATGGGCGAAGAAATATTTTAATTTTATTGTTTTGGACGGTCCGTGGTCGTTTTATGCGGTGGTAAATCGGGGTTTCGCGTGGGGTGAGCTCAGAGGGGTTGAATCACGGAGAATGGAGCTGGAGGGGAAGGCATAAGGAGAAACGGAGTGCAGAACATGTCGGATGCGATCATACCAGCACTAAAGGACCGGATCCTTTCAGAACTCCGAAGTTAAGCGTGCTTGGGCGAGAGTAGTACTAGGATGGGTGACCTCCTGGGAAGTCCTCGTGTTGCATCCCTCTTTTTTGTATTGCGTCACGCGACGACGGGGTATGGGCGAAGAAATATTTTAATTTTATTGTTTTGGACGGTCCGTGGTCGTTTTATGCGGTGGTAAATCGGGGTTTCGCGTGGGGTGAGCTCAGAGGGGTTGAATCACGGAGAATGGAGCTGGAGGGGAAGGCATAAGGAGAAACGGAGTGCAGAACATGTCGGATGCGATCATACCAGCACTAAAGGACCGGATCCTTTCAGAACTCCGAAGTTAAGCGTGCTTGGGCGAGAGTAGTACTAGGATGGGTGACCTCCTGGGAAGTCCTCGTGTTGCATCCCTCTTTTTTTGTATTGCGTAACGCGACGACGGGGTATGGGCGAAGAAATATTTTAATTTTATTGTTTTGGACGGTCCGTGGTCGTTTTATGCGGTGGTAAATCGGGGTTTCGCGTTGGGTGAGCTCAGAGGGGTTGAATCACGGAGAATGGAGCTGGAGGGGAAGGCATAAGGAGAAACGGAGTGCAGAACATGTCGGATGCGATCATACCAGCACTAAAGCACCGGATCCCATCAGAACTCCGAAGTTAAGCGTGCTTGGGCGAGACTAGTACTAGGATGGGTGACCTCCTGGGAAGTCCTCGTGTTGCATCCCTCTTTTTTTGTATTGCGTCACGCGACGACGGGGTATGGGCGAAGAAATATTTTAATTTTATTGTTTTGGACGGTCCGTGGTCGTTTTATGCGGTGGTAAATCGGGGTTTCGCGTTGGGTGAGCTCAGAGGGGTTGAATCACGGAGAATGGAGCTGGAGGGGAAGGCATAAGGAGAAACGGAGTGCAGAACATGTCGGATGCGATCATACCAGCACTAAAGCACCGGAACCCATCAGAACTCCGAAGTTAAGCGTGCTTGGGCGAGAGTAGTACTAGGATGGGTGACCTCCTGGGAAGTCCTCGTGTTGCATCCCTCTTTTTTGTATTGCGTCACGCGACGACGGGGTATGGGCGAAGAAATATTTTAATTTTATTGTTTCGGACGGTCCGTGGTCGTTTTATGCGGTGGTAAATCGGGTTTCGCGTTGGGTGAGCTCAGAGGTGTTGAATCACGGAGAATGGAGCTGGAGGGGAAGACATAAGGAGAAACGGAGTGCAGAACATGTCGGATGCGATCATACCAGCACTAAAGCACCGGATCCCATCAGAACTCCGAAGTTAAGCGTGCTTGGGCGAGAGTAGTACTAGGATGGGTGACCTCCTGGGAAGTCCTCGTGTTGCATCCCTCTTTTTTGTATTGCGTCACGCGACGACGGGGTATGGGCGAAGAAATATTTTAATTTTATTGTTTTGGACGGTCCGTGGTCGTTTTATGCGGTGGTAAATCGGGGTTTCGCGTGGGGTGAGCTCAGAGGGGTTGAATCACGGAGAATGGAGCTGGAGGGGAAGGCATAAGGAGAAACGGAGTGCAGAACATGTCGGATGCGATCATACCAGCACTAAAGGACCGGATCCTTTCAGAACTCCGAAGTTAAGCGTGCTTGGGCGAGAGTAGTACTAGGATGGGTGACCTCCTGGGAAGTCCTCGTGTTGCATCCCTCTTTTTTTGTATTGCGTCACGCGACGACGGGGTATGGGTGAAGAAATATTTTAATTTTATTGTTTTGGACGGTCCGTGGTCGTTTTATGCGGTGGTAAATCGGGGTTTCGCGTTGGGTGAGATCAGAGGGGTTGAATCACGGAGAATGGAGCTGGAGGGGAAGGCATAAGGAGAAACGGAGTGCAGAACATGTCGGATGCGATCATACCAGCACTAAAGCACCGGATCCCATCAGAACTCCGAAGTTAAGCGTGCTTGGGCGAGAGTAGTACTAGGATGGGTGACCTCCTGGGAAGTCCTCGTGTTGCATCCCTCTTTTTTTGTATTGCGTCACGCGACGACGGGGTATGGGCGAAGAAATATTTTAATTTTATTGTTTTGGACGGTCCGTGGTCGTTTTATGCGGTGGTAAATCGGGGTTTCGCGTTGGGTGAGCTCAGAGGGGTTGAATCACGGAGAATGGAGCTGGAGGGGAAGGCATAAGGAGAAATGGAGTGCAGAACATGTCGGATGCGATCATACCAGCACTAAAGCACCGGATCCCATCAGAACTCCGAAGTTAAGCGTGCTTGGGCGAGAGTAGTATTAGGATGGGTGACCTCCTGGGAAGTCCTCGTGTTGCATCCCTCTTTTTTTGTATTGCGTAACGCGACGACGGGGTATGGGCGAAGAAATATTTTAATTTTATTGTTTTGGACGGTCCGTGGTCGTTTTATGCGGTGGTAAATCGGGGTTTCGCGTTGGGTGAGCTCAGAGGGGTTGAATCACGGAGAATGGAGCTGGAGGGGAAGGCATAAGGAGAAACGGAGTGCAGAACATGTCGGATGCGATCATACCAGCACTAAAGCACCGGATCCCATCAGAACTCCGAAGTTAAGCGTGCTTGGGCGAGAGTAGTACTAGGATGGGTGACCTCCTGGGAAGTCCTCGTGTTGCATCCCTTTTTTTTTGTATTGTGTCAGGCGACGACGGGGTATGGGCGAAGAAATATTTTAATTTTATTGTTTTGGACGGTCCGTGGTCGTTTTATGCGGTGGTAAATCGGGGTTTCGCGTTGGGTGAGCTCAGAGGGGTTGAATCACGGAGAATGGAGCTGGAGGGGAAGGCATAAGGAGAAACGGAGTGCAGAACATGTCGGATGCGATCATACCAGCACTAAAGCACCGAATCCCATCAGAACTCCGAAGTTAAGCGTGCTTGGGCGAGAGTAGTACTAGGATGGGTGACCTCCTGGGAAGTCCTCGTGTTGCATCCCTCTTTTTTGTATTGCGTCACGCGACGACGGGGTATGGGCGAAGAAATATTTTAATTTTATTGTTTCGGACGGTCCGTGGTCGTTTTATGCGGTGGTAAATCGGGTTTCGCGTTGGGTGAGCTCAGAGGTGTTGAATCACGGAGAATGGAGCTGGAGGGGAAGGCATAAGGAGAAACGGAGTGCAGAACATGTCGGATGCGATCATACCAGCACTAAAGCACCGGATCCCATCAGAACTCCGAAGTTAAGCGTGCTTGGGCGAGAGTAGTACTAGGATGGGTGACCTCCTGGGAAGTCCTCGTGTTGCATCCCTCTTTTTTGTATTGCGTCACGCGACGACGGGGTATGGGCGAAGAAATATTTTAATTTTATTGTTTTGGACGGTCCGTGGTCGTTTTATGCGGTGGTAAATCGGGGTTTCGCGTGGGGTGAGCTCAGAGGGGTTGAATCACGGAGAATGGAGCTGGAGGGGAAGGCATAAGGAGAAACGGAGTGCAGAACATGTCGGATGCGATCATACCAGCACTAAAGGACCGGATCCTTTCAGAACTCCGAAGTTAAGCGTGCTTGGGCGAGAGTAGTACTAGGATGGGTGACCTCCTGGGAAGTCCTCGTGTTGCATCCCTCTTTTTTTGTATTGCGTCACGCGACGACGGGGTATGGGCGAAGAAATATTTTAATTTTATTGTTTTGGACGGTCCGTGGTCGTTTTATGCGGTGGTAAATCGGGGTTTCGCGTTGGGTGAGATCAGAGGGGTTGAATCACGGAGAATGGAGCTGGAGGGGAAGGCATAAGGAGAAACGGAGTGCAGAACATGTCGGATGCGATCATACCAGCACTAAAGCACCGGATCCCATCAGAACTCCGAAGTTAAGCGTGCTTGGGCGAGAGTAGTACTAGGATGGGTGACCTCCTGGGAAGTCCTCGTGTTGCATCCTTCTTTTTTTGTATTGCGTCACGCGACGACGGGGTATGGGCGAAGAAATATTTTAATTTTATTGTTTCGGACGGTCCGTGGTCGTTTTATGCGGTGGTAAATCGGGTTTCGCGTTGGGTGAGCTCAGAGGTGTTGAATCACGGAGAATGGAGCTGGAGGGGAAGGCATAAGGAGAAACGGAGTGCAGAACATGTCGGATGCGATCATACCAGCACTAAAGCACCAGATCCCATCAGAACTCCGAAGTTAAGCGTGCTTGGGCGAGAGTAGTACTAGGATGGGTGACCTCCTGGGAAGTCCTCGTGTTGCATCCCTCTTTTTTGTATTGCGTCACGCGACGACGGGGTATGGGCGAAGAAATATTTTAATTTTATTGTTTTGGACGGTCCGTGGTCGTTTTATGCGGTGGTAAATCGGGGTTTCGCGTGGGGTGAGCTCAGAGGGGTTGAATCACGGAGAATGGAGCTGGAGGGGAAGGCATAAGGAGAAACGGAGTGCAGAACATGTCGGATGCGATCATACCAGCACTAAAGGACCGGATCCTTTCAGAACTCCGAAGTTAAGCGTGCTTGGGCGAGAGTAGTACTAGGATGGGTGACCTCCTGGGAAGTCCTCGTGTTGCATCCCTCTTTTTTGTATTGCGTCACGCGACGACGGGGTATGGGCGAAGAAATATTTTAATTTTATTGTTTTGGACGGTCCGTGGTCGTTTTATGCGGTGGTAAATCGGGGTTTCGCGTGGGGTGAGCTCAGAGGGGTTGAATCACGGAGAATGGAGCTGGAGGGGAAGGCATAAGGAGAAACGGAGTGCAGAACATGTCGGATGCGATCATACCAGCACTAAAGGACCGGATCCTTTCAGAACTCCGAAGTTAAGCGTGCTTGGGCGAGAGTAGTACTAGGATGGGTGACCTCCTGGGAAGTCCTCGTGTTGCATCCCTCTTTTTTTGTATTGCGTAACGCGACGACGGGGTATGGGCGAAGAAATATTTTAATTTTATTGTTTTGGACGGTCCGTGGTCGTTTTATGCGGTGGTAAATCGGGGTTTCGCGTTGGGTGAGCTCAGAGGGGTTGAATCACGGAGAATGGAGCTGGAGGGGAAGGCATAAGGAGAAACGGAGTGCAGAACATGTCGGATGCGATCATACCAGCACTAAAGCACCGGATCCCATCAGAACTCCGAAGTTAAGCGTGCTTGGGCGAGACTAGTACTAGGATGGGTGACCTCCTGGGAAGTCCTCGTGTTGCATCCCTCTTTTTTTGTATTGCGTCACGCGACGACGGGGTATGGGCGAAGAAATATTTTAATTTTATTGTTTTGGACGGTCCGTGGTCGTTTTATGCGGTGGTAAATCGGGGTTTCGCGTTGGGTGAGCTCAGAGGGGTTGAATCACGGAGAATGGAGCTGGAGGGGAAGGCATAAGGAGAAACGGAGTGCAGAACATGTCGGATGCGATCATACCAGCACTAAAGCACCGGAACCCATCAGAACTCCGAAGTTAAGCGTGCTTGGGCGAGAGTAGTACTAGGATGGGTGACCTCCTGGGAAGTCCTCGTGTTGCATCCCTCTTTTTTGTATTGCGTCACGCGACGACGGGGTATGGGCGAAGAAATATTTTAATTTTATTGTTTCGGACGGTCCGTGGTCGTTTTATGCGGTGGTAAATCGGGTTTCGCGTTGGGTGAGCTCAGAGGTGTTGAATCACGGAGAATGGAGCTGGAGGGGAAGACATAAGGAGAAACGGAGTGCAGAACATGTCGGATGCGATCATACCAGCACTAAAGCACCGGATCCCATCAGAACTCCGAAGTTAAGCGTGCTTGGGCGAGAGTAGTACTAGGATGGGTGACCTCCTGGGAAGTCCTCGTGTTGCATCCCTCTTTTTTGTATTGCGTCACGCGACGACGGGGTATGGGCGAAGAAATATTTTAATTTTATTGTTTTGGACGGTCCGTGGTCGTTTTATGCGGTGGTAAATCGGGGTTTCGCGTGGGGTGAGCTCAGAGGGGTTGAATCACGGAGAATGGAGCTGGAGGGGAAGGCATAAGGAGAAACGGAGTGCAGAACATGTCGGATGCGATCATACCAGCACTAAAGGACCGGATCCTTTCAGAACTCCGAAGTTAAGCGTGCTTGGGCGAGAGTAGTACTAGGATGGGTGACCTCCTGGGAAGTCCTCGTGTTGCATCCCTCTTTTTTTGTATTGCGTCACGCGACGACGGGGTATGGGTGAAGAAATATTTTAATTTTATTGTTTTGGACGGTCCGTGGTCGTTTTATGCGGTGGTAAATCGGGGTTTCGCGTTGGGTGAGATCAGAGGGGTTGAATCACGGAGAATGGAGCTGGAGGGGAAGGCATAAGGAGAAACGGAGTGCAGAACATGTCGGATGCGATCATACCAGCACTAAAGCACCGGATCCCATCAGAACTCCGAAGTTAAGCGTGCTTGGGCGAGAGTAGTACTAGGATGGGTGACCTCCTGGGAAGTCCTCGTGTTGCATCCCTCTTTTTTTGTATTGCGTCACGCGACGACGGGGTATGGGCGAAGAAATATTTTAATTTTATTGTTTTGGACGGTCCGTGGTCGTTTTATGCGGTGGTAAATCGGGGTTTCGCGTTGGGTGAGCTCAGAGGGGTTGAATCACGGAGAATGGAGCTGGAGGGGAAGGCATAAGGAGAAATGGAGTGCAGAACATGTCGGATGCGATCATACCAGCACTAAAGCACCGGATCCCATCAGAACTCCGAAGTTAAGCGTGCTTGGGCGAGAGTAGTATTAGGATGGGTGACCTCCTGGGAAGTCCTCGTGTTGCATCCCTCTTTTTTTGTATTGCGTAACGCGACGACGGGGTATGGGCGAAGAAATATTTTAATTTTATTGTTTTGGACGGTCCGTGGTCGTTTTATGCGGTGGTAAATCGGGGTTTCGCGTTGGGTGAGCTCAGAGGGGTTGAATCACGGAGAATGGAGCTGGAGGGGAAGGCATAAGGAGAAACGGAGTGCAGAACATGTCGGATGCGATCATACCAGCACTAAAGCACCGGATCCCATCAGAACTCCGAAGTTAAGCGTGCTTGGGCGAGAGTAGTACTAGGATGGGTGACCTCCTGGGAAGTCCTCGTGTTGCATCCCTTTTTTTTTGTATTGTGTCAGGCGACGACGGGGTATGGGCGAAGAAATATTTTAATTTTATTGTTTTGGACGGTCCGTGGTCGTTTTATGCGGTGGTAAATCGGGGTTTCGCGTTGGGTGAGCTCAGAGGGGTTGAATCACGGAGAATGGAGCTGGAGGGGAAGGCATAAGGAGAAACGGAGTGCAGAACATGTCGGATGCGATCATACCAGCACTAAAGCACCGAATCCCATCAGAACTCCGAAGTTAAGCGTGCTTGGGCGAGAGTAGTACTAGGATGGGTGACCTCCTGGGAAGTCCTCGTGTTGCATCCCTCTTTTTTGTATTGCGTCACGCGACGACGGGGTATGGGCGAAGAAATATTTTAATTTTATTGTTTCGGACGGTCCGTGGTCGTTTTATGCGGTGGTAAATCGGGTTTCGCGTTGGGTGAGCTCAGAGGTGTTGAATCACGGAGAATGGAGCTGGAGGGGAAGGCATAAGGAGAAACGGAGTGCAGAACATGTCGGATGCGATCATACCAGCACTAAAGCACCGGATCCCATCAGAACTCCGAAGTTAAGCGTGCTTGGGCGAGAGTAGTACTAGGATGGGTGACCTCCTGGGAAGTCCTCGTGTTGCATCCCTCTTTTTTGTATTGCGTCACGCGACGACGGGGTATGGGCGAAGAAATATTTTAATTTTATTGTTTTGGACGGTCCGTGGTCGTTTTATGCGGTGGTAAATCGGGGTTTCGCGTGGGGTGAGCTCAGAGGGGTTGAATCACGGAGAATGGAGCTGGAGGGGAAGGCATAAGGAGAAACGGAGTGCAGAACATGTCGGATGCGATCATACCAGCACTAAAGGACCGGATCCTTTCAGAACTCCGAAGTTAAGCGTGCTTGGGCGAGAGTAGTACTAGGATGGGTGACCTCCTGGGAAGTCCTCGTGTTGCATCCCTCTTTTTTTGTATTGCGTCACGCGACGACGGGGTATGGGCGAAGAAATATTTTAATTTTATTGTTTTGGACGGTCCGTGGTCGTTTTATGCGGTGGTAAATCGGGGTTTCGCGTTGGGTGAGATCAGAGGGGTTGAATCACGGAGAATGGAGCTGGAGGGGAAGGCATAAGGAGAAACGGAGTGCAGAACATGTCGGATGCGATCATACCAGCACTAAAGCACCGGATCCCATCAGAACTCCGAAGTTAAGCGTGCTTGGGCGAGAGTAGTACTAGGATGGGTGACCTCCTGGGAAGTCCTCGTGTTGCATCCTTCTTTTTTTGTATTGCGTCACGCGACGACGGGGTATGGGCGAAGAAATATTTTAATTTTATTGTTTTGGACGGTCCGTGGTCGTTTTATGCGGTGGTAAATCGGGGTTTCGCGTTGGGTGAGCTCAGAGGGGTTGAATCACGGAGAATGGAGCTGGAGGGGAAGGCATAAGGAGAAACGGAGTGCAGAACATGTCGGATGCGTTCATACCAGCACTAAAGCACCGGATCCCATCAGAACTCCAAAGTTAAGCGTGCTTGGGCGAGAGTAGTACTAGGATGGGTGACCTCCTGGGAAGTCCTCGTGTTGCATCCCTCTTTTTTTGTATTGCGTCACGCGACGACGGGGTATGGGCGAAGAAATATTTTAATTTTATTGTTTTGGACGGTCCGTGGTCGTTTTATGCGGTGGTAAATCGGGGTTTCGCGTTGGGTGAGCTCAGAGGGGTTGAATCACGGAGAATGGAGCTGGAGGGGAAGGCATAAGGAGAAACGGAGTGCAGAACATGTCGGATGCGATCATACCAGCACTAAAGCACCGGATCCCATCAGAACTCCGAAGTTAAGCGTGCTTGGGCGAGACTAGTACTAGGATGGGTGACCTCCTGGGAAGTCCTCGTGTTGCATCCCTCTTTTTTTGTATTGCGTCACGCGACGACGGGGTATGGGCGAAGAAATATTTTAATTTTATTGTTTTGGACGGTCCGTGGTCGTTTTATGCGGTGGTAAATCGGGGTTTCGCGTTGGGTGAGCTCAGAGGGGTTGAATCACGGAGAATGGAGCTGGAGGGGAAGGCATAAGGAGAAACGGAGTGCAGAACATGTCGGATGCGATCATACCAGCACTAAAGCACCGGATCCCATCAGAACTCTGAAGTTAAGCGTGCTTGGGCGAGAGTAGTACTAGGATGGGTGACCTCCTGGGAAGTCCTCGTGTTGCATCCCTCTTTTTTTGTATTGCGTCACGCGACGACGGGGTATGGGCGAAGAAATATTTTAATTTTATTGCTTTGGATGGTCCGTGGTCGTTTTATGCGGTGGTAAATCGGGGTTTCGCGTTGGGTGAGCTCAGAGGGGTTGAATCACGGAGAATGGAGCTGGAGGGGAAGGCATAAGGAGAAACGGAGTGCAGAACATGTCGGATGCGATCATACCAGCACTAAAGCACCGGATCCCATCAGAACTCCGAAGTTAAGCGTGCTTGGGCGAGAGTAGTACTAGGATGGGTGACCTCCTGGGAAGTCCTCGTGTTGCATCCCTCTTTTTTTGTATTGCGTCACGCGACGACGGGGTATGGGCGAAGAAATATTTTAATTTTATTGCTTTGGACGGTCCGTGGTCGTTTTATGCGGTGGTAAATCGGGGTTTCGCGTTGGGTGAGCTCAGAGGGGTTGAATCACGGAGAATGGAGCTGGAGGGGAAGGCATAAGGAGAAACGGAGTGCAGAACATGTCGGATGCGATCATACCAGCACTAAAGCACCGGATCCCATCAGAACTCCGAAGTTAAGCGTGCTTGGGCAAGAGTAGTACTAGGATGGGTGACCTCCTGGGAAGTCCTCGTGTTGCATCCCTCTTTTTTTGTATTGCGTCACGCGACGACGGGGTATGGGCGAAGAAATATTTTAATTTTATTGCTTTGGACGGTCCGTGGTCGTTTTATGCGGTGGTAAATCGGGGTTTCGCGTTGGGTGAGCTCAGAGGGGTTGAATCACGGAGAATGGAGCTGGAGGGGAAGGCATAAGGAGAAACGGGGTGCAGAACATGTCGGATGCGATCATACCAGCACTAAAGCACCGGATCCCATCAGAACTCCGAAGTTAAGCGTTCTTGGGCGAGAGTAGTACTAGGATGGGTGACCTCCTGAGAAGTCCTCGTGTTGCATCCCTCTTTTTTTGTATTGCGTCACGCGACGACGGGGTATGGGCGAAGAAATATTTTAATTTTATTGCTTTGGACGGTCCGTGGTCGTTTTATGCGGTGGTAAATCGGGGTTTCGCGTTGGGTGAGCTCAGAGGGGTTGAATCACGGAGAATGGAGCTGGAGGGGAAGGCATAAGGAGAAACGGAGTGCAGAACATGTCGGATGCGATCATACCAGCACTAAAGCACCGGATCCCATCAGAACTCCGAAGTTAAGCGTGCTTGGGCGAGAGTAGTACTAGGATGGGTGACCTCCTGGGAAGTCCTCGTGTTGCATCCCTCTTTTTTTGTATTGCGTCACGCGACGACGGGGTATGGGCGAAGAAATATTTTAATTTTATTGCTTTGGACGGTCCGTGGTCGTTTTATGCGGTGGTAAATCGGGGTTTCGCATTGGGTGAGCTCAGAGGGGTTGAATCACGGAGAATGGAGCTGGAGGGGAAGGCATAAGGAGAAACGGAGTGCAGAACATGTCGGATGCGATCATACCAGCACTAACGCACCGGATCCCATCAGAACTCCGAAGTTAAGCGTGCTTGGGCGAGAGTAGTACTAGGATGGGTGACCTCCTGGGAAGTCCTCGTGTTGCATCCCTCTTTTTTTGTATTGCGTCACGCGACGACGGGGTATGGGCGAAGAAATATTTTAATTTTATTGCTTTGGACGGTCCGTGGTCGTTTTATGCGGTAGTAAATCGGGGTTTCGCGTTGGGTGAGCTCAGAGGGGTTGAATCACGGAGAATGGAGCTGGAGGGGAAGGCATAAGGAGAAACGGAGTGCAGAACATGTCGGATGCGATCATACCAGCACTAAAGCACCGGATCCCATCAGAACTCCGAAGTTAAGCGTGCTTGGGCGAGAGTAGTACTAGGATGGGTGACCTCCTGGGAAGTCCTCGTGTTGCATCCCTCTTTTTTTGTATTGCGTCACGCGACGACGGGGTATGGGCGAAGAAATATTTTAATTTTATTGCTTTGGACGGTCCGTGGTCGTTTTATGCGGTGGTAAATCGGGGTTTCGCGTTGGGTGAGCTCAGAGGGGTTGAATCACGGAGAATGGAGCTGGAGGGGAAGGCATAAGGAGAAACGGAGTGCAGAACATGTCGGATGCGATCATACCAGCACTAAAGCACCGGAACCCATCAGAACTCCGTAGTTAAGCATGCTTGGGCGAGAGTAGTACTAGGATGGGTGACCTCCTGGGAAGTCCTCGTGTTGCATCCCTCTTTTTTTGTATTGTGTCACGCGACGACGGGGTATGGGCGAAGAAATATTTTAATTTTATTGCTTTGGACGGTCCGTGGTCGTTTTATGCGGTGGTAAATCGGGGTTTCGCGTTGGGTGAGCTCAGAGGGGTTGAATCACGGAGAATGGAGCTGGAGGGGAAGGCATAAGGAGAAACGGAGTGCAAAACATGTCGGTTGCGATCATACCAGCACTAAAGCACCGGATCCCATCAGAACTCCGAAGTTAAGCGTGCTTGGGCGAGAGTAGTACTAGGATGGGTGACCTCCTGGGAAGTCCTCGTGTTGCATCCCTCTTTTTTTGTATTGCGTCACGCGACGACGGGGTATGGGCGAAGAAATATTTTAATTTTATTGCTTTGGACGGTCCGTGGTCGTTTTATGCGGTGGTAAATCGGGGTTTCGCGTTGGGTGAGCTCAGAGGGGTTGAATCACGGAGAATGGAGCTGGAGGGGAAGGCATAAGGAGAAACGGAGTGCAGAACATGTCGGATGCGATCATACCAGCACTAAAGCATCAGATCCTAGCAGAACTCCGAAGTTAAGCGTGCTTGGGCGAGAGTAGTACTAGGATGGGTGACCTCCTGGGAAGTCCTCGTGTTGCATCCCTCTTTTTTTGTATTGCGTCACGCGACGACGGGGTATGGGCGAAGAAATATTTTAATTTTATTGTTTTGGATGGTCCGTGGTCGTTTTATGCGGTGGTAAATCGGGGTTTCGCGTTGGGTGAGCTCAGAGGGGTTGAATCACGGAGAATGGAGCTGGAGGGGAAGGCATAAGGAGAAACGGAGTGCAGAACATGTCGGATGCGATCATACCAACACTAAAGCACCGGATCCCATCAGAACTCCGAAGTTAAGCTTGCTTGGGCGAGAGTAGTACTAGGATGGGTGACCTCCTGGGAAGTCCTCGTGTTGCATCCCTCTTTTTTTGTATTGCGTCACGCGACGACGGGGTATGGGCGAAGAAATATTTTAATTTTATTGCTTTGGACGGTCCGTGATCGTTTTATGCGGTAGTAAATCGGGGTTTCGCGTTGGGTGAGCTCAGAGGGGTTGAATCACGGAGAATGGAGCTGGAGGGGAAGGCATAAGGAGAAACGGAGTGCAGAACATGTCGGATGCGATCATACCAGCACTAAAGCACCGGATCCCATCAGAACTCCGAAGTTAAGCGTGCTTGGGCGAGAGTAGTACTAGGATGGGTGACCTCCTGGGAAGTCCTCGTGTTGCATCCCTCTTTTTTTGTATTGCGTCACGCGACGACGGGGTATGGGCGAAGAAATATTTTAATTTTATTGCTTTGGACGGTCCGTGGTAGTTTTATGCGGTGGTAAATCGGGGTTTCGCGTTGGGTGAGCTCAGAGGGGTTGAATCACGGAGAATGGAGCTGGAGGGGAAGGCATAAGGAGAAACGGAGTGCAGAACATGTCGGATGCGATCATACCAGCACTAAAGCACCGGATCCCATCAGAACTCCGAAGTTAAGCGTGCTTGGGCGAGAGTAGTACTAGGATGGGTGACCTCCTGGGAAGTCCTCGTGTTGCATCCCTCTTTTTTTGTATTGCGTCACGCGACGACGGGGTATGGGCGAAGAAATATTTTAATTTTATTGCTTTGGACGGTCCGTGGTCGTTTTATGCGGTGGTAAATCGGGGTTTCGCGTTGGGTGAGCTCAGAGGGGTTGAATCACGGAGAATGGAGCTGGAGGGGAAGGCATAAGGAGAAACGGAGTGCAGAACATGTCGGATGCGATCATACCAGCACTAAAGCACCGGATCCTAGCAGAACTCCGAAGTTAAGCGTGCTTGGGCGAGAGTAGTACTAGGATGGGTGACCTCCTGGGAAGTCCTCGTGTTGCATCCCTCTTTTTTTGTATTGCGTCACGCGACGACGGGGTATGGGCGAAGAAATATTTTAATTTTATTGTTTTGGACGGTCCGTGGTCGTTTTATGCGGTGGTAAATCGGGGTTTCGCGTTGGGTGAGCTCAGAGGGGTTGAATCACGGAGAATGGAGCTGGAGGGGAAGGCATAAGGAGAAACGGAGTGCAGAACATGTCGGATGCGATCATACCAACACTAAAGCACCGGATCCCATCAGAACTCCGAAGTTAAGCGTGCTTGGGCGAGAGTAGTACTAGGATGGGTGACCTCCTGGGAAGTCCTCGTGTTGCATCCCTCTTTTTTTGTATTGCGTCACGCGACGACGGGGTATGGGCGAAGAAATATTTTAATTTTATTGCTTTGGACGGTCCGTGGTCGTTTTATGCGGTGGTAAATCGGGGTTTCGCGTTGGGTGAGCTCAGAGGGGTTGAATCACGGAGAATGGAGCTGGAGGGGAAGGCATAAGGAGAAACGGAGTGCAGAACATGTCGGATGCGATCATACCAACACTAAAGCACCGGATCCCATCAGAACTCCGAAGTTAAGCGTGCTTGGGCGAGAGTAGTACTAGGATGGGTGACCTCCTGGGAAGTCCTCGTGTTGCATCCCTCTTTTTTTGTATTGCGTCACGCGACGACGGGGTATGGGCGAAGAAATATTTTAATTTTATTGCTTTGGACGGTCCGTGGTCGTTTTATGCGGTGGTAAATCGGGGTTTCGCGTTGGGTGAGCTCAGAGGGGTTGAATCACGGAGAATGGAGCTGGAGGGGAAGGCATAAGGAGAAACGGAGTGCAGAACATGTCGGATGCGATCATACCAGCACTAAAGCACCGGAACCTATCAGAACTCCGAAGTTAAGCGTGCTTGGGCGAGAGTAGTACTAGGATGGGTGACCTCCTGGGAAGTCCTCGTGTTGCATCCCTCTTTTTTTGTATTGCGTCACGCGACGACGGGGTATGGGCGAAGAAATATTTTAATTTTATTGCTTTGGACGGTCCGTGGTCGTTTTATGCGGTAGTAAATCGGGGTTTCGCGTTGGGTGAGCTCAGAGGGGTTGAATCACGGAGAATGGAGCTGGAGGGGAAGGCAGAAGGAGAAACGGAGTGCAGAACATGTCGGATGCGATCATACCAGCACTAAAGCACCGGATCCCATCAGAACTCCGAAGTTAAGCGTGCTTGGGCGAGAGTAGTACTAGGATGGGTGACCTCCTGGGAAGTCCTCGTGTTGCATCCCTCTTTTTTTGTATTGCGTCACGCGACGACGGGGTATGGGCGAAGAAATATTTTAATTTTATTGCTTTGGACGGTCCGTGGTAGTTTTATGCGGTGGTAAATCGGGGTTTCGCGTTGGGTTAGCTCAGAGGGGTTGAATCACGGAGAATGGAGCTGGAGGGGAAGGCATAAGGAGAAACGGAGTGCAGAACATGTGGGATGCGATCATACCAGCACTAAAGCACCGGATCCCATCAGAACTCCGAAGTTAAGCGTGCTTGGGCGAGAGTAGTACTAGGATGGGTGACCTCCTGGGAAGTCCTCGTGTTGCATCCCTCTTTTTTTGTATTGCGTCACGCGACGACGGGGTATGGGCGAAGAAATATTTTAATTTTATTGCTTTGGACGGTCCGTGGTCGTTTTATGCGGTGGTAAATCGGGGTTTCGCGTTGGGTGAGCTCAGAGGGGTTGAATCACGGAGAATGGAGCTGGAGGGGAAGGCATAAGGAGAAACGGAGTGCAGAACATGTCGGATGCGATCATACCAGCACTAAAGCACCGGATCCTAGCAGAACTCCGAAGTTAAGCGTGCTTGGGCGAGAGTAGTACTAGGATGGGTGACCTCCTGGGAAGTCCTCGTGTTGCATCCCTCTTTTTTTGTATTGCGTCACGCGACGACGGGGTATGGGCGAAGAAATATTTTAATTTTATTGCTTTGGACGGTCCGTGGTCGTTTTATGCGGTGGTAAATCGGGGTTTCGCGTTGGGTGAGCTCAGAGGGGTTGAATCACGGAGAATGGAGCTGGAGGGGAAGGCATAAGGAGAAACGGAGTGCAGAACATGTCGGATGCGATCATACCAGCACTAAAGCACCGGATCCCATCAGAACTCCGAAGTTAAGCGTGCTTGGGCGAGAGTAGTACTAGGATGGGTGACCTCCTGGGAAGTCCTCGTGTTGCATCCCTCTTTTTTTGTATTGCGTCACGCGACGACGGGGTATGGGCGAAGAAATATTTTAATTTTATTGCTTTGGACGGTCCGTGGTCGTTTTATGCGGTGGTAAATTGGGGTTTCGCGTTGGGTGAGCTCAGAGGGGTTGAATCACGGAGAATGGAGCTGGAGGGGAAGGCATAAGGAGAAACGGAGTGCAGAACATGTCGGATGCGATCATACCAGCACTAAAGCACCGGATCCTAGCAGAACTCCGAAGTTAAGCGTGCTTGGGCGAGAGTAGTACTAGGATGGGTGACCTCCTGGGAAGTCCTCGTGTTGCATCCCTCTTTTTTTGTATTGCGTCACGCGACGACGGGGTTTGGGCGAAAAAATATTTTAATTTTATTGTTTTGGACGGTCCGTGGTCGTTTTATGCGGTGGTAAATCGGGGTTTCGCGTTGGGTGAGCTCAGAGGGGTTGAATCACGGAGAATGGAGCTGGAGGGGAAGGCATAAGGAGAAACGGAGTGCAGAACATGTTGGATGCGATCATACCAGCACTAAAGCACCGGATCCCATCAGAACTCCGAAGTTAAGCGTGCTTGGGCGAGAGTAGTACTAGGATGGGTGACCTCCTGGGAAGTCCTCGTGTTGCATCCCTCTTTTTTTGTATTGCGTCACGCGACGACGGGGTATGGGCGAAGAAATATTTTAATTTTATTGCTTTGGACGGTCCATGGTCGTTTTATGCGGTGGTAAATCGGGGTTTCGCGTTGGGTGAGCTCAGAGGGGTTGAATCACGGAGAATGGAGCTGGAGGGGAAGGCATAAGGAGAAACGGAGTGCAGAACATGTCGGATGCGATCATACCAGCACTAAAGCACCGGAACCCATCAGAACTCCGAAGTTAAGCGTGCTTGGGCGAGAGTAGTACTAGGATGGGTGACCTCCTGGGAAGTCCTCGTGTTGCATCCCTCTTTTTTTGTATTGCGTCACGCGACGACGGGGTATGGGCGAAGAAATATTTTAATTTTATTGCTTTGGACGGTCCGTGGTCGTTTTATGCGGTGGTAAATCGGGGTTTCGCGTTGGGTGAGCTCAGAGGGGTTGAATCACGGAGAATGGAGCTGGAGGGGAAGGCATAAGGAGAAACGGAGTGCAAAACATGTCGGATGCGATCATACCAGCACTAAAGCACCGGATCCCATCAGAACTCCGAAGTTAAGCGTGCTTGGGCGAGAGTAGTACTAGGATGGGTGACCTCCTGGGAAGTCCTCGTGTTGCATCCCTCTTTTTTTGTATTGCGTCACGCGACGACGGGGTATGGGCGAAGAAATATTTTAATTTTATTGCTTTGGACGGTCCGTGGTCGTTTTATGCGGTGGTAAATCGGGGTTTCGCGTTGGGTGAGCTCAGAGGGGTTGAATCACGGAGAATGGAGCTGGAGGGGAAGGCATAAGGAGAAACGGAGTGCAGAACATGTCGGATGCGATCATACCAGCACTAAAGCACCGGATCCCATTAGAACTCCGAAGTTAAGCGTGCTTGGGCGAGAGTAGTACTAGGATGGGTGACCTCCTGGGAAGTCCTCGTGTTGCATCCCTCTTTTTTTGTATTGCGTCACGCGACGACGGGGTATGGGCGAAGAAATATTTTAATTTTATTGCTTTGGACGGTCCGTGGTCGTTTTATGCGGTGGTAAATCGGGGTTTCGCGTTGGGTGAGCTCAGAGGGGTTGAATCACGGAGAATGGAGCTGGAGGGGAAGGCATAAGGAGAAACGGAGTGCAGAACATGTCGGATGCGATCATACCAGCACTAAAGCACCGGATCCTAGCAGAACTCCGAAGTTAAGCGTGCTTGGGCGAGAGTAGTACTAGGATGGGTGACCTCCTGGGAAGTCCTCGTGTTGCATCCCTCTTTTTTTGTATTGCGTCACGCGACGACGGGGTATGGGCGAAGAAATATTTTAATTTTATTGCTTTGGACGGTCCGTGGTCGTTTTATGCGGTGGTAAATCGGGGTTTCGCGTTGGGTGAGCTCAGAGGGGTTGAATCACGGAGAATGGAGCTGGAGGGGAAGGCATAAGGAGAAACGGAGTGCAGAACATGTCGGATGCGATCATACCAGCACTAAAGCACCGGATCCTAGCAGAACTCCGAAGTTAAGCGTGCTTGGGCGAGAGTAGTACTAGGATGGGTGACCTCCTGGGAAGTCCTCGTGTTGCATCCCTCTTTTTTGTATTGCGTCACGCGACGACGGGGTATGGGCGAAGAAATATTTTAATTTTATTGTTTTGGACGGTCCGTGGTCGTTTTATGCGGTGGTAAATCGGGGTTTCGCGTTGGGTGAGATCAGAGGGGTTGAATCACGGAGAATGGAGCTGGAGGGGAAGGCATAAGGAGAAACGGAGTGCAGAACATGTCGGATGCGATCATACCAGCACTAAAGCACCGGAACCCATCAGAACTCCGAAGTTAAGCGTGCTTGGGCGAGAGTAGTACTAGGATGGGTGACCTCCTGGGAAGTCCTCGTGTTGCATCCCTCTTTTTTTGTATTGCGTCACGCGACGACGGGGTATGGGCGAAGAAATATTTTAATTTTATTGCTTTGGACGGTCCGTGGTCGTTTTATGCGGTGGTAAATCGGGGTTTCGCGTTGGGTGAGCTCAGAGGGGTTGAATCACGGAGAATGGAGCTGGAGGGGAAGGCATAAGGAGAAACGGAGTGCAGAACATGTCGGATGCGATCATACCAGCACTAAAGCACCGGATCCCATCAGAACTCCGAAGTTAAGCGTGCTTGGGCGAAAGTAGTACTAGGATGGGTGACCTCCTTGGACATCCTCGTGTTGCATCCCTCTTTTTTTGTATTGCGTCACGCGACGACGGGGTATGGGCGAAGAAATATTTTAATTTTATTGTTTTGGACGGTCCGTGGTCGTTTTATGCGGTGGTAAATCGGGGTTTCGCGTTGGGTGAGCTCAGAGGGGTTGAATCACGGAGAATGGAGCTGGAGGGGAAGGCATAAGGAGAAACGGAGTGCGGAACATGTCGGATGCGATCATACCAGCACTAAAGCACCGGATCCCATCAGAACTCCGAAGTTAAGCGTGCTTGGGCGAGAGTAGTACTAGGATGGGTGACCTCCTGGGAAGTCCTCGTGTTGCATCCCTCTTTTTTTGTATTGCGTCACGCGACGACGGGGTATGGGCGAAGAAATATTTTAATTTTATTGTTTTGGACGGTTCGTGGTCGTTTTATGCGATGGTAAATCGGGGTTTCGCGTTGGGTGAGCTCAGAGGGGTTGAATCACGGAGAATGGAGCTGGAGGGGAAGGCATAAGGAGAAACGGAGTGCAGAACATGTCGGATGCGATCATACCAGCACTAAAGCACCGGAACCCATCAGAACTCCGAAGTTAAGCGTGCTTGGGCGAGAGTAGTACTAGGATGGGTGACCTCCTGGGAAGTCCTCGTGTTGCATCCCTCTTTTTTGTATTGCGTCACGCGACGACGGGGAATTTGCGAAGAAATATTTTAATTTTATTGCTTTGGACGGTCCGTGGTCGTTTTATGCGGTGGTAAATCGGGGTTTCGCGTTGGGTGAGCTCAGAGGGGTTGAATCACGGAGAATGGAGCTGGAGGGGAAGGCATAAGGAGAAACGGAGTGCAGAACATGTCGGATGCGATCATACTAGCACTAAAGCACCGGATCCCATCAGAACTCCGAAGTTAAGCGTGCTTGGGCGAGAGTAGTACTAGGATGGGTGACCTCCTGGGAAGTCCTCGTGTTGCATCCCTCTTTTTTTGTATTGCGTCACGCGATGACGGGGTATGGGCGAAGAAATATTTTAATTTTATTGCTTTGGACGGTCCGTGGTCGTTTTATGCGGTGGTAAATCGGGGTTTCGCGTTGGGTGAGCTCAGAGGGGTTGAATCACGGAGAATGGAGCTGGAGGGGAAGGCATAAGGAGAAACGGAGTGCAGAACATGTCGGATGCGATCATACCAGCACTAAAGCACCGGATCCCATCAGAACTCCGAAGTTAAGCGTGCTTGGGCGAGAGTAGTACTAGGATGGGTGACCTCCTAGGAAGTCCTCGTGTTGCATCCCTCTTTTTTTGTATTGCGTCACGCGACGACGGGGTATGGGCGAAGAAATATTTTAATTTTATTGTTTTGGACGGTCCGTGGTCGTTTTATGCGGTGGTAAATCGGGGTTTCGCGTTGGGTGAGCTCAGAGGGGTTGAATCACGGAGAATGGAGCTGGAGGGGAAGGCATAAGGAGAAACGGAGTGCAGAACATGTCGGATGCGATCATACCAGCACTAAAGCACCGGATCCCATCAGAACTCCGAAGTTAAGCGTGCTTGGGCGAGAGTAGTACTAGGATGGGTGACCTCCTGGGAAGTCCTCGTGTTGCATCCCTCTTTTTTTGTATTGCGTCACGCGACGACGGGGTATGGGCGAAGAAATATTTTAATTTTATTGCTTTGGACGGTCCGTGGTCGTTTTATGCGGTGGTAAATCGGGGTTTCGCGTTGGGTGAGCTCAGAGGGGTTGAATCACGGAGAATGGAGCTGGAGGGGAAGGCATAAGGAGAAACGGAGTGCAGAACATGTCGGATGCGATCATACCAGCACTAAAGCACCGGATCCCATCAGAACTCCGAAGTTAAGCGTGCTTGGGCGAAAGTAGTACTAGGATGGGTGACCTCCTGGGACATCCTCGTGTTGCATCCCTCTTTTTTTGTATTGCGTCACGCGACGACGGGGTATGGGCAAAGAAATATTTTAATTTTATTGTTTTGGACGGTCCGTGGTCATTTTATGCGGTGGTAAATCGGGGTTTCGCGTTGGGTGAGCTCAGAGGGGTTGAATCACGGAGAATGGAGCTGGAGGGGAAGGCATAAGGAGAAACGGAGTGCAGAACATGTCGGATGCGATCATACCAGCACTAAAGCACCGGATCCCATCAGAACTCCGAAGTTAAGCGTGCTTGGGCGAGAGTAGTACTAGGATGGGTGACCTCCTGGGAAGTCCTCGTGTTGCATCCCTCTTTTTTTGTATTGCGTCACGCGACGACGGGGTATGGGCGAAGAAATATTTTAATTTTATTGCTTTGGACGGTCCGTGGTCGTTTTATGCGGTGGTAAATCGGGGTTTCGCGTTGGGTGAGCTCAGAGGGGTTGAATCACGGAGAATGGAGCTGGAGGAGAAGGCATAAGGAGAAACGGAGTGCAGAACATGTCGGATGCGATCATACCAGCACTAAAGCACCGGATCCCATCAGAACTCCGAAGTTAAGCGTGCTTGGGCGAGAGTAGTACTAGGATGGGTGACCTCCTGGGAAGTCCTCGTGTTGCATCCCTCTTTTTTTGTATTGCGTCACGCGACGACGGGGTATGGGCGAAGAAATATTTTAATTTTATTGCTTTGGACGGTCCGTGGTCGTTTTATGCGGTGGTAAATCGGGGTTTCGCGTTGGGTGAGCTCAGAGGGGTTGAATCACGGAGAATGGAGCTGGAGGGGAAGGCATAAGGAGAAACGGAGTGCAGAACATGTCGGATGCGATCATACCAGCACTAAAGCACCGGATCCCATCAGAACTCCGAAGTTAAGCGTGCTTGGGCGAGAGTAGTACTAGGATGGGTGACCTCCTGGGAAGTCCTCGTGTTGCATCCCTCTTTTTTTGTATTGCGTCACGCGATGACGGGGTATGGGCGAAGAAATATTTTAATTTTATTGCTTTGGACGGTCCGTGGTCGTTTTATGCGGTGGTAAATCGGGGTTTCGCGTTGGGTGAGCTCAGAGGGGTTGAATCACGGAGAATGGAGCTGGAGGGGAAGGCATAAGGAGAAACGGAGTGCAGAACATGTCGGATGCGATCATACCAGCACTAAAGCACCGGATCCCATCAGAACTCCGAAGTTAAGCGTGCTTGGGCGAGAGTAGTACTAGGATGGGTGACCTCCTAGGAAGTCCTCGTGTTGCATCCCTCTTTTTTTGTATTGCGTCACGCGACGACGGGGTATGGGCGAAGAAATATTTTAATTTTATTGTTTTGGACGGTCCGTGGTCGTTTTATGCGGTGGTAAATCGGGGTTTCGCGTTGGGTGAGCTCAGAGGGGTTGAATCACGGAGAATGGAGCTGGAGGGGAAGGCATAAGGAGAAACGGAGTGCAGAACATGTCGGATGCGATCATACCAGCACTAAAGCACCGGATCCCATCAGAACTCCGAAGTTAAGCGTGCTTGGGCGAGAGTAGTACTAGGATGGGTGACCTCCTGGGAAGTCCTCGTGTTGCATCCCTCTTTTTTTGTATTGCGTCACGCGACGACGGGGTATGGGCGAAGAAATATTTTAATTTTATTGTTTTGGACGGTTCGTGGTCGTTTTATGCGATGGTAAATCGGGGTTTCGCGTTGGGTGAGCTCAGAGGGGTTGAATCACGGAGAATGGAGCTGGAGGGGAAGGCATAAGGAGAAACGGAGTGCAGAACATGTCGGATGCGATCATACCAGCACTAAAGCACCGGAACCCATCAGAACTCCGAAGTTAAGCGTGCTTGGGCGAGAGTAGTACTAGGATGGGTGACCTCCTGGGAAGTCCTCGTGTTGCATCCCTCTTTTTTGTATTGCGTCACGCGACGACGGGGAATTTGCGAAGAAATATTTTAATTTTATTGCTTTGGACGGTCCGTGGTCGTTTTATGCGGTGGTAAATCGGGGTTTCGCGTTGGGTGAGCTCAGAGGGGTTGAATCACGGAGAATGGAGCTGGAGGGGAAGGCATAAGGAGAAACGGAGTGCAGAACATGTCGGATGCGATCATACCAGCACTAAAGCACCGGAACCCATCAGAACTCCGAAGTTAAGCGTGCTTGGGCGAGAGTAGTACTAGGATGGGTGACCTCCTGGGAAGTCCTCGTGTTGCATCCCTCTTTTTTTGTATTGCGTCACGCGACGACGGGGTATGGGCGAAGAAATATTTTAATTTTATTGCTTTGGACGGTCCGTGGTCGTTTTATGCGGTGGTAAATCGGGGTTTCGCGGTGGGTGAGCTCAGAGGGGTTGAATCACGGAGAATGGAGCTGGAGGGGAAGGCATAAGGAGAAACGGAGTGCAGAACATGTCGGATGCGATCATACCAGCACTAAAGCACCGGATCCCATCAGAACTCCGAAGTTAAGCGTGCTTGGGCGAGAGTAGTACTAGGATGGGTGACCTCCTGGGAAGTCCTCGTGTTGCATCCCTCTTTTTTTGTATTGCGTCACGCGACGACGGGGTATGGGCGAAGAAATATTTTAATTTTATTGTTTTGGACGGTCCGTGGTCGTTTTATGCGGTGGTAAATCGGGGTTTCGCGTTGGGTGAGCTCAGAGGGGTTGAATCACGGAGAATGGAGCTGGAGGGGAAGGCATAAGGAGAAACGGAGTGCAGAACATGTCAAATGCGATCATACCAGCACTAAAGCACCGGATCCTAGCAGAACTCCGAAGTTAAGCGTGCTTGGGCGAGCGTAGTACTAGGATGGGTGACCTCCTGGGAAGTCCTCGTGTTGCATCCCTCTTTTTTTGTATTGCGTCACGCGACAACGGGGTATGGGCGAAGAAATATTTTAATTTTATTGTTTTGGACGGTCCGTGGTCGTTTTATGCGGTGGTAAATCGGGGTTTCGCGTTGGGTGAGCTCAGAGGGGTTGAATCACGGAGAATGGAGCTGGAGGGGAAGGCATAAGGAGAAACGGAGTGCAGAACATGTCGGATGCGATCATACCAGCACTAAAGCACCGGATCCCATTAGAACTCTGAAGTTAAGCGTGCTTGGGCGAGAGTAGTACTAGGATGGGTGACCTCCTGGGAAGTCCTCGTGTTGCATCCCTCTTTTTTTGTATTGCGTCACGCGACGACGGGGTATGGGCGAAGAAATATTTTAATTTTATTGCTTTGGACGGTCCGTGGTCGTTTTATGCGGTGGTAAATCGGGGTTTCGCGTTGGGTGAGCTCAGAGGGGTTGAATCACGGAGAATGGAGCTGGAGGGGAAGGCATAAGGAGAAACGGAGTGCAGAACATGTTGGATGCGATCATACCAGCACTAAAGCACCGGATCCCATCAGAACTCCGAAGTTAAGCGTGCTTGGGCGAGAGTAGTACTAGGATGGGTGACCTCCTGGGAAGTCCTCGTGTTGCATCCCTCTTTTTTTGTATTGCGTCACGCGACGACGGGGTATGGGCGAAGAAATATTTTAATTTTATTGCTTTGGACGGTCCGTGGTCGTTTTATGCGGTGGTAAATCGGGGTTTCGCGTTGGGTGAGCTCAGAGGGGTTGAATCATGGAGAATGGAGCTGGAGGGGAAGGCATAAGGAGAAACGGAGTGGAGAACATGTCGGATGCGATCATACCAGCACTAAAGCACCGGATCCCATCAGAACTCCGAAGTTAAGCGTGCTTGGGGGAGAGTAGTACTAGGATGGGTGACCTCCTGGGAAGTCCTCGTGTTGCATCCCTCTTTTTTTGTATTGCGTCATGCGACGACGGGGTATGGGCGAAGAAATATTTTAATTTTATTGTTTTGGACGGTCCGTGGTCGTTTTATGCGGTGGTAAATCGGGGTTTCGCGTTGGGTGAGCTCAGAGGGGTTGAATCACGGAGAATGGAGCTGGAGGGGAAGGCATAAGGAGAAACGGAGTGCAGAACATGTCGGATGCGATCATACCAGCACTAAAGCACCGGATCCCATCAGAACTCCGAAGTTAAGCGTGCTTGGGCGAGAGTAGTACTAGGATGGGTGACCTCCTGGGAAGGCCTCGTGTTGCATCCCTCTTTTTTTGTATTGCGTCACGCGACGACGGGGTATGGGCGAAGAAATATTTTAATTTTATTGCTTTGGACGGTCCGTGGTCGTTTTATGTGGTGGTAAATCGGGGTTTCGCGTTGGGTGAGCTCAGAGGGGTTGAATCACGGAGAATGGAGCTGGAGGGGAAGGCATAAGGAGAAACGGAGTGCAGAACATGTCGGATGCGATCATACCAGCCCTAAAGCACCGGATCCCATCAGAACTCCGAAGTTAAGCGTGCTTGGGCGAGAGTAGTACTAGGATGGGTGACCTCGTGGGACATCCTCGTGTTGCATCCCTCTTTTTTTGTATTGCGTCACGCGACGACGGGGTATGGGCAAAGAAATATTTTAATTTTATTGGTTTGGACGGTCCGTGGTCGTTTTATGCGGTGGTAAATCGGGGTTTCGCGTTGGGTGAGCTCAGAGGGGTTGAATCACGGAGAATGGAGCTGGAGGGGAAGGCATAAGGAGAAACGGAGTGCAGAACATGTCGGATGCGATCATACCAGCACTAAAGCACCGGAACCCATCAGAACTCCGAAGTTAAGCGTGCTTGGGCGAGAGTAGTACTAGGATGGGTGACCTCCTGGGAAGTCCTCGTGTTGCATCCCTCTTTTTTGTATTGCGTCACGCGACGACGGGGTATGGGCGAAGAAATATTTTAATTTTATTGCTTTGGACGGTCCGTGGTCGTTTTATGCGGTGGTAAATCGGGGTTTCGCGGTGGGTGAGCTCAGAGGGGTTGAATCACGGAGAATGGAGCTGGAGGGGAAGGCATAAGGAGAAACGGAGTGCAGAACATGTCGGATGCGATCATACCAGCACTAAAGCACCGAAACCCATCAGAACTCCGAAGTTAAGCGTGCTTGGGCGAGAGTAGTACTAGGATGGGTGACCTCCTGGGAAGTCCTCGTGTTGCATCCCTCTTTTTTTGTATTGCGTCACGCGACGACGGGGTATGGGCGAAGAAATATTTTAATTTTATTGCTTTGGACGGTCCGTGGTCGTTTTATGCGGTGGTAAATCGGGGTTTCGCGTTGGGTGAGCTCAGAGGGGTTGAATCACGGAGAATGGAGCTGGAGGGGAAGGCATAAGGAGAAACGGAGTGCAGAACATGTCGGATGCGATCATACCAGCACTAAAGCACCGGATCCCATCAGAACTCCGAAGTTAAGCGTGCTTGGGCGAGAGTAGTACTAGGATGGGTGACCTCCTGGGAAGTCCTCGTGTTGCATCCCTCTTTTTTTGTATTGCGTCACGCGACGACGGGGTATGGGCGAAGAAATATTTTAATTTTATTGCTTTGGACGGTCCGTGGTCGTTTTATGCGGTGGTAAATCGGGGTTTCGCGTTGGGTGAGCTCAGAGGGGTTGAATCACGGAGAATGGAGCTGGAGGGGAAGGCATAAGGAGAAACGGAGTGCAGAACATGTCAAATGCGATCATACCAGCACTAAAGCACCGGATCCTAGCAGAACTCCGAAGTTAAGCGTGCTTGGGCGAGAGTAGTACTAGGATGGGTGACCTCCTGGGAAGTCCTCGTGTTGCATCCCACTTTTTTTGTATTGCGTCACGCGACAACGGGGTATGGGCGAAGAAATATTTTAATTTTATTGTTTTGGACGGTCCGTGGTCGTTTTATGCGGTGGTAAATCGGGGTTTCGCGTTGGGTGAGCTCAGAGGGGTTGAATCACGGAGAATGGAGCTGGAGGGGAAGGCATAAGGAGAAACGGAGTGCAGAACATGTCGGATGCGATCATACCAGCACTAAAGCACCGGATCCCATTAGAACTCTGAAGTTAAGCGTGCTTGGGCGAGAGTAGTACTAGGATGGGTCACCTCCTGGGAAGTCCTCGTGTTGCATCCCTCTTTTTTTGTATTGCGTCACGCGACGACGGGGTATGGGCGAAGAAATATTTTAATTTTATTGCTTTGGACGGTCCGTGGTCGTTTTATGCGGTGGTAAATCGGGGTTTCGCGTTGGGTGAGCTCAGAGGGGTTGAATCACGGAGAATGGAGCTGGAGGGGAAGGCATAAGGAGAAACGGAGTGCAGAACATGTTGGATGCGATCATACCAGCACTAAAGCACCGGATCCCATCAGAACTCCGAAGTTAAGCGTGCTTGGGCGAGAGTAGTACTAGGATGGGTGACCTCCTGGGAAGTCCTCGTGTTGCATCCCTCTTTTTTTGTATTGCGTCACGCGACGACGGGGTATGGGCGAAGAAATATTTTAATTTTATTGCTTTGGACGGTCCGTGGTCGTTTTATGCGGTGGTAAATCGGGGTTTCGCGTTGGGTGAGCTCAGAGGGGTTGAATCACGGAGAATGGAGCTGGAGGGGAAGGCATAAGGAGAAACGGAGTGGAGAACATGTCGGATGCGATCATACCAGCACTAAAGCACGGGATCCCATCAGAACTCCGAAGTTAAGCGTGCTTGGGGGAGAGTAGTACTAGGATGGGTGACCTCCTGGGAAGTCCTCGTGTTGCATCCCTCTTTTTTTGTATTGCGTCATGCGACGACGGGGTATGGGCGAAGAAATATTTTAATTTTATTGTTTTGGACGGTCCGTGGTCGTTTTATGCGGTGGTAAATCGGGGTTTCGCGTTGGGTGAGCTCAGAGGGGTTGAATCACGGAGAATGGAGCTGGAGGGGAAGGCATAAGGAGAAACGGAGTGCAGAACATGTCGGATGCGATCATACCAGCACTAAAGCACCGGATCCCATCAGAACTCCGAAGTTAAGCGTGCTTGGGCGAGAGTAGTACTAGGATGGGTGACCTCCTGGGAAGGCCTCGTGTTGCATCCCTCTTTTTTTGTATTGCGTCACGCGACGACGGGGTATGGGCGAAGAAATATTTTAATTTTATTGCTTTGGACGGTCCGTGGTCGTTTTATGTGGTGGTAAATCGGGGTTTCGCGTTGGGTGAGCTCAGAGGGGTTGAATCACGGAGAATGGAGCTGGAGGGGAAGGCATAAGGAGAAACGGAGTGCAGAACATGTGGGATGCGATCATACCAGCCCTAAAGCACCGGATCCCATTAGAACTCCGAAGTTAAGCGTGCTTGGGCGAGAGTAGTACTAGGATGGGTGACCTCCTGGGACATCCTCGTGTTGCATCCCTCTTTTTTTGTATTGCGTCACGCGACGACGGGGTATGGACAAAGAAATATTTTAATTTTATTGTTTTGGACGGTCCGTGGTCGTTTTATGCGGTGGTAAATCGGGGTTTCGCGTTGGGTGAGCTCAGAGGGGTTGAATCACGGAGAATGGAGCTGGAGGGGAAGGCATAAGGAGAAACGGAGTGCAGAACATGTCGGATGCGATCATACCAGCACTAAAGCACCGGATCCCATCAGAACTCCGAAGTTAAGCGTGCTTGGGCGAGAGTAGTACTAGGATGGGTGACCTCCTGGGAAGTCCTCGTGTTGCATCCCTCTTTTTTTGTATTGCGTCACGCGACGACGGGGTATGGGCGAAGAAATATTTTAATTTTATTGCTTTGGACGGTCCGTGGTCGTTTTATGCGGTGGTAAATCGGGGTTTCGCGTTGGGTGAGCTCAGAGGGGTTGAATCACGGAGAATGGAGCTGGAGGGGAAGGCATAAGGAGAAACGGAGTGCAGAACATGTCGGATGCGATCATACCAGCACTAAAGCACCGGATCCCATCAGAACTCCGAAGTTAAGCGTGCTTGGGCGAGAGTAGTACTAGGATGGGTGACCTCCTGGGAAGTCCTCGTGTTGCATCCCTCTTTTTTGTATTGCGTCACGCGACGACGGGGTATGGGCGAAGAAATATTTTAATTTTATTGCTTTGGACGGTCCGTGGTCGTTTTATGCGGTGGTAAATCGGGGTTTCGCGTTGGGTGAGCTCAGAGGGGTTGAATCACGGAGAATGGAGTTGGAGGGGAAGGCATAAGGAGAAACGGAGTGCAGAACATGTTGGATGCGATCATACCAGCACTAAAGCACCGGATCCCATCAGAACTCCGAAGTTAAGCGTGCTTGGGCGAGAGTAGTACTAGGATGGGTGACCTCCTGGGAAGTCCTCGTGTTGCATCCCTCTTTTTTTGTATTGCGTCACGCGATGACGGGGTATGGGCGAAGAAATATTTTAATTTTATTGCTTTGGACGGTCCGTGGTCGTTTTATGCGGTGGTAAATCGGGGTTTCGCGTTGGGTGAGCTCAGAGGGGTTGAATCACGGAGAATGGAGCTGGAGGGGAAGGCATAAGGAGAAACGGAGTGCAGAACATGTCGGATGCGATCATACCAGCACTAAAGCACCGGATCCCATCAGAACTCCGAAGTTAAGCGTGCTTGGGCGAGAGTAGTACTAGGATGGGTGACCTCCTAGGAAGTCCTCGTGTTGCATCCCTCTTTTTTTGTATTGCGTCACGCGACGACGGGGTATGGGCGAAGAAATATTTTAATTTTATTGTTTTGGACGGTCCGTGGTCGTTTTATGCGGTGGTAAATCGGGGTTTCGCGTTGGGTGAGCTCAGAGGGGTTGAATCACGGAGAATGGAGCTGGAGGGGAAGGCATAAGGAGAAACGGAGTGCAGAACATGTCGGATGCGATCATACCAGCACTAAAGCACCGGATCCCATCAGAACTCCGATGTTAAGCGTGCTTGGGCGAGAGTAGTACTAGGATGGGTGACCTCCTGGGAAGTCCTCGTGTTGCATCCCTCTTTTTTTGTATTGCGTCACGCGACGACGGGGTGTGGGCGAAGAAATATTTTAATTTTATTGTTTTGGACGGTTCGTGGTCGTTTTATGCGATGGTAAATCGGGGTTTCGCGTTGGGTGAGCTCAGAGGGGTTGAATCACGGAGAATGGAGCTGGAGGGGAAAGCATAAGGAGAAACGGAGTGCAGAACATGTCGGATGCGATCATACCAGCACTAAAGCACCGGAACCCATCAGAACTCCGAAGTTAAGCGTGCTTGGGCGAGAGTAGTACTAGGATGGGTGACCTCCTGGGAAGTCCTCGTGTTGCATCCCTCTTTTTTGTATTGCGTCACGCGACGACGGGGTATGGGCGAAGAAATATTTTAATTTTATTGCTTTGGACGGTCCGTGGTCGTTTTATGCGGTGGTAAATCGGGGTTTCGCGTTGGGTGAGCTCAGAGGGGTTGAATCACGGAGAATGGAGCTGGAGGGGAAGGCATAAGGAGAAACGGAGTGCAGAACATGTCGGATGCGATCATACCAGAACTAAAGCACCGGAACCCATCAGAACTCCGAAGTTAAGCGTGCTTGGGCGAGAGTAGTACTAGGATGGGTGACCTCCTGGGAAGTCCTCGTGTTGCATCCCTCTTTTTTTGTATTGCGTCACGCGACGACGGGGTATGGACGAAGAAATATTTTAATTTGATTGCTTTGGACGGTCCGTGGTCGTTTTATGCGGTGGTAAATCGGGGTTTCGCGGTGGGTGAGCTCAGAGGGGTTGAATCACGGAGAATGGAGCTGGAGGGGAAGGCATAAGGAGAAACGGAGTGCAGAACATGTCGGATGCGATCATACCAGCACTAAAGCACCGGATCCCATCAGAACTCCGAAGTTAAGCGTGCTTGGGCGAGAGTAGTACTAGGATGGGTGACCTCCTGGGAAGTCCTCGTGTTGCATCCCTCTTTTTTTGTATTGCGTCACGCGACGACGGGGTATGGGCGAAGAAATATTTTAATTTTATTGCTTTGGACGGTCCGTGGTCGTTTTATGCGGTGGTAAATCGGGGTTTCGCGTTGGGTGAGCTCAGAGGGGTTGAATCACGGAGAATGGAGCTGGAGGGGAAGGCATAAGGAGAAACGGAGTGCAGAACATGTCAGATGCGATCATATCAGCACTAAAGCACCGGATCCTAGCAGAACTCCGAAGTTAAGCGTGCTTGGGCGAGAGTAGTACTAGGATGGGTGACCTCCTGGGAAGTCCTCGTGTTGCATCCCTCTTTTTTTGTATTGCGTCACGCGACAACGGGGTATGGGCGAAGAAATATTTTAATTTTATTGTTTTGGACGGTCCGTGGTCGTTTTATGCGGTGGTAAATCGGGGTTTCGCGTTGGGTGAGCTCAGAGGGGTTGAATCACGGAGAATGGAGCTGGAGGGGAAGGCATAAGGAGAAACGGAGTGCAGAACATGTCGGATGCGATCATACCAGCACTAAAGCACCGGATCCCATTAGAACTCCGAAGTTAAGCGTGCTTGGGCGAGAGTAGTACTAGGATGGGTGACCTCCTGGGAAGTCCTCGTGTTGCATCCCTCTTTTTTTGTATTGCGTCACGCGACGACGGGGTATGGGCGAAGAAATATTTTAATTTTATTGCTTTGGACGGTCCGTGGTTGTTTTATGCGGTGGTAAATCGGGGTTTCGCGTTGGGTGAGCTCAGAGGGGTTGAATCACGGAGAATGGAGCTGGAGGGGAAGGCATAAGGAGAAACGGAGTGCAGAACATGTTGGATGCGATCATACCAGCACTAAAGCACCGGATCCCATCAGAACTCCGAAGTTAAGCGTGCTTGGGCGAGAGTAGTACTAGGATGGGTGACCTCCTGGGAAGTCCTCGTGTTGCATCCCTCTTTTTTTGTATTGCGTCACGCGACGACGGGGTATGGGCGAAGAAATATTTTAATTTTATTGCTTTGGACGGTCCGTGGTCGTTTTATGCGGTGGTAAATCGGGGTTTCGCGTTGGGTGAGCTCAGAGGGGTTGAATCACGGAGAATGGAGCTGGAGGGGAAGGCATAAGGAGAAACGGAGTGCAGAACATGTCGGATGCGATCATACCAGCACTAAAGCACCGGATCCCATCAGAACTCCGAAGTTAAGCGTGCTTGGGCGAGAGTAGTACTAGGATGGGTGACCTCCTGGGAAGTCCTCGTGTTGCATCCCTCTTTTTTTGTATTGCGTCACGCGACGACGGGGTATGGGCGAAGAAATATTTTAATTTTATTGCTTTGGACGGTCCGTGGTCGTTTTATGCGGTGGTAAATCGGGGTTTCGCGTTGGGTGAGCTCAGAGGGGTTGAATCACGGAGAATGGAGCTGGAGGGGAAGGCATAAGGAGAAACGGAGTGCAGAACATGTCGGATGCGATCATACCAGCACTAAAGCACCGGATCCCATCAGAACTCTGAAGTTAAGCGTGCTTGGGCGAGAGTAGTACTAGGATGGGTGACCTCCTGGGAAGTCCTCGTGTTGCATCCCTCTTTTTTTGTATTGCGTCACGCGACGACGGGGTATGGGCGAAGAAATATTTTAATTTTATTGTTTTGGACGGTCCGTGGTCGTTTTATGCGGTGGTAAATCGGGGTTTCGCGTTGGGTGAGCTCAGAGGGGTTGAATCACGGAGAATGGAGCTGGAGGGGAAGGCATAAGGAGAAACGGAGTGCAGAACATGTCGGATGCGATCATACCAGCACTAAAGCACCGGATCCCATCAGAACTCCGAAGTTAAGCGTGCTTGGGCAAGAGTAGTACTAGGATGGGTGACCTCCTGGGAAGTCCTCGTGTTGCATCCCTCTTTTTTTGTATTGCGTCACGCGACGACGGGGTATGGGCGAAGAAATATTTTAATTTTATTGTTTTGGACGGTCCGTGGTCGTTTTATGCGGTGGTAAATCGGGGTTTCGCGTTGGGTGAGCTCAGAGGGGTTGAAAGGCATAAGGAGAAACGGAGTACAGAACATGTCGGATGCGATCATACCAGCACTAAAGCACCGGATCCCATCAGAACTCCGAAGTTAAGCGTGCTTGGGCGAGAATAGTACTAGGATGGGTGACCTCCTCGGAAGTCCTCGTGTTGCATCCCTCTTTTTTTGTATTGCGTCACGCGACGACGGGGTATGGGCGAAGAAATATTTTAATTTTATTGTTTTGGACGGTCCGTGGTCGTTTTATGCGGTGGTAAATCGGGGTTTCGCGTTGGGTGAGCTCAGAGGGGTTGAATCACGGAGAATGGAGCTGGAGGGGAAGGCATAAGGAGAAACGGAGTGCAGAACATGTCGGATGCGATCATACCAGCACTAAAGCACCGGATCCCATCAGAACTCCGAAGTTAAGCGTGCTTGGGAGAGAGTAGTACTAGGATGGGTGACCTCCTGGGAAGTCCTCGTGTTGCATCCCTCTTTTTTTGTATTGCGTCACGCGACGACGGGGTATGGGCGAAGAAATATTTTAATTTTATTGCTTTGGACGGTCCGTGGTCGTTTTATGCGGTGGTAAATCGGGTTTTCGCGTTGGGTGAGCTCAGAGGGGTTGAATCACGGAGAATGGAGCTGGAGGGGAAGGCATAAGGAGAAACGGAGTGCAGAACATGTCGGATGCGATCATACCAGCACTAAAGCACCGGATCCCATCAGAACTCCGAAGTTAAGCGTGCTTGGGCGAGAGTAGTACTAGGATGGGTGACCTCCTTGGAAGTCCTCATGTTGCATCCCTCTTTTTTTGTATTGCGTCACGCGACGACGGGGTATGGGCGAAGAAATATTTTAATTTTATTGCTTTGGACGGTTCGTGGTCGTTTTATGCGGTGGTAAATCGGGGTTTCGCGTTGGGTGAGCTCAGAGGGGTTGAATCACGGAGAATGGAGCTGGAGGGGAAGGCATAAGGAGAAACGGAGTGCAGAACATGTCGGATGCGATCATACCAGCACTAAAGCACCGGATCCCATTAGAACTCCGAAGTTAAGCGTGCTTGGGCGAGAGTAGTACTAGGATGGGTGACCTCCTGGGAAGTCCTCGTGTTGCATCCCTCTTTTTTTGTATTGCGTCACGCAACGACGGGGTATGGGCGAAGAAATATTTTAATTTTATTGCTTTGGACGGTCCGTGGTCGTTTTATGCGGTGGTAAATCGGGGTTTCGCGTTGGGTGAGCTCAGAGGGGTTGAATCACGGAGAATGGAGCTGGAGGGGAAGGCATAAGGAGAAACGGAGTGCAGAACATGTTGGATGCGATCATACCAGCACTAAAGCACCGGATCCCATCAGAACTCCGAAGTTAAGCGTGCTTGGGCGAGAGTAGTACTAGGATGGGTGACCTCCTGGGAAGTCCTCGTGTTGCATCCCTCTTTTTTTGTATTGCGTCACGCGACGACGGGGTATGGGCGAAGAAATATTTTAATTTTATTGCTTTGGACGGTCCGTGGTCGTTTTATGCGGTGGTAAATCGGGGTTTCGCGTTGGGTGAGCTCAGAGGGGTTGAATCACGGAGAATGGAGCTGGAGGGGAAGGCATAAGGAGAAACAGAGTGGAGAACATGCCGGATGCGATCATACCAGCACTAAAGCATCGGATCCCATCAGAACTCCAAAGTTAAGCGTGCTTGGGGGAGAGTAGTACTAGGATGGGTGACCTCCTGGGAAGTCCTCGTGTTGCATCCCTCTTTTTTTGTATTGCGTCATGCGACGACGGGGTATGGGCGATGAAATATTTTAATTTTATTGTTTTGGACGGTCCGTGGTCGTTTTATGCGGTGGTAAATCGGGGTTTCGCGTTGGGTGAGCTCAGAGGGGTTGAATCACGGAGAATGGAGCTGGAGGGGAAGGCATAAGGAGAAACGGAGTGCAGAACATGTCGGATGCGATCATACCAGCACTAAAGCACCGGATCCCATCAGAACTCCGAAGTTAAGCGTGCTTGGGCGAGAGTAGTACTAGGATGGGTGACCTCCTGGGAAGGCCTCGTGTTGCATCCCTCTTTTTTTGTATTGCGTCACGCGACGACGGGGTATGGGCGAAGAAATATTTTAATTTTATTGCTTTGGACGGTCCGTGGTCGTTTTATGCGGTGGTAAATCGGGGTTTCGCGTTGGGTGAGCTCAGAGGGGTTGAATCACGGAGAATGGAGCTGGAGGGGAAGGCATAAGGAGAAACGGAGTGCAGAACATGTTGGATGCGATCATACCAGCACTAAAGCACCGGATCCCATCAAAACTCCGAAGTTAAGCGTGCTTGGGCGAGAATAGTACTAGGATGGGTGACCTCCTGGGAAGTCCTCGTGTTGCATCCCTCTTTTTTTGTATTGCGTCACGCGACGACGGGGTATGGGCGAAGAAATATTTTAATTTTATTGCTTTGGACGGTCCGTGGTCGTTTTATGCGGTGGTAAATCAGGGTTTCGCGTTGGGTGAGCTCAGAGGGGTTGAATCACGGAGAATGGAGCTGGAGGGGAAGGCATAAGGAGAAACGGAGTGCAGAACATGTCGGATGCGATCATACCAGCACTAAAGCACCGGATCCCATCAGAACTCCGAAGTTAAGCGTGCTTGGGCGAGAGTAGTACTAGGATGGGTGACCTCCTGGGAAGTCCTCGTGTTGCATCCCTCTTTTTTTGTATTGCGTCACGCGACGACGGGGTATGGGCGAAGAAATATTTTAATTTTATTGCTTTGGACGGTCCGTGGTCGTTTTATGCGGTGGTAAATCGGGGTTTCGCGTTGGGTGAGCTCAGAGGGGTTGAATCACGGAGAATGGAGCTGGAGGGGAAGGCATAAGGAGAAACGGAGTGCAGAACATGTCAGATGCGATCATACCAGCACTAAAGCACCGGATCCCATCAGAACTCCGAAGGTAAGCGTGCTTGGGCGAGAGTAGTACTAGGATGGGTGACCTCCTGGGAAGTCCTCGTGTTGCATCCCTCTTTTTTTGTATTGCGTCACGCGACGACGGGGTATGGGCGAAGAAATATTTTAATTTTATTGTTTTGGACGGTCCGTGGTCGTTTTATGCGGTGGTAAATCGGGGTTTCGCGTTGGATGAGCTCAGAGGGGTTGAATCACGGAGAATGGAGCTGGAGGGGAAGGCATAAGGAGAAACGGAGTGCAGAACATGTCGGATGTGATCATACCAGCACTAAAGCACCGGATCCCATCAGAACTCCGAAGTTAAGCGTGCTTGGGCAAGAGTAGTACTAGGATGGGTGACCTCCTGGGAAGTCCTCATGTTGCATCCCTCTTTTTTTGTATTGCGTCACGCGACGACGGGGTATGGGCGAAGAAATATTTTAATTTTATTGTTTTGGACGGTCCGTGGTCGTTTTATGCGGTGGTAAATCGGGGTTTCGCGTTGGGTGAGCTCAGAGGGGTTGAAAGGCATAAGGAGAAACGGAGTACAGAACATGTCGGATGCGATCATACCAGCACTAAAGCACCGGATCCCATCAGAACTCCGAAGTTAAGCGTGCTTGGGCGAGAGTAGTACTAGGATGGGTGACCTCCTCGGAAGTCCTCGTGTTGCATCCCTCTTTTTTTGTATTGCGTCACGCGACGACGGGGTATGGGCGAAGAAATATTTTAATTTTATTGTTTTGGACGGTCCGTGGTCGTTTTATGCGGTGGTAAATCGGGGTTTCGCGTTGGGTGAGCTCAGAGGGGTTGAATCACGGAGAATGGAGCTGGAGGGGAAGGCATAAGGAGAAACGGAGTGCAGAACATGTTGGATGCGATCATACCAGCACTAAAGCACCGGATCCCATCAGAACTCCGAAGTTAAGCGTGCTTGGGAGAGAGTAGTACTAGGATGGGTGACCTCCTGGGAAGTCCTCGTGTTGCATCCCTCTTTTTTTGTATTGCGTCACGCGACGACGGGGTATGGGCGAAGAAATATTTTAATTTTATTGCTTTGGACGGTCCGTGGTCGTTTTATGCGGTGGTAAATCGGGTTTTCGCGTTGGGTGAGCTCAGAGGGGTTGAATCACGGAGAATGGAGCTGGAGGGGAAGGCATAAGGAGAAACGGAGTGCAGAACATGTCGGATGCGATCATACCAGCACTAAAGCACCGGATCCCATCAGAACTCCGAAGTTAAGCGTGCTTGGGCGAGAGTAGTACTAGGATGGGTGACCTCCTTGGAAGTCCTCGTGTTGCATCCCTCTTTTTTTGTATTGCGTCACGCGACGACGGGGTATGGGCGAAGAAATATTTTAATTTTATTGCTTTGGACGGTTCGTGGTCGTTTTATGCGGTGGTAAATCGGGGTTTCGCGTTGGGTGAGCTCAGAGGGGTTGAATCACGGAGAATGGAGCTGGAGGGGAAGGCATAAGGAGAAACGGAGTGCAGAACATGTCGGATGCGATCATACCAGCACTAAAGCACCGGATCCCATTAGAACTCCGAAGTTAAGCGTGCTTGGGCGAGAGTAGTACTAGGATGGGTGACCTCCTGGGAAGTCCTCGTGTTGCATCCCTCTTTTTTTGTATTGCGTCACGCGACGACGGGGTATGGGCGAAGAAATATTTTAATTTTATTGCTTTGGACGGTCCGTGGTCGTTTTATGCGGTGGTAAATCGGGGTTTCGCGTTGGGTGAGCTCAGAGGGGTTGAATCACGGAGAATGGAGCTGGAGGGGAAGGCATAAGGAGAAACGGAGTGCAGAACATGTTGGATGCGATCATACCAGCACTAAAGCACCGGATCCCATCAGAACTCCGAAGTTAAGCGTGCTTGGGCGAGAGTAGTACTAGGATGGGTGACCTCCTGGGAAGTCCTCTTGTTGCATCCCTCTTTTTTTGTATTGCGTCACGCGACGACGGGGTATGGGCGAAGAAATATTTTAATTTTATTGCTTTGGACGGTCCGTGGTCGTTTTATGCGGTGGTAAATCGGGGTTTCGCGTTGGGTGAGCTCAGAGGGGTTGAATCACGGAGAATGGAGCTGGAGGGGAAGGCATAAGGAGAAACAGAGTGGAGAACATGCCGGATGCGATCATACCAGCACTAAAGCATCGGATCCCATCAGAACTCCAAAGTTAAGCGTGCTTGGGGGAGAGTAGTACTAGGATGGGTGACCTCCTGGGAAGTCCTCGTGTTGCATCCCTCTTTTTTTGTATTGCGTCATGCGACGACGGGGTATGGGCGATGAAATATTTTAATTTTATTGTTTTGGACGGTCCGTGGTCGTTTTATGCGGTGGTAAATCGGGGTTTCGCGTTGGGTGAGCTCAGAGGGGTTGAATCACGGAGAATGGAGCTGGAGGGGAAGGCATAAGGAGAAACGGAGTGCAGAACATGTCGGATGCGATCATACCAGCACTAAAGCACCGGATCCCATCAGAACTCCGAAGTTAAGCGTGCTTGGGCGAGAGTAGTACTAGGATGGGTGACCTCCTGGGAAGGCCTCGTGTTGCATCCCTCTTTTTTTGTATTGCGTCACGCGACGACGGGGTATGGGCGAAGAAATATTTTAATTTTATTGCTTTGGACGGTCCGTGGTCGTTTTATGTGGTGGTAAATCGGGGTTTCGCGTTGGGTGAGCTCAGAGGGGTTGAATCACGGAGAATGGAGCTGGAGGGGAAGGCATAAGGAGAAACGGAGTGCAGAACATGTCGGATGCGATCATACCAGCCCTAAAGCACCGGATCCCATCAGAACTCCGAAGTTAAGCGTGCTTGGGCGAGAGTAGTACTAGGATGGGTGACCTCCTGGGAAGTCCTCGTGTTGCATCCCTCTTTTTTTGTATTGCGTCACGCGACGACGGGGTATGGGCGAAGAAATATTTTAATTTTATTGTTTTGGACGGTCCGTGGTCGTTTTATGCGGTGGTAAATTGGGGTTTCGCGTTGGGTGAGCTCAGAGGGGTTGAATCACGGAGAATGGAGCTGGAGGGGAAGGCATAAGGAGAAACGGAGTGCAGAACATGTCGGATGCGATCATACCAGCACTAAAGCACCGGATCCCATCAGAACTCCGAAGTTAAGCGTGCTTGGGCGAGAGTAGTACTAGGATGGGTGACCTCCATGGAAGTCCTCGTGTTGCATCCCTCTTTTTTTGTATTGCGTCACGCGATGACGGGGTATGGGCGAAGAAATATTTTAATTTTATTGCTTTGGACGGTCCGTGGTCGTTTTATGCGGTGGTAAATCGGGGTTTCGCGTTGGGTGAGCTCAGAGGGGTTGAATCACGGAGAATGGAGCTGGAGGGGAAGGCATAAGGAGAAACGGAGTGCAGAACATGTCGGATGCGATCATACCAGCACTAAAGCACCGGATCCCATCAGAACTCCGAAGTTAAGCGTGCTTGGGCGAGAGTAGTACTAGGATGGGTGACCTCCTTGGAAGTCCTCGTGTTGCATCCCTCTTTTTTTGTATTGCGTCACGCGACAACGGGGTATGGGCGAAGAAATATTTTAATTTTATTGCTTTGGACGTTCCGTGGTCGTTTTATGCGGTGGTAAATCGGGGTTTCGCGTTGGGTGAGCTCAGAGGGGTTGAATCACGGAGAATGGAGCTGAAGGGGAAGGCATAAGGAGAAACGGAGTGCAGAACATGTCGGATGCGATCATACCAGCACGAAAGCACCGGATCCCATCAGAACTCCGAAGTTAAGCGTGCTTGGGCGAGAGTAGTACTAGGATGGGTGACCTCCTAGGAAGTCCTCGTGTTGCATCCCTCTTTTTTTGTATTGCGTCATGCGACGACGGGGTATGGGCGAAGAAATATTTTAATTTTATTGCTTTGGACGGTCCGTGGTCGTTTTATGCGGTGGTAAATCGGGGTTTCGCGTTGGGTGAGCTCAGAGGGGTTGAATCACGGAGAATGGAGCTGGAGGGGAAGGCATAAGGAGAAACGGAGTGCAGAACATGTCGGATGCGATCATACCAGCACTAAAGCACCGGATCCCATCAGAACTCCGAAGTTAAGCGTGCTTGGGCGAGAGTAGTACTAGGATGGGTAACCTCCTGGGAAGTCCTCGTGTTGCATCCCTCTTTTTTTGTATTGCGTCACGCGACGACGGGGTATGGGCGAAGAAATATTTTAATTTTATTGCTTTGGACGGTCCGTGGTCGTTTTATGCGGTGGTAAATCGGGGTTTCGCGTTGGGTGAGCTCACAGGGGTTGAATCACGGAGAATGGAGCTGGAGGGGAAGGCATAAGGAAAAACGGAGTGCAGAACATGTCGGATGCGATCATACCATCACTAAAGCACCGGATCCCATCAGAAATCCGAAGTTAAGCGTGCTTGGGCGAGAGTAGTACTAGGATGGGTGACCTCCTGGGAAGTCCTCGTGTTGCATCCCTCTTTTTTTGTATTGCGTCACGCGACGACGGGGTATGGGCGAAGAAATATTTTAATTTTATTGCTTTGGACGGTCCGTGGTCGTTTTATGCGGTGGTAAATCGGGGTTTCGCGTTGGGTGAGCTCAGAGGGGTTGAATCACGGAGAATGGAGCTGGAGGGGAAGGCATAAGGAGAAACGGAGTGAAGAACATGTCGGATGCGATCATACCAGCACTAAAGCACCGGATCCCATCAGAACTCCGAAGTTAAGCGTGCTTGGGCGAGAGTAGTACTAGGATGGGTGACCTCCTGGGAAGTCCTCGTGTTGCATCCCTCTTTTTTTGTATTGCGTCACGCGACGACGGGGTATGGGCGAAGAAATATTTTAATTTTATTGCTTTGGACGGTCCGTGGTCGTTTTATGCGGTGGTAAATCGGGGTTTCGCGTTGGGTGAGCTCAGAGGGGTTGAATCACGGAGAATGTAGGTGGAGGGGAAGGCATAAGGAGAAACGGAGTGCAGAACATGTCGGATGCGATCATACCAGCACTAAAGCACCGGATCCCATCAGAACTCCGAAGTTAAGCGTGCTTGGGCGAGAGTAGTACTAGGATGGGTGACCTCCTGGGAAGTCCTCGTGTTGCATCCCTCTTTTTTTGTATTGCGTCACGCGACGACGGGGTATGGGCGAAGAAATATTTTACTTTTATTGCTTTGGACGGTCCGTGGTCGTTTTATGCGGTGGTAAATCGGGGTTTCGTGTTGGGTGAGCTCAGAGGGGTTGAATCACGGAGAATGGAGCTGGAGGGGAAGGCATAAGGAGAAACGGAGTGCAGAACATGTCGGATGCGATCATACCAGCATTAAAGCACCGGATCCCATCAGAACTCCGAAGTTAAGCGTGCTTGGTCGAGAGTAGTACTAGGATGGGTGACCTCCTGGGAAGTCCTCGTGTTGCATCCCTCTTTTTTTGTATTGCGTCACGCGACGACGGGGTATGGGCGAAGAAATATTTTAATTTTATTGTTTTGGACGGTCCGTGGTCGTTTTATGCGTGGTAAATCGGGGTTTCGCGTTGGGTGAGCTCAGAGGGGTTGAATCACGGAGAATAGAGCTGGAGGGGAAGGCATAAGGAGAAACGGAGTGCAGAACATGTCGGATGCGATCATACCAGCACTAAAGCACCGGATCCCATCAGAACTCCGAAGTTAAGCGTGCTTGGGCGAGAGTAGTACTAGGATGGGTGACCTCCTGGGAAGTCCTCGAGTTGCATCCCTCTTTTTTTGTATTGCGTCACGCGACGACGGGGTATGGGCGAAGAAATATTTTAATTTTATTGCTTTGGACGGTCCGTGGTCGTTTTATGCGGTGGTAAATCGGGGTTTCGCGTTGGGTGAGCTCAGAGGGGTTGAATCACGGAGAATGGAGCTGGAGGGGAAGGCATAAGGAGAAACGGAGTGCAGAACATGTCGGATGCGATCATACCAGCACTAAAGCACCGGATCCCATCAGAACTCCGAAGTTAAGCGTGCTTGGGCGAGAGTAGTACTAGGATGGGTGACCTCCTGGGAAGTCCTCGTGTTGCATCCCTCTTTTTTTGTATTGCGTCACGCGACGACGGGGTATGGGCGAAGAAATATTTTAATTTTATTGCTTTGGACGGTCCGTGGTCGTTTTATGCGGTGGTAAATCGGGGTTTCGCGTTGGGTGAGCTCAGAGGGGTTGAATCACGGAGAATGGAGCTGGAGGGGAAGGCATAAGGAGAAACGGAGTGCAGAACATGTCGGATGCGATCATACCAGCACTAAAGCACCGGATCCCATCAGAAATCCGAAGTTAAGCGTGCTTGGGCGAGAGTAGTACTAGGATGGGTGACCTCCTGGGAAGTCCTCGTGTTGCATCCCTCTTTTTTTGTATTGCGTCACGCGACGACGGGGTATGGGCGAAGAAATATTTTAATTTTATTGCTTTGGACGGTCCGTGGTCGTTTTATGCGGTGGTAAATCGGGGTTTCGCGTTGGGTGAGCTCAGAGGGGTTGAATCACGGAGAATGGAGCTGGAGGGGAAGGAATAAGGAGAAACGGAGTGCAGAACATGTCGGATGTGATCATACCAGCACTAAAGCACCGGATCCCATCAGAACTCCGAAGTTAAGCGTGCTTGGGCGAGAGTAGTACTAGGATGGGTGACCTCCTGGGAAGTCCTCGTGTTGCATCCCTCTTTTTTTGTATTGCGTCACGCGACGACGGGGTATGGGCGAAGAAATATTTTAATTTTATTGCTTTGGACGGTCCGTGGTCGTTTTATGCGGTGGTAAATCGGGGTTTCGCGTTGGGTGAGCTCAGAGGGGTTGAATCACGGAGAATGTAGGTGGAGGGGAAGGCATAAGGAGAAACGGAGTGCAGAACATGTCGGATGCGATCATACCAGCACTAAAGCACCGGATCCCATCAGAACTCCGAAGTTAAGCGTGCTTGGGCGAGAGTAGTACTAGGATGGGTGACCTCCTGGGAAGTCCTCGTGTTGCATCCCTCTTTTTTTGTATTGCGTCACGCGACGACGGGGTATGGGCGAAGAAATATTTTAATTTTATTGCTTTGGACGGTCCGTGGTCGTTTTATGCGGTGGTAAATCGGGGTTTCGCGTTGGGTGAGCTCAGAGGGGTTGAATCACGGAGAATGTAGGTGGAGGGGAAGGCATAAGGAGAAACGGAGTGCAGAACATGTCGGATGCGATCATACCAGCACTAAAGCACCGGATCCCATCAGAACTCCGAAGTTAAGCGTGCTTGGGCGAGAGTAGTACTAGGATGGGTGACCTCCTAGGAAGTCCTCGTGTTGCATCCCTCTTTTTTTGTATTGCGTCACGCGACGACGGGGTATGGGCGAAGAAATATTTTAATTTTATTGCTTTGGACGGTCCGTGGTCGTTTTATGCGGTGGTAAATCAGGGTTTCGTGTTGGGTGAGCTCAGAGGGGTTGAATCACGGAGAATGGAGCTGGAGGGGAAGTCATAAGGAGAAACGGAGTGCAGAACATGTTGGATGCGATCATACTAGCACTAAAGCACCGGATCCCATCAGAACTCCGAAGTTAAGCGTGCTTGGGCGAGAGTAGTACTAGGATGGGTGACCTCCTGGGAAGTCCTCGTGTTGCATCCCTCTTTTTTTGTATTGCGTCACGCGACGACGGGGTATGGGCGAAGAAATATTTTAATTTTATTGTTTTGGACGGTCCGTGGTCGTTTTATGCGGTGGTAAATCGGGGTTTCGCGTTGGGTGAGCTCAGAGGGGTTGAATCACGGAGAATGGAGCTGGAGGGGAAGGCATAAGGAGAAACGGAGTGCAGAACATGTCGGATGCGATCATACCAGCACTAAACACTGGATCCCATCAGAACTCCGAAGTTAAGCGTGCTTGGGCGAGAGTAGTACTAGGATGGGTGACCTCCTGGGAAGTCCTCGTGTTGCATCCCTCTTTTTTTGTATTGCGTCACGCGACGACGGGGTATGGGCGAAGAAATATTTTAATTTTATTGCTTTGGACGGTCCGTGGTCGTTTTATGCGGTGGTAAATCGGGGTTTCGCGTTGGGTGAGCTCAGAGGGGTTGAATCACGGAGAATGGAGCTGGAGGGGAAGGCATAAGGAGAAACGGAGTGCAGAACATGTCGGATGCGATCATGCTAGCACTAAAGCACCGGATCCCATCAGAACTCCGAAGTTAAGCGTGCTTGGGCGAGAGTAGTACTAGGATGGGTGACCTCCTGGGAAGTCCTCGTGTTGCATCCCTCTTTTTTTGTATTGCGTCACGCGACGACGGGGTATGGGCGAAGAAATATTTTAATTTTATTGCTTTGGACGGTCCGTGGTCGTTTTATGCGGTGGTAAATCGGGGTTTCGCGTTGGGTGAGCTCAGAGGGGTTGAATCACGGAGAATGTAGGTGGAGGGGAAGGCATAAGGAGAAACGGAGTGCAGAACATGTCGGATGCGATCATACCAGCACTAAAGCACCGGATCCCATCAGAACTCCGAAGTTAAGCGTGCTTGGGCGAGAGTAGTACTAGGATGGGTGACCTCCTGGGAAGTCCTCGTGTTGCATCCCTCTTTTTTTGTATTGCGTCACGCGACGACGGGGTATGGGCGAAGAAATATTTTAATTTTATTGCTTTGGACGGTCCGTGGTCGTTTTATGCGGTGGTAAATCGGGGTTTCGCGTTGGGTGAGCTCAGAGGGGTTGAATCACGGAGAATGTAGGTGGAGGGGAAGTCATAAGGAGAAACGGAGTGCAGAACATGTCGGATGCGATCATACCAGCACTAAAGCACCGGATCCCATCAGAACTCCGAAGTTAAGCGTGCTTGGGCGAGAGTAGTACTAGGATGGGTGACCTCCTGGGAAGTCCTCGTGTTGCATCCCTCTTTTTTTGTATTGCGTCACGCGACGACGGGGTATGGGCGAAGAAATATTTTAATTTTATTGCTTTGGACGGTCCGTGGTCGTTTTATGCGGTGGTAAATCGGGGTTTCGTGTTGGGTGAGCTCAGAGGGGTTGAATCACGGAGAATGGAGCTGGAGGGGAAGGCATAAGGAGAAACGGAGTGCAGAACATGTTGGATGCGATCATACCAGCACTAAAGCACCGGATCCCATCAGAACTCCGAAGTTAAGCGTGCTTGGGCGAGAGTAGTACTAGGATGGGTGACCTCCTGGGAAGTCCTCGTGTTGCATCCCTCTTTTTTTGTATTGCGTCACGCGACGACGGGGTATGGGCGAAGAAATATTTTAATTTTATTGTTTTGGACGGTCCGTGGTCGTTTTATGCGGTGGTAAATCGGGGTTTCGCGTTGGGTGAGCTCAGAGGGGTTGAATCACGGAGAATGGAGCTGGAGGGGAAGGCATAAGGAGAAACGGAGTGCAGAACATGTCGGATGCGATCATACCAGCACTAAAGCACCGGATCCCATCAGAACTCCGAAGTTAAGCGTGCTTGGGCGAGAGTAGTACTAGGATGGGTGACCTCATGAGAAGTCCTCGTGTTGCATCCCTCTTTTTTTGTATTGCGTCACGCGACGACGGGGTATGGGCGAAGAAATATTTTAATTTTATTGCTTTGGACGGTCCGTGGTCGTTTTATGCGGTGGTAAATCGGGGTTTCGCGTTGGGTGAGCTCAGAGGGGTTGAATCACGGAGAATGGAGCTGGAGGGGAAGGCATAAGGAGAAACGGAGTGCAGAACATGTCGGATGCGATCATACCAGCACTAAAGCACCGGATCCCATCAGAACTCCGAAGTTAAGCGTGCTTGGGCGAGAGTAGTACTAGGATGGGTGACCTCCTAGGAAGTCCTCGTGTTGCATCCCTCTTTTTTTGTATTGCGTCACGCGACGACGGGGTATGGGCGAAGAAATATTTTAATTTTATTGCTTTGGACGGTCCGTGGTCGTTTTATGCGGTGGTAAATCGGGGTTTCGCGTTGGGTGAGCTCAGAGGGGTTGAATCACGGAGAATGGAGCTGGAGGGGAAGGCATAAGGAGAAACGGAGTGCAGAACATGTCGGATGCGATCATACCAGCACTAAAGCACCGGATCCCATCAGAACTCCGAAGTTAAGCGTGCTTGGGCGAGAGTAGTACTAGGATGGGTGACCTCCTGGGAAGTCCTCGTGTTGCATCCCTCTTTTTTTGTATTGCGTCACGCGACGACGGGGTATGGGCGAAGAAATATTTTAATTTTATTCTTTTGGACGGTCCGTGGTCGTTTTATGCGGTGGTAAATCGGGGTTTCGCGTTGGGTGAGCTCAGAGGGGTTGAATCACGGAGAATGGAGCTGGAGGGGAAGGCATAAGGAGAAACGGAGTGCAGAACATGTCGGATGCGATCATACCAGCACTAAAGCACCGGATCCCATCAGAACTCCGAAGTTAAGCGTGCTTGGGCGAGAGTAGTACTAGGATGGGTGACCTCCTGGGAAGTCCTCGTGTTGCATCCCTCTTTTTTTGTATTGCGTCACGCGACGACGGGGTATGGACGAAGAAATATTTTAATTTTATTGTTTTGGACGGTCCGTGGTCCTTTTATGCGGTGGTAAATCGGGGTTTCGCGTTGGGTGAGCTCAGAGGGGTTGAATCACGGAGAATGGAGCTGGAGGGGAAGGCATAAGGAGAAACGGAGTGCAGAACATGTCGGATGCGATCATATCAGCACTAAAGCACCGGATCCCATCAGAACTCCGAAGTTAAGCGTGCTTGGGCGAGAGTAGTACTAGGATGGGTGACCTCCTGGGAAGTCCTCGTGTTGCATCCCTCTTTTTTTGTATTGCGTCACGCGACGACGGGGTATGGGCGAAGAAATATTTTAATTTTATTGCTTTGGACGGTCCGTGGTCGTTTTATGCGGTGGTAAATCGGGGTTTCGCGTTGGGTGAGCTGAGAGGGGTTGAATCACGGAGAATGGAGCTGGAGGGGAAGGCATAAGGAGAAACGGAGTGCAGAACATGTCGGATGCGATCATACCAGCACTAAAGCACCGGATCCCATCAGAACTCCGAAGTTAAGCGTGCTTGGGCGAGAGTAGTACTAGGATGGGTGACCTCCTGGGAAGTCCTCGTGTTGCATCCCTTTTTTTTTGTATTGCGTCACGCGACGACGGGGTATGGGCGAAGAAATATTTTAATTTTATTGCTTTGGACGGTCCGTGGTCGTTTTATGCGGTGGTAAATCGGGGTTTCGCGTTGGGTGAGCTCAGAGGGGTTGAATCACGGAGAACGGAGCTGGAGGGGAAGGCATAAGGAGAAACGGAGTGCAGAACATGTCGGATGCGATCATACCAGCACTAAAGCACCGGATCCCATCAGAACTCCGAAGGTAAGCGTGCTTGGGCGAGAGTAGTACTAGGATGGGTGACCTCCTGGGAAGTCCTCGTGTTGCATCCCTCTTTTTTGTATTGCGTCACGCGACGACGGGGTATGGGCGAAGAAATATTTTAATTTTATTGCTTTGGACGGTCCGTGGTCGTTTTATGCAGTGGTAAATCGGGGTTTCGCGTTGGGTGAGCTCAGAGGGGTTGAATCACGGAGAATGGAGCTGGAAGGGAAGGCATAAGGAGAAACGGAGTGCAGAACATGTCGGATGCGATCATACCAGCACTAAAGCACCGGATCCCATCAGAACTCCGAAGTTAAGCGTGCTTGGGCGAGAGTAGTACTAGGATGGGTGACCTCCTGGGAAGTCCTCGTGTTGCATCCCTCTTTTTTGTATTGCGTCACGCGACGACGGGGTATGGGCGAAGAAATATTCTAATTTTATTGTTTTGGACGGTCCGTGGTCGTTTTATGCGGTGGTAAATCGGGGTTTCGCGTTGGGTGAGCTCAGAGGGGTTGAATCACGGAGAATGGAGCTGGAGGGGAAGGCATAAGGAGAAACGGAGTGCAGAACATGTCGGATGCGATCATACGAGCACTAAAGCACCGGATCCCATCAGAACTCCGAAGTTAAGCGTGCTTGGGCGAGAGTAGTACTAGGATGGGTGACCTCCTGGGAAGTCCTCGTGTTGCATCCCTCTTTTTTTGTATTGCGTCACGCGACGACGGGGTATGGGCGAAGAAATATTCTAATTTTATTGCTTTGGACGGTCCGTGGTCGTTTTATGCGGTGGTAAATCGGGGTTTCGCGTTGGGTGAGCTCAGAGGGGTTGAATCACGGAGAATGGAGCTGGAGGGGAAGGCATAAGGAGAAACGGAGTGCAGAACATGTCGGATGCGATCATACCAGCACTAAAGCACCGGATCCCATCAGAACTCCGAAGTTAAGCGTGCTTGGGCGAGAGTAGTACTAGGATGGGTGACCTCCTGGGAAGTCCTCGTGTTGCATCCCTCTTTTTTTGTATTGCGTCACGCGACGACGGGGTATGGGCGAAGAAATATTTTAATTTTATTGCTTTGGACGGTCCGTGGTCGTTTTATGCGGTGGTAAATCGGGGTTTCGCGTTGGGTGAGCTCAGAGGGGTTGAATCACGGAGAATGGAGCTGGAGGGGAAGGCATAAGGAGAAACGGAGTGCAGAACATGTCGGATGCGATCATACCAGCACTAAAGCACCGGATCCCATCAGAACTCCGAAGTTAAGCGTGCTTGGGCGACAGTAGTACTAGGATGGGTGACCTCCTGGGAAGTCCTCGTGTTGCATCCCTCTTTTTTTGTATTGCGTCACGCGACGACGGGGTATGGGCGAAGAAATATTTTAATTTTATTGCTTTGGACGGTCCGTGGTCGTTTTATGCGGTAGTAAATCGGGGTTTCGCGTTGGGTGAGCTCAGAGGGGTTAAATCACGAGAATGGAGCTGGAGGGGAAGGCATAAGGAGAAACGGAGTGCAGAACATGTCGGATGCGATCATACCAGCACTAAAGCATCGGATCCCATCAGAACTCCGAAGTTAAGCGTGCTTGGGCGAGAGTAGTACTAGGATGGGTGACCTCCTGGGAAGTCCTCGTGTTGCATCCCTCTTTTTTTGTATTGCGTCACGCGACGACGGGGTATGGGCGAAGAAATATTTTAATTTTATTGTTTTGGACGGTCCGTGGTCGTTTTATACGGTGGTAAATCGGGGTTTCGCGTTGGGTGAGCTCAAAGGGGTTGAATCACGGAGAATGGAGCTGGAGGGGAAGGCATAAGGAGAAACGGAGTGCAGAACATGTCGGATGCGATCATACCAGCACTGGATCCCATCAGAACTCCGAAGTTAAGCGTGCTTGGGCGAGAGTAGTACTAGGATGGGTGACCTCCTGGGAAGTCCTCGTGTTGCATCCCTCTTTTTTTGTATTGCGTCACGCGACGACGGGGTATGGGCGAAGAAATATTTTAATTTTATTGCTTTGGACGGTCCGTGGTCGTTTTATGCGGTGGTAAATCGGGGTTTCGCGTTGGGTGAGCTGAGAGGGGTTGAATCACGGAGAATGGAGCTGGAGGGGAAGGCATAAGGAGAAACGGAGTGCAGAACATGTCGGATGCGATCATACCAGCACTAAAGCACCGGATCCCATCAGAACTCCGAAGTTAAGCGTGCTTGGGCGAGAGTAGTACTAGGATGGGTGACCTCCTGGGAAGTCCTCGTGTTGCATCCCTCTTTTTTTGTATTGCGTCACGCGACGACGGGGTATGGGCGAAGAAATATTTTATTTTTATTGCTTTGGACGGTCCGTGGTCGTTTTATGCGGTGGTAAATCGGGGTTTCGCGTTGGGTGAGCTCAGAGGGGTTGAATCACGGAGAATGGAGCTGGAGGGGAAGGCATAAGGAGAAACAGAGTGCAGAACATGTCGGATGCGATCATACCAGCACTAAAGCACCGGATCCCATCAGAACTCCGAAGTTAAGCGTGCTTGGGCGAGAGTAGTACTAGGATGGGTGACCTCCTGGGAAGTCCTCGTGTTGCATCCCTCTTTTTTGTATTGCGTCACGCGACGACGGGGTATGGGCGAAGAAATATTTTAATTTTATTGCTTTGGACGGTCCGTGGTCGTTTTATGCGGTGGTAAATCGGGGTTTCGCGTTGGGTGAGCTCAGAGGGGTTGAATCACGGAGAATGGAGCTGGAGGGGAAGGCATAAGGAGAAACGGAGTGCAGAACGTGTCGGATGCGATCATACCAGCACTAAAGCACCGGATCCCATCAGAACTCCGAAGTTAAGCGTGCTTGGGCGAGAGTAGTACTAGGATGGGTGACCTCCTGGGAAGTCCTCGTGTTGCATCCCTCTTTTTTTGTATTGCGTCACGCGACGACGGGGTATGGGCGAAGAAATATTCTAATTTTATTGTTTTGGACGGTCCGTGGTCGTTTTATGCGGTGGTAAATCGAGGTTTCGCGTTGGGTGAGCTCAGAGGGGTTGAATCACGGAGAATGGAGCTGGAGGGGAAGGCATAAGGAGAAACGGAGTGCAGAACATGTCGGATGCGATCATACCAGCACTAAAGCACCGGATCCCATCAGAACTCCGAAGTTAAGCGTGCTTGGGCGAGAGTAGTACTAGGATGGGTGAGCTCCTGGGAAGTCCTCGTGTTGCATCCCTCTATTTTTGTATTGCGTCACGCGACGACGGGGTATGGGCGAAGAAATATTTTAATTTTATTGTTTTGGACGGTCCGTGGTCGTTTTATGCGGTGGTAAATCGGGATTTCGCGTTGGGTTAGCTCAGAGGGGTTGAATCACGGAGAATGGAGCTGGAGGGGAAGGCATAAGGAGAAACGGAGTGCAGAACATGTCGGATGCGATCATACCAGCACTAAAGCACCGGATCCCATCAGAACTCCGAAGTTAAGCGTGCTTGGGCGAGAGTAGTACTAGGATGGGTGACCTCCTGGGAAGTCCTCGTGTTGCATCCCTCTTTTTTTGTATTGCGTCACGCGACGACGGGGTATGGGCGAAGAAATATTTTAATTTTATTGTTTTGGACGGTCCGTGGTCGTTTTATGCGGTGGTAAATCGGGGTTTCGCGTTGGGTGAGCTCAGAGGGGTTGAATCACGGAGAATGGAGCTGGAGGGGAAGGCATAAGGAGAAACGGAGTGCAGAACATGTCGGATGCGATCATACCAGCACTAAAGCACCGGATCCCATCAGAACTCCGAAGTTAAGCGTGCTTGGGAGAGAGTAGTACTAGGATGGGTGACCTCCTGGGAAGTCCTCGTGTTGCATCCCTCTTTTTTTGTATTGCGTCACGCGACGACGGGGTATGGGCGAAGAAATATTCTAATTTTATTGTTTTGGACGGTCCGTGGTCGTTTTATGCGGTGGTAAATCGGGGTTTCGCGTTGGGTGAGCTCAGAGGGGTTGAATCACGGAGAATGGAGCTGGAGGGGAAGGCATAAGGAGAAACGGAGTGCAGAACATGTCGGATGCGATCATACCAGCACTAAAGCACCGGATCCCATCAGAACTCCGAAGTTAAGCGTGCTTGGGCGAGAGTAGTACTAGGATGGGTGACCTCCTGGGAAGTCTTCGTGTTGCATCCCTCTTTTTTTGTATTGCGTCACGCGACGACGGGGTATGGGCGAAGAAATATTCTAATTTTATTGTTTTGGACGGTCCGTGGTCGTTTTATGCGGTGGTAAATCGGGGTTTCGCGTTGGGTGAGCTCAAAGGGGTTGAATCACGGAGAATGGAGCTGGAGGGGAAGGCATAAGGAGAAACGGAGTGCAGAACATGTCGGATGCGATCATACCAGCACTAAAGCATCGGATCCCATAAGAACTCCGAAGTTAAGCGTGCTTGGGCGAGAGTAGTACTAGGATGGGTGACCTCCTGGGAAGTCCTCGTGTTGCATCCCTCTTTTTTTGTATTGCGTCACGCGACGACGGGGTATGGGCGAAGAAATATTCTAATTTTATTGTTTTGGATGGTCCGTGGTCGTTTTATGCGGTGGTAAATCGGGGTTTCGCGTTGGGTGAGCTCAGAGGGGTTGAATCACGGAGAATGGAGCTGGAGGGGAAGGCATAAGGAGAAACGGAGTGCAGAACATGTCGGATGCGATCATACCAGCACTAAAGCACCGGATCCCATCAGAACTCCGAAGTTAAGCGTGCTTGGGCGAGAGTAGTACTAGGATGGGTGACCTCCTGGGAAGTCCTCGTGTTGCATCCCTCTTTTTTTGTATTGCGTCACGCGATGACGGGGTATGGGCGAAGAAATATTCTTATTTTATTGTTTTGGACGGTCCGTGGTCGTTTTATGCGGTGGTAAATCGGGGTTTCGCGTTGGGTGAGCTCAGAGGGGTTGAATCACGGAGAATGGAGCTGGAGGGGAAGGCATAAGGAGAAACGGAGTGCAGAACATGTCGGATGCGATCATACCAGCACTAAAGCACCGGATCCCATCAGAACTCCGAAGTTAAGCGTGCTTGGGCGAGAGTAGTACTAGGATGGGTGACCTCCTGGGAAGTCCTTGTGTTGCATCCCTTTTTTTTGTATTGCGTCACGCGACGACGGGGTATGGGCGAAGAAATATTCTAATTTTATTGTTTTGGACGGTCCGTGGTCGTTTTATGCGGTGGTAAATCGGGGTTTCGCATTGGGTGAGCTCAGAGGGGTTGAATCACGGAGAATGGAGCTGGAGGGGAAGGCATAAGGAGAAACGGAGTGCAGAACATGTCGGATGCGATCATACCAGCACTAAAGCACCGGATCCCATCAGAACTCCGAAGTTAAGCGTGCTTGGGCGAGAGTAGTACTAGGATGGGTGACCTCCTGGGAAGTCCTCGTGTTGCATCCCTCTTTTTTTGTATTGCGTCACGCGACGACGGGGTATGGGCGAAGAAATATTCTAATTTTATTGTTTTGGACGGTCCGTGGTCGTTTTATGCGGTGGTAAATCGGGGTTTCGCGTTGGGTGAGCTCAGAGGGGTTGAATCACGGAGAATGGAGCTGGAGGGGAAGGCATAAGGAGAAACGGAGTGCAGAACATGTCGGATGCGATCATACCAGCACTAAAGCACCGGATCCCATCAGAACTCCGAAGTTAAGCGTGCTTGGGAGAGAGTAGTACTAGGATGGGTGACCTCCTGGGAAGTCCTCGTGTTGCATCCCTCTTTTTTTGTATTGCGTCACGCGACGACGGGGTATGGGCGAAGAAATATTCTAATTTTATTGTTTTGGACGGTCCGTGGTCGTTTTATGCGGTGGTAAATCGGGGTTTCGCGTTGTGTGAGCTCAGAGGGGTTGAATCACGGAGAATGGAGCTGGAGGGGAAGGCATAAGGAGAAACGGAGTGCAGAACATGTCGGATGCGATCATACCAGCACTAAAGCACCGGATCCCATCAGAACTCCGAAATTAAGCGTGCTTGGGCGAGAGTAGTACTAGGATGGGTGACCTCCTGGGAAGTCCTCGTGTTGCATCCCTCTTTTTTTTATTGCGTCACGCGACGACGGGCTATGGGCGAAGAAATATTCTAATTTTATTGTTTTGGACGGTCCGTGGTCGTTTTATGCGGTGGTAAATCGGGGTTTCGCGTTGGGTGAGCTCAGAGGGGTTGAATCACGGAGAATGGAGCTGGAGGGGAAGGCATAAGGAGAAACGGAGTGCAGAACATGTCAGATGCGATCATACCAGCACTAAAGCACCGGATCCCATCAGAACTCCGAAGTTAAGCGTGCTTGGGCGAGAGTAGTACTAGGATGGGTGACCTCCTGGGAAGTCCTCGTGTTGCATCCCTTTTTTTTGTATTGCGTCACGCGACGACGGGGTATGGGCGAAGAAATATTCTAATTTTATTGTTTTGGACGGTCCGTGGTCGTTTTATGCGGTGGTAAATCGGGGTTTCGCGTTGGGTGAGCTCAGAGGGGTTGAATCACGGAGAATGGAGCTGGAGGGGAAGGCATAAGGAGAAACGGAGTGCAGAACATGTCGGATGCGATCATACCAGCACTAAAGCACCGGATCCCATCAGAACTCCGAAGTTAAGCGTGCTTGGGCGAGAGTAGTACTAGGATGGGTGACCTCCTGGGAAGTCCTCGTGTTGCATCCCTCTTTTTTTGTATTGCGTCACGCGACGACGGGGTATGGGCGAAGAAATATTCTAATTTTATTGTTTTGGACGGTCCGTGGTCGTTTTATGCGGTGGTAAATCGGGGTTTCGCGTTGGGTGAGCTCAGAGGGGTTGAATCACGGAGAATGGAGCTGGAGGGGAAGGCATAAGGAGAAACGGAGTGCAGAACATGTCGGATGCGATCATACCAGCACTAAAGCACCGGATCCCATCAGAACTCCGAAGTTAAGCGTGCTTGGGAGAGAGTAGTACTAGGATGGGTGACCTCCTGGGAAGTCCTCGTGTTGCATCCCTCTTTTTTTGTATTGCGTCACGCGACGACGGGGTATGGGCGAAGAAATATTTTAATTTTATTGTTTTGGACGGTCCGTGGTCGTTTTATGCGGTGGTAAATCGGGGTTTCGCGTTGGGTGAGCTCAGAGGGGTTGAATCACGGAGAATGGAGCTGGAGGGGAAGGCATAAGGAGAAACGGAGTGCAGAACATGTCGGATGCGATCATACCAGCACTAAAGCACCGGATCCCATCAGAACTCCGAAATTAAGCGTGCTTGGGCGAGAGTAGTACTAGGATGGGTGACCTCCTGGGAAGTCCTCGTGTTGCATCCCTCTTTTTTTTATTGCGTCACGCGACGACGGGGTATGGGCGAAGAAATATTCTAATTTTATTGTTTTGGACGGTCCGTGGTCGTTTTATGCGGTGGTAAATCGGGGTTTCGCGTTGGGTGAGCTCAGAGGGGTTGAATCACGGAGAATGGAGCTGGAGGGGAAGGCATAAGGAGAAACGGAGTGCAGAACATGTCGGATGCGATCATACCAGCACTAAAGAACCGGATCCCATCAGAACTCCGAAGTTAAGCGTGCTTGGGCGAGAGTAGTACTAGGATGGGTGACCTCCTGGGAAGTCCTCGTGTTGCATCCCTCTTTTTTTGTATTGCGTCACGCGACGACGGGGTATGGGCGAAGAAATATTCTAATTTTATTGTTTTGGACGGTCCGTGGTCGTTTTATGCGGTGGTAAATCGGGGTTTCGCGTTGGGTGAGCTCAGAGGGGTTGAATCACGGAGAATGGAGCTGGAGGGGAAGGCATAAGGAGAAACGGAGTGCAGAACATGTCGGATGCGATCATACCAGCACTAAAGCACCGGATCCCATCAGAACTCCGAAGTTAAGCGTGCTTGGGAGAGAGTAGTACTAGGATGGGTGACCTCCTGGGAAGTCCTCGTGTTGCATCCCTCTTTTTTTGTATTGCGTCACGCGACGACGGGGTATGGGCGAAGAAATATTTTAATTTTATTGTTTTGGACGGTCCGTGGTCGTTTTATGCGGTGGTAAATCGGGGTTTCGCGTTGGGTGAGCTCAGAGGGGTTGAATCACGGAGAATGGAGCTGGAGGGGAAGGCATAAGGAGAAACGGAGTGCAGAACATGTCGGATGCGATCATACCAGCACTAAAGCACCGGATCCCATCAGAACTCCGAAGTTAAGCGTGCTTGGGCGAGAGTAGTACTAGGATGGGTGACCTCCTCGGAAGTCCTCGTGTTGCATCCCTCTTTTTTTGTATTGCGTCACGCGACGACGGGGTATGGGCGAAGAAATATTCTAATTTTATTGTTTTGGACGGTCCGTGGTCGTTTTATGCGGTGGTAAATCGGGGTTTCGCGTTGGGTGAGCTCAGAGGGGTTGAATCACGGAGAATGGAGCTGGAGGGGAAGGCATAAGGAGAAACGGAGTGCAGAACATGTCGGATGCGATCATACCAGCACTAAAGCACCGGATCCCATCAGAACTCCGAAGTTAATCGTGCTTGGGCGAGAGTAGTACTAGGATGGGTGACCTCCTGGGAAGTCCTCGTGTTGCATCCCTCTTTTTTTGTATTGCGTCACGCGACGACGGGGTATGGGCGAAGAAATATTCTAATTTTATTGTTTTGGACGGTCCGTGGTCGTTTTATGCGGTGGTAAATCGAGGTTTCGCGTTGGGTGAGCTCAGAGGAGTTGAATCACGGAGAATGGAGCTGGAGGGGAAGGCATAAGGAGAAACGGAGTGCAAAACATGTCGGATGCGATCATACCAGCACTAAAGCACCGGATCCCATTAGAACTCCGAAGTTAAGCGTGCTTAGGCGAGAGTAGTACTAGGATGGGTGACCTCCTGGGAAGTCCTCGTGTTGCATCCCTCTTTTTTTGTATTGCGTCACGTGACGACGGGGTATGGGCGAAGAAATATTCTAATTTTATTGTTTTGGACGGTCCGTGGTCGTTTTATGCGGTGGTAAATCGGGGTTTCGCATTGGGTGAGCTCAGAGGGGTTGAATCACGGAGAATGGAGCTGGAGGGGAAGGCATAAGGAGAAACGGAGTGCAGAACATGTCGGATGCGATCATACCAGCACTAAAGCACCGGATCCCATCAGAACTCCGAAGTTAAGCGTGCTTGGGCGAGAGTAGTACTAGGATGGGTGACCTCCTGGGAAGTCCTCGTGTTGCATCCCTCTTTTTTTGTATTGCGTCACGCGACGACGGGGTATGGGCGAAGAAATATTCTAATTTTATTGTTTTGGACGGTCCGTGGTCGTTTTATGCGGTGGTAAATCGGGGTTTCGCGTTGGGTGAGCTCAGAGGGGTTGAATCACGGAGAATGGAGCTGGAGGGGAAGGCATAAGGAGAAACGGAGTGCAGAACATGTCGGATGCGATCATACCAGCACTAAAGCACCGGATCCCATCAGAACTCCGAAGTTAAGCGTGCTTGGGAGAGAGTAGTACTAGGATGGGTGACCTCCTGGGAAGTCCTCGTGTTGCATCCCTCTTTTTTTGTATTGCGTCACGCGACGACGGGGTATGGGCGAAGAAATATTCTAATTTTATTGTTTTGGACGGTCCGTGGTCGTTTTATGCGGTGGTAAATCGGGGTTTCGCGTTGTGTGAGCTCAGAGGGGTTGAATCACGGAGAATGGAGCTGGAGGGGAAGGCATAAGGAGAAACGGAGTGCAGAACATGTCGGATGCGATCATACCAGCACTAAAGCACCGGATCCCATCAGAACTCCGAAATTAAGCGTGCTTGGGCGAGAGTAGTACTAGGATGGGTGACCTCCTGGGAAGTCCTCGTGTTGCATCCCTCTTTTTTTTATTGCGTCACGCGACGACGGGCTATGGGCGAAGAAATATTCTAATTTTATTGTTTTGGACGGTCCGTGGTCGTTTTATGCGGTGGTAAATCGGGGTTTCGCGTTGGGTGAGCTCAGAGGGGTTGAATCACGGAGAATGGAGCTGGAGGGGAAGGCATAAGGAGAAACGGAGTGCAGAACATGTCAGATGCGATCATACCAGCACTAAAGCACCGGATCCCATCAGAACTCCGAAGTTAAGCGTGCTTGGGCGAGAGTAGTACTAGGATGGGTGACCTCCTGGGAAGTCCTCGTGTTGCATCCCTTTTTTTTGTATTGCGTCACGCGACGACGGGGTATGGGCGAAGAAATATTCTAATTTTATTGTTTTGGACGGTCCGTGGTCGTTTTATGCGGTGGTAAATCGGGGTTTCGCGTTGGGTGAGCTCAGAGGGGTTGAATCACGGAGAATGGAGCTGGAGGGGAAGGCATAAGGAGAAACGGAGTGCAGAACATGTCGGATGCGATCATACCAGCACTAAAGCACCGGATCCCATCAGAACTCCGAAGTTAAGCGTGCTTGGGCGAGAGTAGTACTAGGATGGGTGACCTCCTGGGAAGTCCTCGTGTTGCATCCCTCTTTTTTTGTATTGCGTCACGCGACGACGGGGTATGGGCGAAGAAATATTCTAATTTTATTGTTTTGGACGGTCCGTGGTCGTTTTATGCGGTGGTAAATCGGGGTTTCGCGTTGGGTGAGCTCAGAGGGGTTGAATCACGGAGAATGGAGCTGGAGGGGAAGGCATAAGGAGAAACGGAGTGCAGAACATGTCGGATGCGATCATACCAGCACTAAAGCACCGGATCCCATCAGAACTCCGAAGTTAAGCGTGCTTGGGAGAGAGTAGTACTAGGATGGGTGACCTCCTGGGAAGTCCTCGTGTTGCATCCCTCTTTTTTTGTATTGCGTCACGCGACGACGGGGTATGGGCGAAGAAATATTTTAATTTTATTGTTTTGGACGGTCCGTGGTCGTTTTATGCGGTGGTAAATCGGGGTTTCGCGTTGGGTGAGCTCAGAGGGGTTGAATCACGGAGAATGGAGCTGGAGGGGAAGGCATAAGGAGAAACGGAGTGCAGAACATGTCGGATGCGATCATACCAGCACTAAAGCACCGGATCCCATCAGAACTCCGAAATTAAGCGTGCTTGGGCGAGAGTAGTACTAGGATGGGTGACCTCCTGGGAAGTCCTCGTGTTGCATCCCTCTTTTTTTTATTGCGTCACGCGACGACGGGGTATGGGCGAAGAAATATTCTAATTTTATTGTTTTGGACGGTCCGTGGTCGTTTTATGCGGTGGTAAATCGGGGTTTCGCGTTGGGTGAGCTCAGAGGGGTTGAATCACGGAGAATGGAGCTGGAGGGGAAGGCATAAGGAGAAACGGAGTGCAGAACATGTCGGATGCGATCATACCAGCACTAAAGAACCGGATCCCATCAGAACTCCGAAGTTAAGCGTGCTTGGGCGAGAGTAGTACTAGGATGGGTGACCTCCTGGGAAGTCCTCGTGTTGCATCCCTCTTTTTTTGTATTGCGTCACGCGACGACGGGGTATGGGCGAAGAAATATTCTAATTTTATTGTTTTGGACGGTCCGTGGTCGTTTTATGCGGTGGTAAATCGGGGTTTCGCGTTGGGTGAGCTCAGAGGGGTTGAATCACGGAGAATGGAGCTGGAGGGGAAGGCATAAGGAGAAACGGAGTGCAGAACATGTCGGATGCGATCATACCAGCACTAAAGCACCGGATCCCATCAGAACTCCGAAGTTAAGCGTGCTTGGGAGAGAGTAGTACTAGGATGGGTGACCTCCTGGGAAGTCCTCGTGTTGCATCCCTCTTTTTTTGTATTGCGTCACACGACGACGGGGTATGGGCGAAGAAATATTTTAATTTTATTGTTTTGGACGGTCCGTGGTCGTTTTATGCGGTGGTAAATCGGGGTTTCGCGTTGGGTGAGCTCAGAGGGGTTGAATCACGGAGAATGGAGCTGGAGGGGAAGGCATAAGGAGAAACGGAGTGCAGAACATGTCGGATGCGATCATACCAGCACTAAAGCACCGGATCCCATCAGAACTCCGAAGTTAAGCGTGCTTGGGCGAGAGTAGTACTAGGATGGGTGACCTCCTCGGAAGTCCTCGTGTTGCATCCCTCTTTTTTTGTATTGCGTCACGCGACGACGGGGTATGGGCGAAGAAATATTCTAATTTTATTGTTTTGGACGGTCCGTGGTCGTTTTATGCGGTGGTAAATCGGGGTTTCGCGTTGGGTGAGCTCAGAGGGGTTGAATCACGGAGAATGGAGCTGGAGGGGAAGGCATAAGGAGAAACGGAGTGCAGAACATGTCGGATGCGATCATACCAGCACTAAAGCACCGGATCCCATCAGAACTCCGAAGTTAATCGTGCTTGGGCGAGAGTAGTACTAGGATGGGTGACCTCCTGGGAAGTCCTCGTGTTGCATCCCTCTTTTTTTGTATTGCGTCACGCGACGACGGGGTATGGGCGAAGAAATATTCTAATTTTATTGTTTTGGACGGTCCGTGGTCGTTTTATGCGGTGGTAAATCGAGGTTTCGCGTTGGGTGAGCTCAGAGGAGTTGAATCACGGAGAATGGAGCTGGAGGGGAAGGCATAAGGAGAAACGGAGTGCAAAACATGTCGGATGCGATCATACCAGCACTAAAGCACCGGATCCCATTAGAACTCCGAAGTTAAGCGTGCTTAGGCGAGAGTAGTACTAGGATGGGTGACCTCCTGGGAAGTCCTCGTGTTGCATCCCTCTTTTTTTGTATTGCGTCACGTGACGACGGGGTATGGGCGAAGAAATATTCTAATTTTATTGTTTTGGACGGTCCGTGGTCGTTTTATGCGGTGGTAAATCGGGGTTTCGCGTTGGGTGAGCTCAGAGGGGTTGAATCACGGAGAATGGAGCTGGAGGGGAAGGCATAAGGAGAAACGGAGTGCAGAACATGTCGGATGCGATCATACCAGCACTAAAGCACCGGATCCCATCAGAACTCCGAAGTTAAGCGTGCTTGGGCGAGAGTAGTACTAGGATGGGTGACCTCCTGGGAAGTCCTCGTGTTGCATCCCTCTTTTTTTGTATTGCGTCACGCGACGACGGGGTATGGGCGAAGAAATATTTTAATTTTATTGTTTTGGACGGTCCGTGGTCGTTTTATGCGGTGGTAAATCGGGGTTTCGCGTTGGGTGAGCTCAGAGGGGTTGAATCACGGAGAATGGAGCTGGAGGGGAAGGCATAAGGAGAAACGGAGTGCAGAACATGTCGGATGCGATCATACCAGCACTAAAGCACCGAATCCCATCAGAACTCCGAAGTTAAGCGTGCTTGGGCGAGAGTAGTACTAGGATTGGTGACCTCCTGGGAAGTCCTCGTGTTGCATCCCTCTTTTTTTGTATTGCGTCACGCGACGACGGGGTATGGGCGAAGAAATATTTTAATTTTATTGCTTTGGACGGTCCGTGGTCGTTTTATGCGGTGGTAAACCGGGGTTTCGCGTTGGGTGAGCTCAGAGGGGTTGAATCACGGAGAATGGAGCTGGAGGGGAAGGCATAAGGAGAAACGGAGTGCAGAACATGTCGGATGCGATCATACCAGCACTAAAGCGCCGGATCCCATAAGAACTCCGAAGTTAAGCGTGCTTGGGCGAGAGTAGTACTAGGATGGGTGACCTCCTGGGAAGTCCTCGTGTTGCATCCCTCTTTTTTTGTATTGCGTCACGCGACGACGGGGTATGGGCGAAGAAATATTTTAATTTTATTGCTTTGGACGGTCCGTGGTCGTTTTATGCGGTGGTAAATCGGGGTTTCGCGTTGGGTGAGCTCAGAGGGGTTGAATCACGGAGAATGGAGCTGGAGGGGAAGGCATAAGGAGAAACGGAGTGCAGAACATGTCGGATGCGATCATACCAGCACTAAAGCACCGGATCCCATCAGAACTCCGAAGTTAAGCGTGCTTGGGCGAGAGTAGTACTAGGATGGGTGACCTCCTGGGAAGTCCTCGTGTTGCATCCCTCTTTTTTTGTATTGCGTCACGCGACGACGGGGTATGGGCGAAGAAATATTTTAATTTTATTGTTTTGGACGGTCCCGTGGTCGTTTTATGCGGTGGTAAATCGGGGTTTCGCGTTGGGTGAGCTCAGAGGGGTTGAATCACGGAGAATGGAGCTGGAGGGGAAGGCATAAGGAGAAACGGAGTGCAGAACATGTCGGATGCGATCATACCAGCACTAAAGCACCGGATCCCATCAGAACTCCGAAGTTAAGCGTGCTTGGGCGAGAGTAGTACTAGGATGGGTGACCTCCTGGGAAGTCCTCGTGTTGCATCCCTCTTTTTTTGTATTGCATCCCTCTTTTTTTGTATTGCGTCACGCGACGACGGGGTATGGGCGAAGAAATATTTTAATTTTATTGCTTTGGACGGTCCGTGGTCGTTTTATGCGGTGGTAAATCGGGGTTTCGCGTTGGGTGAGCTCAGAGGGGTTGAATCACGGAGAATGGAGCTGGAGGGGAAGGCATAAGGAGAAACGGAGTGCAGAACATGTCGGATGCGATCATACCAGCACTAAAGCACCGGATCCCATCAGAACTCCGAAGTTAAGCGTGCTTGGGCGAGAGTAGTACTAGGATGGGTGACCTCCTGGGAAGTCCTCGTGTTGCATCCCTCTTTTTTTGTATTGCGTCACGCGACGACGGGGTATGGGCGAAGAAATATTTTAATTTTATTGTTTTGGACGGTCCCGTGGTCGTTTTATGCGGTGGTAAATCGGGGTTTCGCGTTGGGTGAGCTCAGAGGGGTTGAATCACGGAGAATGGAGCTGGAGGGGAAGGCATAAGGAGAAACGGAGTGCAGAACATGTCGGATGCGATCATACCAGCACTAAAGCACCGGATCCCATCAGAACTCCGAAGTTAAGCGTGCTTGGGCGAGAGTAGTACTAGGATGGGTGACCTCCTGGGAAGTCCTCGTGTTGCATCCCTCTTTTTTTGTATTGCGTCACGCGACGACGGGGTATGGGCGAAGAAATATTCTAATTTTATTGTTTTGGACGGTCCGTGGTCGTTTTATGCGGTGGTAAATCGGGGTTTCGCGTTGGGTGAGCTCAGAGGGGTTGAATCACGGAGAATGGAGCGGGGAAGGCATAAGGAGAAACAGAGTGCAGAACATGTCGGATGCGATCATACCAGCACTAAAGCACCGGATCCCATCAGAACTCCGAAGTTAAGCGTGCTTGGGCGAGAGTAGTACTAGGATGGGTGACCTCCTGGGAAGTCCTCGTGTTGCATCCCTCTTTTTTTGTATTGCGTCACGCGACGACGGGGTATGGGCGAAGAAATATTCTAATTTTATTGTTTTGGACGGTCCGTGGTCGTTTTATGCGGTGGTAAATCGGGGTTTCGCGTTGGGTGAGCTCAGAGGGGTTGAATCACGGAGAATGGAAGTGGAGGGGAAGGCATAAGGAGAAACGAAGTGCAGAACATGTTGGATGCGATCATACCAGCACTAAAGCACCGGATCCCATCAGAACTCCGAAGTTAAGCGTGCTTGGGCGAGAGTAGTACTAGGATGGGTGACCTCCTGGGAAGTCCTCGTGTTGCATCCCTCTTTTTTTGTATTGCGTCACGCGACGACGGGGTATGGGCGAAGAAATATTCTAATTTTATTGTTTTAGACGGTCCGTGGTCGTTTTATGCGGTGGTAAATCGGGGTTTCGCGTTGGGTGAGCTCAGAGGGGTTGAATCACGGAGAATGGAGCTGGAGGGGAAGGCATAAGGAGAAACGGAGTGCAGAACATGTCGGATGCGATCATACCAGCACTAAAGCACCGGATCCCATCAGAACTCCGAAGTTAAGCGTGCTTGGGCGAGAGTAGTACTAGGATGGGTGACCTCCTGGGAAGTCCTCGTGTTGCATCCCTCTTTTTTTGTATTGCGTCACGCGACGACGGGGTATGGGCGAAGAAATATTCTAATTTTATTGTTTTGGACGGTCCGTGGTCGTTTTATGCGGTGGTAAATCGGGGTTTCGCGTTGGGTGAGCTCAGAGGGGTTGAATCACGGAGAATGGAGCTGGAGGGGAAGGCATAAGGAGAAACGGAGTGCAGAACATGTCGGATGCGATCATACCAGCACTAAAGCACCGGATCCCATCAGAACTCCGAAGTTAAGCGTGCGTGGGCGAGAGTAGTACTAGGATGGGTGACCTCCTGGGAAATCCTCGTGTTGCATCCCTCTTTTTTTGTATTGCGTCACGCGACGACGGGGTATGGGCGAAGAAATATTTTAATTTTATTGTTTTGGACGGTCCGTGGTCGTTTCATGCGGTGGTAAATCGGGGTTTCGCGTTGGGTGAGCTCAGAGGGGTTGAATCACGGAGAATGGAGCTGGAGGGGAAGGCATAAGGAGAAACGGAGTGCAGAACATGTCGGATGCGATCATACCAGCACTAAAGCACCGGATCCCATCAGAACTCCGAAGTTAAGCGTGCTTGGGCGAGAGTAGTACTAGGATGGGTGACCTCCTGGGAAGTCCTCGTGTTGCATCCCTCTTTTTTTGTATTGCGTCACGCGACGACGGGGTATGGGCGAAGAAATATTTTAATTTTATTGTTTTGGACGGTCCGTGGTCGTTTTATGCGGTGGTAAATCGGGGTTTCGCGTTGGGTGAGCTCAGAGGGGTTGAATCACGGAGAATGGAGCTGGAGGGGAAGGCATAAGGAGAAACGGAGTGCAGAACATGTCGGATGCGATCATACCAGCACTAAAGCACCGGATCCCATCAGAACTCCGAAGTTAAGCGTGCTTGGGCGAGAGTAGTACTAGGATGGGTGACCTCCTGTGAAGTCCTCGTGTTGCATCCCTCTTTTTTTGTATTGCGTCACGCGACGACGGGGTATGGGCGAAGAAATATTCTAATTTTATTGTTTTGGACGGTCCGTGGTCGTTTTATGCGGTGGTAAATCGGGGTTTCGCGTTGGGTGAGCTCAGAGGGGTTGAATCACGGAGAATGGAGCTGGAGGGGAAGGCATAAGGAGAAACGGAGTGCAGAACATGTCGGATGCGATCATATCAGCACTAAAGCACCGGATCCCATAAGAACTCCGAAGTTAAGCGTGCTTGGGCGAGAGTAGTACTAGGATGGGTGACCTCCTGGGAAGTCCTCGTGTTGCATCCCTCTTTTTTTGTATTGCGTCACGCGACGACGGGGTATGGGCGAAGAAATATTCTAATTTTATTGTTTTGGATGGTCCGTGGTCGTTTTATGCGGTGGTAAATCGGGGTTTCGCGTTGGGTGAGCTCAGAGGGGTTGAATCACGGAGAATGGAGCTGGAGGGGAAGGCATAAGGAGAAACGGAGTGCAGAACATGTCGGATGCGATCATACCAGCACTAAAGCACCGGATCCCATCAGAACTCCGAAGTTAAGCGTGCTTGGGCGAGAGTAGTACTAGGATGGGTGACCTCCTGGGAAGTCCTCGTGTTGCATCCCTCTTTTTTTGTATTGCGTCACGCGATGACGGGGTATGGGCGAAGAAATATTCTTATTTTATTGTTTTGGACGGTCCGTGGTCGTTTTATGCGGTGGTAAATCGGGGTTTCGCGTTGGGTGAGCTCAGAGGGGTTGAATCACGGAGAATGGAGCTGGAGGGGAAGGCATAAGGAGAAACGGAGTGCAGAACATGTCGGATGCGATCATACCAGCACTAAAGCACCGGATCCCATCAGAACTCCGAAGTTAAGCGTGCTTGGGCGAGAGTAGTACTAGGATGGGTGACCTCCTGGGAAGTCCTCGTGTTGCATCCCTCTTTTTTTGTATTGCGTCACGCGACGACGGGGTATGGGCGAAGAAATATTCTAATTTTATTGTTTTGGACGGTCCGTGGTCGTTTTATGCGGTGGTAAATCGGGGTTTCGCGTTGGGTGAGCTCAGAGGGGTTGAATCACGGAGAATGGAGCTGGAGGGGAAGGCATAAGGAGAAACGGAGTGCAGAACATGTTGGATGCGATCATACCAGCACTAAAGCACCGGATCCCATCAGAACTCCGAAGTTAAGCGTGCTTGGGCGAGAGTAGTACTAGGATGGGTGACCTCCTGGGAAGTCCTCGTGTTGCATCCCTCTTTTTTGGTATTGCGTCACGCGACGACGGGGTATGGGCGAAGAAATATTCTAATTTTATTGTTTTGGACGGTCCGTGGTCGTTTTATGCGGTGGTAAATCGGGCTTTCGCGTTGGGTGAGCTCAGAGGGGTTGAATCACGGAGAATGGAGCTGGAGGGGAAGGCATAAGGAGAAACGGAGTGCAGAACATGTCGGATGCGATCATACCAGCACTAAAGCACCGGATCCCATCAGAACTCCGAAGTTAAGCGTGCTTGGGCGAGAGTAGTACTAGGATGGGTGACCTCCTGGGAAGTCCTCGTGTTGCATCCCTCTTTTTTTGTATTGCGTCACGCGACGACGGGGTGTGGGCGAAGAAATATTTTAATTTTATTGTTTTGGACGGTCCGTGGTCGTTTTATGCGGTGGTAAATCGGGGTTTCGCGTTGGGTGAGCTCAGAGGGGTTGAATCACGGAGAATGGAGCTGGAGGGGAAGGCATAAGGAGAAACGGAGTGCAGAACATGTCGGATGCGATCATACCAGCACTAAAGCACCGGATCCCATCAGAACTTCGAAGTTAAGCGTGCTTGGGCGAGAGTAGTACTAGGATGGGTGACCTCCTGGGAAGTCCTCGTGTTGCACCCCTCTTTTTTTGTATTGCGTCACGCGACGACGGGGTATGGGCGAAGAAATATTTTAATTTTATTGTTTTGGACGGTCCGTGGTCGTTTTATGCGGTGGTAAATCGGGGTTTCGCGTTGGGTGAGCTCAGAGGGGTTGAATCACGGAGAATGGAGCTGGAGGGGAAGGCATAAGGAGAAACGGAGTGCAGAACATGTCGGATGCGATCATACCAGCACTAAAGCACCGGATCCCATCAGAACTCCGAAGTTAAGCGTGCTTGGGCGAGAGTTGTACTAGGATGGGTGACCTCCTGGGAAGTCCTCGTGTTGCATCCCTCTTTTTTTGTATTGCGTCACGCGACGACGGGGTATGGGCGAAGAAATATTCTAATTTTATTGTTTTGGACGGTCCGTGGTCGTTTTATGCGGTGGTAAATCGGGGTTTCGCGTTGGGTGAGCTCAGAGGGGTTGAATCACGGAGAATGGAGCGGGGAAGGCATAAGGAGAAACGGAGTGCAGAACATGTCGGATGCGATCATACCAGCACTAAAGCACCGGATCCCATCAAAACTCCGAAGTTAAGCGTGCTTGGGCGAGAGTAGTACTAGGATGGGTGACCTCCTGGGAAGTCCTCGTGTTGCATCCCTCTTTTTTTGTATTGCGTCACGCGACGACGGGGTATGGGCGAAGAAATATTCTAATTTTATTGTTTTGGACGGTCCGTGGTCGTTTTATGCGGTGGTAAATCGGGGTTTCGCGTTGGGTGAGCTCAGAGGGGTTGAATCACGGAGAATGGAGCTGGAGGGGAAGGCATAAGGAGAAACGGAGGGCAGAACATGTCGGATGCGATCATACCAGCACTAAAGCACCGGATCCCATCAGAACTCCGAAGTGAAGCGTGCTTGGGCGAGAGTAGTAGTAGGATGGGTGACCTCCTGGGAAGTCCTCGTGTTGCATCCCTCTTTTTTTGTATTGCGTCACGCGACGACGGGGTATGGGCGAAGAAATATTCTAATTTTATTGTTTTGGACGGTCCGTGGTCGTTTTATGCGGTGGTAAATCGGGGTTTCGCGTTGGGTGAGCTCAGAGGGGTTGAATCACGGAGAATGGAGCTGGAGGGGAAGGCATAAGGAGAAACGGAGTGCAGAACATGTCGGATGCGATCATACCAGCACTAAAGCACCGGATCCCATCAGAACTCCGAAGTTAAGCGTGCTTGGGCGAGAGTAGTACTAGGATGGGTGACCTCCTGGGAAGTCCTCGTGTTGCATCCCTCTTTTTTTGTATTGCGTCACGCGACGACGGGGTATGGGCGAAGAAATATTCTAATTTTATTGTTTTGGACGGTCCGTGGTCGTTTTATGTGGTGGTAAATCGGGGTTTCGCGTTGGGTGAGCTCAGAGGGGTTGAATCACGGAGAATGGAGCTGGAGGGGAAGGCATAAGGAGAAACGGAGTGCAGAACATGTCGGATGCGATCATACCAGCACTAAAGCACCGGATCCCATCAGAACTTCGAAGTTAAGCGTGCTTGGGCGAGAGTAGTACTAGGATGGGTGACCTCCTGGGAAGTCCTCGTGTTGCACCCCTCTTTTTTTGTATTGCGTCACGCGACGACGGGGTATGGGCGAAGAAATATTCTAATTTTATTGTTTTGGACGGTCCGTGGTCGTTTTATGCGGTGGTAAATCGGGGTTTCGCGTTGGGTGAGCTCAGAGGGGTTGAATCACGGAGAATGGAGCTGGAGGGGAAGGCATAAGGAGAAACGGAGTGCAGAACATGTCGGATGCGATCATACCAGCACTAAAGCACCGGATCCCATCAGAACTCCGAAGTTAAGCGTGCTTGGGCGAGAGTAGTACTAGGATGGGTGACCTCCTGGGAAGTCCTCGTGTTGCATCCCTCTTTTTTTGTATTGCGTCACGCGACGACGGGGTATGGGCGAAGAAATATTCTAATTTTATTGTTTTGGACGGTCCGTGGTCGTTTTATGCGGTGGTAAATCGGGGTTTCGCGTTGGGTGAGCTCAGAGGGGTTGAATCACGGAGAATGGAGCGGGGAAGGCATAAGGAGAAACAGAGTGCAGAACATGTCGGATGCGATCATACCAGCACTAAAGCACCGGATCCCATCAGAACTCCGAAGTTAAGCGTGCTTGGGCGAGAGTAGTACTAGGATGGGTGACCTCCTGGGAAGTCCTCGTGTTGCATCCCTCTTTTTTTGTATTGCGTCACGCGACGACGGGGTATGGGCGAAGAAATATTCTAATTTTATTGTTTTGGACGGTCCGTGGTCGTTTTATGCGGTGGTAAATCGGGGTTTCGCGTTGGGTGAGCTCAGAGGGGTTGAATCACGGAGAATGGAGCTGGAGGGGAAGGCATAAGGAGAAACGGAGGGCAGAACATGTCGGATGCGATCATACCAGCACTAAAGCACCGGATCCCATCAGAACTCCGAAGTTAAGCGTGCTTGGGCGAGAGTAGTACTAGGATGGGTGACCTCCTGGGAAGTCCTCGTGTTGCATCCCTCTTTTTTTGTATTGCGTCACGCGACGACGGGGTATGGGCGAAGAAATATTCTAATTTTATTGTTTTGGACGGTCCGTGGTCGTTTTATGCGGTGGTAAATCGGGGTTTCGCGTTGGGTGAGCTCAGAGGGGTTGAATCACGGAGAATGGAGCTGGAGGGGAAGGCATAAGGAGAAACGGAGTGCAGAACATGTCGGATGCGATCATACCAGCACTAAAGCACCGGATCCCATCAGAACTCCGAAGTTAAGCGTGCTTGGGCGAGAGTAGTACTAGGATGGGTGACCTCCTGGGAAGTCCTCGTGTTGCATCCCTCTTTTTTTGTATTGCGTCACGCGACGACGGGGTATGGGCGAAGAAATATTCTAATTTTATTGTTTTGGACGGTCCGTGGTCGTTTTATGCGGTGGTAAATCGGGGTTTCGCGTTGGGTGAGCTCAGAGGGGTTGAATCACGGAGAATGGAGCTGGAGGGGAAGGCATAAGGAGAAACGGAGTGCAGAACATGCCGGATGCGATCATACCAGCACTAAAGCACCGGATCCCATCAGAACTTCGAAGTTAAGCGTGCTTGGGCGAGAGTAGTACTAGGATGGGTGACCTCCTGGGAAGTCCTCGTGTTGCACCCCTCTTTTTTTGTATTGCGTCACGCGACGACGGGGTATGGGCGAAGAAATATTCTAATTTTATTGTTTTGGACGGTCCGTGGTCGTTTTATGCGGTGGTAAATCGGGGTTTCGCGTTGGGTGAGCTCAGAGGGGTTGAATCACGGAGAATGGAGCTGGAGGGGAAGGCATAAGGAGAAACGGAGTGCAGAACATGTCGGATGTGATCATACCAGCACTAAAGCACCGGATCCCATCAGAACTCCGAAGTTAAGCGTGCTTGGGCGAGAGTAGTACTAGGATGGGTGACCTCCTGGGAAGTCCTCGTGTTGCATCCCTCTTTTTTTTGTATTGCGTCACGCGACGACGGGGTATGGGCGAAGAAATATTCTAATTTTATTGTTTTGGACGGTCCGTGGTCGTTTTATGCGGTGGTAAATCGGGGTTTCGCGTTGGGTGAGCTCAGAGGGGTTGAATCACGGAGAATGGAGCGGGGAAGGCATAAGGAGAAACGGAGTGCAGAACATGTCGGATGCGATCATACCAGCACTAAAGCACCGGATCCCATCAAAACTCCGAAGTTAAGCGTGCTTGGGCGAGAGTAGTACTAGGATGGGTGACCTCCTGGGAAGTCCTCGTGTTGCATCCCTCTTTTTTTGTATTGCGTCACGCGACGACGGGGTATGGGCGAAGAAATATTTTAATTTTATTGTTTTGGACGGTCCGTGGTCGTTTTATGCGGTGGTAAATCGGGGTTTCGCGTTGGGTGAGCTCAGAGGGGTTGAATCACGGAGAATGGAGCTGGAGGGGAAGGCATAAGGAGAAACGGAGTGCAGAACATGTCGGATGCGATCATACCAGCACTAAAGCACCGGATCCCATCAGAACTCCGAAGTTAAGCGTGCTTGGGCGAGAGTAGTACTAGGATGGGTGACCTCCTGGGAAGTCCTCGTGTTGCATCCCTCTTTTTTTGTATTGCGTCACACGACGACGGGGTATGGGCGAAGAAATATTCTAATTTTATTGTTTTGGACGGTCCGTGGTCGTTTTATGCGGTGGTAAATCGGGGTTTCGCGTTGGGTGAGCTCAGAGGGGTTGAATCACGGAGAATGGAACTGGAGGGGAAGGCATAAGGAGAAACGGAGTGCAAAACATGTCGGATGCGATCATACCAGCACTAAAGCACCGGATCCCATCAGAACTCCGAAGTTAAGCGTGCTTGGGCGAGAGTAGTACTAGGATGGGTGACCTCCTGGGAAGTCCTCGTGTTGCATCCCTCTTTTTTTGTATTGCGTCACGCGACGACGGGGTATGGGCGAAGAAATATTCTAATTTTATTGTTTTGGACGGTCCGTGGTCGTTTTATGCGGTGGTAAATCGGGGTTTCGCGTTGGGTGAGCTCAGAGGGGTTGAATCACGGAGAATGGAACTGGAGGGGAAGGCATAAGGAGAAACGGAGTGCAAAACATGTCGGATGCGATCATACCAGCACTAAAGCACCGGATCCCATCAGAACTCCGAAGTTAAGCGTGCTTGGGCGAGAGTAGTACTAGGATGGGTGACCTCCTGGGAAGTCCTTGTGTTGCATCCCTCTTTTTTTGTATTGCGTCACGCGACGACGGGGTATGGGCGAAGAAATATTCTAATTTTATTGTTTTGGACGGTCCGTGGTCGTTTTATGCGGTGGTAAATCGGGTTTCGCGTTGGGTGAGCTCAGAGGGGTTGAATCACGGAGAATGGAGCTGTAGGGAAGGCATAAGGAGAAACGGAGTGCAGAACATGTCGGATGCGATCATACCAGCACTAAAGCACCGGATCCTATCAGAACTCCGAAGTTAAGCGTGCTTGGGCGAGAGTAGTACTAGGATGGGTGACCTCCTGGGAAGTCCTTGTGTTGCATCCCTTTTTTTTTGTATTGCGTGACGCGACGACGGGGTATGGGCGAAGAAATATTTTAATTTTATTGTTTTGGACGGTCCGTGGTCGTTTTATGCGGTGGTAAATCGGGGTTTCGCGTTGGGTGAGCTCAGAGGGGTTGAATCACGGAGAATGGAGCTGTAGGGAAGGCATAAGGAGAAACGGAGTGCAGAACATGTCGGATGCGATCATACCAGCACTAAAGCACCGGATCCCATTAGAACTCCGAAGTTAAGCGTGCTTGGGCGAGAGTAGTACTAGGATGGGTGACCTCCTGGGAAGTCCTCGTGTTGCATCCCTCTTTTTTTGTATTGCGTCACGCGACGACGGGGTATGGGCGAAGAAATATTTTAATTTTATTGTTTTGGACGGTCCGTGGTCGTTTTATGCGGTGGTAAATCGGGGTTTCGCGTTGGGTGAGCTCAGAGGGGTTGAATCACGGAGAATGGAGCTGGAGGGGAAGGCATAAGGAGAACGGAGTGCAGAACATGTCGGATGCGATCATACCAGCACTAAAGCACCTGATCCCATCAGAACTCCGAAGTTAAGCGTGCTTGGGCGAGAGTAGTACTAGGATGGGTGACCTCCTGGGAAGTCCTCGTGTTGCATCCCTCTTTTTTTGTATTGCGTCACGCGACGACGGGGTATGGGCGAAGAAATATTTTAATTTTATTGTTTTGGACGGTCCGTGGTCATTTTATGCGGTGGTAATCGGGGTTTCGCGTTGGGTGAGCTCAGAGGGGTTGAATCACGGAGAATGGAGCTGGAGGGGAAGGCATAAGGAGAAACGGAGTGCAGAACATGTCGGATGCGATCATACCAGCACTAAAGCACCGGATCCCATTAGAACTCCGAAGTTAAGCGTGCTTGGGCGAGAGTAGTATTAGGATGGGTGACCTCCTGGGAAGTCCTCGTGTTGCATCCCTCTTTTTTTGTATTGCGTCACGCGACGACGGGGTATGGGCGAAGAAATATTCTAATTTTATTGTTTTGGACGATCCGTGGTCGTTTTATGCGGTGGTAAATCGGGGTTTCGCGTTGGGTGAGCTCAGAGGGGTTGAATCACGGAGAATGGAGCTGGAGGGGAAGGCATAAGGATAAACGGAGTGCAGAACATGTCGTATGCGATCATACCAGCACTAAAGCACCGAATCCCATCAGAACTCCGAAGTTAAGCGTGCTTGGGCGAGAGTAGTACTAGGATGGGTGACCTCCTGGGAAGTCCTCGTGTTGCATCCCTCTTTTTTTGTATTGTGTCACGCGACGACGGGGTATGGGCGAAGAAATATTCTAATTTTATTGTTTTGGACGGTCCGTGGTCGTTTTATGCGGTGGTAAATCGGGGTTTCGCGTTGGGTGAGCTCAGAGGGGTTGAATCACGGAGAATGGAGCTGGAGGGGAAGGCATAAGGAGAAACGGAGTGCAGAACATGTCGGATGCGATCATACCAGCACTAAAGCACCGGATCCCATCAGAACTCCAAAGTTAAGCGTGCTTGGGCGAGAGTAGTACTAGGATGGGTGACCTCCTGGGAAGTCCTCGTGTTGCATCCCTCTTTTTTTGTATTGCGTCACGCGACGACGGGGTATGGGCGAAGAAATATTCTAATTTTATTGTTTTGGACGGTCCGTGGTCGTTTTATGCGGTGGTAAATCAGGGTTTCGCGTTGGGTGAGCTCAGAGGGGTTGAATCACGGAGAATGGAGCTGGAGTGGAAGGCATAAGGAGAAACGGAGTGTAGAACATGTCGGATGCGATCATACCAGCACTAAAGCGCCGGATCCCATCAGAACTCCGAAGTTAAGCGTGCTTGGGCGAGAGTAGTACTAGGATGGGTGACCTCCTGGGAAGTCCTCGTGTTGCATCCCTCTTTTTTTGTATTGCGTCACGCGACGACGGGGTATGGGCGAAGAAATATTCTAATTTTATTGTTTTGGACGGTCCTTGGTTGTTTTATGCGGTGGTAAATCGGGGTTTCGCGTTGGGTGAGCTCAGAGGGGTTGAATCACGGAGAATGGAGCTGGAGGGGAAGGCATAAGGAGAAACGGAGTGCAGAACATGTCGGATGCGATCATACCAGCACTAAAGCACCGGATCCCATCAGAACTCCAAAGTTAAGCGTGCTTGGGCGAGAGTAGTACTAGGATGGCTGACCTCCTGGGAAGTCCTCGTGTTGCATCCCTCTTTTTTTGTATTGCGTCACGCGACGACGGGATATGGGCGAAGAAATATTCTAATTTTATTGTTTTGGACGGTCCGTGGTCGTTTTATGCAGTGGTAAATCAGGGTTTCACGTTGGGTGAGCTCAGAGGGGTTGAATCACGGAGAATGGAGCTGGAGTGGAAGGCATAAGGAGAAACGGAGTGCAGAACATGTTGGATGCGATCATACCAGCACTAAAGCACCGGATCCCATCAGAACTCCGAAGTTAAGCGTGCTTGGGCGAGAGTAGTACTAGGATGGGTGACCTCCTGGGAAGTCCTCGTGTTGCATCCCTCTTTTTTTGTATTGCGTCACGCGACGACGGGGTATGGGCGAAGAAATATTCTAATTTTATTGTTTTGGACGGTCCTTGGTTGTTTTATGCGGTGGTAAATCGGGGTTTCGCGTTGGGTGCGCTCAGAGGGGTTGAATCACGGAGAATGGAGCTGAAGGGGAAGGCATAAGGAGAAACAGAGTGCAGAACATGTCGGATGCGATCATACCAGCACTAAAGCACCGGATCCCATCAGAACTCTGAAGTTAAGCGTGCTTGGGCGAGAGTAGTACTAGGATGGGTGACCTCCTGGGAAGTCCTCGTGTTGCATCCCTGTTTTTTTTGTATTGCGTCACGCGACGACGGGGTATGGGCGAAGAAATATTTTAATTTTATTGTTTTAGACGGTCCGTGGTCGTTTTATGCGGTGGTAAATCGGGGTTCCGCGTTGGGTGAGCTCAGAGGGGTTGAATCACGGAGAATGGAGCTGGAGGGGAAGGCATAAGGAGAAACGGAGTGCAGAACATGTCGGATGCGATCATACCAGCACTAAAGCACCGGATCCCATCAGAACTCCGAAGTTAAGCGTGCTTGGGCGAGAGTAGTACTAGGATGGGTGACCTCCTGGGAAGTCCTCGTGTTGCATCCCTCTTTTTTTGTATTGCGTCACGCGACGACGGGGTATGGGCGAAGAAATATTTTAATTTTATTGTTTTGGACGGTCCGTGGTCGTTTTACGGTGGTAAATCGGGGCTTCGCGTTGCGTGAGCTCAGAGGGGTTGAATCACGGAGAATGGAGCTGGAGGGGAAGGCATAAGGAGAAACGGAGTGCAGAACATGTCGGGTGCGATCATACCAGCACTAAAGCACCGGATCCCATCAGAACTCCGAAGTTAAGCGTGCTTGGGCGAGAGTAGTACTAGGATGGGTGACCTCCTGGGAAGTCCTCGTGTTGCATCCCTCTTTTTTTGTATTGCGTCACGCGACGACGGGGTATGGGCGAAGAAATATTCTAATTTTATTGTTTTGGACGGTCCGTGGTCGTTTTATGCGGTGGTAAATCGGGGTTTCGCGTTGGGTGAGCTCAGAGGGGTTGAATCACGGAGAATGGAGCTGGAGGGGAAGGCATAAGGAGAAACGGAGTGCAGAACATGTCGGATGCGATCATACCAGCACTAAAGCACCGGATCCCATCAGAACTCCGAAGTTAAGCGTGCTTGGGCGAGAGTAGTACTAGGATGGGTGACCTCCTGGGAAGTCCTCGTGTTGCATCCCTCTTTTTTTGTATTGGGTCACGCGACGACGGGGTATGGGCGAAGAAATATTTTAATTTTATTGTTTTGGACGGTCCGTGGTCGTTTTATGCGGTGGTAAATCGGGGTTTCGCGTTGGGTGAGCTCAGAGGGGTTGAATCACGGAGAATGGAGCTGGAGGGGAAGGCATAAAGAGAAACGGAGTGCAGAACATGCCGGATGCGATCATACCAGCACTAAAGCACCGTATCCCATCAGAACTCCGAAGTTAAGCGTGCTTGGGCGAGAGTAGTACTAGGATGGGTGACCTCCTGGGAAGTCCTCGTGTTGCATCCCTCTTTTTTTGTATTGCGTCACGCGACGACGGGGTTTGGGCGAACAAAATATTTTAATTTTATTGTTTTGGACGATCCGTGGTCGTTTTATGCGGTGGTAAATCGGGGTTTCGCGTTCGGTGAGCTCAGAGGGGTTGAATCACAGAGAATGGAGCTGGAGGGGAAGGCATATGGAGAAACGGAGTGCAGAACATGCCGGATGTGATCATACCAGCACTAAAGCACCGGATCCCATCAGAACTCCGAAGTTAAGCGTGCTTGGGCGAGAGTAGTACTAGGATGGGTGACCTCCTGGGAAGTCCTTGTGTTGCATCCCTCTTTTTTTGTATTGCGTCACGCGATGACGGGGTATGGGCGAAGAAATATTTTAATTTTATTGTTTTGGACGGTCCGTGGTCGTTTTATGCGGTGGTAAATCGGGGCTTCGCGTTGGGTGAGCTCAGAGGGGTTGAATCACGGAGAATGGAGCTGGAGGGGAAGGCATAAGGAGAAACGGAGTGCAGAACATGTCGGATGCGATCATACCATCAATAAAGCACCGGATCCCATCAGAACTCTGAAGTTAAGCGTGCTTGGGCGAGAGTAGTACTAGGATGGGTGACCTCCTGGGAAGTCCTCGTGTTGCATCCATCTTTTTTTGTATTGCGTCACGCGACGACGGGGTATGGGCGAATAAATATTTTAATTTTATTGTTTTGGACGGTCCGTGGTCGTTTTATGCGGTGGTAAATCGGGGTTTCGCGTTGGGTGAGCTCAGAGGGGTTGAATCACGGAGAATGGAGCTGGAGGGGAAGGCATAAGGAGAAACAGAGTGCAGAACATGTCGGATGCGATCATACCAGCACTAAAGCACCGGATCCCATCAGAACTCCGAAGTTAAGCGTGCTTGGGCGAGAGTAGTACTAGGATGGGTGACCTCCTGGGAAGTCCTCGTGTTGCATCCCTCTTTTTTTTATTGCGTCACGCGACGACGGGGTATGGGCGAAGAAATATTTTAATTTTATTGTTTTGGACGGTCCGTGGTCGTTTTATGCGGTGGTAAATCGGGGTTTCGCGTTGGGTGAGCTCAGGGGGGTTGAATCACGGAGAATGGAGTTGGAGGGGAAGGCATAAGGAGAAACGGAGTGCAGAACATGTCGGATGCGATCATACCAGCACTAAAGCACCGGATCCCATCAGAACTCCGAAGTTAAGCGTGCTTGGGCGAGAGTAGTACTAGGATGGGTGACCTCCTGGGAGTCCTCGTGTTGCATCCCTCTTTTTTTGTATTGCGTCACGCGACGACGGGGGTGGGCGAAGAAATATTTTAATTTTATTGTTTTGGACGGTCCGTGGTTGTTTTATGCGGTGGTAAATCGGGGTTTCGCGTTGGGTGAGCTCAGAGGGGTTGAATCACGGAGAATGGAGCTGGAGGGCAAGGCATCAGGAGAAACGGAGTGCAGAACATGTCGGATGCGATCATACCATCAATAAAGCACCGGATCCCATCAGAACTCTGAAGTTAAGCGTGCTTGGGCGAGAGTAGTACTAGGATGGGTGACCTCCTGGGAAGTCCTCGTGTTGCATCCCTCTTTTTTTGTATTGCGTCACGCGACGACGGGGTATGGGCGAATAAATATTTTAATTTTATTGTTTTGGACGGTCCGTGGTCGTTTTATGCGGTGGTAAATCGGGGTTTCGCGTTGGGTGAGCTCAGAGGGGTTGAATCACGGAGAATGGAGCTGGAGGGGAAGGCATAAGGAGAAACGGAGTGCAGAACATGTCGGATGCGATCATACCAGCACTAAAGCACCGGATCCCATCAGAACTCCGAAGTTAAGCGTGCTTGGGCGAGAGTAGTACTAGGATGGGTGACCTCCTGGGAAGTCCTCGTGTTGCATCCCTCTTTTTTTTATTGCGTCACGCGACGACGGGGTATGGGCGAAGAAATATTTTAATTTTATTGTTTTGGACGGTCCGTGGTCGTTTTATGCGGTGGTAAATCGGGGTTTCGCGTTGGGTGAGCTCAGGGGGGTTGAATCACGGAGAATGGAGTTGGAGGGGAAGGCATAAGGAGAAACGGAGTGCAGAACATGTCGGATGCGATCATACCAGCACTAAAGCACCGGATCCCATCAGAACTCCGAAGTTAAGCGTGCTTGGGCGATAGTAGTACTAGGATGGGTGACCTCCTGGGAAGTCCTCGTGTTGCATCCCTCTTTTTTGTATTGCGTCACGCGACGACGGGGTATGGGCGAAGAAATATTTTAATTTTATTGTTTTGGACGGTCCGTGGTCGTTTTATGCCGTGGTAAATTGGGGTTTCGCGTTGGGTGAGCTCAGAGGGGTTGAATCACGGAGAATGGAGCTGGAGGGGAAGGCATAAGGAGAAACGGAGTGCAGAACATGTCGTATGCGATCATACCAGCACTAAAGCACCGGATCCCATCAAAACTCTGAAGTTAAGCGTGCTTTGGCGAGAGTAGTACTAGGATGGGTGACCTCCTGGGAAGTCCTCGTGTTGCATCCCTCTTTATTTATTGCGTCACGCGACGACGGGGTATGGGCGAAGAAATATTTTAATTTTATTGTTTTGGATGGTCCGTGGTCGTTTTATGCCGTGGTAAATCGGGGTTTCGCGTTGGGTGAGATCAGAGGGGTTGAATCACGGAGAATGGAGCTGGAGGGGAAGGCATAAGGAGAAACGGAGTGCAGAACATGTCGGATGCGATCATACCAGCACTAAAGCACCAGATCCCATCAGAACTCCGAAGTTAAGCGTGCTTGGGCGAGAGTAGTACTAGGATTGGTGACCTCCTGGGAAGTCCTCGTGTTGCATCCCTCTTTTTTATTGCATTACGCGACGACGGGGTATGGGCGAAGAAATATTTTAATTTTATTGTTTTGGACGGTCCGTGGTCGTTTTATGCGGTGGTAAATCGGGGTTTCGCGTTGGGTGTGCTGAGAGGGGTTGAATCACGGAGAATGGAGCTGGAGGGGAAGGCATAAGGAGAAACGGAGTGCAGAACATGTCGGATGCGATCATACCAGCACTAAAGCACCGGATCCCATCAGAACTCCGAAGTTAAGCGTGCTTGGGCGAGAGTAGTACTAGGATGGGTGACCTCCTGGGAAGTCCTCGTGTTGCATCCCTCTTTTTTTTTATTGCGTCACGCGACGACGGTATGGGCGATGAAATATTTTAATTTTATTGTTTTGGACGGTCCGTGGTCGTTTTATGCAGTGGTAAATCGGGGTTTCGCGTTGGGTGAGCTCAGAGGGGTTGAATCACGGAGAATGGAGCTGGAGGGGAAGGCATAAGGAGAAACGGAGTGCAGAACATGTCGTATGCGATCATACCAGCACTAAAGCACCGGATCCCATCAAAACTCCGAAGTCAAGCGTGCTTTGGCGAGAGTAGTACTAGGATGGGTGACCTCCTGGGAAGTCCTCTTGTTGCATCCCTCTTTTTTTATTGCGTCACGCGACGACGGGGTATGGGCGAAGAAATATTTTAATTTTATTGTTTTGGACGGTCCGTGGTCGTTTTATGCCGTGGTAAATCGGGGTTTCGCGTTGGGTGAGCTCAGAGGGGTTGAATCACGGAGAATGGAGCTGGAGGGGAAGGCATAAGGAGAAACGGAGTGCAGAACATGTCGGATGCGATCATACCAGCACTAAAGCACCGGATCCCATCAGAACTCCGAAGTTAAGCTTGCTTGGGCGAGAGTAGTACTAGGATGGGTGACCTCCTGGGAAGTCCTCGTGTTGCATCCCTCTTTTTTTTATTGCGTCACACGACGACGGGGTATGGGCGAAGAAATATTTTAATTTTATTGTTTTGGACGGTCCGTGGTCGTTTTATGCGGTGGTAAATCGGAGTTTCGCGTTGGGTGAGCTCAGAGGGGTTGAATCACGGAGAATGGAGCTGGAGGGGAAGGCATAAGGAGAAAGGGAGTGCAGAACATGTCGGTTGCGATCATACCAGCACTAAAGCACCGGATCCCATCAGAACTCCGAAGTTAAGCGTGCTTGGGCGAGAGTAGTACTAGGATGGGTGACCTCCTGGGAAGTCCTCGTGTTGCATCCCTCTTTTTTATTGCGTTACGCGACGACGGGGTATGGGCGAAGAAATATTTTAATTTTATTGTTTTGGACGGTCTGTGGTCGTTTTATGCGGTGGTAAATCGGGGTTTCGCGTTGGGTGTGCTCAGAGGGGTTGAATCACGGAGAATGGAGCTGGAGGGGAAGGCATAAGGAGAAACGGAGTGCAGAACATGTCGGATGCGATCATACTAGCACTAAAGCACCGGATCCCATCAGAACTCCGAAGTTAAGCGTGCTTGGGCGAGATTAGTACTAGGATGGGTGACCTCCTAGGAAGTCCTCGTGTTGCATCCCTCTTTTTTTTTATTGCGTCATTTAACTACGGGGTATGGGCGAAGAAATATTTTAATTTTATTGTTTTTGACGGTCCGTGGTCGTTTTATGCGGTGGTAAATCGGGGTTTCGTGTTGGGTGAGCTCCTGGGAAGTCCTCGTGTTGCATCCCTCTTTTTTTTATTGCGTCACGCGACGACGGGGTATGGGCGAAGAAATATTTTAATTTTATTGTTTTGGACGGTCCGTGGTCGTTTTATGCGGTGGTAAATCGGGGTTTCGTGTTGGGTGAGCTCAGAGGGATTGAATCACGGAGAATGGAGCTGGAGGGGAAGGCATAAGGAGAAACGGAGTGCAGAACATGTCGGATGCGATCATACCAGCACGAAAGCACCGGATCCCATCAGAACTCCGAAGTTAAGCGTTCTTGGCCGAGAGTAGTACTAGGATGGGTGACCTCCTGGGAAGTCCCGAAGTTAAGCGTGCTTGGGCGAGAGTAGTACTAGGATGGGTGACCTCCTGGGAAGTCCTCGTGTTGCATCCCTCTTTTTTTATTGCGTCACGCGACGACGGGGTATGGGCGAAGAAATATTTTAATTTTATTGTTTTGGACGGTCCGTGGTCGTTTTATGCCGTGGTAAATCGGGGTTTCGCGTTGGGTGAGCTCAGAGGGGTTGAATCACGGAGAATGGAGCTGGAGGAGAAGGCATAAGGAGAAACGGAGTGCAGAACATGTCGGATGCGATCATGCCAGCACTAAAGCATCGGATCCCTTCAGAACTCCGGAGTTAAGCGTGCTTGGGCGAGAGTAGTACTAGGATGGGTGACCTCCTGGGAAGTCCTTGTGTTGCATCCCTCTTTTTTTATTGCGTCACGTGACGACGGGGTATGGGCGAAGAAATATTTTAATTTTATTGTTTTGGACGGTCCGTGGTCGTTTTATGCTGTGGTAAAACGGGGTTTCGCGTTGGGTGAGCTCAGAGGTGTTGAATCACGGAGAATGGAGCTGGAGGGGAAGGCATAAGGAGAAACGGAGTGCAGAACATGTCGGATGCGATCATACCAGCACTAAAGCATCGGATCCCATTAGAACTCCGAAGTTAAGCGTGCTTGGGCGAGAGTAGTACTAGGATGGGTGACCTCCTGGGAAGTCCTCGTGTTGCATCCCTCTTTTTTTTATTGCGTGACGCGACGACGGGGTATGGGCGAAGAAATATTTTAATTTTATTATTTTGGACGGTCCGTGGTCGTTTTATGCGGGGGTAAATCAGGGTTTCGCGTTGGGTGAGATCAGAGGGGTTGAATCACGGAGAATGGAGCTGGAGGGGAAGGCATAAGGAGAAACGGAGTGCAGAACATGTCGGTTGCGATCATACCAGCACTAAAGCACCGAATCCCATCAGAACTCCGAAGTTAAGCGTGCTTGGGCGAGAGTAGTACTAGGATGGGTGACCTTCTGGGAAGTCCTCGTGTTGCATCCCTCTTTTTTTATTGCGTCACGCGACGACGGGGTATGGGCGAAGAAATATTTTAATTTTATTGTTTTGGACGGTCCGTGGTCGTTTTATGCGGCGGTAAATCGGGGTTTCGCGTTGGGTGTGCTCAGAGGGGTTGAATCACGGAGAATGAAGCTGGAGGGGAAGGCATAAGGAGAACGGAGTGCAGAACATGTCGGATGCGATCGTACCAGCACTAAAGCACCGGATCCCATCAGAACTTCGAAGTTAAGTGTGCTTGGGCGAGAGTAGTACTAGGATGGGTGACCTCCTGGGAAGTCCTCGTGTTGCATCCCTCTTTTTTTATTGCGTCACGCGACGACGGGGTATGGGCGAAGAAATATTTTAATTTTATTGTTTTGGACGGTCCGTGGTCGTTTTATGCGGTGGTAAATCGGGGTTTCGCGTTGGGTGAGCTCAGAGGGGTTGAATCACGGAGAATGGAGCTGGAGGGGAAGGCATAAGGAGAAACGGAGTGCAGAACATGTCGGATGCGATCATACCAGCACTAAAGCACCGGATCCCATCAGAACTCCGAAGTTAAGCGTGCTTGGGAGAGAGTAGTACTAGGATCGGTGACCTCCTGGGAAGTCCCGAAGTTAAGCGTGCTTGGGCGAGAGTAGTACTAGGATGGGTGACCTCCTGGGAAGTCCTCGTGTTGCATCCCTCTTTTTTTTATTGCGTCACGCGACGACGGGGTATGGGCGAAGAAATATTTCAATTTTATTGTTTTGGACGGTCCGTGGTCGTTTTATGCCATGGTAAATCGGGGTTTCGCGTTGGGTGAGCTCAGAGGGGTTGAATCACGGAGAATGGAGCTGGAGGGGAAGGCATAAGGAGAAACGGAGTGCAGAACATGTCGGATGCGATCATACCAGCACTAAAGCACCGGATCCCATCAGAACTCCGAAGTTAAGCTTGCTTGGGCGAGAGTAGTACTAGGATGGGTGACCTCCTGGGAATTCCTTGTGTTGCATCCCTCTTTTTTTTATTGCGTCACGCGACGACGGGGTATGGGCGAAGAAATATTTTAATTTTATTGTTTTGGACGGTCCGTGGTCGTTTTATGCGGTGGTAAATCGGGGTTTCGTGTTGGGTGAGCTCAGAGGGGTTGAATCACGGAGAATGGAGCTGGAGGGGAAGGCATAAGGAGAAACGGAGTGCAGAACATGTCGGATGCGATCATACCAGCACGAAAGCACCGGATCCCATCAGAACTCCGAAGTTAAGCGTTCTTGGCCGAGAGTAGTACTAGGATGGGTGACCTCCTGGGAAGTCCCGAAGTCCTCGTGTTGCATCCCTCTTTTTTTTATTGCGTCACGCGACGACGGGGTATGGGCGAAGAAATATTTCAATTTTATTGTTTTGGACGGTCCGTGGTCGTTTTATGCCGTGGTAAATCGGGGTTTCGCGTTGGGTGAGCTCAGAGGGGTTGAATCACGGAGAATGGAGCTGGAGGGGAAGGCATAAGGAGAAACGGAGTGCAGAACATGTCGGATGCGATCATACCAGCACTAAAGCACCGGATCCCATCAGAACTCCGAAGTTAAGCTTGCTTGGGCGAGAGTAGTACTAGGATGGGTGACCTCCTGGGAAGTCCTCGTGTTGCCTCCCTCTTTTTTTTATTGCGTCACGCGACGACGGGGTATGGGCGAAGAAATATTTTAATTTTATTGTTTTGGACGGTCCGTGGTCGTTTTATGCGGTGGTAAATCAGGGTTTCGCGTTGGGTGAGCTCAGAGGGGTTGAATCACGGAGAATGGAGCTGGAGGGGAAGGCATAAGGAGAAACGGAGTGCAGAACATGTCGGTTGCGATCATACCAGCACTAAAGCACCGAATCCCATCAGAACTCTGAAGTTAAGCGTGCTTGGGCGAGAGTAGTACTAGGATGGGTGACCTTCTGGGAAGTCCTCGTGTTGCATCCCTCTTTTTTTATTGCATCACGCGACGACGGGGTATGGGCGAAGAAATATTTTAATTTTATTGTTTTGGACGGTCCGTGGTCGTTTTATGCAGTGGTAAATCGGGGTTTCGCGTTGGGTGTGCTCAGAGGGGTTGAATCACGGAGAATGAAGCTGGAGGGGAAGGCATAAGGAGAACGGAGTGCAGAACATGTCGGATGCGATCGTACCAACACTAAAGCACTGGATCCCATCAGAACTCCAGAGTTAAGCGTGCTTGGCCGAGAGTAGTACTAGGATGGGTGACCTCCTGGGAAGTCCTCGTGTTGCATCCCTCTTTTTTTTATTGCGTCACGTGACGACGGGGTATGGGCGAAGAAATATTTTAATTTTATTATTTTGGACGGTCCGTGGTCGTTTTATGCGGTGGTAAATCAGGGTTTCGCGTTGGGTGAGATCAGAGGGGTTGAATCACGGAGAATGGAGCTGGAGGGGAAGGCATAAGGAGAAACGGAGTGCAGAACATGTCGGTTGCGATCATACCAGCACTAAAGCACCGAATCCCATCAGAACTCCGAAGTAAAGTGTGCTTGGGCGAGAGTAGTACTAGGATGGGTGACCTCCTGGGAAGTCCTCGTGTTGCATCCCTATTTTTTTTATTGCGTCACGCGACGACGGGGTATGGGCGAAGAAATATTTTAATTTTATTGTTTTGGATGGTCCGTGGTCGTTTTATGCGGTGGTAAATCGGGGTTTCGCGTTGGGTCAGCTCAGAGGGGTTGAATCACGGAGAATGGAGCTGGAGGGGAAGGCATAAGGAGAAACGGAGTGCAGAACATGTCGGATGCGATCATACCAGCACTAAAGCACCGGATCCCATCAGAACTCCGAAGTTAAGCGTGCTTGGGAGAGAGTAGTACTAGGATTGGTGACCTCCTGGGAAGTCCCGAAGTTAAGCGTTCTTGGGCGAGAGTAGTACTAGGATGGGTGACCTCCTGGGAAGTCCTCGTGTTGCATCCCTCTTTTTTTATTGCGTCACGCGACGACGGGGTATGGGCGAAGAAATATTTCAATTTTATTGTTTTGGACGGTCCGTGGTCGTTTTATGCCGTGGTAAATCGGGGTTTCGCGTTGGGTGAGCTCAGAGGGGTTGAATCACGGAGAATGGAGCTGGAGGGGAAGGCATAAGGAGAAACGGAGTGCAGAACATGTCGGATGCGATCATACCAGCACTAAAGCACCGGATCCCATCAGAACTCCGAAGTTAAGCTTGCTTGGGCGAGAGTAGTACTAGGATGGGTGACCTCCTGGGAAGTCCTCGTGTTGCATCCCTCTTTTTTTATTGCGTCACGCGACGACGGGGTATGGGCGAAGAAATATTTTAATTTTATTGTTTTGGACGGTCCGTGGTCGTTTTATGCGGTGGTAAATCAGGGTTTCGCGTTGGGTGAGCTCAGAGGGGTTGAATCACGGAGAATGGAGCTGGAGGGGAAGGCATAAGGAGAAACGGAGTGCAGAACATGTCGGTTGCGATCATACCAGCACTAAAGCACCGAATCCCATCAGAACTCTGAAGTTAAGCGTGCTTGGGCGAGAGTAGTACTAGGATGGGTGACCTTCTGGGAAGTCCTCGTGTTGCATCCCTCTTTTTTTATTGCATCACGCGACGACGGGGTATGGGCGAAGAAATATTTTAATTTTATTGTTTTGGACGGTCCGTGGTCGTTTTATGCGGTGGTAAATCGGGGTTTCGCGTTGGGTGTGCTCAGAGGGGTTGAATCACGGAGAATGAAGCTGGAGGGGAAGGCATAAGGAGAACGGAGTGCAGAACATGTCGGATGCGATCGTACCAACACTAAAGCACTGGATCCCATCAGAACTCCGAAGTTAAGCGTGCTTGGCCGAGAGTAGTACTAGGATGGGTGACCTCCTGGGAAGTCCTCGTGTTGCATCCCTCTTTTTTTATTGCGTCACGCGACGACGGGGTATGGGCGAAAAAATATTTTAATTTTATTGTTTTGGACGGTCCGTGGTCGTTTTATGCGGTGGTAAATCGGGGTTTCGCGTTGGGTGAGCTCAGAGGGGTTGAATCACGGAGAATGGAGCTGGAGGGGAAGGCATAAGGAGAAACGGAGTGCAGAACATGTCGGATGCGATCATACCAGCACTAAATCACCGGATCCCATCAGAACTCCGAAGTTAAGCGTGCTTGGCCGAGAGTAGTACTAGGATGGGTGACCTCCTGGGAAGTCCCGAAGTTAAGCGTGCTTGGGCGAGAGTAGTACTAGGATGGGTGACCTCCTGGGAAGTCCTCGTGTTGCATCCCTCTTTTTTTTATGCGTCACGCGACGACGGGGTATGGGCGAAGAAATATTTTAATTTTATTGTTTTGGACGGTCCGTGGTCGTTTTATGCCGTGGTAAATCGGGGTTTCGCGTTGGTTGAGCTCAGAGGGGTTGAATCACGGAGAATGGAGCTGGAGGAGAAGGCATAAGGAGAAACGGAGTGCAGAACATGTCGGATGCGATCATGCCAGCACTAAAGCACCGGATCCCATCAGAACTCCAGAGTTAAGCGTGCTTGGGAGAGAGTAGTACTAGGATGGGTGACCTTCTGGCAAGTCCTCGTGTTGGATCCCTCTTTTTTTATTGCGTCACGCGACGACGGGGTATGGGCGAAGAAATATTTTAATTTTATTGTTTTGGACGGTCCGTGGTCGTTTTATGCGGTGGTAAATCGGGGTTTCGCGTTGGGTGTGCTCAGAGGGGTTGAATCACGGAGAATGCAGCTGGAGGGGAAGGCATAAGGAGAACGGAGTGCAGAACATGTCGGATGCGATCATACCAGCACTAAAGCACCGGATCCCATCCGAACTTCGAAGTTAAGCGTGCTTGGGCGAGAGTAGTACTAGGATGGGTGACCTCCTGGGAAGTCCTCGTGTTGCATCCCTCTTTTTTTTTATTGCGTCACGCGACAACGGGGTATGGGCGAAGAAATATTTTAATTTTATTGTTTTGGACGGTCCGTGGTCGTTTTATGCGGTGGTGAATCGGGGTTTCGCGTTGGGTGAGCTCAGAGGGGTTGAATCACGGAGAATGGAGCTGGAGGGGAAGGCATAAGGAGAAACGGAGTGCAGAACATGTCGGATGCGATCATACCAGCACTAAAGCACCGGATCCCATCAGAACTCCGAAGTTAAGCGCGCTTGGGCGAGAGTAGTACTAGGATGGGTGTGACCTCCTGGGAAGTCCTCGTGTTGCATCCCTCTTTTTTTTTATTGCGTCACGCGACGAAGGGGTATGGGCGAAGAAATATTTTAATTTTATTGTTTTGGACGGTCCGTGGTCGTTTTATGCGGTGGTAAATCGGGGTTTCGCGTTGGGTGAGCTCAGAGGGGTTGAATCACGGAGAATGGAGCTGGAGGGGAAGGCATAAGGAGAAACGGAGTGCAGAATATGTCGGATGCGATCATACCAGCACTAAAGCACCGGATCCCATCAGAACTCCGAAGTTAAGCATGCTTGGGAGAGAGTAGTAGTAGGATGGGTGACCTCCTGGGAAGTCCCGAAGTTAAGCGTGCTTGGGCGAGAGTAGTACTAGGATGGGTGACCTCCTGGGAAGTCCTCGTGTTGCATCCCTCTTTTTTTATTGCGTCACGCGACGACGGGGTATGGGCGAAGAAATATTTTAATTTTATTGTTTTGGACGGTCTGTGGTCGTTTTATGCCGTGGTAAATCGGGGTTTCGCGTTGGGTGAGCTCAGAGGGGTTGAATCACGGAGAATGGAGCTGGAGGGGAAGGCATAAGGAGAAACGGAGTGCAGAATATGTCGGATGCGATCATACCAGCAGTAAAGCACCGGATCCCATCAGAACTCCGGAGTTAAGCGTGCTTGGGCGAGAGTAGTACTAGGATGGGTGACCTCCTGGGAAGTCCTCGTGTTGCATCCCTCTTTTTTTTATGCGTCACGCGACGACGGGGTATGGGCGAAGAAATATTTTAATTTTATTGTTTTGGACGGTCCGTGGTCGTTTTATGCCGTGGTAAATCGGGGTTTCGCGTTGGTTGAGCTCAGAGGGGTTGAATCACGGAGAATGGAGCTGGAGGAGAAGGCATAAGGAGAAACGGAGTGCAGAACATGTCGGATGCGATCATGCCAGCACTAAAGCACCGGATCCCATCAGAACTCCAGAGTTAAGCGTGCTTGGGAGAGAGTAGTACTAGGATGGGTGACCTTCTGGCAAGTCCTCGTGTTGGATCCCTCTTTTTTTATTGCGTCACGCGACGACGGGGTATGGGCGAAGAAATATTTTAATTTTATTGTTTTGGACGGTCCGTGGTCGTTTTATGCGGTGGTAAATCGGGGTTTCGCGTTGGGTGTGCTCAGAGGGGTTGAATCACGGAGAATGCAGCTGGAGGGGAAGGCATAAGGAGAACGGAGTGCAGAACATGTCGGATGCGATCATACCAGCACTAAAGCACCGGATCCCATCCGAACTTCGAAGTTAAGCGTGCTTGGGCGAGAGTAGTACTAGGATGGGTGACCTCCTGGGAAGTCCTCGTGTTGCATCCCTCTTTTTTTTTATTGCGTCACGCGACAACGGGGTATGGGCGAAGAAATATTTTAATTTTATTGTTTTGGACGGTCCGTGGTCGTTTTATGCGGTGGTGAATCGGGGTTTCGCGTTGGGTGAGCTCAGAGGGGTTGAATCACGGAGAATGGAGCTGGAGGGGAAGGCATAAGGAGAAACGGAGTGCAGAACATGTCGGATGCGATCATACCAGCACTAAAGCACCGGATCCCATCAGAACTCCGAAGTTAAGCGCGCTTGGGCGAGAGTAGTACTAGGATGGGTGTGACCTCCTGGGAAGTCCTCGTGTTGCATCCCTCTTTTTTTTTATTGCGTCACGCGACGAAGGGGTATGGGCGAAGAAATATTTTAATTTTATTGTTTTGGACGGTCCGTGGTCGTTTTATGCGGTGGTAAATCGGGGTTTCGCGTTGGGTGAGCTCAGAGGGGTTGAATCACGGAGAATGGAGCTGGAGGGGAAGGCATAAGGAGAAACGGAGTGCAGAATATGTTGGATGCGATCATACCAGCACTAAAGCACCGGATCCCATCAGAACTCCGAAGTTAAGCATGCTTGGGAGAGAGTAGTAGTAGGATGGGTGACCTCCTGGGAAGTCCCGAAGTTAAGCGTGCTTGGGCGAGAGTAGTACTAGGATGGGTGACCTCCTGCGAAGTCCTCGTGTTGCATCCCTCTTTTTTTATTGCGTCACGCGACGACGGGGTATGGGCGAAGAAATATTTTAATTTTATTGTTTTGGACGGTCTGTGGTCGTTTTATGCCGTGGTAAATCGGGGTTTCGCGTTGGGTGAGCTCAGAGGGGTTGAATCACGGAGAATGGAGCTGGAGGGGAAGGCATAAGGAGAAACGGAGTGCAGAATATGTCGGATGCGATCATACCAGCACTAAAGCACCGGATCCCATCAGAACTCCGAAGTTAAGCATGCTTGGGAGAGAGTAGTAGTAGGATGGGTGACCTCCTGGGAAGTCCCGAAGTTAAGCGTGCTTGGGCGAGAGTAGTACTAGGATGGGTGACCTCCTGGGAAGTCCTCGTGTTGCATCCCTCTTTTTTTATTGCGTCACGCGACGACGGGGTATGGGCGAAGAAATATTTTAATTTTATTGTTTTGGACGGTCTGTGGTCGTTTTATGCCGTGGTAAATCGGGGTTTCGCGTTGGGTGAGCTCAGAGGGGTTGAATCACGGAGAATGGAGCTGGAGGGGAAGGCATAAGGAGAAACGGAGTGCAAAACATGTTGGATGTGATCATACCAGCAGTAAAGCACCGGATCCCATCAGAACTCCGGAGTTAAGCGTGCTTGGGCGAGAGTAGTACTAGGATGGGTGACCTCCTGGGAAGTCCTTGTGATGCATCCCTCTTTTTTTTATTGCGTCACGTGACGACGGGGTATGGGCGAAGAAATATTTTAATTTTATTGTTTTGGACGGTCCGTGGTCGTTTTATGCCGTGGTAAATCGGGGTTTCGCGTTGGGTGAGCTCAGAGGGGTTGAATCACGGAGAATGGAGCTGGAGGGGAAGGCATAAGGAGAAACGAAGTGCAGAACATGTCGGATGCGATCATACCTGACCTCATGGGAAGTCCTTGTGATGCATCCCTCTTTTTTTTATTGCGTCACGTGACGACGGGGTATGGACGAAGAAATATTTTAATTTTATTGTTTTGGACGGTCCGTGGTCGTTTTATGCCGTGGTAAATCGGGGTTTCGTGTTGGGTGAGCTCAGAGGGGTTGAATCACGGAGAATGGAGCTGGAGGGGAAGGCATAAGGAGAAACGGAGTGCAGAACATGTCGGATGCGATCATACCAGCACTAAAGCACCGGATGCCATCAGAACTCCGAAGTTAAGCGTGCTTGGGCGAGAGTAGTACTAGGATGGGTGACCTCCTGGGAAGTCCTCGTGTTTCATCCCTCTTTTTTTATTGCCTCACGCGACAACGGGGTATGGGCGAAGAAATATTTTAATTTTATTGTTTTGGACGGTCCGTGGTCGTTTTATGCGGTGGTAACGCGTTGGGTGAGCTCAGAGAGGTTGAATCACGGAGAATGGAGCTGGAGGGGAAGGCATAAGGAGAAACGGAGTGCAGAACATGTCGGATGCGATCATACCAGCACTAAATCACCGGATCCCATCAGAACTCCGAAGTTAAGCGTGCTTGGCCGAGAGTAGTACTAGGATGGGTGACCTCCTGGGAAGGCATAAGGAGAAACGGAGTGCAGAACATGTCGGATGCGATCATGCCAGCACTAAAGCACCGGATCCCATCAGAACTCCAGAGTTAAGCGTGCTTGGGAGAGAGTAGTACTAGGATGGGTGACCTTCTGGCAAGTCCTCGTGTTGGATCCCTCTTTTTTTATTGCGTCACGCGACGACGGGGTATGGGCGAAGAAATATTTTAATTTTATTGTTTTGGACGGTCCGTGGTCGTTTTATGCGGTGGTAAATCGGGGTTTCGCGTTGGGTGTGCTCAGAGGGGTTGAATCACGGAGAATGCAGCTGGAGGGGAAGGCATAAGGAGAACGGAGTGCAGAACATGTCGGATGCGATCATACCAGCACTAAAGCACCGGATCCCATCCGAACTTCGAAGTTAAGCGTGCTTGGGCGAGAGTAGTACTAGGATGGGTGACCTCCTGGGAAGTCCTCGTGTTGCATCCCTCTTTTTTTTTATTGCGTCACGCGACAACGGGGTATGGGCGAAGAAATATTTTAATTTTATTGTTTTGGACGGTCCGTGGTCGTTTTATGCGGTGGTGAATCGGGGTTTCGCGTTGGGTGAGCTCAGAGGGGTTGAATCACGGAGAATGGAGCTGGAGGGGAAGGCATAAGGAGAAACGGAGTGCAGAACATGTCGGATGCGATCATACCAGCACTAAAGCACCGGATCCCATCAGAACTCCGAAGTTAAGCGCGCTTGGGCGAGAGTAGTACTAGGATGGGTGTGACCTCCTGGAAAGTCCTCGTGTTGCATCCCTCTTTTTTTTTATTGCGTCACGCGACGAAGGGGTATGGGCGAAGAAATATTTTAATTTTATTGTTTTGGACGGTCCGTGGTCGTTTTATGCGGTGGTAAATCGGGGTTTCGCGTTGGGTGAGCTCAGAGGGGTTGAATCACGGAGAATGGAGCTGGAGGGGAAGGCATAAGGAGAAACGGAGTGCAGAATATGTCGGATGCGATCATACCAGCACTAAAGCACCGGATCCCATCAGAACTCCGAAGTTAAGCATGCTTGGGAGAGAGTAGTAGTAGGATGGGTGACCTCCTGGGAAGTCCCGAAGTTAAGCGTGCTTGGGCGAGAGTAGTACTAGGATGGGTGACCTCCTGGGAAGTCCTCGTGTTGCATCCCTCTTTTTTTATTGCGTCACGCGACGACGGGGTATGGGCGAAGAAATATTTTAATTTTATTGTTTTGGACGGTCTGTGGTCGTTTTATGCCGTGGTAAATCGGGGTTTCGCGTTGGGTGAGCTCAGAGGGGTTGAATCACGGAGAATGGAGCTGGAGGGGAAGGCATAAGGAGAAACGGAGTGCAGAATATGTCGGATGCGATCATACCAGCACTAAAGCACCGGATCCCATCAGAACTCCGAAGTTAAGCATGCTTGGGAGAGAGTAGTAGTAGGATGGGTGACCTCCTGGGAAGTCCCGAAGTTAAGCGTGCTTGGGCGAGAGTAGTACTAGGATGGGTGACCTCCTGGGAAGTCCTCGTGTTGCATCCCTCTTTTTTTATTGCGTCACGCGACGACGGGGTATGGGCGAAGAAATATTTTAATTTTATTGTTTTGGACGGTCTGTGGTCGTTTTATGCCGTGGTAAATCGGGGTTTCGCGTTGGGTGAGCTCAGAGGGGTTGAATCACGGAGAATGGAGCTGGAGGGGAAGGCATAAGGAGAAACGGAGTGCAAAACATGTTGGATGTGATCATACCAGCAGTAAAGCACCGGATCCCATCAGAACTCCGGAGTTAAGCGTGCTTGGGCGAGAGTAGTACTAGGATGGGTGACCTCCTGGGAAGTCCTTGTGATGCATCCCTCTTTTTTTTATTGCGTCACGTGACGACGGGGTATGGGCGAAGAAATATTTTAATTTTATTGTTTTGGACGGTCCGTGGTCGTTTTATGCCGTGGTAAATCGGGGTTTCGCGTTGGGTGAGCTCAGAGGGGTTGAATCACGGAGAATGGAGCTGGAGGGGAAGGCATAAGGAGAAACGAAGTGCAGAACATGTCGGATGCGATCATACCTGACCTCCTGGGAAGTCCTTGTGATGCATCCCTCTTTTTTTTATTGCGTCACGTGACGACGGGGTATGGACGAAGAAATATTTTAATTTTATTGTTTTGGACGGTCCGTGGTCGTTTTATGCCGTGGTAAATCGGGGTTTCGTGTTGGGTGAGCTCAGAGGGGTTGAATCACGGAGAATGGAGCTGGAGGGGAAGGCATAAGGAGAAACGGAGTGCAGAACATGTCGGATGCGATCATACCAGCACTAAAGCACCGGATGCCATCAGAACTCCGAAGTTAAGCGTGCTTGGGCGAGAGTAGTACTAGGATGGGTGACCTCCTGGGAAGTCCTCGTGTTTCATCCCTCTTTTTTTATTGCCTCACGCGACGACGGGGTATGGGCGAAGAAATATTTTAATTTTATTGTTTTGGACGGTCCGTGGTCGTTTTATGCGGTGGTAACGCGTTGGGTGAGCTCAGAGAGGTTGAATCACGGAGAATGGAGCTGGAGGGGAAGGCATAAGGAGAAACGGAGTGCAGAACATGTCGGATGCGATCATACCAGCACTAAATCACCGGATCCCATCAGAACTCCGAAGTTAAGCGTGCTTGGCCGAGAGTAGTACTAGGATGGGTGACCTCCTGGGAAGTCCCGGAGTTAAGCGTGCTTGGGCGAGAGTAGTACTAGGATGGGTGACCTCCTGGGAAGTCCTCGTGTTGCATCCCTCTTTTTTTTATTGCGTCACGCGACGACGGGGTATGGGCGAAGAAATATTTTAATTTTATTGTTTTGGACGGTCCGTGGTCGTTTTATGCCGTGGTAAATCGGGGTTTCGCGTTGGGTGAGCTCAGAGGGGTTGAATCACGGAGAATGGAGCTGGAGGAGAAGGTTAAAGGAGAAACGGAGTGCAGAACATGTCGGATGCGATCATGCCAGCACTAAAGCACCGGATCCCATCAGAACTCCAGAGTTAAGCGTGCTTGGGCGAGAGTAGTACTAGGATGGGTGACCTTCTGGCAAGTCCTCGTGTTGCATCCCTCTTTTTTTATTGCGTCACGCGACGACGGGGTATGGGCGAAGAAATATTTTAATTTTATTGTTTTGGACGGTCCGTGGTCGTTTTATGCGGTGGTAAATTGGGGTTTCGCGTTGGGTGTGCTCAGAGGGGTTGAATCAAGGAGAATGAAGCTGGAGGGGAAGGCATAAGGAGAACGGAGTGCAGAACATGTCTGATGCGATCATACCAGCACTAAAGCACCGGATCCCATCAGAACTTCGAAGTTAAGCGTGCTTGGGCGAGAGTAGTACTAGGATGGGTGACCTCCTGGGAAGTCCTCGTGTTGCATCCCTCTTTTTTTTATTGCGTCACGCGACGACGGGGTATGGGCGAAGAAATATTTTAATTTTATTGTTTTGGACGGTCCGTGGTCGTTTTATGCGGTGGTGAATCGGGGTTTCGCGTTGGGTGAGCTCAGAGGGGTTGAATCACGGAGAATGGAGCTGGAGGGGAAGGCATAAGGAGAAACGGAGTGCAGAACATGTCGGATGCGATCATACCAGCACTAAAGCACCGGATCCCATCAGAACTCCAAAGTTAAGCGCGCTTGGGCGAGAGTAGTACTAGGATGGGTGTGACCTCCTGGAAAGTCCTCGTGTTGCATCCCTCTTTTTTTGTATTGCGTCACGCGACGACGGGGTATGGGCGAAGAAACATTTTAATTTTATTGTTTTGGACGGTCCGTGGTCGTTTTATGCGGTGGTAAATCGGGGTTTCGCGTTGGGTGATCTCAGAGGGGTTGAATCACGGAGAATGGAGCTGGAGGGGAAGGCATAAGGAGAAACGGAGTGCAGAACATGTCGGATGCGATCATACCAGCACTAAAGCACCGGATCCCATCAGAACTCCGAAGTTAAGCATGCTTGGGAAAGAGTAGTACTAGGATGGGTGACCTCCTGGGAAGTCCCGAAGTTAAGCGTGCTTGGGCGAGAGTAGTACTAGGATGGGTGACCTCCTGGGAAGTCCTCGTGTTGCATCCCTCTTTTTTTTATTGCGTCACGCGACGACAGGGTATGGGCGAAGAAATATTTTAATTTTATTGTTTTGGACGGTCTGTGGTCGTTTTATGCCGTGGTAAATCGGGGTTTCGCGTTGGGTGAGCTCAGAGGGGTTGAATCACGGAGAATGGAGCTGGAGGGGAAGGCATAAGGAGAAACGGAGTGCAAAACATGTTGGATGCGATCATACCAGCAGTAAAGCACCGGATCCCATCAGAACTCTGGAGTTAAGCGTGCTTGGGCGAGAGTAGTACTAGGATGGGTGACCTCCTGGGAAGTCCTTGTGATGCATCCCTCTTTTTTTTATTGCGTCACGTGACGACGGGGTATGGGCGAAGAAATATTTTAATTTTATTGTTTTGGACGGTCCGTGGTCGCTTTATGCCATGGTAAATCGGGGTTTCGCGTTGGGTGAGCTCAGAGGGGTTGAATCACGGAGAATGGAGCTGGAGGGGAAGGCATAACGAGAAACGGAGTGTAGAACATGTCGGATGCGATCATACCAGCACTAAAGCACCGGATCCCATCAGAACTCCGAAGTTAAGCGTGCTTGGCCGAGAGTAGTAGTAGAATGGGTGACCTCCTGGGAAGTCCTCGTGTTGCATCCCTCTTTTTTTATTGCGTCACGCGACGACGGGGTATGGGCGAAGAAATATTTTAATTTTATTGTTTTGGACGGTCTGTGGTCGTTTTATGCCGTGGTAAATCGGGGTTTCGCGTTGGGTGAGCTCAGAGGGGTTGAATCACGGAAAATGGAGTTGGAGGGGAAGGCATAAGGAGAAACGGAGTGCAAAAGATGTCGGATGCGATCATACCAACACTAAAGCACTGGATCCCATCAGAACTCCGAAGTTAAGCGTGCTTGGCCGAGAGTAGTACTAGGATGGGTGACCTCCTGGGAAGTCCTCGTGTTGCATCCCTCTTTTTCTATTGCGTCACGCGACGACGGGGTATGGGCGAAAAAATATTTTAATTTTATTGTTTTGGACGGTCCGTGGTCGTTTTATGCGGTGGTAAATCGGGGTTTCGCGTTGGATGAGCTCAGAGGGGTTGAATCACGGAGAATGGAGCTGGAGGGGAAGGCATAAGGAGAAACGGAGTGCAGAACATGTCGGATGCGATCATACCAGCACTAAATCATCGGATCCCATCAGAACTCCGAAGTTAAGCGTGCTTGGCCGAGAGTAGTACTAGGATGGGTGACCTCCTGGGAAGTCCCGGAGTTAAGCGTGCTTGGGCGAGAGTAGTACTAGGATGGGTGACCTCCTGGGAAGTCCTCGTGTTGCATCCCTCTTTTTTTATTGCGTCACGCGACGACGGGGTATGGGCGAAGAAATATTTTAATTTTATTGTTTTGGACGGTCCGTGGTCGTTTTATGCCGTGGTAAATCGGGGTTTCGCGTTGGGTGAGCTCAGAGGGGTTGAATCACGGAGAATGGAGCTGGAGGAGAAGGCATAAGGAGAAACGGAGTGCAGAACATGTCGGATGCGATCATGCCAGCACTAAAGCACCGGATCCCATCAGAACTCCAGAGTTAAGCGTGCTTGGGCGAGAGTAGTACTAGGATGGGTGACCTTCTGGCAAGTCCTCGTGTTGCATCCCTCTTTTTTTATTGCGTCACGCGACGACGGGGTATGGGCGAAGAAATATTTTAATTTTATTGTTTTGGACGGTCCGTGGTCGTTTTATGCGGTGGTAAATTGGGGTTTCGCGTTGGGTGTGCTCAGAGGGGTTGAATCAAGGAGAATGAAGCTGGAGGGGAAGGCATAAGGAGAACGGAGTGCAGCACATGTCTGATGCGATCATACCAGCACTAAAGCACCGGATCCCATCAGAACTTCGAAGTTAAGCGTGCTTGGGCGAGAGTAGTACTAGGATGGGTGACCTCCTGGGAAGTCCTCGTGTTGCATCCCTCTTTTTTTTATTGCGTCACGCGACGACGGGGTATGGGCGAAGAAATATTTTAATTTTATTGTTTTGGACGGTCCGTGGTCGTTTTATGCGGTGGTGAATCGGGGTTTCGCGTTGGGTGAGCTCAGAGGGGTTGGATCACGGAGAATGGAGCTGGAGGGGAAGGCATAAGGAGAAACGGAGTGCAGAACATGTCGGATGCGATCATACCAGCACTAAAGCACCGGATCCCATCAGAACTCCAAAGTTAAGCGCGCTTGGGCGAGAGTAGTACTAGGATGGGTGTGACCTCCTGGAAAGTCCTCGTGTTGCATCCCTCTTTTTTTGTATTGCGTCACGCGACGACGGGGTATGGGCGAAGAAATATTTTAATTTTATTGTTTTGGACGGTCCGTGGTCGTTTTATGCGGTGGTAAATCGGGGTTTCGCGTTGGGTGAGCTCAGAGGGGTTGCATCACGGAGAATGGAGCTGGAGGGGAAGGCATAAGGAGAAACGGAGTGCAGAACATGTCGGATGCGATCATACCAGCACTAAAGCACCGGATCCCATCAGAACTCCGAAGTTAAGCATGCTTGGGAGAGAGTAGTACTAGGATGGGTGACCTCCTGGGAAGTCCCGAAGTTAAGCGTGCTTGGGCGAGAGTAGTACTAGGATGGGTGACCTCCTGGGAAGTCCTCGTGTTGCATCCCTCTTTTTTTTATTGCGTCACGCGACGACGGGGTATGGGCGAAGAAATATTTTAATTTTATTGTTTTGGACGGTCTGTGGTCGTTTTATGCCGTGGTAAATCGGGGTTTCGCGTTGGGTGAGCTCAGAGGGGTTGAATCACGGAGAATGGAGCTGGAGGGGAAGGCATAAGGAGAAACGGAGTGCAAAACATGTTGGATGCGATCATACCAGCAGTAAAGCACCGGATCCCATCAGAACTCTGGAGTTAAGCGTGCTTGGGCGAGAGTAGTACTAGGATGGGTGACCTCCTGGGAAGTCCTTGTGATGCATCCCTCTTTTTTTTATTGCGTCACGTGACGACGGGGTATGGGCGAAGAAATATTTTAATTTTATTGTTTTGGACGGTCCGTGGTCGTTTTATGCCGTGGTAAATCGGGGTTTCGCGTTGGGTGAGCTCAGAGGGGTTGAATCACGGAGAATGGAGCTGGAGGGGAAGGCATAACGAGAAACGGAGTGCAGAACATGTCGGATGCGATCATACCAGCACTAAAGCACCGGATCCCATCAGAACTCCGAAGTTAAGCGTGCTTGGCCGAGAGTAGTACTAGAATGGGTGACCTCCTGGGAAGTCCTCGTGTTGCATCCCTCTTTTTTTATTGCGTCACGCGACGACGGGGTATGGGCGAAGGAATATTTTAATTTTATTGTTTTGGACGGTCTGTGGTCGTTTTATGCCGTGGTAAATCGGGGTTTCGCTTTGGGTGAGCTCAGAGGGGTTGAATCACGGAGAATGGAGTTGGAGGGGAAGGCATAAGGAGAAACGGAGTGCAGAAGATGTCGGATGCGATCATACCAACACTAAAGCACTGGATCCCATTAGAACTCTGAAGTTAAGCGTGCTTGGCCGAGAGTAGTACTAGGATGGGTGACCTCCTGGGAAGTCCTCGTGTTGCATCCCTCTTTTTTTTTTATTGCGTCACGCGACGACGGGGTATGGGCGAAAAAATATTTTAATTTTATTGTTTTGGACGGTCCGTGGTCGTTTTATGCGGTGGTAAATCGGGGTTTCGCGTTGGGTGAGCTCAGAGGGGTTGAATCACGGAGAATGGAGCTGGAGGGGAAGGCATAAGGAGAAACGGAGTGCAGAACATGTCGGATGCGATCATACCAGCACTAAATCACCGGATCCCATCAGAACTCCGAAGTTAAGCGTGCTTGGACGAGAGTAGTACTAGGATGGGTGACCTCCTGGGAAGTCCCGAAGTTAAGCGTGCTTGGGCGAGAGTAGTACTAGGATGGGTGACCTCCTGGGAAGTCCTCGTGTTGCATCCCTCTTTTTTTTATTGCGTCACGCGACGACGGGGTATGGGCGAAGAAATATTTTAATTTTATTGTTTTGGACGGTCCGTGGTCGTTTTATGCCGTGGTAAATCGGGGTTTTGCGTTGGTTGAGCTCAGAGGGGTTGAATCACGGAGAATGGAGCTGGAGGAGAAGGCATAAGGAGAAACGGAGTGCAGAACATGTCGGATGCGATCATGCCAGCACTAAAGCACCGGATCCCATCAGAACTCCAGAGTTAAGCGTGCTTGGGCGAGAGTAGTACTAGGATGGGTGACCTTCTGGCAAGTCCTCGTGTTGCATCCCTCTTTTTTTATTGCGTCACGCGACGACGGGGTATGGGCGAAGAAATATTTTAATTTTATTGTTTTGGACGGTTCGTGGTCGTTTTATGCGGTGGTAAATCGGGGTTTCGCGTTGGGTGTGCTCAGAGGGGTTGAATCACGGAGAATGAAGCTGGAGGGGAAGGCATAAGGAGAACGGAGTGCAGAACATGTCGGATGCGATCATACCAGCACTAAAGCACCGGATCCCATCCGAACTTCGAAGTTAAGCGTGCTTGGGCGAGAGTAGTACTAGGATGGGTGACCTCCTGGGAAGTCCTCGTGTTGCATCCCTCTTTTTTTTATTGCGTCACGCGACGACGGGGTATGGGCGAAGAAATATTTTAATTTTATTGTTTTGGACGGCCCGTGGTCGTTTTATGCGGTGGTGAATCGGGGTTTCGCGTTGGGTGAGCTCAGAGGGGTTGAATCACGGAGAATGGAGCTGGAGGGGAAGGCATAAGGAGAAACGGAGTGCAGAACATGTCGGATGCGATCATACCAGCACTAAAGCACCGGATCCCATCAGAACTCCGAAGTTAAGCGCGCTTGGGCGAGAGTAGTACTAGGATGGGTGTGACCTCCTGGGAAGTCCTCGTGTTGCATCCCTCTTTTTTTTATTGCGTCACGCGACGACGGGGTATGGGCGAAAAAATATTTTAATTTTATTGTTTTGGACGGTCCGTGGTCGTTTTATGCGGTGGTAAATCGGGGTTTCGCGTTGGGTGAGCTCAGAGGGGTTGAATCACGGAGAATGGAGCTGGAGGGGAAGGCATAAGGAGAAACGGAGTGCAGAACATGTCGGATGCGATCATACCAGCACTAAATCACCGGATCCCATCAGAACTCCGAAGTTAAGCGTGCTTGGCCGAGAGTAGTACTAGGATGGGTGACCTCCTGGGAAGTCCCGAAGTTAAGCGTGCTTGGGCGAGAGTAGTACTAGGATGGGTGACCTCCTGGGAAGTCCTCGTGTTGCATCCCTCTTTTTTTTATTGCGTCACGCGACGACGGGGTATGGGCGAAGAAATATTTTAATTTTATTGTTTTGGACGGTCCGTGGTCGTTTTATGCCGTGGTAAATCGGGGTTTCGCGTTGGTTGAGCTCAGAGGGGTTGAATCACGGAGAATGGAGCTGGAGGAGAAGGCATAAGGAGAAACGGAGTGCAGAACATGTCGGATGCGATCATGCCAGCACTAAAGCACCGGATCCCATCAGAACTCCAGAGTTAAGCGTGCTTGGGCGAGAGTAGTACTAGGATGGGTGACCTTCTGGCAAGTCCTCGTGTTGCATCCCTCTTTTTTTATTGCGTCACGCGACGACGGGGTATGGGCGAAGAAATATTTTAATTTTATTGTTTTGGACGGTCCGTGGTCGTTTTATGCGGTGGTAAATCGGGGTTTCGCGTTGGGTGTGCTCAGAGGGGTTGAATCACGGAGAATGAAGCTGGAGGGGAAGGCATAAGGAGAACGGAGTGCAGAACATGTCGGATGCGATCATACCAGCACTAAAGCACCGGATCCCATCCGAACTTCGAAGTTAAGCGTGCTTGGGCGAGAGTAGTACTAGGATGGGTGACCTCCTGGGAAGTCCTCGTGTTGCATCCCTCTTTTTTTTATTGCGTCACGCGACGACGGGGTATGGGCGAAGAAATATTTTAATTTTATTGTTTTGGACGGTCCGTGGTCGTTTTATGCGGTGGTGAATCGGGGTTTCGCGTTGGGTGAGCTCAGAGGGGTTGAATCACGGAGAATGGAGCTGGAGGGGAAGGCATAAGGAGAAACGGAGTGCAGAACATGTCGGATGCGATCATACCAGCACTAAAGCACCGGATCCCATCAGAACTCCGAAGTTAAGCGCGCTTGGGCGAGAGTAGTACTAGGATGGGTGTGACCTCCTGGAAAGTCCTCGTGTTGCATCCCTCTTTTTTTTATTGCGTCACGCGACGACGGGGTATGGGCGAAGAAATATTTTAATTTTATTGTTTTGGACGGTCCGTGGTCGTTTTATGCCGTGGTAAATCGGGGTTTCGCGTTGGGTGAGCTCAGAGGGGTTGAATCACGGAGAATGGAGCTGGAGGAGAAGGCATCAGGAGAAACGGAGTGCAGAACATGTCGGATGCGATCATGCCAGCACTAAAGCACCGGATCCCATCAGAACTCCGAAGTTAAGCATGCTTGGGAGAGAGTAGTACTAGGATGGGTGACCTCCTGGGAAGTCCCGAAGTTAAGCGTGCTTGGGCGAGAGTAGTACTAGGATGGGTGACCTCCTGGGAAGTCCTCGTGTTGCATCCCTCTTTTTTTTATTGCGTCACGCGACGACGGGGTATGGGCGAAGAAATATTTTAATTTTATTGTTTTGGACGGTCTGTGGTCGTTTTATGCCGTGGTAAATCGGGGTTTCGCGTTGGGTGAGCTCAGAGGGGTTGAATCACGGAGAATGGAGCTGGAGGGGAAGGCATAAGGAGAAACCGAGTGCAAAACATGTTGGATGCGATCATACCAGCAGTAAAGCATCGGATCCCATCAGAACTCTGGAGTTAAGCGTGCTTGGGCGAGAGTAGTACTAGGATCGGTGACCTCCTGGGAAGTCCTTGTGATGCATCCCTTTTTTTTTATTGCGTCACGTGACGACGGGGTATGGGCGAAGAAATATTTTAATTTTATTGTTTTGGACGGTCCGTGGTCGTTTTATGCCGTGGTAAATCGGGGTTTCGCGTTGGGTGAGCTCAGAGGGGTTGAATCACGGAGAATGGAGCTGGAGGGGAAGGCATAACGAGAAACGGAGTGCAGAACATGTCGGATGCGATCATGCCAGCACTAAAGCACCGGATCCCATCAGAACTCCAGAGTTAAGCGTGCTTGGGCGAGAGTAGTACTAGGATGGGTGACCTTCTGGCAAGTCCTCGTGTTGCATCCCTCTTTTTTTTATTGCGTCACGCGACGACGGGGTATGGGCGAAGAAATATTTTAATTTTATTGTTTTGGACGGTCCGTGGTCGTTTTATGCCGTGGTAAATCGGGGTTTCGCGTTGGGTGAGCTCAGAGGGGTTGAATCACGGAGAATGGAGCTGGAGGAGAAGGCATAAGGAGAAACGGAGTGCAGAACATGTCGGATGCGATCATGCCAGCACTAAAGCACCGGATCCCATCAGAACTCCAGAGTTAAGCGTGCTTGGGCGAGAGTAGTACTAGGATGGGTGACCTTCTGGCAAGTCCTCGTGTTGCATCCCTCTTTTTTTATTGCGTCACGCGACGACGGGGTATGGGCGAAGAAATATTTTAATTTTATTGTTTTGGACGGTCCGTGGTCGTTTTATGCGGTGGTAAATTGGGGTTTCGCGTTGGGTGTGCTCAGAGGGGTTGAATCAAGGAGAATGAAGCTGGAGGGGAAGGCATAAGGAGAACGGAGTGCAGCACATGTCTGATGCGATCATACCAGCACTAAAGCACCGGATCCCATCAGAACTTCGAAGTTAAGCGTGCTTGGGCGAGAGTAGTACTAGGATGGGTGACCTCCTGGGAAGTCCTCGTGTTGCATCCCTCTTTTTTTTATTGCGTCACGCGACGACGGGGTATGGGCGAAGAAATATTTTAATTTTATTGTTTTGGACGGTCCGTGGTCGTTTTATGCGGTGGTGAATCGGGGTTTCGCGTTGGGTGAGCTCAGAGGGGTTGAATCACGGAGAATGGAGCTGGAGGGGAAGGCATAAGGAGAAACGGAGTGCAGAACATGTCGGATGCGATCATACCAGCACTAAAGCACCGGATCCCATCAGAACTCCAAAGTTAAGCGCGCTTGGGCGAGAGTAGTACTAGGATGGGTGTGACCTCCTGGAAAGTCCTCGTGTTGCATCCCTCTTTTTTTGTATTGCGTCACGCGACGACGGGGTATGGGCGAAGAAATATTTTAATTTTATTGTTTTGGACGGTCCGTGGTCGTTTTATGCGGTGGTAAATCGGGGTTTCGCGTTGGGTGAGCTCAGAGGGGTTGCATCACGGAGAATGGAGCTGGAGGGGAAGGCATAAGGAGAAACGGAGTGCAGAACATGTCGGATGCGATCATACCAGCACTAAAGCACCGGATCCCATCAGAACTCCGAAGTTAAGCATGCTTGGGAGAGAGTAGTACTAGGATGGGTGACCTCCTGGGAAGTCCCGAAGTTAAGCGTGCTTGGGCGAGAGTAGTACTAGGATGGGTGACCTCCTGGGAAGTCCTCGTGTTGCATCCCTCTTTTTTTTATTGCGTCACGCGACGACAGGGTATGGGCGAAGAAATATTTTAATTTTATTGTTTTGGACGGTCTGTGGTCGTTTTATGCCGTGGTAAATCGGGGTTTCGCGTTGGGTGAGCTCAGAGGGGTTGAATCACGGAGAATGGAGCTGGAGGGGAAGGCATAAGGAGAAACGGAGTGCAAAACATGTTGGATGCGATCATACCAGCAGTAAAGCACCGGATCCCATCAGAACTCTGGAGTTAAGCGTGCTTGGGCGAGAGTAGTACTAGGATGGGTGACCTCCTGGGAAGTCCTTGTGATGCATCCCTCTTTTTTTTTATTGCGTCACGTGACGACGGGGTATGGGCGAAGAAATATTTTAATTTTATTGTTTTGGACGGTCCGTGGTCGTTTTATGCCATGGTAAATCGGGGTTTCGCGTTGGGTGAGCTCAGAGGGGTTGAATCACGGAGAATGGAGCTGGAGGGGAAGGCATAACGAGAAACGGAGTGTAGAACATGTCGGATGCGATCATACCAGCACTAAAGCACCGGATCCCATCAGAACTCCGAAGTTAAGCGTGCTTGGCCGAGAGTAGTAGTAGAATGGGTGACCTCCTGGGAAGTCCTCGTGTTGCATCCCTCTTTTTTTATTGCGTCACGCGACGACGGGGTATGGGCGAAGAAATATTTTAATTTTATTGTTTTGGACGGTCTATGGTCGTTTTATGCCGTGGTAAATCGGGGGTTCGCGTTGGGTGAGCTCAGAGGGGTTGAATCACGGAGAATGGAGTTGGAGGGGAAGGCATAAGGAGAAACGGAGTGCAAAAGATGTCGGATGCGATCATACCAACACTAAAGCACTGGATCCCATCAGAACTCCGAAGTTAAGCGTGCTTGGCCGAGAGTAGTACTAGGATGGGTGACCTCCTGGGAAGTCCTCGTGTTGCATCCCTCTTTTTCTATTGCGTCACGCGACGACGGGGTATGGGCGAAAAAATATTTTAATTTTATTGTTTTGGACGGTCCGTGGTCGTTTTATGCGGTGGTAAATCGGGGTTTCGCGTTGGATGAGCTCAGAGGGGTTGAATCACGGAGAATGGAGCTGGAGGGGAAGGCATAAGGAGAAACGGAGTGCAGAACATGTCGGATGCGATCATACCAGCACTAAATCACCGGATCCCATCAGAACTCCGAAGTTAAGCGTGCTTGGCCGAGAGTAGTACTAGGATGGGTGACCTCCTGGGAAGTCTCGAAGTTAAGCGTGCTTGGGCGAGAGTAGTACTAGGATGGGTGACCTCCTGGGAAGTCCTCGTGTTGCATCCCTCTTTTTTTTATTGCGTCACGCGACGACGGGGTATGGGCGAAGAAATATTTTAATTTTATTGTTTTGGACGGTCCGTGGTCGTTTTATGCCGTGGTAAATCGGGGTTTCGCGTTGGTTGAGCTCAGAGGGGTTGAATCACGGAGAATGGAGCTGGAGGAGAAGGCATAAGGAGAAATGGAGTGCAGAACATGTCGGATGCGATCATGCCAGCACTAAAGCACCGGATCCCATCAGAACTCCAGAGTTAAGCGTGCTTGGGCGAGAGTAGTACTAGGATGGGTGACCTTCTGGCAAGTCCTCGTGTTGCATCCCTCTTTTTTTATTGCGTCACGCGACGACGGGGTATGGGCGAAGAAATATTTTAATTTTATTGTTTTGGACGGTCCGTGGTCGTTTTATGCGGTGGTAAATCGGGGTTTCGCGTTGGGTGTGCTCAAAGGGGTTGAATCACGGAGAATGAAGCTGGAGGGGAAGGCATAAGGAGAACGGAGTGCAGAACATGTCGGATGCGATCATACCAACACTAAAGCACCGGATCCCATCCGAACTTCGAAGTTAAGCGTGCTTGGGCGAGAGTAGTACTAGGATGGGTGACCTCCTGGGAAGTCCTCGTGTTGCATCCCTCTTTTTTTTATTGCGTCACGCGACGACGGGGTATGGGCGAAGAAATATTTTAATTTTATTGTTTTGGACGGTCCGTGGTCGTTTTATGCGGTGGTGAATCGGGGTTTCGCGTTGGGTGAGCTCAGAGGGGTTGAATCACGGAGAATGGAGCTGGAGGGGAAGGCATAAGGAGAAACAGAGTGCAGAACATGTCGGATGCGATCATACCAGCACTAAAGCACCGGATCCCATCAGAACTCCGAAGTTAAGCGCGCTTGGGCGAGAGTAGTACTAGGATGGGTGTGACCTCCTGGGAAGTCCTCGTGTTGCATCCCTCTTTTTTTTTATTGCGTCACGCGACGACGGGGTATGGGCGAAGAAATATTTTAATTTTATTGTTTTGGACGGTCCGTGGTCGTTTTATGCGGTGGTAAATCGGGGTTGCGCGTTGGGTGAGCTCAGAGGGGTTGAATCACGGAGAATGGAGCTGGAGGGGAAGGCATAAGGAGAAACGGAGTGCAGAACATGTCGGATGCGATCATACCAGCACTAAAGCACCGGATCCCATCAGAACTCCGAAGTTAAGCATGCTTGGGAGAGAGTAGTACTAGGATGGGTGACCTCCTGGGAAGTCCCGAAGTTAAGCGTGCTTGGGCGAGAGTAGTACTAGGATGGGTGACCTCCTGGGAAGTCCTCGTGTTGCATCCCTCTTTTTTTTATTGCGTCACGCGACGACGGGGTATGGGCGAAGAAATATTTTAATTTTATTGTTTTGGACGGTCTGTGGTCGTTTTATGCCGTGGTAAATCGGGGTTTCGCGTTGGGTGAGCTCAGAGGGGTTGAATCACGGAGAATGGAGCTGGAGGGGAAGGCATAAGGAGAAACGGAGTGCAAAACATGTTGGATGCGATCATACCAGCAGTAAAGCACCGGATCCCATCAGAACTCTGGAGTTAAGCGTGCTTGGGCGAGAGTAGTACTAGGATGGGTGACCTCCTGGGAAGTCCTCGTGTTGCATCCCTCTTTTTTTTATTGCGTCACGCGACGACGGGGTATGGGCGAAGAAATATTTTAATTTTATTGTTTTGGACGGTCCGTGGTCGTTTTATGCGGTGGTGAATCGGGGTTTCGCGTTGGGTGAGCTCAGAGGGGTTGAATCACGGAGAATGGAGCTGGAGGGGAAGGCATAAGGAGAAACGGAGTGCAGAACATGTCGGATGCGATCATACCAGCACTAAAGCACCGGATCCCATCAGAACTCCGAAGTTAAGCGCGCTTTGGCGAGAGTAGTACTAGGATGGGTGTGACCTCCTGGGAAGTCCTCGTGTTGCATCCCTCTTTTTTTTTATTGCGTCACGCGACGACGGGGTATGGGCGAAGAAATATTTTAATTTTATTGTTTTGGACGGTCCGTGGTCGTTTTATGCGGTGGTAAATCGGGGTTGCGCGTTGGGTGAGCTCAAAGGGGTTGAATCACGGAGAATGGAGCTGGAGGGGAAGGCATAAGGAGAAACGGAGTGCAGAACATGTCGGATGCGATCATACCAGCACTAAAGCACCGGATCCCATCAGAACTCCGAAGTTAAGCATGCTTGGGAGAGAGTAGTACTAGGATGGGTGACCTCCTGGGAAGTCCCGAAGTTAAGCGTGCTTGGGCGAGAGTAGTACTAGGATGGGTGACCTCCTGGGAAGTCCTCGTGTTGCATCCCTCTTTTTTTTATTGCGTCACGCGACGACGGGGTATGTGCGAAGAAATATTTTAATTTTATTGTTTTGGACGGTCTGTGGTCGTTTTATGCCGTGGTAAATCGGGGTTTCGCGTTGGGTGAGCTCAGAGGGGTTGAATCACGGAGAATGGAGCTGGAGGGGAAGGCATAAGGAGAAACGGAGTGCAAAACATGTTGGATGCGATCATACCAGCAGTAAAGCACCGGATCCCATCAGAACTCTGGAGTTAAGCGTGCTTGGGCGAGAGTAGTACTAGGATGGGTGACCTCCTGGGAAGTCCTTGTGATGCATCCCTCTTTTTTTTATTGCGTCACGTGACGACGGGGTATGGGCGAAGAAATATTTTAATTTTATTGTTTTGGACGGTCCGTGGTCGTTTTATGCCGTGGTAAATCGGGGTTTCGCGTTGGGTGAGCTCAGAGGGGTTGAATCACGGAGAATGGAGCTGGAGGGGAAGGCATAACGAGAAACGGAGTGCAGAACATGTCGGATGCGATCATACCAGCACTAAAGCACCGGATCCCATCAGAACTCCGAAGTTAAGCGTGCTTGGCCGAGAGTAGTACTAGAATGGGTGACCTCCTGGGAAGTCCTCGTGTTGCATCCCTCTTTTTTTATTGCGTCACGCGACGACGGGGTATGGGCGAAGGAATATTTTAATTTTATTGTTTTGGACGGTCTGTGGTCGTTTTATGCCGTGGTAAATCGGGGTTTCGCTTTGGGTGAGCTCAGAGGGGTTGAATCACGGAGAATGGAGTTGGAGGGGAAGGCATAAGGAGAAACGGAGTGCAGAAGATGTCGGATGCGATCATACCAACACTAAAGCACTGGATCCCATCAGAACTCCGAAGTTAAGCGTGCTTGGCCGAGAGTAGTACTAGGATGGGTGACCTCCTGGGAAGTCCTCGTGTTGCATCCCTCTTTTTTTTTTATTGCGTCACGCGACGACGGGGTATGGGCGAAAAAATATTTTAATTTTATTGTTTTGGACGGTCCGTGGTCGTTTTATGCGGTGGTAAATCGGGGTTTCGCGTTGGGTGAGCTCAGAGGGGTTGAATCACGGAGAATGGAGCTGGAGGGGAAGGCATAAGGAGAAACGGAGTGCAGAACATGTCGGATGCGATCATACCAGCACTAAATCACCGGATCCCATCAGAACTCCGAAGTTAAGCGTGCTTGGACGAGAGTAGTACTAGGATGGGTGACCTCCTGGGAAGTCCCGAAGTTAAGCGTGCTTGGGCGAGAGTAGTACTAGGATGGGTGACCTCCTGGGAAGTCCTCGTGTTGCATCCCTCTTTTTTTTATTGCGTCACGCGACGACGGGGTATGGGCGAAGAAATATTTTAATTTTATTGTTTTGGACGGTCCGTGGTCGTTTTATGCCGTGGTAAATCGGGGTTTTGCGTTGGTTGAGCTCAGAGGGGTTGAATCACGGAGAATGGAGCTGGAGGAGAAGGCATAAGGAGAAACGGAGTGCAGAACATGTCGGATGCGATCATGCCAGCACTAAAGCACCGGATCCCATCAGAACTCCAGAGTTAAGCGTGCTTGGGCGAGAGTAGTACTAGGATGGGTGACCTTCTGGCAAGTCCTCGTGTTGCATCCCTCTTTTTTTATTGCGTCACGCGACGACGGGGTATGGGCGAAGAAATATTTTAATTTTATTGTTTTGGACGGTTCGTGGTCGTTTTATGCGGTGGTAAATCGGGGTTTCGCGTTGGGTGTGCTCAGAGGGGTTGAATCACGGAGAATGAAGCTGGAGGGGAAGGCATAAGGAGAACGGAGTGCAGAACATGTCGGATGCGATCATACCAGCACTAAAGCACCGGATCCCATCCGAACTTCGAAGTTAAGCGTGCTTGGGCGAGAGTAGTACTAGGATGGGTGACCTCCTGGGAAGTCCTCGTGTTGCATCCCTCTTTTTTTTATTGCGTCACGCGACGACGGGGTATGGGCGAAGAAATATTTTAATTTTATTGTTTTGGACGGCCCGTGGTCGTTTTATGCGGTGGTGAATCGGGGTTTCGCGTTGGGTGAGCTCAGAGGGGTTGAATCACGGAGAATGGAGCTGGAGGGGAAGGCATAAGGAGAAACGGAGTGCAGAACATGTCGGATGCGATCATACCAGCACTAAAGCACCGGATCCCATCAGAACTCCGAAGTTAAGCGCGCTTGGGCGAGAGTAGTACTAGGATGGGTGTGACCTCCTGGGAAGTCCTCGTGTTGCATCCCTCTTTTTTTATTGCGTCACGCGACGACGGGGTATGGGCGAAAAAATATTTTAATTTTATTGTTTTGGACGGTCCGTGGTCGTTTTATGCGGTGGTAAATCGGGGTTTCGCGTTGGGTGAGCTCAGAGGGGTTGAATCACGGAGAATGGAGCTGGAGGGGAAGGCATAAGGAGAAACGGAGTGCAGAACATGTCGGATGCGATCATACCAGCACTAAATCACCGGATCCCATCAGAACTCCGAAGTTAAGCGTGCTTGGCCGAGAGTAGTACTAGGATGGGTGACCTCCTGGGAAGTCCCGAAGTTAAGCGTGCTTGGGCGAGAGTAGTACTAGGATGGGTGACCTCCTGGGAAGTCCTCGTGTTGCATCCCTCTTTTTTTTATTGCGTCACGCGACGACGGGGTATGGGCGAAGAAATATTTTAATTTTATTGTTTTGGACGGTCCGTGGTCGTTTTATGCCGTGGTAAATCGGGGTTTCGCGTTGGTTGAGCTCAGAGGGGTTGAATCACGGAGAATGGAGCTGGAGGAGAAGGCATAAGGAGAAACGGAGTGCAGAACATGTCGGATGCGATCATGCCAGCACTAAAGCACCGGATCCCATCAGAACTCCAGAGTTAAGCGTGCTTGGGCGAGAGTAGTACTAGGATGGGTGACCTTCTGGCAAGTCCTCGTGTTGCATCCCTCTTTTTTTATTGCGTCACGCGACGACGGGGTATGGGCGAAGAAATATTTTAATTTTATTGTTTTGGACGGTCCGTGGTCGTTTTATGCGGTGGTAAATCGGGGTTTCGCGTTGGGTGTGCTCAGAGGGGTTGAATCACGGAGAATGAAGCTGGAGGGGAAGGCATAAGGAGAACGGAGTGCAGAACATGTCGGATGCGATCATACCAGCACTAAAGCACCGGATCCCATCCGAACTTCGAAGTTAAGCGTGCTTGGGCGAGAGTAGTACTAGGATGGGTGACCTCCTGGGAAGTCCTCGTGTTGCATCCCTCTTTTTTTTATTGCGTCACGCGACGACGGGGTATGGGCGAAGAAATATTTTAATTTTATTGTTTTGGACGGTCCGTGGTCGTTTTATGCGGTGGTGAATCGGGGTTTCGCGTTGGGTGAGCTCAGAGGGGTTGAATCACGGAGAATGGAGCTGGAGGGGAAGGCATAAGGAGAAACGGAGTGCAGAACATGTCGGATGCGATCATACCAGCACTAAAGCACCGGATCCCATCAGAACTCCGAAGTTAAGCGCGCTTGGGCGAGAGTAGTACTAGGATGGGTGTGACCTCCTGGAAAGTCCTCGTGTTGCATCCCTCTTTTTTTTATTGCGTCACGCGACGACGGGGTATGGGCGAAGAAATATTTTAATTTTATTGTTTTGGACGGTCCGTGGTCGTTTTATGCGGTGGTAAATCGGGGTTTCGCGTTGGGTGAGCTCAGAGGGGTTGAATCACGGAGAATGGAGCTGGAGGGGAAGGCATAAGGAGAAACGGAGTGCAGAACATGTCGGATGCGATCATACCAGCACTAAAGCACCGGATCCCATCAGAACTCCGAAGTTAAGCATGCTTGGGAGAGAGTAGTACTAGGATGGGTGACCTCCTGGGAAGTCCCGAAGTTAAGCGTGCTTGGGCGAGAGTAGTACTAGGATGGGTGACCTCCTGGGAAGTCCTCGTGTTGCATCCCTCTTTTTTTTATTGCGTCACGCGACGACGGGGTATGGGCGAAGAAATATTTTAATTTTATTGTTTTGGACGGTCTGTGGTCGTTTTATGCCGTGGTAAATCGGGGTTTCGCGTTGGGTGAGCTCAGAGGGGTTGAATCACGGAGAATGGAGCTGGAGGGGAAGGCATAAGGAGAAACGGAGTGCAAAACATGTTGGATGCGATCATACCAGCAGTAAAGCATCGGATCCCATCAGAACTCTGGAGTTAAGCGTGCTTGGGCGAGAGTAGTACTAGGATCGGTGACCTCCTGGGAAGTCCTTGTGATGCATCCCTTTTTTTTTATTGCGTCACGTGACGACGGGGTATGGGCGAAGAAATATTTTAATTTTATTGTTTTGGACGGTCCGTGGTCGTTTTATGCCGTGGTAAATCGGGGTTTCGCGTTGGGTGAGCTCAGAGGGGTTGAATCACGGAGAATGGAGCTGGAGGGGAAGGCATAACGAGAAACGGAGTGCAGAACATGTCGGATGCGGTCATACCAGCACTAAAGCACCGGATCCCATCAGAACTCCGAAGTTAAGCGTGCTTGGCCGAGAGTAGTACTAGAATGGGTGACTCCTGGGAAGTCCTCGTGTTGCATCCCTCTTTTTTTATTGCGTCACGCGACGACGGGGTATGGGCGAAGAAATATTTTAATTTTATTGTTTTGGACGGTCCGTGGTCGTTTTATGCCGTGGTAAATCGGGGTTTCGCGTTGGGTGAGCTCAGAGGGGTTGAATCACGGAGAATGGAGCTGGAGGGGAAGGCATAAGGAGAAACGGAGTGCAGAACATGTCGGATGCGATCATACCAGCACTAAAGCACCGGATGCCATCAGAACTCCGAAGTTAAGCGTGCTTGGGCGAGAGTAGTACTAGGATGGGTGACCTCCTGGGAAGTCCTCGTGTTGCATCCCTCTTTTTTTTATTGCCTCACGCGACGACGGGGTATGGGCGAAGAAATATTTTAATTTTATTGTTTTGGACGGTCCGTGGTCGTTTTATGCGGTGGTAAATCGGGGTTTCGCGTTGGGTGAGCTCAGAGGGGTTGAATCACGGAGAATGGAGCTGGAGGGGAAGGCATAAGGAGAAACGGAGTGCAGAACATGTCGGATGCGATCATACCAGCACTAAATCACCGGATCCCATCAGAACTCCGAAGTTAAGCGTGCTTGGCCGGGAGTATTACTAGGATGGGTGACCTCCTGGGAAGTCCCGGAGTTAAGCGTGCTTGGGCGAGAGTAGTACTAGGATGGGTGACCTCCTGGGAAGTCCTCGTGTTGCATCCCTCTTTTTTTTATTGCGTCACGCGACGACGGGGTATGGGCGAAGAAATATTTTAATTTTATTGTTTTGGACGGTCCGTGGTCGTTTTATGCCGTGGTAAATCGGGGTTTCGCGTTGGGTGAGCTCAGAGGGGTTGAATCACGGAGAATGGAGCTGGAGGAGAAGGCATCAGGAGAAACGGAGTGCAGAACATGTCGGATGCGATCATGCCAGCACTAAAGCACCGGATCCCATCAGAACTCCAGAGTTAAGCGTGCTTGGGCGAGAGTAGTACTAGGATGGATGACCTTCTGGCAAGTCCTCGTGTTGCATCCCTCTTTTTTTATTGCGTCACGTGACGACGGGGTATGGGCGAAGAAATATTTTAATTTTATTGTTTTGGACGGTCCGTGGTCATTTTATGCCGTGGTAAATCGGGGTTTCGCGTTGGGTGAGCTCAGAGGGGTTGAATCACGGAGAATGGAGCTGGAGGGGAAGGCATAACGAGAAACGGAGTGCAGAACATGTCGGATGCGATCATACCAGCACTAAAGCACCGGATCCCATCAGAACTCCGAAGTTAAGCGTGCTTGGCCGAGAGTAGTACTAGAATGGGTGACCTCCTGGGAAGTCCTCGTGTTGCATCCCTCTTTTTTTATTGCGTCACGCGACGACGGGGTATGGGCGAAGAAATATTTTAATTTTATTGTTTTGGACGGTCCGTGGTCGTTTTATGCCGTGGTAAATCGGGGTTTCGCGTTGGGTGAGCTCAGAGGGGTTGAATCACGGAGAATGGAGCTGGAGGGGAAGGCATAAGGAGAAACGGAGTGCAAAACATGTTGGATGCGATCATACCAGCAGTAAAGCACCGGATCCCATCAGAACTCTGGAGTTAAGCGTGCTTGGGCGAGTGTAGTACTAGGATGGGTGACCTTCTGGCAAGTCCTCGTGTTGCATCCCTCTTTTTTTATTGCGTCACGTGACGACGGGGTATGGGCGAAGAAATATTTTAATTTTATTGTTTTGGACGGTCCGTGGTCGTTTTATGCTGTGGTAAATCGGGGTTTCGCGTTGGGTGAGCTCAGAGGGGTTGAATCACGGAGAATGGAGCTGGAGGGGAAGGCATAAGGAGAAACGGAGTGCAGAACATGTCGGATGCGATCATACCAGCACTAAATCACCGGATCCCATCAGAACTCCGAAGTTAAGCGTGCTTGGCCGAGAGTAGTACTAGGATGGGTGACCTCCTGGGAAGTCCCGGAGTTAAGCGTGCTTGGGCGAGAGTAGTACTAGGATGGGTGACCTCCTGGGAAGTCCTCGTGTTGCATCCCTCTTTTTTTTATTGCGTCACGCGACGACGGGGTATGGGCGAAGAAATATTTTAATTTTATTGTTTTGGACGGTCCGTGGTCGTTTTATGCCGTGGTAAATCGGGGTTTCGCGTTGGTTGAGCTCAGAGGGGTTGAATCACGGAGAATGGAGCTGGAGGAGAAGGCATAAGGAGAAACGGAGTGCAGAACATGTCGGATGCGATCATGCCAGCACTAAAGCACCGGATCCCATCAGAACTCCAGAGTTAAGCGTGCTTGGGCGAGAGTAGTACTAGGATGGGTGACCTTCTGGCAAGTCCTCGTGTTGCATCCCTCTTTTTTTATTGCGTCACGCGACGACGGGGTATGGGCGAAGAAATATTTTAATTTTATTGTTTTGGACGGTCCGTGGTCGTTTTATGCGGTGGTAAATCGGGGTTTCGCGTTGGGTGTGCTCAGAGGGGTTGAATCACGGAGAATGAAGCTGGAGGGGAAGGCATAAGGAGAACGGAGTGCAGAACATGTCGGATGCGATCATACCAGCACTAAAGCACCGGATCCCATCCGAACTTCGAAGTTAAGCGTGCTTGGGCGAGAGTAGTACTAGGATGGGTGACCTCCTGGGAAGTCCTCGTGTTGCATCCCTCTTTTTTTTATTGCGTCACGCGACGACGGGGTATGGGCGAAGAAATATTTTAATTTTATTGTTTTGGACGGTCCGTGGTCGTTTTATGCGGTGGTGAATCGGGGTTTCGCGTTGGGTGAGCTCAGAGGGGTTGAATCACGGAGAATGGAGCTGGAGGGGAAGGCATAAGGAGAAACGGAGTGCAGAACATGTCGGATGCGATCATACCAGCACTAAAGCACCGGATCCCATCAGAACTCCGAAGTTAAGCGCGCTTGGGCGAGAGTAGTACTAGGATGGGTGTGACCTCCTGGAAAGTCCTCGTGTTGCATCCCTCTTTTTTTTTATTGCGTCACGCGACGACGGGGTATGGGAGAAGAAATATTTTAATTTTATTGTTTTGGACGGTCCGTGGTCGTTTTATGCGGTAGTAAATCGGGGTTTCGCGTTGGGTGAGCTCAGAGGGGTTGAATCACGGAGAATGGAGCTGGAGGGGAAGGCATAAGGAGAAACGGAGTGCAGAACATGTCGGATGCGATCATACCAGCACTAAAGCACCGGATCCCATCAGAACTCCGAAGTTAAGCATGCTTGGGAGAGAGTAGTACTAGGATGGGTGACCTCCTGGGAAGTCCCGAAGTTAAGCCTGCTTGGGCGAGAGTAGTACTAGGATGGGTGACCTCCTGGGAAGTCCTCGTGTTGCATCCCTCTTTTTTTTATTGCGTCACGCGACGACGGGGTATGGGCGAAGAAATATTTTAATTTTATTGTTTTGGACGGTCTGTGGTCGTTTTATGCCGTGGTAAATCGGGGTTTCGCGTTGGGTGAGCTCAGAGGGGTTGAATCACGGAGAATGGAGCTGGAGGGGAAGGCATAAGGAGAAACGGAGTGCAAAACATGTTGGATGCGATCATACCAGCAGTAAAGCACCGGATCCCATCAGAACTCTGGAGTTAAGCGTGCTTGGGCGAGAGTAGTACTAGGATCGGTGACCTCCTGGGAAATCCTTGTGATGCATCCCTTTTTTTTTATTGCGTCACGTGACGACGGGGTATGGGCGAAGAAATATTTTAATTTTATTGTTTTGGACGGTCCGTGGTCGTTTTATGCCGTGGTAAATCGGGGTTTCGCGTTGGGTGAGCTCAGAGGGGTTGAATCACGGAGAATGGAGCTGGAGGGGAAGGCATAACGAGAAACGGAGTGCAGAACATGTCGGATGCGGTCATACCAGCACTAAAGCACCGGATCCCATCAGAACTCCGAAGTTAAGCGTGCTTGGCCGAGAGTAGTACTAGAATGGGTGACTCCTGGGAAGTCCTCGTGTTGCATCCCTCTTTTTTTATTGCGTCACGCGACGACGGGGTATGGGCGAAGAAATATTTTAATTTTATTGTTTTGGACGGTCCGTGGTCGTTTTATGCCGTGGTAAATCGGGGTTTCGCGTTGGGTGAGCTCAGAGGGGTTGAATCACGGAGAATGGAGCTGGAGGGGAAGGCATAAGGAGAAACGGAGTGCAGAACATGTCGGATGCGATCATACCAGCACTAAAGCACCGGATGCCATCAGAACTCCGAAGTTAAGCGTGCTTGGGCGAGAGTAGTACTAGGATGGGTGACCTCCTGGGAAGTCCTCGTGTTGCATCCCTCTTTTTTTTATTGCCTCACGCGACGACGGGGTATGAGCGAAGAAATATTTTAATTTTATTGTTTTGGACGGTCCGTGGTCGTTTTATGCGGTGGTAAATCGGGGTTTCGCGTTGGGTGAGCTCAGAGGGGTTGAATCACGGAGAATGGAGCTGGAGGGGAAGGCATAAGGAGAAACGGAGTGCAGAACATGTCGGATGCGATCATACCAGCACTAAATCACCGGATCCCATCAGAACTCCGAAGTTAAGCGTGCTTGGCCGAGAGTAGTACTAGGATGGGTGACCTCCTGGGAAGTCCCGGAGTTAAGCGTGCTTGGGCGAGAGTAGTACTAGGATGGGTGACCTCCTGGGAAGTCCTCGTGTTGCATCCCTCTTTTTTTTATTGCGTCACGCGACGACGGGGTATGGGCGAAGAAATATTTTAATTTTATTGTTTTGGACGGTCCGTGGTCGTTTTATGCCGTGGTAAATCGGGGTTTCGCGTTGGGTGAGCTCAGAGGGGTTGAATCACGGAGAATGGAGCTGGAGGAGAAGGCATAAGGAGAAACGGAGTGCAGAACATGTCGGATGCGATCATGCCAGCACTAAAGCACCGGATCCCATCAGAACTCCAGAGTTAAGCGTGCTTGGGCGAGAGTAGTACTAGGATGGATGACCTTCTGGCAAGTCCTCGTGTTGCATCCCTCTTTTTTTATTGCGTCACGTGACGACGGGGTATGGGCGAAGAAATATTTTAATTTTATTGTTTTGGACGGTCCGTGGTCATTTTATGCCGTGGTAAATCGGGGTTTCGCGTTGGGTGAGCTCAGAGGGGTTGAATCACGGAGAATGGAGCTGGAGGGGAAGGCATAACGAGAAACGGAGTGCAGAACATGTCGGATGCGATCATACCAGCAGTAAAGCACCGGATCCCATCAGAACTCCGAAGTTAAGCGTGCTTGGCCGAGAGTAGTACTAGAATGGGTGACCTCCTGGGAAGTCCTCGTGTTGCATCCCTCTTTTTTTATTGCGTCACGCGACGACGGGGTATGGGCGAAGAAATATTTTAATTTTATTGTTTTGGACGGTCCGTGGTCGTTTTATGCCGTGGTAAATCGGGGTTTCGCGTTGGGTGAGCTCAGAGGGGTTGAATCACGGAGAATGGAGCTGGAGGGGAAGGCATAAGGAGAAACGGAGTGCAAAACATGTTGGATGCGATCATACCAGCAGTAAAGCACCGGATCCCATCAGAACTCTGGAGTTAAGCGTGCTTGGGCGAGAGTAGTACTAGGATGGGTGACCTTCTGGCAAGTCCTCGTGTTGCATCCCTCTTTTTTTATTGCGTCACGTGACGACGGGGTATGGGCGAAGAAATATTTTAATTTTATTGTTTTGGACGGTCCGTGGTCGTTTTATGCCGTGGTAAATCGGGGTTTCGCGTTGGGTGAGCTCAGAGGGGTTGAATCACGGAGAATGGAGCTGGAGGGGAAGGCATAACGAGAAACGGAGTGCAGAACATGTCGGATGCGATCATACCAGCACTAAAGCACCGGATCCCATCAGAACTCCGAAGTTAAGCGTGCTTGGCCGAGAGTAGTACTAGAATGGGTGACCTCCTGGGAAGTCCTCGTGTTGCATCCCTCTTTTTTTATTGCGTCACGCGACGACGGGGTATGGGCGAAGAAATATTTTAATTTTATTGTTTTGGACGGTCCGTGGTCGTTTTATGCCGTGGTAAATCGGGGTTTCGCGTTGGGTGAGCTCAGAGGGGTTGAATCACGGAGAATGGAGCTGGAGGAGAAGGCATAAGGAGAAACGGAGTGCAGAACATGGCGGATGCGATCATGCCAGCACTAAAGCACCGGATCCCATCAGAACTCCAGAGTTAAGCGTGCTTGGGCGAGAGTAGTACTAGGATGGATGACCTTCTGGCAAGTCCTCGTGTTGCATCCCTCTTTTTTTATTGCGTCACGTGACGACGGGGTATGGGCGAAGAAATATTTTAATTTTATTGTTTTGGACGGTCCGTGGTCATTTTATGCCGTGGTAAATCGGGGTTTCGCGTTGGGTGAGCTCAGAGGGGTTGAATCACGGAGAATGGAGCTGGAGGGGAAGGCATAACGAGAAACGGAGCGCAGAACATGTCGGATGCGATCATACCAGCACTAAAGCACCGGATCCCATCAGAACTCCGAAGTTAAGCGTGCTTGGCCGAGAGTAGTACTAGAATGGGTGACCTCCTGGGAAGTCCTCGTGTTGCATCCCTCTTTTTTTATTGCGTCACGCGACGACGGGGTATGGGCGAAGAAATATTTTAATTTTATTGTTTTGGACGGTCCGTGGTCGTTTTATGCCGTGGTAAATCGGGGTTTCGCGTTGGGTGAGCTCAGAGGGGTTGAATCACGGAGAATGGAGCTGGAGGGGAAGGCATAAGGAGAAACGGAGTGCAAAACATGTTGGATGCGATCATACCAGCAGTAAAGCACCGGATCCCATCAGAACTCTGCAGTTAAGCGTGCTTGGGCGAGAGTAGTACTAGGATGGGTGACCTTCTGGCAAGTCCTCGTGTTGCATCCCTCTTTTTTTATTGCGTCACGTGACGACGGGGTATGGGCGAAGAAATATTTTAATTTTATTGTTTTGGACGGTCCGTGGTCGTTTTATGCCGTGGTAAATCGGGGTTTCGCGTTGGGTGAGCTCAGAGGGGTTGAATCACGGAGAATGGAGCTGGAGGGGAAGGCATAACGAGAAACGGAGTGCAGAACATGTCGGATGCGATCATACCAGCACTAAAGCACCGGATCCCATCAGAACTCCGAAGTTAAGCGTGCTTGGCCGAGAGTAGTACTAGAATGGGTGACCTCCTGGGAAGTCCTCGTGTTGCATCGCTCTTTTTTTATTGCGTCACGCGACGACGGGGTATGGGCGAAGAAATATTTTAATTTTATTGTTTTGGATGGTCCGTGGTCGTTTTATGCCGTGGTAAATCGGGGTTTCGCGTTGGGTGAGCTCAGAGGGGTTGAATCACGGAGAATGGAGCTGGAGGGGAAGGCATAAGGAGAAACGGAGTGCAAAACATGTTGGATGCGATCATACCAGCAGTAAAGCACCGGATCCCATTAGAACTCTGGAGTTAAGCGTGCTTGGGCGAGAGTAGTACTAGGATGGGTGACCTCCTGGGAAGTCCTTGTGATGCATCCCTCTTTTTTTTATTGCGTCACGTGACGACGGGGTATGGGCGAAGAAATATTTTAATTTTATTGTTTTGGACGGTCCGTGGTCGTTTTATGCCGTGGTAAATCGGGGTTTCGCGTTGGGTGAGCTCAGAGGGGTTGAATCACGGAGAATGGAGCTGGAGGGGAAGGCATAACGAGAAACGGAGTGCAGAACATGTCGGATGCGATCATACCAGCACTAAAGCACCGGATCCCATCAGAACTCCGAAGTTAAGCGTGCTTGGCCTGAGTAGTACTAGAATGGGTGACCTCCTGGGAAGTCCTCGTGTTGCATCCCTCTTTTTTTATTGCGTCACGCGACGACGGGGTATGGGCGAAGAAATATTTTAATTTTATTGTTTTGGACGGTCTGTGGTCGTTTTATGCCGTGGTAAATCGGGGTTTCGCTTTGGGTGAGCTCAGAGGGGTTGAATCACGGAGAATGGAGTTGGAGGGGAAGGCATAAGGAGAAACGGAGTGCAGAAGATGTCGGATGCGATCATACCAACACTAAAGCACTGGATCCCATCAGAACTCCGAAGTTAAGCGTGCTTGGCCGAGAGTAGTACTAGGATGGGTGACCTCCTGGGAAGTCCTCGTGTTGCATCCCTCTTTTTTTTATTGCGTCACGCGACGACGGGGTATGGGCGAAAAAATATTTTAATTTTATTGTTTTGGACGGTCCGTGGTCGTTTTATGCGGTGGTAAATCGGGGTTTCGCGTTGGGTGAGCTCAGAGGGGTTGAATCACGGAGAATGGAGCTGGAGGGGAAGGCATAAGGAGAAACGGAGTGCAGAACATGTCGAATGCGATCATACCAGCACTAAATCACCGGATCCCATCAGAACTCCGAAGTTAAGCGTGCTTGGCCGAGAGTAGTACTAGGATGGGTGACCTCCTGGGAAGTCCCGAAGTTAAGCGTGCTTGGGCGAGAGTAGTACTAGGATGGGTGACCTCCTGGGAAGTCCTCGTGTTGCATCCCTCTTTTTTTTATTGCGTCACGCGACGACGGGGTATGGGCGAAGAAATATTTTAATTTTATTGTTTTGGACGGTCCGTGGTCGTTTTATGCCGTGGTAAATCGGGGTTTCGCGTTGGTTGAGCTCAGAGGGGTTGAATCACGGAGAATGGAGCTGGAGGAGAAGGCATAAGGATAAACGGAGTGCAGAACATGTCGGATGCGATCATGCCAGCACTAAAGCACCGGATCCCATCAGAACTCCAGAGTTAAGCGTGCTTGGGCGAGAGTAGTACTAGGATGGGTGACCTTCTGGCAAGTCCTCGTGTTGCATCCCTCTTTTTTTATTGCGTCACGCGACGACGGGGTATGGGCGAAGAAATATTTTAATTTGATTGTTTTGGACGGTCCGTGGTCGTTTTATGCGGTGGTAAATCGGGGTTTCGCGTTGGGTGTGCTCAGAGGGGTTGAATCACGGAGAATGAAGCTGGAGGGGAAGGCATAAGGAGAACGGAGTGCAGAACATGTCGGATGCGATCATACCAGCACTAAAGCACCGGATCCCATCCGAACTTCGAAGTTAAGCGTGCTTGGGCGAGAGTAGTACTAGGATGGGTGACCTCCTGGGAAGTCCTCGTGTTGCATCCCTCTTTTTTTATTGCGTCACGCGACGACGGGGTATGGGCGAAGAAATATTTTAATTTTATTGTTTTGGACGGTCCGTGGTCGTTTTATGCGGTGGTTAATCGGGGTTTCGCGTTGGGTGAGCTCAGAGGGGTTGAATCACGGAGAATGGAGCTGGAGGGGAAGGCATAAGGAGAAACGGAGTGCAGAACATGTGGGATGCGATCATACCAGCACTAAAGCACCGGATCCCATCAGAACTCCGAAGTTAAGCGCGCTTGGGCGAGAGTAGTACTAGGATGGGTGTGACCTCCTGGGAAGTCCTCGTGTTGCATCCCTCTTTTTTTTATTGCGTCACGCGACGACGGGGTATGGGCGAAAAAATATTTTAATTTTATTGTTTTGGACGGTCCGTGGTCGTTTTATGCGGTGGTAAATCGGGGTTTCGCGTTGGGTGAGCTCAGAGGGGTTGAATCACGGAGAATGGAGCTGGAGGGGAAGGTATAAGGAGAAACGGAGTGCAGAACATGTCGGATGCGATCATACCAGCACTAAATCACCGGATCCCATCAGAACTCCGAAGTTAAGCGTGCTTGGCCGAGAGTAGTACTAGGATGGGTGACCTCCTGGGAAGTCCCGAAGTTAAGCGTGCTTGGGCGAGAGTAGTGCTAGGATGGGTGACCTCCTGGGAAGTCCTCGTGTTGCATCCCTCTTTTTTTTATTGCGTCACGCGACGACGGGGTATGGGCAAAGAAATATTTTAATTTTATTGTTTTGGACGGTCCGTGGTCGTTTTATGCCGTGGTAAATCGGGGTTTCGCGTTGGTTGAGCTCAGAGGGGTTGAATCACGGAGAATGGAGCTGGAGTAGAAGGCATAAGGAGAAACGGAGTGCAGAACATGTCGGATGCGATCATGCCAGCACTAAAGCACCGGATCCCATCAGAACTCCAGAGTTAAGCGTGCTTGGGCGAGAGTAGTACTAGGATGGGTGACCTTCTGGCAAGTCCTCGTGTTGCATCCCTCTTTTTTTATTGCGTCACGCGACGACGGGGTATGGGCGAAGAAATATTTTAATTTTATTGTTTTGGACGGTCCGTGGTCGTTTTATGCCGTGGTAAATCGGGGTTTCGCGTTGGGTGAGCTCAGAGGGGTTGAATCACGGAGAATGGAGCTGGAGGGGAAGGCATAACGAGAAACGGAGTGCAGAACATGTCGGATGCGATCATACCAGCACTAAAGCACCGGATCCCATCAGAACTCCGAAGTTAAGCGCGCTTGGGCGAGAGTAGTACTAGGATGGGTGTGACCTCCTGGGAAGTCCTCGTGTTGCATCCCTCTTTTTTTTTATTGCGTCACGCGACGACGGGGTATGGGCGAAGAAATATTTTAATTTTATTGTTTTGGACGGGCCGTGGTCGTTTTATGCGGTGGTAAATCGGGGTTTCGCGTTGGGTGAGCTCAGAGGGGTTGAATCACGGAGAATGGAGCTGGAGGGGAAGGCATAAGGAGAAACGGAGTGCAGAACATGTCGGATGCGATCATACCAGCACTAAAGCACCGGATCCCATCAGAACTCCGAAGTTAAGCATGCTTGGGAGAGAGTAGTACTAGGATGGGTGACCTCCTGGGAAGTCCCGAAGTTAAGCGTGCTTGGGCGAGAGTAGTACTAGGATGGGTGACCTCCTGGGAAGTCCTCGTGTTGCATCCCTCTTTTTTTTATTGCGTCACGCGACGACGAGGTATGGGCGAAGAAATATTTTAATTTTATTGTTTTGGACGGTCTGTGGTCGTTTTATGCCGTGGTAAATCGGGGTTTCGCGTTGGGTGAGCTCAGAGGGGTTGAATCACGGAGAATGGAGCTGGAGGGGAAGGCATAAGGAGAAACGGAGTGCAAAACATGTTGGATGCGATCATACCAGCAGTAAAGCACCGGATCCCATCAGAACTCTAGAGTTAAGCGTGCTTGGGCGAGAGTAGTACTAGGATGGGTGACCTCCTGGGAAGTCCTTGTGATGCATCCCTTTTTTTTTATTGCGTCACGTGACGACGTGGTATGGGCGAAGAAATATTTTAATTTTATTGTTTTGGACGGTCCGTGGTCGTTTTATGCCGTGGTAAATCGGGGTTTCGCGTTGGGTGAGCTCAGAGGGGTTGAATCACGGAGAATGGAGCTGGAGGGGAAGGCATAACGAGAAACGGAGTGCAGAACATGTCGGATGCGATCATACCAGCACTAAAGCACCGGATCCCATCAGAACTCCGAAGTTAAGCGTGCTTGGCCGAGAGTAGTACTAGAATGGGTGACCTCCTGGGAAGTCCTCGTGTTGCATCCCTCTTTTTTTATTGCGTCACGCGACGACGGGGTATGGGCGAAGAAATATTTTAATTTTATTGTTTTGGACGGTCCGTGGTCGTTTTATGCCGTGGTAAATCGGGGTTTCGCGTTGGGTGAGCTCAGAGGGGTTGAATCACGGAGAATGGAGCTGGAGGGGAAGGCATAAGGAGAAACGGAGTGCAGAACATGTCGGATGCGATCATACCAGCACTAAAGCACCGGATGCCATCAGAACTCCGAAGTTAAGCGTGCTTGGGCGAGAGTAGTACTAGGATGGGTGACCTCCTGGGAAGTCCTCGTGTTGCATCCCTCTTTTTTTTATTGCCTCACGCGACGACGGGGTATGGGCGAAGAAATATTTTAATTTTATTGTTTTGGACGGTCCGTGGTCGTTTTATGCGGTGGTAAATCGGGGTTTCGCGTTGGGTGAGCTCAGAGGGGTTGAATCACGGAGAATGGAGCTGGAGGGGAAGGCATAAGGAGAAACGGAGTGCAGAACATGTCGGATGCGATCATACCAGCACTAAATCACCGGATCCCATCAGAACTCCGAAGTTAAGCGTGCTTGGCCGAGAGTAGTACTAGGATGGGTGACCTCCTGGGAAGTCCCGGAGTTAAGCGTGCTTGGGCGAGAGTAGTACTAGGATGGGTGACCTCCTGGGAAGTCCTCGTGTTGCATCCCTCTTTTTTTTATTGCGTCACGCGACGACGGGGTATGGGCGAAGAAATATTTTAATTTTATTGTTTTGGACGGTCCGTGGTCGTTTTATGCCGTGGTAAATCGGGGTTTCGCGTTGGGTGAGCTCAGAGGGGTTGAATCACGGAGAATGGAGCTGGAGGAGAAGGCATAAGGAGAAACGGAGTGCAGAACATATCGGATGCGATCATGCCAGCACTAAAGCACCGGATCCCATCAGAACTCCAGAGTTAAGCGTGCTTGGGCGAGAGTAGTACTAGGATGGATGACCTTCTGGCAAGTCCTCGTGTTGCATCCCTCTTTTTTTATTGCGTCACGTGACGACGGGGTATGGGCGAAGAAATATTTTAATTTTATTGTTTTGGACGGTCCGTGGTCATTTTATGCCGTGGTAAATCGGGGTTTCGCGTTGGGTGAGCTCAGAGGGGTTGAATCACGGAGAATGGAGCTGGAGGGGAAGGCATAACGAGAAACGGAGTGCAGAACATGTCGGATGCGATCATACCAGCACTAAAGCACCGGATCCCATCAGAACTCCGAAGTTAAGCGTGCTTGGCCGAGAGTAGTACTAGAATGGGTGACCTCCTGGGAAGTCCTCGTGTTGCATCCCTCTTTTTTTATTGCGTCACGCGACGACGGGGTATGGGCGAAGAAATATTTTAATTTTATTGTTTTGGACGGTCCGTGGTCGTTTTATGCCGTGGTAAATCGGGGTTTCGCGTTGGGTGAGCTCAGAGGGGTTGAATCACGGAGAATGGAGCTGGAGGGGAAGGCATAAGGAGAAACGGAGTGCAAAACATGTTGGATGCGATCATACCAGCAGTAAAGCACCGGATCCCATCAGAACTTTGGAGTTAAGCGTGCTTGGGCGAGAGTAGTACTAGGATGGGTGACCTTCTGGCAAGTCCTCGTGTTGCATCCCTCTTTTTTTATTGCGTCACGTGACGACGGGGTATGGGCGAAGAAATATTTTAATTTTATTGTTTTGGACGGTCCGTGGTCGTTTTATGCCGTGGTAAATCGGGGTTTCGCGTTGGGTGAGCTCAGAGGGGTTGAATCACGGAGAATGGAGCTGGAGGGGAAGGCATAACGAGAAACGGAGTGCAGAACATGTCGGATGCGATCATACCAGCACTAAAGCACCGGATCCCATCAGAACTCCGAAGTTAAGCATGCTTGGCCGAGAGTAGTACTAGAATGGGTGACCTCCTGGGAAGTCCTCGTGTTGCATCCCTCTTTTTTTATTGCGTCACGCGACGACGGGGTATGGGCGAAGAAATATTTTAATTTTATTGTTTTGGACGGTCCGTGGTCGTTTTATGCCGTGGTAAATCGGGGTTTCGCGTTGGGTGAGCTCAGTGGGGTTGAATCACGGAGAATGGAGCTGGAGGGGAAGGCATAACGAGAAACGGAGTGCAGAACATGTCGGATGCGATCATACCAGCACTAAAGCACCGGATCCCATCAGAACTCCGAAGTTAAGCGTGCTTGGCCGAGAGTAGTACTAGAATGGGTGACCTCCTGGGAAGTCCTCGTGTTGCATCCCTCTTTTTTTATTGCGTCACGCGACGACGGGGTATGGGCGAAGAAATATTTTAATTTTATTGTTTTGGACGGTCCGTGGTCGTTTTATGCCGTGGTAAATCGGGGTTTCGCGTTGGGTGAGCTCAGAGGGGTTGAATCACGGAGAATGGAGCTGGAGGGGAAAGCATAACGAGAAACGGAGTGCAGAACATGTCGGATGCGATCATACCAGCACTAAAGCACCGGATCCCATCAGAACTCCGAAGTTAAGCGTGCTTGGCCGAGAGTAGTACTAGAATGGGTGACCTCCTGGGAAGTCCTCGTGTTGCATCCCTCTTTTTTTATTGCGTCACGCGACGACGGGGTATGGGCGAAGAAATATTTTAATTTTATTGTTTTGGACGGTCTGTGGTCGTTTTATGCCGTGGTAAATCGGGGTTTCGCTTTGGGTGAGCTCAGAGGGGTTGAATCACGGAGAATGGAGTTGGAGGGGAAGGCATAAGGAGAAACGGAGTGCAGAAGATGTCGGATGCGATCATACCAACACTAAAGCACTGGATCCCATCAGAACTCCGAAGTTAAGCGTGCTTGGCCGAGAGTAGTACTAGGATGGGTGACCTCCTGGGAAGTCCTCGTGTTGCATCCCTCTTTTTTTTATTGCGTCACGCGACGACGGTGTATGGGCGAAAAAATATTTTAATTTTATTGTTTTGGACGGTCCGTGGTCGTTTTATGCGGTGGTAAATCGGGGTTTCGCGTTGGGTGAGCTCAGAGGGGTTGAATCACGGAGAATGGAGCTGGAGGGGAAGGCATAAGGAGAAACGGAGTGCAGAACATGTCGGATGCGATCATACCAGCACTAAATCACCGGATCCCATCAGAACTCCGAAGTTAAGCGTGCTTGGCCGAGAGTAGTACTAGGATGGGTGACCTCCTGGGAAGTCCCGAAGTTAAGCGTGCTTGGGCGAGAGTAGTACTAGGATGGGTGACCTCCTGGGAAGTCCTCGTGTTGCATCCCTCTTTTTTTTATTGCGTCACGCGACGACGGGGTATGGGCGAAGAAATATTTTAATTTTATTGTTTTGGACGGTCCGTGGTCGTTTTATGCCGTGGTAAATCGGGGTTTCGCGTTGGTTGAGCTCAGAGGGGTTGAATCACGGAGAATGGAGCTGGAGGAGAAGGCATAAGGAGAAACGGAGTGCAGAACATGTCGGATGCGATCATGCCAGCACTAAAGCACCGGATCCCATCAGAACTCCAGAGTTAAGCGTGCTTGGGCGAGAGTAGTACTAGGATGGGTGACCTTCTGGCAAGTCCTCGTGTTGCATCCCTCTTTTTTTATTGCGTCACGCGACGACGGGGTATGGGCGAAGAAATATTTTAATTTTATTGTTTTGGACGGTCCGTGGTCGTTTTATGCGGTGGTAAATCGGGGTTTCGCGTTGGGTGTGCTCAGAGGGGTTGAATCACGGAGAATGAAGCTGGAGGGGAAGGCATAAGGAGAACGGAGTGCAGAACATGTCGGATGCGATCATACCAGCACTAAAGCACCGGATCCCATCCGAACTTCGAAGTTAAGCGTGCTTGGGCGAGAGTAGTACTAGGATGGGTGACCTCCTGGGAAGTCCTCGTGTTGCATCCCTCTTTTTTTATTGCGTCACGCGACGACGGGGTATGGGCGAAGAAATATTTTAATTTTATTGTTTTGGACGGTCCGTGGTCGTTTTATGCGGTGGTTAATCGGGGTTTCGCGTTGGGTGAGCTCAGAGGGGTTGAATCACGGAGAATGGAGCTGGAGGGGAAGGCATAAGGAGAAATGGAGTGCAGAACATGTGGGATGCGATCATACCAGCACTAAAGCACCGGATCCCATCAGAACTCCGAAGTTAAGCACGCTTGGGCGAGAGTAGTACTAGGATGGGTGTGACCTCCTGGGAAGTCCTCGTGTTGCATCCCTCTTTTTTTTATTGCGTCACGCGACGACGGGGTATGGGCGAAAAAATATTTTAATTTTATTGTTTTGGACGGTCCGTGGTCGTTTTATGCGGTGGTAAATCGGGGTTTCGCGTTGGGTGAGCTCAGAGGGGTTGAATCACGGAGAATGGAGCTGGAGGGGAAGGTATAAGGAGAAACGGAGTGCAGAACATGTCGGATGCGATCATACCAGCACTAAATCACCGGATCCCATCAGAACTCCGAAGTTAAGCGTGCTTGGCCGAGAGTAGTACTAGGATGGGTGACCTCCTGGGAAGTCCCGAAGTTAAGTGTGCTTGGGCGAGAGTAGTACTAGGATGGGTGACCTCCTGGGAAGTCCTCGTGTTGCATCCCTCTTTTTTTTATTGCGTCACGCGACGACGGGGTATGGGCAAAGAAATATTTTAATTTTATTGTTTTGGACAGTCCGTGGTCGTTTTATGCCGTGGTAAATCGGGGTTTCGCGTTGGTTGAGCTCAGAGGGGTTGAATCACGGAGAATGGAGCTGGAGGAGAAGGCATAAGGAGAAACGGAGTGCAGAACATGTCGGATGCGATCATGCCAGCACTAAAGCACCGGATCCCATCAGAACTCCAGAGTTAAGCGTGCTTGGGCGAGAGTAGTACTAGGATGGGTGACCTTCTGGCAAGTCCTCGTGTTGCATCCCTCTTTTTTTATTGCGTCACGCGACGACGGGGTATGGGCGAAGAAATATTTTAATTTTATTGTTTTGGACGGTCCGTGGTCGTTTTATGCCGTGGTAAATCGGGGTTTCGCGTTGGGTGAGCTCAGAGGGGTTGAATCACGGAGAATGGAGCTGGAGGGGAAGGCATAACGAGAAACGGAGTGCAGAACATGTCGGATGCGATCATACCAGCACTAAAGCACCGGATCCCATCAGAACTCCGAAGTTAAGCGTGCTTGGCCGAGAGTAGTACTAGAATGGGTGACCTCCTGGGAAGTCCTCGTGTTGCATCCCTCTTTTTTTATTGCGTCACGCGACGACGGGGTATGGGCGAAGAAATATTTTAATTTTATTGTTTTGGACGGTCTGTGGTCGTTTTATGCCGTGGTAAATCGGGGTTTCGCTTTGGGTGAGCTCAGAGGGGTTGAATCACGGAGAATGGAGTTGGAGGGGAAGGCATAAGGAGAAACGGAGTGCAGAAGATGTCGGATGCGATCATACCAACACTAAAGCACTGGATCCCATCAGAACTCCGAAGTTAAGCGTGCTTGGCCGAGAGTAGTACTAGGATGGGTGACCTCCTGGGAAGTCCTCGTGTTGCATCCCTCTTTTTTTTATTGCGTCACGCGACGACGGTGTATGGGCGAAAAAATATTTTAATTTTATTGTTTTGGACGGTCCGTGGTCGTTTTATGCGGTGGTAAATCGGGGTTTCGCGTTGGGTGAGCTCAGAGGGGTTGAATCACGGAGAATGGAGCTGGAGGGGAAGGCATAAGGAGAAACGGAGTGCAGAACATGTCGGATGCGATCATACCAGCACTAAATCACCGGATCCCATCAGAACTCCGAAGTTAAGCGTGCTTGGCCGAGAGTAGTACTAGGATGGGTGACCTCCTGGGAAGTCCCGAAGTTAAGCGTGCTTGGGCGAGAGTAGTACTAGGATGGGTGACCTCCTGGGAAGTCCTCGTGTTGCATCCCTCTTTTTTTTATTGCGTCACGCGACGACGGGGTATGGGCGAAGAAATATTTTAATTTTATTGTTTTGGACGGTCCGTGGTCGTTTTATGCCGTGGTAAATCGGGGTTTCGTGTTGGTTGAGCTCAGAGGGGTTGAATCACGGAGAATGGAGCTGGAGGAGAAGGCATAAGGAGAAACGGAGTGCAGAACATGTCGGATGCGATCATGCCAGCACTAAAGCACCGGATCCCATCAGAACTCCAGAGTTAAGCGTGCTTGGGCGAGAGTAGTACTAGGATGGGTGACCTTCTGGCAAGTCCTCGTGTTGCATCCCTCTTTTTTTATTGCGTCACGCGACGACGGGGTATGGGCGAAGAAATATTTTAATTTTATTGTTTTGGACGGTCCGTGGTCGTTTTATGCGGTGGTAAATCGGGGTTTCGCGTTGGGTGTGCTCAGAGGGGTTGAATCACGGAGAATGAAGCTGGAGGGGAAGGCATAAGGAGAACGGAGTGCAGAACATGTCGGATGCGATCATACCAGCACTAAAGCACCGGATCCCATCCGAACATCGAAGTTAAGCGTGCTTGGGCGAGAGTAGTACTAGGATGGGTGACCTCCTGGGAAGTCCTCGTGTTGCATCCCTCTTTTTTTATTGCGTCACGCGACGACGGGGTATGGGCGAAGAAATATTTTAATTTTATTGTTTTGGACGGTCCGTGGTCGTTTTATGCGGTGGTTAATCGGGGTTTCGCGTTGGGTGAGCTCAGAGGGGTTGAATCACGGAGAATGGAGCTGGAGGGGAAGGCATAAGGAGAAATGGAGTGCAGAACATGTGGGATGCGATCATACCAGCACTAAAGCACCGGATCCCATCAGAACTCCGAAGTTAAGCGCGCTTGGGCGAGAGTAGTACTAGGATGGGTGTGACCTCCTGGGAAGTCCTCGTGTTGCATCCCTCTTTTTTTTATTGCGTCACGCGACGACGGGGTATGGGCGAAAAAATATTTTAATTTTATTGTTTTGGACGGTCCGTGGTCGTTTTATGCGGTGGTAAATCGGGGTTTCGCGTTGGGTGAGCTCAGAGGGGTTGAATCACGGAGAATGGAGCTGGAGGGGAAGGTATAAGGAGAAACGGAGTGCAGAACATGTCGGATGCGATCATACCAGCACTAAATCACCGGATCCCATCAGAACTCCGAAGTTAAGCGTGCTTGGCCGAGAGTAGTACTAGGATGGGTGACCTCCTGGGAAGTCCCGAAGTTAAGCGTGCTTGGGCGAGAGTAGTACTAGGATGGGTGACCTCCTGGGAAGTCCTCGTGTTGCATCCCTCTTTTTTTTATTGCGTCACGCGACGACGGGGTATGGGCAAAGAAATATTTTAATTTTATTGTTTTGGACGGTCCGTGGTCGTTTTATGCCGTGGTAAATCGGGGTTTCGCGTTGGTTGAGCTCAGAGGGGTTGAATCACGGAGAATGGAGCTGGAGGAGAAGGCATAAGGAGAAACGGAGTGCAGAACATGTCGGATGCGATCATGCCAGCACTAAAGCACCGGATCCCATCAGAACTCCAGAGTTAAGCGTGCTTGGGCGAGAGTAGTACTAGGATGGGTGACCTTCTGGCAAGTCCTCGTGTTGCATCCCTCTTTTTTTATTGCGTCACGCGACGACGTGGTATGGGCGAAGAAATATTTTAATTTTATTGTTTTGGACGGTCCGTGGTCGTTTTATGCGGTGGTAAATCGGGGTTTCGCGTTGGGTGTGCTCAAAGGGGTTGAATCACGGAGAATGAAGCTGGAGGGGAAGGCATAAGGAGAACGGAGTGCAGAACATGTCGGATGCGATCATACCAGCACTAAAGCACCGGATCCCATCCGAACTTCAAAGTTAAGCGTGCTTGGGCGAGAGTAGTACTAGGATGAGTGACCTCCTGGGAAGTCCTCGTGTTGCATCCCTCTTTTTTTTATTGCGTCACGCGACGACGGGGTATGGGCGAAGAAATATTTTAATTTTATTGTTTTGGACGGTCCGTGGTCGTTTTATGCGGTGGTGAATCGGGGTTTCGCGTTGGGTGAGCTCAGAGGGGTTGAATCACGGAGAATGGAGCTGGAGGGGAAGGCATAAGGAGAAACGGAGTGCAGAACATGTCGGATGCGATCATACCAGCACTAAAGCACCGGATCCCATCAGAACTCCGAAGTTAAGCGCGCTTGGGCGAGAGTAGTACTAGGATGGGTGTGACCTCCTAGGAAGTCCTCGTGTTGCATCCCTCTTTTTTTTTATTGCGTCACGCGACGACGGGGTATGGGCGAAGAAATATTTTAATTTTATTGTTTTGGACGGTCCGTGGTCGTTTTATGCGGTGGTAAATCGGGGTTTCGCGTTGGGTGAGCTCAGAGGGGTTGAATCACGGAGAATGGAGCTGGAGGGGAAGGCATAAGGAGAAACGGAGTGCAGAACATGTCGGATGCGATCATACCAGCACTAAAGCACCGGATCCCATCAGAACTCCGAAGTTAAGCATGCTTGGGAGAGAGTAGTACTAGGATGGGTGACCTCCTGGGAAGTCCCGAAGTTAAGCGTGCTTGGGCGAGAGTAGTACTAGGATGGGTGACCTCCTGGGAAGTCCTCGTGTTGCATCCCTCTTTTTTTTATTGCGTCACGCGACGACGGGGTATGGGCGAAGAAATATTTTAATTTTATTGTTTTGGACGGTCTGTGGTCGTTTTATGCCGTGGTAAATCGGGGTTTCGCGTTGGGTGAGCTCAGAGGGGTTGAATCACGGAGAATGGAGCTGGAGGGGAAGGCATAAGGAGAAACGGAGTGCAAAACATGTTGGATGCGATCATACCAGCAGTAAAGCACCGAATCCCATCAGAACTCTGGAGTTAAGCGTGCTTGGGCGAGAGTAGTACTAGGATGGGTGACCTCCTGGGAAGTCCTTGTGATGCATCCCTTTTTTTTTATTGTGTCACGTGACGACGGGGTATGGGCGAAGAAATATTTTAATTTTATTGTTTTGGACGGTCCGTGGTCGTTTTATGCCGTGGTAAATCGGGGTTTCGCGTTGGGTGAGCTCAGAGGGGTTGAATCACGGAGAATGGAGCTGGAGGGGAAGGCATAACGAGAAACGGAGTGCAGAACATGTCGGATGCGATCATACCAGCACTAAAGCACCGGATCCCATCAGAACTCCGAAGTTAAGCGTGCTTGGCCGAGAGTAGTACTAGAATGGGTGACCTCCTGGGAAGTCCTCGTGTTGCATCCCTCTTTTTTTATTGCGTCACGCGACGACGGGGTATGGGCGAAGAAATATTTTAATTTTATTGTTTTGGACGGTCCGTGGTCGTTTTATGCCGTGGTAAATCGGGGTTTCGCGTTGTGTGAGCTCAGAGGGGTTGAATCACGGAGAATGGAGCTGGAGGGGAAGGCATAAGGAGAAACGGAGTGCAGAACATGTCGGATGCGATCATACCAGCACTAAAGCACCGGATGCCATCAGAACTCCGAAGTTAAGCGTGCTTGGGCGAGAGTAGTACTAGGATGGGTGACCTCCTGGGAAGTCCTCGTGTTGCATCCCTCTTTTTTTTATTGCCTCACGCGACGACGGGGTATGGGCGAAGAAATATTTTAATTTTATTGTTTTGGACGGTCCGTGGTCGTTTTATGCGGTGGTAAATCGGGGTTTCGCGTTGGGTGAGCTCAGAGGGGTTGAATCACGGAGAATGGAGCTGGAGGGGAAGGCATAAGGAGAAACGGAGTGCAGAACATGTCGGAGGCGATCATACCAGCACTAAATCACCGGATCCCATCAGAACTCCGAAGTTAAGCGTGCTTGGCCGAGAGTAGTACTAGGATGGGTGACCTCCTGGGAAGTCCCGGAGTTAAGCGTGCTTGGGCGAGAGTAGTACTAGGATGGGTGACCTCCTGGGAAGTCCTCGTGTTGCATCCCTCTTTTTTTTATTGCGTCACGCGACGACGGGTATGGGCGAAGAAATATTTTAATTTTATTGTTTTGGACGGTCCGTGGTCGTTTTATGCCGTGGTAAATCGGGGTTTCGCGTTGGGTGAGCTCAGAGGGGTTGAATCACGGAGAATGGAGCTGGAGGAGAAGGCATAAGGAGAAACGGAGTGGAGAACATGTCGGATGCGATCATGCCAGCACTAAAGCACCGGATCCCATCAGAACTCCAGAGTTAAGCGTGCTTGGGCGAGAGTAGTACTAGGATGGATGACCTTCTGGCAAGTCCTCGTGTTGCATCCCTCTTTTTTTATTGCGTCACGTGACGACGGGGTATGGGCGAAGAAATATTTTAATTTTATTGTTTTGGACGGTCCGTGGTCGTTTTATGCCGTGGTAAATCGGGGTTTCGCGTTGGGTGAGGTCAGAGGGGTTGAATCACGGAGAATGGAGCTGGAGGGGAAGGCATAACGAGAAACGGAGTGCAGAACATGTCGGATGCGATCATACCAGCACTAAAGCACCGGATCCCATCAGAACTCCGAAGTTAAGCGTGCTTGGCCGAGAGTAGTACTAGAATGGGTGACCTCCTGGGAAGTCCTCGTGTTGCATCCCTCTTTTTTTATTGCGTCACGCGACGACGGGGTATGGGCGAAGAAATATTTTACTTTTATTGTTTTGGACGGTCCGTGGTCGTTTTATGCCGTGGTAAATCGGGGTTTCGCGTTGGGTGAGCTCAGAGGGGTTGAATCACGGAGAATGGAGCTGGAGGGGAAGGCATAAGGAGAAACGGAGTGCAAAACATGTTGGATGCGATCATACCAGCAGTAAAGCACCGGATCCCATCAGAACTCTGGAGTTAAGCGTGCTTGGGCGAGAGTAGTACTAGGATGGGTGACCTTCTGGCAAGTCCTCGTGTTGCATCCCTCTTTTTTTTATTGCGTCACGTGACGACGGGGTATGGGCGAAGAAATATTTTAATTTTATTGTTTTGGACGGTCCGTGGTCGTTTTATGCCGTGGTAAATCGGGGTTTCGCGTTGGGTGAGCTCAGAGGGGTTGAATCACGGAGAATGGAGCTGGAGGGGAAGGCATAACGAGAAACGGAGTGCAGAACATGTCGGATGCGATCATACCAGCACTAAAGCACCGGATCCCATCAGAACTCCGAAGTTAAGCGTGCTTGGCCGAGAGTAGTACTAGAATGGGTGACCTCCTGGGAAGTCCTCGTGTTGCATCCCTCTTTTTTTATTGCGTCACGCGACGACGGGGTATGGGCGAAGAAATATTTTAATTTTATTGTTTTGGACGGTCCGTGGTCGTTTTATGCCGTGGTAAATCGGGGTTTCGCGTTGGGTGAGCTCAGAGGGGTTGAATCACGGAGAATGGAGCTGGAGGGGAAGGCATAAGGAGAAACGGAGTGCAAAACATTTCGGATGCGATCATACCAGCACTAAAGCACCGGATGCCATCAAAACTCCGAAGTTAAGCGTGCTTGGGCAAGAGTAGTACTAGGATGGGTGACCTCCTGGGAAGTCCTCGTGTTGCATCCCTCTTTTTTTTATTGCCTCACGCGACGACGGGGTATGGGCGAAGAAATATTTTAATTTTATTGTTTTGGACGGTCCGTGGTCATTTTATGCGGTGGTAAATCGGGGTTTCGCGTTGGGTGAGCTCAGAGGGGTTGAATCACGGAGAATGGAGCTGGAGGGGAAGGCATAAGGAGAAACGGAGTGCAGAACATGTCGGATGCGATCATACCAGCACTAAATCACCGGATCCCATCAGAACTCCGAAGTTAAGCGTGCTTGGCCGAGAGTAGTACTAGGATGGGTGACCTCCTGGGAAGTCCCGGAGTTAAGCGTGCTTGGGCGAGAGTAGTACTAGGATGGGTGACCTCCTGGGAAGTCCTCGTGTTGCATCCCTCTTTTTTTTATTGCGTCACGCGACGACGGGGTATGGGCGAAGAAATATTTTAATTTTATTGTTTTGGACGGTCCGTGGTCGTTTTATGCCGTGGTAAATCGGGGTTTCGCGTTGGGTGAGCTCAGAGGGGTTGAATCACGGAGAATGGAGCTGGAGGAGAAGGCATAAGGAGAAACGGAGTGCAGAACATGTCGGATGCGATCATGCCAGCACTAAAGCACCGGATCCCATCAGAACTCCAGAGTTAAGCGTGCTTGGGCGAGAGTAGTACTAGGATGGATGACCTTCTGGCAAGTCCTCGTGTTGCATCCCTCTTTTTTTATTGCGTCACGTGACGACGGGGTATGGGCGAAGAAATATTTTAATTTTATTGTTTTGGACGGTCCGTGGTCGTTTTATGCCGTGGTAAATCGGGGTTTCGCGTTGGGTGAGCTCAGAGGGGTTGAATCACGGAGAATGGAGCTGGAGGGGAAGGCATAACGAGAAACGGAGTGCAGAACATGTCGGATGCGATCATACCAGCCCTAAAGCACCGGATCCCATCAGAACTCCGAAGTTAAGCGTGCTTGGCCGAGAGTAGTACTAGAATGGGTGACTTCCTGGGAAGTCCTCGTGTTGCATCCCTCTTTTTTTATTGCGTCACGCGACGACGGGGTATGGGCGAAGAAATATTTTAATTTTATTGTTTTGGACGGTCCGTGGTCGTTTTATGCCGTGGTAAATCGGGGTTTCGCGTTGGGTGAGCTCAGAGGGGTTGAATCACGGAGAATGGAGCTGGAGGGGAAGGCATAAGGAGAAACGGAGTGCAAAACATGTTGGATGCGATCATACCAGCAGTAAAGCACCGGATCCCATCAGAACTCTGGAGTTAAGCGTGCTTGGGCGAGAGTAGTACTAGGATGGGTGACCTTCTGGCAAGTCCTCGTGTTGCATCCCTCTTTTTTTTATTGCGTCACGTGACGACGGGGTATGGGCGAAGAAATATTTTAATTTTATTGTTTTGGACGGTCCGTGGTCGTTTTATGCCGTGGTAAATCGGGGTTTCGCGTTGGGTGAGCTCAGAGGGGTTGAATCACGGAGAATGGAGCTGGAGGGGAAGGCATAACGAGAAACGGAGTGCAGAACATGTCGGATGCGATCATACCTGCACTAAAGCACCGGATCCCATCAGAACTCCGAAGTTAAGCGTGCTTGGCCGAGAGTAGTACTAGAATGGGTGACCTCCTGGGAAGTCCTCGTGTTGCATCCCTCTTTTTTTATTGCGTCACGCGACGACGGGGTATGGGCGAAGAAATATTTTAATTTTATTGTTTTGGACGGTCCGTGGTCGTTTTATGCCGTGGTAAATCGGGGTTCCGCGTTGGGTGAGCTCAGAGGGGTTGAATCACGGAGAATGGAGCTGGAGGGGAAGGCATAAGGAGAAACGGAGTGCAGAACATGTCGGATGCGATCATACCAGCACGAAAGCACCGGATGCCATCAGAACTCCGAAGTTAAGCGTGCTTGGGCGAGAGTAGTACTAGGATGGGTGACCTCCTGGGAAGTCCTCGTGTTGCATCCCTCTTTTTTTTATTGCCTCACGCGACGACGGGGTATGGGCGAAGAAATATTTTAATTTTATTGTTTTGGACGGTCCGTGGTCGTTTTATGCGGTGGTAAATCGGGGTTTCGCGTTGGGTGAGCTCAGAGGGGTTGAATCACGGAGAATGGAGCTGGAGGGGAAGGCATAAGGAGAAACGGAGTGCAGAACATGTCGGATGCGATCATACCAGCACTAAATCACCGGATCCCATCAGAACTCCGAAGTTAAGCGTTCTTGGCCGAGAGTAGTACTAGGATGGGTGACCTCCTGGGAAGTCCCGGAGTTAAGCGTGCTTGGGCGAGAGTAGTACTAGGATGGGTGACCTCCTGGGAAGTCCTTGTGTTGCATCCCTCTTTTTTTTATTGCGTCACGCGACGACGGGGTATGGGCGAAAAAATATTTTAATTTTATTGTTTTGGACGGTCCGTGGTCGTTTTATGCGGTGGTAAATCGGGGTTTCGCGTTGGGTGTGCTCAGAGGGGTTGAATCACGGAGAATGAAGCTGGAGGGGAAGGCATAAGGAGAACGGAGTGCAGAACATGTCGGATGCGATCATACCAGCACTAAAGCACCGGATCCCATCCGAACTTCGAAGTTAAGCGTGCTTGGGCGAGAGTAGTACTAGGATGGGTGACCTCCTGGGAAGTCCTCGTGTTGCATCCCTCTTTTTTTTATTGCGTCACGCGACGACGGGGTATGGGCGAAGAAATATTTTAATTTTATTGTTTTGGACGGTCCGTGGTCGTTTTATGCGGTGGTGAATCGGGGTTTCGCGTTGGGTGAGCTCAGAGGGGTTGAATCACGGAGAATGGAGCTGGAGGGGAAGGCATAAGGAGAAACGGAGTGCAGAACATGTCGGATGCGATCATACCAGCACTAAAGCACCGGATCCCATCAGAACTCCGAAGTTAAGCGCGCTTGGGCGAGAGTAGTAGTAGGATGGGTGTGACCTCCTGGGAAGTCCTCGTGTTGCATCCCTCTTTTTTTGTATTGCGTCACGCGACGACGGGGTATGGGCGAAGAAATATTTTAATTTTATTGTTTTGGACGGTCCGTGGTCGTTTTATGCGGTGGTAAATCGGGGTTTCGCGTTGGGTGAGCTCAGAGGGCTTGAATCACGGAGAATGGAGCTGGAGGGGAAGGCATAAGGAGAAACGGAGTGCAGAACATGTCGGATGCGATCATACCAGCACTAAAGCACCGGATCCCATCAGAACTCCGAAGTTAAGCATGCTTGGGAGAGAGTAGTACTAGGATGGGTGACCTCCTGGGAAGTCCCGAAGTGAAGCGTGCTTGGGCGAGAGTAGTACTAGGATGGGTGACCTCCTGGGAAGTCCTCGTGTTGCATCCCTCTTTTTTTTATTGCGTCACGCGACGACGGGGTATGGGCGAAGAAATATTTTAATTTTATTGTTTTGGACGGTCTGTGGTCGTTTTATGCCGTGGTAAATCGGGGTTTCGCGTTGGGTGAGCTCAGAGGGGTTGAATCACGGAGAATGGAGCTGGAGGGGAAGGCATAAGGAGAAACGGAGTGCAAAACATGTTGGATGCGATCATACCAGCAGTAAAGCACCGGATCCCATCAGAACTCTGGAGTTAAGCGTGCTTGGGCGAGAGTAGTACTAGGATGGGTGACCTCCTGGGAAGTCCTTGTGATGCATCCCTCTTTTTTTTATTGCGTCACGTGACGACGGGGTATGGGCGAAGAAATATTTTAATTTTATTGTTTTGGACGGTCCGTGGTCGTTTTATGCCGTGGTAAATCGGGGTTTCGCGTTGGGTGAGCTCAGAGGGGTTGAATCACGGAGAATGGAGCTGGAGGGGAAGGCATAACGAGAAACGGAGTGTAGAACATGTCGGATGCGATCATACCAGCACTAAAGCACCGGATCCCATCAGAACTCCGAAGTTAAGCGTGCTTGGCCGAGAGTAGTACTAGAATGGGTGACCTCCTGGGAAGTCCTCGTGTTGCATCCCTCTTTTTTTATTGCGTCTAGCGACGACGGGGTATGGGCGAAGAAATATTTTAATTTTATTGTTTTGGACGGTCTGTGGTCGTTTTATGCCGTGGTAAATCGGGGTTTCGCGTTGGGTGAGCTCAGAGGGGTTGAATCACGGAGAATGGAGTTGGAGGGGAAGGCATAAGGAGAAACGGAGTGCAAAAGATGTCGGATGCGATCATACCAACACTAAAGCACTGGATCCCATCAGAACTCCGAAGTTAAGCGTGCTTGGCCGAGAGTAGTACTAGGATGGGTGACCTCCTGGGAAGTCCTCGTGTTGCATCCCTTTTTTTTTATTGCGTCACGCGACGACGGGGTATGGGCGAAAAAATATTTTAATTTTATTGTTTTGGACGGTCCGTGGTCGTTTTATGCGGTGGTAAATCGGGGTTTCGCGTTGGGTGAGCTCAGAGGGGTTGAATCACGGAGAATGGAGCTGGAGGGGAAGGCATAAGGAGAAACGGAGTGCAGAACATGTCGGATGCGATCATACCAGCACTAAATCACCGGATCCCATCAGAACTCCGAAGTTAAGCGTGCTTGGCCGAGAGTAGTACTAGGATGGGTGACCTCCTGGGAAGTCCCGAAGTTAAGCGTGCTTGGGCGAGAGTAGTACTAGGATGGGTGACCTCCTGGGAAGTCCTCGTGTTGCATCCCTCTTTTTTTTATTGCGTCACGCGACGACAGGGTATGGGCGAAGAAATATTTTAATTTTATTGTTTTGGACGGTCCGTGTTCGTTTTATGCCGTGGTAAATCGGGGTTTCGCGTTGGTTGAGCTCAGAGGGGTTGAATCACGGAGAATGGAGCTGGAGGAGAAGGCATAAGGAGAAACGGAGTGCAGAACATGTCGGATGCGATCATGCCAGCACTAAAGCACCGGATCCCATCAGAACTCCAGAGTTAAGCGTGCTTGGGCGAGAGTAGTACTAGGATGGGTGACCTTCTGGCAAGTCCTCGTGTTGCATCCCTCTTTTTTTATTGCGTCACGCGACGACGGGGTATGGGCGAAGAAATATTTTAATTTTATTGTTTTGGACGGTCCGTGGTCGTTTTATGCGGTGGTAAATCGGGGTTTCGCGTTGGGTGTGCTCAGAGGGGTTGAATCACGGAGAATGAAGCTGGAGGGGAAGGCATAAGGAGAACGGAGTGCAGAACATGTCGGATGCGATCATACCAGCACTAAAGCACCGGATCCCATCCGAACTTCGAAGTTAAGCGTGCTTGGGCGAGAGTAGTACTAGGATGGGTGACCTCCTGGGAAGTCCTCGTGTTGCATCCCTCTTTTTTTTATTGCGTCACGCGACGACGGGGTATGGGCGAAGAAATATTTTAATTTTATTGTTTTGGACGGTCCGTGGTCGTTTTATGCGGTGGTGAATCGGGGTTTCGCGTTGGGTGAGCTTAGAGGGGTTGAATCACGGAGAATGGAGCTGGAGGGGAAGGCATAAGGAGAAACGGAGTTCAGAACATGTCGGATGCGATCATACCAGCACTAAAGCACCGGATCCCATCAGAACTCCGAAGTTAAGCGCGCTTGGGCGAGACTAGTACTAGGATGGGTGTGACCTCCTGGGAAGTCCTCGTGTTGCATCCCGCTTTTTTTTTTATTGCGTCACGCGACGACGGGGTATGGGCGAAGAAATATTTTAATTTTATTGTTTTGGACGGTCCGTGGTCGTTTTATGCGGTGGTAAATCGGGGTTTCGCGTTGGGTGAGCTCAGAGGGGTTGAATCACGGAGAATGGAGCTGGAGGGGAAGGCATAAGGAGAAACGGAGTGCAGAACATGTCGTATGCGATCATACCAGCACTAAAGCACCGGATCCCATCAGAACTCCGAAGTTAAGCATGCTTGGGAGAGAGTAGTACTAGGATGGGTGACCTCCTGGGAAGTCCCGAAGTTAAGCTTGCTTGGGCGAGAGTAGTACTAGGATGGGTGACCTCCTGGGAAGTCCTCGTGTTGCATCCCTCTTTTTTTTATTGCGTCACGCGACGACGGGGTATGGGCGAAGAAATATTTTAATTTTATTGTTTTGGACGGTCTGTGGTCGTTTTATGCCGTGGTAAATCGGGGTTTCGCGTTGGGTGAGCTCAGAGGGGTTGAATCACGGAGAATGGAGCTGGAGGGGAAGGCATAAGGAGAAACGGAGTGCAAAACATGTTGGATGCGATCATACCAGCAGTAAAGCACCGGATCCCATCAGAACTCTAGAGTTAAGCTTGCTTGGGCGAGAGTAGTACTAGGATGGGTGACCTCCTGGGAAGTCCTTGTGATGCATCCCTCTTTTTTTTATTGCGTCACGTGACGACGGGGTATGGGCGAAGAAATATTTTAATTTTATTGTTTTGGACGGTCCGTGGTCGTTTTATGCGGTGGTAAATCGGGGTTTCGCGTTGGGTGAGCTCAGAGGGGTTGAATCACGGAGAATGGAGCTGGAGGGGAAGGCATAAGGAGAAACGGAGTGCAGAACATGTCGGATGCGATCATACCAGCACTAAAGCACCGGATCCCATCAGAACTCCGAAGTTAAGCATGCTTGGGAGAGAGTAGTACTAGGATGGGTGACCTCCTGGGAAGTCCCGAAGTGAAGCGTGCTTGGGCGAGAGTAGTACTAGGATGGGTGACCTCCTGGGAAGTCCTCGTGTTGCATCCCTCTTTTTTTTATTGCGTCACGCGACGACGGGGTATGGGCGAAGAAATATTTTAATTTTATTGTTTTGGACGGTCTGTGGTCGTTTTATGCCGTGGTAAATCGGGGTTTCGCGTTGGGTGAGCTCAGAGGGGTTGAATCACGGAGAATGGAGCTGGAGGGGAAGGCATAAGGAGAAACGGAGTGCAAAACATGTTGGATGCGATCATACCAGCAGTAAAGCACCGGATCCCATCAGAACTCTGGAGTTAAGCGTGCTTGGGCGAGAGTAGTACTAGGATGGGTGACCTCCTGGGAAGTCCTTGTGATGCATCCCTCTTTTTTTTATTGCGTCACGTGACGACGGGGTATGGGCGAAGAAATATTTTAATTTTATTGTTTTGGACGGTCCGTGGTCGTTTTATGCCGTGGTAAATCGGGGTTTCGCGTTGGGTGAGCTCAGAGGGGTTGAATCACGGAGAATGGAGCTGGAGGGGAAGGCATAACGAGAAACGGAGTGTAGAACATGTCGGATGCGATCATACCAGCACTAAAGCACCGGATCCCATCAGAACTCCGAAGTTAAGCGTGCTTGGCCGAGAGTAGTACTAGAATGGGTGACCTCCTGGGAAGTCCTCGTGTTGCATCCCTCTTTTTTTATTGCGTCACGCGACGACGGGGTATGGGCGAAGAAATATTTTAATTTTATTGTTTTGGACGGTCTGTGGTCGTTTTATGCCGTGGTAAATCGGGGTTTCGCGTTGGGTGAGCTCAGAGGGGTTGAATCACGGAGAATGGAGTTGGAGGGGAAGGCATAAGGAGAAACGGAGTGCAGAAGATGTCGGATGCGATCATACCAACACTAAAGCACTGGATCCCATCAGAACTCCGAAGTTAAGCGTGCTTGGCCGAGAGTAGTACTAGGATGGGTGACCTCCTGGGAAGTCCTCGTGTTGCATCCCTTTTTTTTTATTGCGTCACGCGACGACGGGGTATGGGCGAAAAAATATTTTAATTTTATTGTTTTGGACGGTCCGTGGTCGTTTTATGCGGTGGTAAATCGGGGTTTCGCGTTGGGTGAGCTCAGAGGGGTTGAATCACGGAGAATGGAGCTGGAGGGGAAGGCATAAGGAGAAACGGAGTGCAAAACATGTCGGATGCGATCATACCAGCACTAAATCACCGGATCCCATCAGAACTCCGAAGTTAAGCGTGCTTGGCCGAGAGTAGTACTAGGATGGGTGACCTCCTGGGAAGTCCCGAAGTTAAGCGTGCTTGGGCGAGAGTAGTACTAGGATGGGTGACCTCCTGGGAAGTCCTCGTGTTGCATCCCTCTTTTTTTTATTGCGTCACGCGACGACAGGGTATGGGCGAAGAAATATTTTAATTTTATTGTTTTGGACGGTCCGTGTTCGTTTTATGCCGTGGTAAATCGGGGTTTCGCGTTGGTTGAGCTCAGAGGGGTTGAATCACGGAGAATGGAGCTGGAGGAGAAGGCATAAGGAGAAACGGAGTGCAGAACATGTCGGATGCGATCATGCCAGCACTAAAGCACCGGATCCCATCAGAACTCCAGAGTTAAGCGTGCTTGGGCGAGAGTAGTACTAGGATGGGTGACCTTCTGGCAAGTCCTCGTGTTGCATCCCTCTTTTTTTATTGCGTCACGCGACGACGGGGTATGGGCGAAGAAATATTTTAATTTTATTGTTTTGGACGGTCCGTGGTCGTTTTATGCGGTGGTAAATCGGGGTTTCGCGTTGGGTGTGCTCAGAGGGGTTGAATCACGGAGAATGAAGCTGGAGGGGAAGGCATAAGGAGAACGGAGTGCAGAACATGTCGGATGCGATCATACCAGCACTAAAGCACCGGATCCCATCCGAACTTCGAAGTTAAGCGTGCTTGGCCGAGAGTAGTACTAGGATGGGTGACCTCCTGGGAAGTCCTCGTGTTGCATCCCTCTTTTTTTTATTGCGTCACGCGACGACGGGGTATGGGCGAAGAAATATTTTAATTTTATTGTTTTGGACGGTCCGTGGTCGTTTTATGCGGTGGTGAATCGGGGTTTCGCGTTGGGTGAGCTTAGAGGGGTTGAATCACGGAGAATGGAGCTGGAGGGGAAGGCATAAGGAGAAACGGAGTTCAGAACATGTCGGATGCGATCATACCAGCACTAAAGTACCGGATCCCATCAGAACTCCGAAGTTAAGCGCGCTTGGGCGAGACTAGTACTAGGATGGGTGTGACCTCCTGGGAAGTCCTCGTGTTGCATCCCGCTTTTTTTTTTATTGCGTCACGCGACGACGGGGTATGGGCGAAGAAATATTTTAATTTTATTGTTTTGGACGGTCCGTGGTCGTTTTATGCGGTGGTAAATCGGGGTTTCGCGTTGGGTGAGCTCAGAGGGGTTGAATCACGGAGAATGGAGCTGGAGGGGAAGGCATAAGGAGAAACGGAGTGCAGAACATGTCGTATGCGATCATACCAGCACTAAAGCACCGGATCCCATCAGAACTCCGAAGTTAAGCATGCTTGGGAGAGAGTAGTACTAGGATGGGTGACCTCCTGGGAAGTCCCGAAGTTAAGCGTGCTTGGGCGAGAGTAGTACTAGGATGGGTGACCTCCTGGGAAGTCCTCGTGTTGCATCCCTCTTTTTTTTATTGCGTCACGCGACGACGGGGTATGGGCGAAGAAATATTTTAATTTTATTGTTTTGGACGGTCTGTGGTCGTTTTATGCCGTGGTAAATCGGGGTTTCGCGTTGGGTGAGCTCAGAGGGGTTGAATCACGGAGAATGGAGCTGGAGGGGAAGGCATAAGGAGAAACGGAGTGCAAAACATGTTGGATGCGATCATACCAGCAGTAAAGCACCGGATCCCATCAGAACTCTAGAGTTAAGCTTGCTTGGGCGAGAGTAGTACTAGGATGGGTGACCTCCTGGGAAGTCCTTGTGATGCATCCCTCTTTTTTTTATTGCGTCACGTGACGACGGGGTATGGGCGAAGAAATATTTTAATTTTATTGTTTTGGACGGTCCGTGGTCGTTTTATGCCGTGGTAAATCGGGGTTTCGCGTTGGGTGAGCTCAGAGGGGTTGAATCACGGAGAATGGAGCTGGAGGGGAAGGCATAACGAGAAACGGAGTGCAGAACATGTCGGATGCGATCATACCAGCACTAAAGTACCGGATCCCATCAGAACTCCGAAGTTAAGCGTGCTTGGCCGAGAGTAGTACTAGAATGGGTGACCTCCTGGGAAGTCCTCGTGTTGCATCCCTCTTTTTTTATTGCGTCACGCGACGACGGGGTATGGGCGAAGAAATATTTTAATTTTATTGTTTTGGACGGTCCGTGGTCGTTTTATGCCGTGGTAAATCGGGGTTTCGCGTTGGGTGAGCTCAGAGGGGTTGAATCATGGAGAATGGAGCTGGAGGGGAAGGCATAAGGAGAAACGGAGTGCAGAACATGTCGGATGCGATCATACCAGCACTAAAGCACCGGATGCCATCAGAACTCCGAAGTTAAGCGTGCTTGGGCGAGAGTAGTACTAGGATGGGTGACCTCCTGGGAAGTCCTCGTGTTGCATCCCTCTTTTTTTTATTGCCTCACGCGACGACGGGGTATGGGCGAAGAAATATTTTAATTTTATTGTTTTGGACGGTCCGTGGTCGTTTTATGCGGTGGTAAATCGGGGTTTCGCGTTGGGTGAGCTCAGAGGGGTTGAATCACGGAGAATGGAGCTGGAGGGGAAGGCATAAGGAGAAACGGAGTGCAGAACATGTCGGATGCGATCATACCAGCACTAAATCACCGGATCCCATCAGAACTCCGAAGTTAAGCGTGCTTGGCCGAGAGTAGTACTAGGATGGGTGACCTCCTGGGAAGTCCCGGAGTTAAGCGTGCTTGGGCGAGAGTAGTACTAGGATGGGTGACCTCCTGGGAAGTCCTCGTGTTGCATCCCTCTTTTTTTTATTGCGTCACGCGACGACGGGGTATGGGCGAAGAAATATTTTAATTTTATTGTTTTGGACGGTCCGTGGTCGTTTTATGCGGTGGTGAATCGGGGTTTCGCGTTGGGTGATCTTAGAGGGGTTGAATCACGGAGAATGGAGCTGGAGGGGAAGGCATAAGGAGAAACGGAGTGCAGAACATGTCGGATGCGATCATACCAGCACTAAAGCACCGGATCCCATCAGAACTCCGAAGTTAAGCGCGCTTGGGCGAGAGTAGTACTAGGATGGGTGTGACCTCCTGGGAAGTCCTCGTGTTGCATCCCTCTTTTTTTTTTATTGCGTCACGCGACGACGGGGTATGGGCGAAGAAATATTTTAATTTTATTGTTTTGGACGGTCCGTGGTCGTTTTATGCGGTGGTAAATCGGGGTTTCGCGTTGGGTGAGCTCAGAGGGGTTGAATCACGGAGAATGGAGCTGGAGGGGAAGGCATAAGGAGAAACGGAGTGCAGAACATGTCGTATGCGAAAATACCAGCACTAAAGCACCGGATCCCATCAGAACTCCGAAGTTAAGCATGCTTGGGAGAGAGTAGTACTAGGATGGGTGACCTCCTAGGAAGTCCCGAAGTTAAGCGTGCTTGGGCGAGAGTAGTACTGGGATGGGTGACCTCCTGGGAAGTCCTCGTGTTGCATCCCTCTTTTTTTTATTGCGTCACGCGACGACGGGGTATGGGCGAAGAAATATTTTAATTTTATTGTTTTGGACGGTCTGTGGTCGTTTTATGCCGTGGTAAATCGGGGTTTCGTGTTGGGTGAGCTCAGAGGGGTTGAATCACGGAGAATGGAGCTGGAGGGGAAGGCATAAGGAGAAACGGAGTGCAAAACATGTTGGATGCGATCATACCAGCAGTAAAGCACCGGATCCCATCAGAACTCTAGAGTTAAGCGTGCTTGGGCGAGAGTAGTACTAGGATGGGTGACCTCCTGGGAAGTCCTTGTGATGCATCCCTCTTTTTTTTATTGCGTCACGTGACGACGGGGTATGGGCGAAGAAATATTTTAATTTTATTGTTTTGGACGGTCCGTGGTCGTTTTATGCCGTGGTAAATCGGGGTTTCGCGTTGGGTGAGCTCAGAGGGGTTGAATCACGGAGAATGGAGCTGGAGGGGAATGCATAACGAGAAACGGAGTGCAGAACATGTCGGATGCGATCATACCAGCACTAAAGCACCGGATCCCATCAGAACTCCGAAGTTAAGCGTGCTTGGCCGAGAGTAGTACTAGAATGGGTGACCTCCTGGGAAGTCCTCGTGTTGCATCCCTCTTTTTTTATTGCGTCACGCAACGACGGGGTATGGGCGAAGAAATATTTTAATTTTATTGTTTTGGACGGTCCGTGGTCGTTTTATGCCGTGGTAAATCGGGGTTTCGCGTTGGGTGAGCTCAGAGGGGTTGAATCATGGAGAATGGAGCTGGAGGGGAAGGCATAAGGAGAAACGGAGTGCAGAACATGTCGGATGCGATCATACCAGCACTAAAGCACTGGATGCCATCAGAACTCCGAAGTTAAGCGTGCTTGGGCGAGAGTAGTACTAGGATGGGTGACCTCCTGGGAAGTCCTCGTGTTGCATCCCTCTTTTTTTTATTGCCTCACGCGACGACGGGGTATGGGCGAAGAAATATTTTAATTTTATTGTTTTGGACGGTCCGTGGTCGTTTTATGCGGTGGTAAATCGGGGTTTCGCGTTGGGTGAGCTCAGAGGGGTTGAATCACGGAGAATGGAGCTGGAGGGGAAGGCATAAGGAGAAACGGAGTGCAGAACATGTCGGATGCGATCATACCAGCACTAAATCACCGGATCCCATCAGAACTCCGAAGTTAAGCGTGCTTGGCCGAGAGTAGTACTAGGATGGGTGACCTCCTGGGAAGTCCCGGAGTTAAGCGTGCTTGGGCGAGAGTAGTACTAGGATGGGTGACCTCCTGGGAAGTCCTCGTGTTGCATCCCTCTTTTTTTTATTGCGTAACGCGACGACGGGGTATGGGCGAAGAAATATTTTAATTTTATTGTTTTGGACGGTCCGTGGTCGTTTTATGCGGTGGTGAATCGGGGTTTCGCGTTGGGTGAGCTCAGAGGGGTTGAATCACGGAGAATGGAGCTGGAGGGGAAGGCGTAAGGAGAAACGGAGTGCAGAACATGTCGGATGCGATCATACCAGCACTAAAGCACCGGATCCCATCAGAACTCCGAAGTTAAGCATGCTTGGGAGAGAGTAGTACTAGGTTGGGTGACCTCCTGGGAAGTCCCGAAGTTAAGCGTGCTTGGGCGAGAGTAGTACTAGGATGGGTGACCTCCTGGGAAGTCCTCGTGTTGCATCCCTCTTTTTTTTATTGCGTCACGCGACGACGGGGTATGGGCGAAGAAATATTTTAATTTTATTGTTTTGGACGGTCTGTGGTCGTTTTATGCCGTGGTAAATCGGGGTTTCGCGTTGGGTGAGCTCAGAGGGGTTGAATCACGGAGAATGGAGCTGGAGGGGAAGGCATAAGGAGAAACGGAGTGCAAAACATGTTTGATGCGATCATAACAGCAGTAAAGCACCGGATCCCATCAGAACTCCGGAGTTAAGCGTGCTTGGGCGAGAGTAGTACTAGGATGGGTGACCTCCTCGGAAGTCCTTGTGATGCATCCCTCTTTTTTTTATTGCGTCACGTGACGACGGGGTATGGGCGAAGAAATATTTTAATTTTATTGTTTTGGACGGTCCGTGGTCGTTTTATGCCGTGGTAAATCGGGGTTTCGCGTTGGGTGAGCTCAGAGGGGTTGAATCACGGAGAATGGAGCTGCAGGGGAAGGCATAAGGAGAAACGGAGTGCAGAACATGTCGGATGCGATCATACCAGCACTAAAGCACCGGATCCCATCAGAACTCCGAAGTGAAGCGTGCTTGGCCGAGAGTAGTACTAGGATGGGTGACCTCCTGGGAAGTCCTCGTGTTGCATCCCTCTTTTTTTATTGCGTCACGCGACGACGGGGTATGGGCGAAGAAATATTTTAATTTTATTGTTTTGGACGGTCTGTGGTCGTTTTATGCCGTGGTAAATCGGGGTTTCGCATTGGGTGAGCTCAGAGGGGTTGAATCACGGAGAATGGAGCTGGAGGGGAAGGCATAAGGAGAAACGGAGTGCAAAACATGTTGGATGCGATCATACCAGCAGTAAAGCACCGGATCCCATCAGAACTCCGGAGTTAAGTGTGCTTGGGCGAGAGTAGTACTAGGATGGGTGACCTCCTGGGAAGTCCTTGTGATGCATCCCTCTTTTTTTTATTGCGTCACGTGACGACGGGGTATGGGCAAAGAAATATTTTAATTTTATTGTTTTGGACGGTCCGTGGTCGTTTTATGCCGTGGTAAATCGGGGTTTCGCGTTGGGTGAGCTCAGAGGGGTTGAATCACGGAGAATGGAGCTGGAGGGGAAGGCATAAGGAGAAACGGAGTGCAAAACATGTTGGATGCGATCATACCAGCACTAAAGCACCGGATCCCATCAGAACTCCAGAGTTAAGCGTGCTTGGGCGAGAGTAGTACTAGGATGGGTGACCTCCTGGGAAGTCCTCGTGTTGCATCCCTCTTTTTTTATTGCGTCACGCGACGACGGGGTATGGGCGAAGAAATATTTTAATTTTATTGTTTTGGACGGTCCGTGGTCGTTTTATGCCGTGGTAAATCGGGGTTTCGCGTTGGGTGAGCTCAGAGGGGTTGAATGACGGAGAATGGAGCTGGAGGGGAAGGCATAAGAAGAAACGGAGTGCAAAACATGTCAGATGCGATCATACCAGCACTAAAGCACCGGATCCCATCAGAACTCCGAAGTTAAGCGTGCTTGGGCGAGAGTAGTACTAGGATGGGTGACCTCCTGGGAAGTCCTCGTGTGGCATCCCTCTTTTTTTATTGCGTCATGCGACGACGGGGTATGGGCGAAGAAATATTTTAATTTTATTGTTTTGGACGGTCCGTGGTCGTTTTATGCTGTGGTAAATCGGGGTTTCGCGTTGGGTGAGCTCAGAGGGGTTGAATCACGGAGAATGGAGCTGGAGGGGAAAACATAAGGAGAAACGGAGTGCAAAACAGGTCGTGTGCGTTGATACCAGCACTAAAGCACCGGATCCCATCAGAACTCCAGAGTTAAGCGTGCTTGGGCGAGAGTAGTACTAAAATGGGTGACCTCCTGGGAAGTCCTTGTGTTGCATCCCTCTTTTTTTTATTGCGTCACGTGACGACGGGGTATGGGCGAAGAAATATTTTAATTTTATTGTTTTGGACGGTCCGTGGTCGTTTTATGCCGTGGTAAATCGGGGTTTCGCGTTGGGTGAGCTCAGAGGGGTTGAATCACGGAGAATGGAGCTGCAGGGGAAGGCATAAGGAGAAACGGAGTGCAGAACATGTCGGATGCGATCATACCAGCACTAAAGCACCGGATCCCATCAGAACTCCGAAGTGAAGCGTGCTTGGCCGAGAGTAGTACTAGGATGGGTGACCTCCTGGGAAGTCCTCGTGTTGCATCCCTCTTTTTTTATTGCGTCACGCGACGACGGGGTATGGGCGAAGAAATATTTTAATTTTATTGTTTTGGACGGTCTGTGGTCGTTTTATGCCGTGGTAAATCGGGGTTTCGCGTTGGGTGAGCTCAGAGGGGTTGAATCACGGAGAATGGAGCTGGATGGGAAGGCATAAGGAGAAACGGAGTGCAAAACATGTTGGATGCGATCATACCAGCAGTAAAGCACCGGATCCCATCAGAACTCCGGAGTTAAGTGTGCTTGGGCGAGAGTATTACTAGGATGGGTGACCTCCTGGGAAGTCCTTGTGATGCATCCCTCTTTTTTTTATTGCGTCACGTGACGACGGGGTATGGGCAAAGAAATATTTTAATTTTATTGTTTTGGACGGTCCGTGGTCGTTTTATGCCGTGGTAAATCGGGGTTTCGCGTTGGGTGAGCTCAGAGGGGTTGAATCACGGAGAATGGAGCTGGAGGGGAAGGCATAAGGAGAAACGGAGTGCAAAACATGTCGGATGCGATCATACCAGCACTAAAGCACCGGATCCCATCAGAACTCCGGAGTTAAGCGTGCTTGGGCGAGAGTAGTACTAGGATGGGTGACCTCCTGGGAAGTCCTCGTGTTGCATCCCTCTTTTTTTATTGCGTCACGCGACGACGGGGTATGGGCGAAGAAATATTTTAATTTTATTGTTTTGGACGGTCCGTGGTCGTTTTATGCTGTGGTAAATCGGGGTTTCGCGTTGGGTGAGCTCAGAGGGGTTGAATCACGGAGAATGGAGCTGGAGGGGAAGGCATAAGAAGAAACGGAGTGCGAAACATGTCAGATGCGATCATACCAGCACTAAAGCACCGGATCCCATCAGAACTCCGAAGTTAAGCGTGCTTGGGCGAGAGTAGTACTAGGATGGGTGACCTCCTGGGAAGTCCTCGTGTTGCATCCCTCTTTTTTTATTGCGTCACGCGACGACGGGGTATGGGCGAAGAAATATTTTAATTTTATTGTTTTGGACGGTCCGTGGTCGTTTTATGCTGTGGTAAATCGGGGTTTCGCGTTGGGTGAGCTCAGAGGGGTTGAATCACGGAGAATGGAGCTGGAGGGGAAAACATAAGGAGAAACGGAGTGCAAAACAGGTCGTGTGCGTTGATACCAGCACTAAAGCACCGGATCCCATCAGAACTCCAGAGTTAAGCGTGCTTGTGCGAGAGTAGTACTAGGATGGGTGACCTCCTGGGAAGTCCTTGTGTTGCATCCCTTTTTTTTATTGCGTCACGTGACGACGGGGTATGGGCGAAGAAATATTTTAATTTTATTGTTTTGGACGGTCCGTGGTCGTTTTATGCGGTGGTGAATCGGGGTTTCGCGTTGGGTGAGCTCAGAGGGGTTGAATCACGGAGAATGGAGCTGGAGGGGAAGGCATAAGGAGAAACGGAGTGCAGAACATGTCGGATGCGATCATACCAGCACTAAAGCACCGGATCCCATCAGAACTCCGAAGTTAAGCGCGCTTGGGCGAGAGTAGTACTAGGATGGGTGTGACCTCCTGGGAAGTCCTCGTGTTGCATCCCTCTTTTTTTGTATTGCGTCACGCGACGACGGGGTATGGGCGAAGAAATATTTTAATTTTATTGTTTTGGACGGTCCGTGGTCGTTTTATGCGGTGGTAAATCGGGGTTTCGCGTTGGGTGAGCTCAGAGGGGTTGAATCACGGAGAATGGAGCTAGAGGGGAAGGCATAACGAGAAACGGAGTGCAGAACATGTCGGATGCGATCATACCAGCACTAAAGCACCGGATCCCATCAGAACTCCGAAGTTAAGCGTGCTTGGCCGAGAGTAGTACTAGAATGGGTGACCTCCTGGGAAGTCCTCGTGTTGCATCCCTCTTTTTTTATTGCGTCACGCGACGACGGGGTATGGGCGAAGAAATATTTTAATTTTATTGTTTTGGACGGTCCGTGGTCGTTTTATGCCGTGGTAAATCGGGGTTCCGCGTTGGGTGAGCTCAGAGGGGTTGAATCACGGAGAATGGAGTTGGAGGGGAAGGCATAAGGAGAAACGGAGTGCAGAACATGTTGGATGCGATCATACCAGCACTAAAGCACCGGATGCCATCAGAACTCCGAAGTTAAGCGTGCTTGGGCGAGAGTAGTACTAGGATGGGTGACCTCCTGGGAAGTCCCGGAGTTAAGCGTGCTTGGGCGAGAGTAGTACTAGGATGGGTGACCTCCTGGGAAGTCCTCGTGTTGCATCCCTCTTTTTTTTATTGCGTCACGCGACGACGGGGTATGGGCGAAAAAATATTTTAATTTTATTGTTTTGGACGGTCCGTGGTCGTTTTATGCGGTGGTAAATCGGGGTTTCGCGTTGGGTGTGCTCAGAGGGGTTGAATCACGGAGAATGAAGCTGGAGGGGAAGGCATAAGGAGAACGGAGTGCAGAACATGTCGGATGCGATCATACCAGCACTAAAGCACCGGATCCCATCCGAACTTCGAAGTTAAGCGTGCTTGGGCGAGAGTAGTACTAGGATGGGTGACCTCCTGGGAAGTCCTCGTGTTGCATCCCTCTTTTTTTTTATTGCGTCACGCGACGACGGGGTATGGGCGAAGAAATATTTTAATTTTATTGTTTTGGACGGTCCGTGGTCGTTTTATGCGGTGGTGAATCGGGGTTTCGCGTTGGGTGAGCTCAGAGGGGTTGAATCACGGAGAATGGAGCTGGAGGGGAAGGCATAAGGAGAAACGGAGTGCAGAACATGTCGGATGCGATCATACCAGCACTAAAGCACCGGATCCCATCATAACTCCGAAGTTAAGCGCGCTTGGGCGAGAGTAGTACTAGGATGGGTGTGACCTCCTGGGAAGTCCTCGTGTTGCATCCCTCTTTTTTTGTATTGCGTCACGCGACGACGGGGTATGGGCGAAGAAATATTTTAATTTTATTGTTTTGGACGGTCCGTGGTCGTTTTATGCGGTGGTAAATCGGGGTTTCGCGTTGGGTGAGCTCAGAGGGGTTGAATCACGGAGAATGGAGCTAGAGGGGAAGGCATAACGAGAAACGGAGTGCAGAACATGTCGGATGCGATCATACCAGCACTAAAGCACCGGATCCCATCAGAACTCCGAAGTTAAGCGTGCTTGGCCGAGAGTAGTACTAGAATGGGTGACCTCCTGGGAAGTCCTCGTGTTGCATCCCTCTTTTTTTATTGCGTCACGCGACGACGGGGTATGGGCGAAGAAATATTTTAATTTTATTGTTTTGGACGGTCCGTGGTCGTTTTATGCCGTGGTAAATCGGGGTTCCGCGTTGGGTGAGCTCAGAGGGGTTGAATCACGGAGAATGGAGTTGGAGGGGAAGGCATAAGGAGAAACGGAGTGCAGAACATGTTGAATGCGATCATACCAGCACTAAAGCACCGGATGCCATCAGAACTCCGAAGTTAAGCGTGCTTGGGCGAGAGTAGTACTAGGATGGGTGACCTCCTGGGAAGTCCTCGTGTTGCATCCCTCTTTTTTTTATTGCCTCACGCGACGACGGGGTATGGGCGAAGAAATATTTTAATTTTATTGTTTTGGACGGTCCGTGGTCGTTTTATGCGGTGGTAAATCGGGGTTTCGCGTTGGGTGATCTCAGAGGGGTTGAATCACGGAGAATGGAGCTGGAGGGGAAGGCATAAGGAGAAACGGAGTGCAGAACATGTCGGATGCGATCATACCAGCACTAAATCACCGGATCCCATCAGAACTCCGAAGTTAAGCGTGCTTGGCCGAGAGTAGTACTAGGATGGGTGACCTCCTGGGAAGTCCCGGAGTTAAGCGTGCTTGGGCGAGAGTAGTACTAGGATGGGTGACCTCCTAGGAAGTCCTCGTGTTGCATCCCACTTTTTTTTTATTGCGTCACGCGACGACGGGGTATGGGCGAAAAAATATTTTAATTTTATTGTTTTGGACGGTCCGTGGTCGTTTTATGCGGTGGTGAATCGGGGTTTCGCGTTGGGTGAGCTCAGAGGGGTTGAATCACGGAGAATGGAGCTGGAGGGGAAGGCATAAGGAGAAACGGAGTGCAGAACATGTCGGATGCGATCATACCAGCACTAAAGCACCGGATCCCATCAGAACTCCGAAGTTAAGCATGCTTGGGAGAGAGTAGTACTAGGATGGGTGACCTCCTGGGAAGTCCCGAAGTTAAGCGTGCTTGGGCGAGAGTAGTACTAGGATGGGTGACCTCCTGGGAAGTCCTCGTGTTGCATCCCTCTTTTTCTTATTGCGTCACGCGACGACGGGGTATGGGCGAAGAAATATTTTAATTTTATTGTTTTGGACGGTCTGTGGTCGTTTTATGCCGTGGTAAATCGGGGTTTCGCGTTGGGTGAGCTCAGAGGGGTTGAATCACGGAGAATGGAGCTGGAGGGGAAGGCATAAGGAGAAACGGAGTGCAAAACATGTTTGATGCGATCATAACAGCAGTAAAGCACCGGATCCCATCAGAACTCCGGAGTTAAGCGTGCTTGGGCGAGAGTAGTACTAGGATGGGTGACCTCCTCGGAAGTCCTTGTGATGCATCCCTCTTTTTTTTATTGCGTCACGTGACGACGGGGTATGGGCGAAGAAATATTTTAATTTTATTGTTTTGGACGGTCCGTGGTCGTTTTATGCCGTGGTAAATCGGGGTTTCGCGTTGGGTGAGATCAGAGGGGTTCAATCACGGAGAATGGAGCTGCAGGGGAAGGCATAAGGAGAAACGGAGTGCAGAACATGTCGGATGCGATCATACCAACACTAAAGCACCGGATCCCATCAGAACTCCGAAGTGAAGCGTGCTTGGCCGAGAGTAGTACTAGGATGGGTGACCTCCTGGGAAGTCCTCGTGTTGCATCCCTCTTTTTTTATTGCGTCACGCGACGACGGGGTATGGGCGAAGAAATATTTTAATTTTATTGTTTTGGACGGTCTGTGGTCGTTTTATGCCGTGGTAAATCGGGGTTTCGCGTTGGGTGAGCTCAGAGGGGTTGAATCACGGAGAATGGAGCTGGAGGGGAAGGCATAAGGAGAAACGGAGTGCAAAACATGTTGGATGCGATCATACCAGCAGCAAAGCACCGGATCCCATCAGAACTCCGGAGTTAAGTGTGCTTGGGCGAGAGTAGTACTAGGATGGGTGACCTCCTGGGAAGTCCTTGTGATGCATCCCTCTTTTTTTTTATTGCGTCACGTGACGACGGGGTATGGGCAAAGAAATATTTTAATTTTATTGTTTTGGACGGTCCGTGGTCGTTTTATGCCATGGTAAATCGGGGTTTCGCATTGGGTGAGCTCAGAGGGGTTGAATCACGGAGAATGGAGCTGGAGGGGAAGGCATAAGGAGAAACGGAGTGCAAAACATGTCGGATGCGATCATACCAGCACTAAAGCACCGGATCCCATCAGAACTCCGGAGTTAAGCGTGCTTGGGCGAGAGTAGTACTAGGATGGGTGACCTCCTGGGAAGTCCTCGTGTTGCATCCCTCTTTTTTTATTGCGTCACGCGACGACGGGGTATGGGCGAAGAAATATTTTAATTTTATTGTTTTGGACGGTCCGTGGTCGTTTTATGCCGTGGTAAATCGGGGTTTCGCGTTGGGTGAGCTCAGAGGGGTTGAATCACGGAGAATGGAGCTGGAGGGGAAGGCATAAGAAGAAACGGAGTGCAAAACATGTCAGATGCGATCATACCAGCACTAAAGCACCGGATCCCATCAGAACTCCGAAGTTAAGCGTGCTTGGGCGAGAGTAGTACTAGGATGGGTGACCTCCTGGGAAGTCCTCGTGTGGCATCCCTCTTTTTTTATTGCGTCACGCGACGACGGGGTATGGGCGAAGAAATATTTTAATTTTATTGTTTTGGACGGTCCGTGGTCGTTTTATGCTGTGGTAAATCGGGGTTTCGCGTTGGGTGAGCTCAGAGGGGTTGAATCACGGAGAATGGAGCTGGAGGGGAAAACATAAGGAGAAACGGAGTGCAAAACAGGTCGTGTGCGTTGATACCAGCACTAAAGCACCGGATCCCATCAGAACTCCAGAGTTAAGCGTGCTTGGGCGAGAGTAGTACTAAAATGGGTGACCTCCTGGGAAGTCCTTGTGTTGCATCCCTCTTTTTTTTATTGCGTCACGTGACGACGGGGTATGGGCGAAGAAATATTTTAATTTTATTGTTTTGGACGGTCCGTGGTCGTTTTATGCCGTGGTAAATCGGGGTTTCGCGTTGGGTGAGCTCAGAGGGGTTGAATCACGGAGAATGGAGCTGCAGGGGAAGGCATAAGGAGAAACGGAGTGCAGAACATGTCGGATGCGATCATACCAGCACTAAAGCACCGGATCCCATCAGAACTCCGAAGTGAAGCGTGCTTGGCCGAGAGTAGTACTAGGATGGGTGACCTCCTGGGAAGTCCTCGTGTTGCATCCCTCTTTTTTTATTGCGTCACGCGACGACGGCGTATGGGCGAAGAAATATTTTAATTTTATTGTTTTGGACGGTCTGTGGTCGTTTTATGCCGTGGTAAATCGGGGTTTCGCGTTGGGTGAGCTCAGAGGGGTTGAATCACGGAGAATGGAGCTGGATGGGAAGGCATAAGGAGAAACGGAGTGCAAAACATGTTGGATGCGATCATACCAGCAGTAAAGCACCGGATCCCATCAGAACTCCGGAGTTAAGTGTGCTTGGGCGAGAGTAGTACTAGGATGGGTGACCTCCTGGGAAGTCCTTGTGATGCATCCCTCTTTTTTTTATTGCGTCACGTGACGACGGGGTATGGGCAAAGAAATATTTTAATTTTATTGTTTTGGACGGTCCGTGGTCGTTTTATGCCGTGGTAAATCGGGGTTTCGCGTTGGGTGAGCTCAGAGGGGTTGAATCACGGAGAATGGAGCTGGAGGGGAAGGCATAAGGAGAAACGGAGTGCAAAACATGTCGGATGCGATCATACCAGCACTAAATCACCGGATCCCATCAGAACTCCGGAGTTAAGCGTGCTTGGGCGAGAGTAGTACTAGGATGGGTGACCTCCTGGGACGTCCTCGTGTTGCATCCCTCTTTTTTTATTGCGTCACGCGACGACCGGGTATGGGCGAAGAAATATTTTAATTTTATTGTTTTGGACGGTCCGTGGTCGTTTTATGCCGTGGTAAATCGGGGTTTCGCGTTGGGTGAGCTCAGAGGGGTTGAATCACGGAGAATGGAGCTGGAGGGGAAGGCATAAGAAGAAACGGAGTGCAAAACATGTCAGATGCGATCATACCAGCACTAAAGCACCGGATCCCATCAGAACTCCGAAGTTTAGCGTGCTTGGGCGAGAGTAGTACTAGGATGGGTGACCTCCTAGGAAGTCCTCGTGTTGCATCCCTCTTTTTTTATTGCGTCACGCGACGACGGGGTATGGGCGAAGAAATATTTTGATTTTATTGTTTTGGACGGTCCGTGGTCGTTTTATGCTGTGGTAAATCGGGGTTTCGCGTTGGGTGAGCTCAGAGGGGTTGAATCACGGAGAATGGAGCTGGAGGGGAAAACATAAGGAGAAACGGAGTGCAAAACAGGTCGTGTGCGTTGATACCAGCACTAAAGCACCGGATCCCATCAGAACTCCAGAGTTAAGCGTGCTTGTGCGAGAGTAGTACTAGGATGGGTGACCTCCTGGGAAGTCCTTGTGTTGCATCCCTTTTTTTTATTGCGTCACGTGACGACGGGGTATGGGCGAAGAAATATTTTAATTTTATTGTTTTGGACGGTCCGTGGTCGTTTTATGCCGTGGTAAATCGGGGTTTCGCGTTGGGTGAGCTCAGAGGGGTTGAATCACGGAGAATGGAGCTAGAGGGGAAGGCATAAGGAGAAACGGAGTGCAGAACATGTTGGATGCGATCATACCAGCACTAAAGCATCGGATACCATCAGAACTCCGAAGTTAAGCGTGCTTGGACGAGAGTAGTACTAGGATGGGTGACCTCCTGGGAAGTCCTCATGTTGCATCCCTCTTTTTTTATTGCGTCACGCGACGACGGGGTATGGGCGAAGAAATATTTTAATTTTATTGTTTTGGACGGTCCGTGGTCGTTTTATGCGGTGGTAAATCGGGGTTTCGCGTTGGGTGAGCTCAGAGGGGTTAAATCACGGAGAATGGAGCTGGAGGGGAAGGCATAAGGAGAAACGGAGTGCAGAACATGTCGGATGCGATCATACCAGCAGGAAAGCACCGGATCCCATCAGAACTCCGAAGTTAAGCGCGGTTGGGCGAGAGTAGTACTAGGATGGGTGTGACCTCCTGGGAAGTCCTCGTGTTGCATCCCTCTTTTTTTATTGCGTCACGCCACGACGGGGTATGGGCGAAGAAATATTTTAATTTTATTGTTTTGGACGGTCCGTGGTCATTTTATGCGGTGGTAAATCGGGGTTTCGCGTTGGGTGAGCTCAGAGGGGTTGAATCACGGAGAATGGAGCTGGAGGGGAAGGCATAAGGAGAAACGGAGTGCAGAACATGTCGGATGCGATCGTACCAGCACTAAAGCACCGGATCCCATCAGAACTCCGAAGTTAAGCGTCCGTGGGAGAGAGTAGTACTAGGATGGGTGACCTCCTGGGAAGTCCCGAAGTTAAACGTGCTTGGGCGAGTGTAGTACTAGGATGGGTGACCTCCTGGGAAGTCGTCGTGTTGCATCCCTCTTTTTTTTATTGCGTCACGCGACGACGGGGTATGGGCGAAGAAATATTTTAATTTTATTGTTTTGGACGGTCCGTGGTCGTTTTATGCCGTAAATTGGGGTTTCACGTTGGGCGAGCTCAGAGGGGTTGAATCACGGAGAATGGAGCTGGAGGGGAAGGCATAAGGAGAAACGGAGTGCAAAACATGTGGGATACAATCATACCAGCACTAAAGCACCGGATCCCATCAGAACTCCGGAGTTAAGCGTGCTTGGGCGAGAGTAGTACTAGGATGGGTGACCTCCTGGGAAGTCCTTGTGTTGCATCCCTCTTTTTTTTATTGCGTCACGTGACGACGGGGTATGGGCGAAGAAATATTTTAATTTTATTGTTTTGGACGGTCCGTGGTCGTTTTATGCCGTGGTAAATCGGGGTTTCGCGTTGGGTGAGCTCAGAGGGGTTGAATCACGGAGAATGGAGCTGGAGTGGAAGGCATAAGGAGAAACGGAGTGCAGAACATGTCGGATGCGATCATACCAGCTGTAAAGCACCGGATCCCATCAGAACTCCGAAGTTAAGCGTGCTTGGGCGAGAGTAGTACTAGGATGGGTGACCTCCTGGGAAGTCCTCGTGTTGCATCCCTCTTTTTTTATTGCGTCACGCGACGACGGGGTATGGGCGAAGAAATATTTTAATTTTATTGTTTTGGACGGTCCGTGGTCGTTTTATGCTGTGGTAAATCGGGGTTTCGCGTTGGGTGAGCTCAGAGGGGTTGAATCACGGAGAATGGAGCTGGAGGGGAAAACATAAGGAGAAACGGAGTGCAAAACATGTCGTGTGCGATCATACCAGCACTAAAGCACCGGATCCCATCAGAACTTCGAAGTTAAGCGTGCTTGGGCGAGAGTAGTACTAGGATGGGTGACCTCCTGGAAAGTCCTCGTGTTGCATCCCTCTTTTTTTAATGCGTCACGTGACGACGGGGTATGGGCGAAGAAATATTTTAATTTTATTGTTTTGGACGGTCCGTGGTCGTTTTATGCCGTGGTAAATCGGGGTTTCGCGTTGGGTGAGCTCAGAGGGGTTGAATCACGGAGAATGGAGCTGGAGGGGAAGGCATAAGGAGAAACGGAGTGCAGAACATGTCGGATGCGATCATACGAGCACTAAAGCTGGGAAGTCCTCGTGTTGCATCCCTCTTTTTTTTATTACGTCACGCGACGACGGGGTATGGGCGAAGAAATATTTTAATTTTATTGTTTTGGACGGTCCGTGGTCGTTTTATGCTGTGGTAAAACGGGGTTTCGCGTTGGGTGAGCTCAGAGGTGTTGAATCACGGAGAATGGAGTTGGAGGGGAAGGCATAAGGAGAAACAGAGTGCAGAACATGTCGGATGTGATCATACCAGCACTAAAGCACCGGATCCCATCAGAACTCCGAAGTTAAGCGTGCTTGGGCGAGAGTAGTACTAGGATGAGTGACCTCCTGGGAAGTCCTCGTGTTGCATCCCTCTTTTTTTTATTGCGTCACGTGACGACGGGTTATGGGCGAAGAAATATTTTAATTTTATTGTTTTGGACGGTCCGTGGTCGTTTTATGCGGTGGTAAATCGGGGTTTCGCGTTGGGTGAGCTCAGAGGGGTTGAATCACGGAGAATGGAGATGGAGGGAAAGGCATAAGGAGAAACGGAGTGCAGAATATGTCGGATGCGATCATAGCAGCACTAAAGCGTCAGATTCCATTAGAACTCCGAAGTTAAGCGTGCTTGGGCGTGAGTAGTACTAGGATGGGTGACCTCATGGGAAGTCCTCGTGTTGCATCCCTCTTTTTTTTATTGCGTCACGCGACGACGGGGTATGGGCGAAGAAATATTTTAATTTTATTGTTTTGGACGGTCCGTGGTCGTTTTATGCGGTGGTAAATCGGGGTTTCGCGTTGGGTGAGCTCAGAGGGGTTGAATCACGGAGAATGGAGCTGGAGGGGAAGGCATAAGGAGAAACGGAGTGCAGAACATGTCGGATGTGATCATACCAGCACTAAAGCACCGGATCCCATCAGAACTCCGAAGTTAAGCGTGCTTGGGCGAGAGTAGTACTAGGATGGGTGACCTCCTAGGAAGTCCTCGTGTTGCATCCCTCTTTTTTTATTGCGTCACGCGACGACGGGGTATGGGCGAAGAAATATTTTAATTTTATTGTTTTGGACGGTCCGTGGTCGTTTTATGCTGTGGTAAATCGGGGTTTCGCGTTGGGTGAGCTCAGAGGGGTTGAATCACGGAGAATGGAGCTGGAGGGGAAGGCATAAGGAGAAACGGAGTGCAAAACATGTCGTGTGCGATCATACCAGCACTAAAGCACCGGATCCCATCAAAACTTCGAAGTTAAGCGTGCTTGGGCGAGAGTAGTACTAGGATGGGTGACCTCCTGGGAAGTCCTCGTGTTGCATCCCTCTTTTTTTTATTGCGTCACGTGACGACGGGGTATGGGCGAAGAAATATTTTAATTTTATTGTTTTGGACCGTCCATGGTCGTTTTATGCCGTGGTAAATCGGGGTTTCGTGTTGGGTGAGCTTAGAGGGGTTGAATCACGGAGAATGGAGCTGGAGGGGAAGTCATAAGGAGAAACGGAGTGCAGAACATGTCGGATGCGATCATACGAGCACTAAAGCTGGGAAGTCCTCGTGTTGCATCCCTCTTTTTTTTATTGCGTCACGCGACGACGGGGTATGGGCGGAGAAATATTTTAATTTTATTGTTTTGGACGGTTCGTGGTCGTTTTATGCTGTGGTAAATCGGGGTTTCGCGTTGGGTGAGCTCAGAGGTGTTGAATCACGGAGAATCGAGCTGGAGGGGAAGGCATAAGGAGAAACGGAGTGCAGAACATGTCGGATGTGATCATACCAGCACTAAAGCACCGGATCCCATCAGAACTCCGAAGTTAAGCGTGCTTGGGCGAAAGTAGTACTAGGATGAGTGACCTCCTGGGAAGTCCTCGTGTTGCATCCCTCTTTTTTTATTGTGTCACGTGACGACGGGTTATGTGCGAAGAAATATTTTAATTTTATTGTTTTGGACGGTCCGTGGTCGTTTTATGCGGTGGTAAATCGGGGTTTCGCGTTGGGTGAGCTCAGAGGGGTTGAGTCACGGAGAATGGAGCTGGAGGGGAAGGCATAAGGAGAAACGGAGTGCAGAACATGTCGGATGCGATCATAGCAGCACTAAAGCATCGGATTCCATCAGAACTCCGAAGTTAAGCGTGCTTGGGCGAGAGTAGTACTAGGATGGGTGACCTCATGGGAAGTCCTCGTGTTGCATCCCTCTTTTTTTTATTGCGTCACGCGACGACGGGGTATGGGCGAAGAAATATTTTAATTTTATTATTTTGGACGGTCCGTGGTCGTTTTATGCCGTGGTAAATCGGGGTTTCGCGTTGGGTGAGCCCAGAGGGGTTGAATCACGGAGAATGGAGCTGGAGGGGAAGGCATAAGGAGAAACGGAGTGCAAACATGTCGGATGCGATCATACCAGCACTAAAGCACCGGATCCCATCAGAACTCCGATGTTAAGCGTGCTTGGGCGAGAATAGTACTAGGATTGGTGACCTCCTGGGAAGTCCTCGTGTTGCATCCCTCTTTTTTTATTGCGTCACGCGACGACGGGGTATGGGCGAAGAAATATTTTAATTTTATTATTTTGGACGGTCCGTGGTCGTTTTATGCCGTGGTAAATCGGGGTTTCGCGTTGGGTGAGCCCAGAGGGGTTGAATCACGGAGAATGGAGCTGGAGGGGAAGGCATAAGGAGAAACAGAGTGCAAACATGTCGGATGCGATCATACCAGCACTAAAGCACCGGATCCCATCAGAACTCCGAAGTTAAGCGTGCTTGGGCGGGAGTAGTACTAGGATGGGTGACCTCCTGGGAGTCCTCGTGTTGCATCCCTCTTTTTTTTATTGCGTCACGTGACGACGGGGTATATGGGCGAAGAAATATTTTAATTTTATTGTTTTGGACGGTCCGTTGTCGTTTTAAGAGGTGGTAAATCGGGGTTTCGCGTTGGGTGAGCTCAGAGGGGTTGAATCACGGAGAATGGAGCTGGAGGGGAAGGCATAAGGAGAAACGGAGTGCAGAACATGTCGGATGCGATCATACCAGCACTAAAGTATCGGATCCCATCAGAACTGCGAAGTTAAGCGTGCTTGGGCGAGAGTAGTACTAGGATGGGTGACCTCCTGGGAAGTCCTCGTGTTGCATCCCTCTTTTTTTTATTGCGTCACGCGACGACGGGGTATGGGCGAAGAAATATTTTGATTTTATTGTTTTGGACGGTCCGTGGTCGTTTTATGCTGTGGTAAATCGGGGTTTCGCGTTGGGTGAGCTCAGAGGGGTTGAATCACGGAGAATGGAGCTGGAGGGGAAAACATAAGGAGAAACGGAGTGCAAAACATGTCGTGTGCGATCATACCAGCACTAAAGCACCGGATCCCATCAAAACTTCGAAGTTAAGCGTGCTTGGGCGAGAGTAGTACTAGGATGGGTGACCTCCTGGAAAGTCCTCGTGTTGCATCCCTCTTTTTTTATTGCGTCACGTGATGACGGGGTATGGGCGAAGAAATATTTTAATTTTATTGTTTTGGACGGTCCGTGGTCGTTTTATGCCGTGGTAAATCGGGGTTTCGCGTTGGGTGAGCTCAGAGGGGTTGAATCACGGAGAATGGAGCTGGAGGGGAAGGCATAAGGAGAAACGGAGTGCAGAACATGTCGGATGCGATCATACGAGCACTAAAGCTGGGAAGTCCTCGTGTTGCATCCCTCTTTTTTTTATTGCGTCACGCGACGACGGGGTATGGGCGAAGAAATATTTTAATTTTATTGTTTTGGACGGTCCGTGGTCGTTTTATGCTGTGGTAAAACGGGGTTTCGCGTTGGGTGAGCTCAGAGGTGTTGAATCACGGAGAATGGAGCTGGAGGGGAAGGCATAAGGAGAAACAGAGTGCAGAACATGTCGGATGTGATCATACCAGCACTAAAGCACCGGATCCCATCAGAACTCCGAAGTTAAGCGTGCTTGGGCGAGAGTAGTACTAGGATGAGTGACCTCCTGGGAAGTCCTCGTGTTGCATCCCTCTTTTTTTTATTGCGTCACGTGACGACGGGTTATGGGCGAAGAAATATTTTAATTTTATTGTTTTGGACGGTCCGTGGTCGTTTTATGCGGTGGTAAATCGGGGTTTCGCGTTGGGTGAGCTCAGAGGGGTTGAATCACGGAGAATGGAGCTGGAGGGGAAAACATAAGGAGAAACGGAGTGCAAAACATGTCGTGTGCGATCATACCAGCACTAAAGCACCGGATCCCATCAAAACTTCGAAGTTAAGCGTGCTTGGGCGAGAGTAGTACTAGGATGGGTGACCTCCTGGAAAGTCCTCGTGTTGCATCCCTCTTTTTTTATTGCGTCACGTGATGACGGGGTATGTGCGAAGAAATATTTTAATTTTATTGTTTTGGACGGTCCGTGGTCGTTTTATGCCGTGGTAAATCGGGGTTTCGCGTTGGGTGAGCTCAGAGGGGTTGAATCACGGAGAATGGAGCTGGAGGGGAAGGCATAAGGAGAAACGGAGTGCAGAACATGTCAGATGCGATCATACGAGCACTAAAGCTGGGAAGTCCTCGTGTTGCATCCCTCTTTTTTTTATTGCGTCACGCGACGACGGGGTATGGGCGAAGAAATATTTTAATTTTATTGTTTTGGACGGTCCGTGGTCGTTTTATGCTGTGGTAAAACGGGGTTTCGCGTTGGGTGAGCTCAGAGGTGTTGAATCACGGAGAATGGAGCTGGAGGGGAAGGCATAAGGAGAAACAGAGTGCAGAACATGTCGGATGTGATCATACCAGCACTAAAGCACCGGATCCCATCAGAACTCCGAAGTTAAGCGTGCTTGGGCGAGAGTAGTACTAGGATGAGTGACCTCCTGGGAAGTCCTCGTGTTGCATCCCTCTTTTTTTTATTGCGTCACGTGAAGACGGGTTATGGGCGAAGAAATATTTTAATTTTATTGTTTTGGACGGTCCGTGGTCGTTTTATGCGGTGGTAAATCGGGGTTTCGCGTTGGGTGAGCTCAGAGGGGTTGAATCACGGAGAATGGAGCTGGAGGGAAAGGCATAAGGAGAAACGGAGTGCAGAATATGTCGGATGCGATCATAGCAACACTAAAGCGTCGGATTCCATTAGAACTCCGAAGTTAAGCGTGCTTGGGCGTGAGTAGTACTAGGATGGGTGACCTCATGGGAAGTCCTCGTGTTGCATCCCTCTTTTTTTAATTGCGTCACACGACGACGGGGTATGGGCGAAGAAATATTTTAATTTTATTGTTTTGTATGGTCCGTGGTCGTTTTATGCCGTGGTAAATCAGAGTTTCGCGTTGGGTGAGCTCAGAGGGGTTGAATCACGGAGAATGGAGCTGGAGGGGAAGGCATAAGGAGAAACGGAGTGCATAACATGTCGGATGCGATTATACCAGCACTAAAGCACCGGATCCCATCAGAACTCCGAAGTTAAGCGTGGTTTGGCGAGAGTAGTACTAGGATGGGTGACCTCCTGGGAAGTCCTTGTGTTGCATCCCTCTTTTTTTATTGCGTCACGCGACGACGGGGTATAGGCGAAGAAATATTTTAATTTTATTGTTTTGGACGGTCCGTGATCGTTTTATGTCGTGGTAAATCGGGGTTTCGCATTGGGTGAGCTCAGAGGGGTTTAATCAAGGAGAATGGAGCTGGAGGGGAAGGCATAAGGAGAAACGGAGTGCAGAACATGTTGGATGCGATCATACCAGCACTAAAGCACCAGATTCCATCAGAACTCCGAAGTTAAGCGTGCTTGGGCGAGAGTAGTACTAGGATGGGTGACCTCCCGGGAAGTCCTCGTGTTGCATTTCTCTTTTTTATCACGTCACGCGACGACGGGGTATGGGCGAAGAAATATTTTAATTTTATTGTTTTGGACGGTCGGTGGTCGTTTTATGCCGTGGTAAATCGGGGTTTCGCGTTGGGTGAACTCCGTTGGGTTGAATCATGGAGAACAGAGCTGGATGGGAAGGCATGAGGAGGAATAGAGTGCAGAACATGTTAGATGCGATCATGCCAGCACTAAAGCACCGGATCCCATCAGAACTTTGGAGTTAAGCGTGCTTGGGCGAGAGTAGTACTAGGATGGGTGACCTCTCGGGAAGTCCTCGTGTTGCATCCATCTTTTTTTATCGCGTCACACGATGATGGGTATGGGTGAAGAAATATTTTAATTTTATTGTTTTGGACGGTAGGTGGTCGTTTTATGCCGTGGTAAATCGCGGTTTCGCGTTGGATGAGCTCCTAGGGATCACAGAGAATGGAGCTGGAGGGGAAGGTATAAGGAGAAACGGAGTACATAACATGTCGGATGTGATCATACCAGCACTAAAGCACCAAATCCCATCAGAACTCCGAAGTTAAGCGTGCTTGGGCGAGAGTAGTAATAGGATGGATGACCTCCTGGGAAGTCCTCGTGTTACATCCCTCTTTTTTTTGCGTCACGCGACGACGGGGTATAGGTGAAGAAATATTTTAATTTTATTGTTTTGGACGGTCGGTGGTTGTTTTATGCTGTGGTAAATTGGGGTTTCGCGTTGGGTGAGCTCCGAGGGGTTCAATCATAGGGAATGGACCTGGAGAGGAAGGCATAAAGAGAAATGGAGTGCAGAACATGTAGGATGCGATCATAACAGCAATAAAGCACCGGATCCCATTAGAACTTCGAAGTTAAGAGTGCTTGGGCGAAGTTAAGCGTGCCTGGGCGAGAGTAGTACTAGGATGGGTGACCTCCTGGGAAGTCCTCGTGTTGCATCCGTTTTTTTATTGCGTCAAGCGATGACGAGGTATGGGCGAAGAAATATTTTAATTTTATTGTTCTAGACGGTCCGTGGTCGTTTTATGCCGTGGTAAATCGGGGTTTCGTGTTGGGTTAGCTGAGAGGGGTTGAATCACGAAGAATGGAGCTGGAGGGGAAGGCATAAGGAGAAACGGAGTGCAGAACAAGTCGGATGCGATCATACCAGCACTAAAGCACCTGATCCCATTAGAACTCCGAAGTTAAGAGTGCTTGGGCGAGAGTATTACTAGGATGGGTGACCTCCTGGGAAGTCCTTGTGTTGCATCCCTCTTGTTTTATTGCATCACGCGACGACGTGGTATGGGCGAAGAAATATTTTAATTTTATTGGTTTGGACGGTCGGTGGTCGTTTTATGCCGTGGTAAATTGGGGTTTCACGTTGGGTGAGCTGAGAGGGGTTGAATCACGGAAAATGAAGCTAGAGGGAAGGCGTAAGGAGAAACTGAGGGCAAAACATGTCGGATGCTATCATAACACAACTAAAGCACCGGAGCCCATCAAAACTCCGAAGTTAAGCGTGCTTGTGTAAGATTAGTACTAGGATGGGTGACCTCCTGGAAAGTCCTTGTGTTGCATCCCTATTTTTTTATTGCATCACGCGGCGACGGTCTATGGGCGAAGAAATATTTTAATTTTATTCTTTTGGACGGTCGGTGGTCGTTTTATGCCATTGTAAATCGGGATTTCGTGTTGGGTGAGCTCCTAGGGGTTGAATCACGGAGAATGGAGCTGGAGGGGAAGACATAAGGAGAAACAGAGTGCAGAACAAATCGGATGCGATCATACTAGCACTAAAGCACCGGATCCCATCAGAACTCCGAAGTTAAGCATGCTTGGGCGAGAGTAGTAGTAGGATGGGTGACCTCATGGAAAGTCCTCGTGTTGAATCCCTCTTGTTTTATTGCATCATGCGACTTCGTGTTATGGGCGAAGAAATATTTTAATTTTATTGTTTTGGACGGTCGATGGTCGTTTTATGCCGTGGTAAATTGGGGTTTCAAGTTGGGTGAGCTCTGAGGGGTTGAATCACGGAGAATAGAGCTGGAGGGTAAGGCATAAGGAGAAATGGAGTGCAAGATGCGATCATACCAGCAGTAAAGCATCGGATCCCATTAAACTACGATGTTAAGCGTGCTTGGGAGAGAGTATGTACTAGGATGGGTGACCTCCCGGGAAGTCCTCGAGTTGAAAATCTCTCTTTTTATCACGTCACGCGACGACGGGGTATGAGCGAAGAAATATTTTAATTTTATTGTTTTGGACGGTCGGTGGTCGTTTTATGTCGTGGTAAATCGGGGTTTCGTGTTGGGTGAACTCCGATGGGTTGAATCATGGAGAATGGATCTGGAGGGGAAGGCATAAGGAGGAACAAAGTGCAAAACATGTTAGATGCTACCATACTAGCACTAAAGCACCAGATCCTATCAGAACTCCGAACTTAAGCGTGCTTGGGCTAGAGTAGTACTAGGATGGGTGACCTCCCGGGAAGTCCTCGTGTTGCATCCATCATTTTTTATCACGTCACGCGATGACGGGGTATGGGTGAAGAAATATTTTAATTTTATTGTTTTGGATGGTCGGTGGTCGTTTTATGCCATGGTAAATCGCGGTTTCGCGTTGGATGAGCTCCTAGGGGTTGAATCGCGGAGAATGGAGCTGGAGGGGAAGGTATAAGGAGAAATGGAGTACATGACATGTCGGATGCGATCATACCAGCACTAAAGCACCAAAATCCCATCAGAACTCTGAAGTTAAGCGTGCTTGGGCGAGAGTAGTACTAGGATGGATGACCTCCTAGGAAGTCCTCGTGTTGCATCCCTCTTTTTTTATTGCGTCACGTGACGACGGGGTATAGGTGAATAAATATTTTAATTTTATTGTTTTGGACGGTCGGTGGTCATTTTATGCTGTGGTAAATTGGGGTTTCGCGTTAGGTGAGCTTCGAGGGGTTAAATCATAGAGAATGGAGCTGGAGAGGAAGGCATAAACAGAAACAGAGTGCAGAACATGTAGATGCGATCATACTGGCAATAAAGCACCAGATCCCATCAGAACTCCAAAGTTAAGCGTGCTTGGGCGAGAGTAGTACTAGGATGGGTGACCTCCTGGGAAGTCCTCGTGTTGCATCCCTCTTTTTTAATGTGTCACGCGACGACAGGGTATGGGTGAAGAAATATTTTTTATTATTGTTTTGGATGGTCGGTAGTCGTTTTATGATGTGATAAATCGGGCTTTCGTGTTGGGTGAGCTCCGAGGGGTTCAATCGCAGAGAATGGAGATGGAGGGGAAGGCATAAGGAGAAACGGAGTGCAGGACATGTTGGAATTGAGCTGGAGGGGTAGGCATAAGGAGAAATGGACTGCAGAACATGTTGAATGCGATGATACCAACTCTAAGGAGAAACGGAGTGCAAGACATGATGGAATGGAGCTGGAGGGGTAGGCATAAGGAGAAATGGAGTACAGAACATGTTGGATGCGATGATACCAGCACTAAAGCACCGGATCCCATCGGAACTCTGAAGTTTAGCGTGCTTGGGCGAGAGTAGTACTAGGATGGGTGACAACCTCCTGGGAAGTTCTTGTGTTGCATCCTTCTTTTTTTATTGCGTCACGCGAAGATGGGCTATGGGCAAATAAATATTTGAATTTTATTGTTTTGGACGGTCAGTGGTCGTTTTATGCCATGCTAAATTGGGGTTTCGCGTTGGGTGAGCTCCGAGGGGTTCAATCACAGAGAATAGAGCTGGATGGGTGATACGTCGTAAACATATCTATAATTTTTGATGTTCTATGCTTTTTCTACACTTTGAGGTATTTTTATATATTTTCTGGGACTAACCTATTAACAAGATGTCGCAGTGCCAGTTGCCTGTTTTCTGCTGTTTTTGGTTTCAGAAAAGCTAGTAAGGAAATATTCTCGGAATTGGACGGGACAAAAGCCAACGCCAATCTTTCACCAAGGAGAACACAGAGACCGAAGGGCAGCTGAAGGAGCGCCACAGGGCGGCCACACCCTAGGGCCACGCGGGCCCACCCTATGGTGCGGCGCCCTATGGTGTGCGCCCACTGGCCGCCCTGCTATCTCGCCTCTTCGCTTATAAAAGCCCCCGATGCCAAAACCCTAAGTACCCGATCAGATCTCCACGAAACAGTCCGTAGCCGCCACCACCATCGTCCCTAGATAGGGGGGGGGGATCTAAAGCTTTTCCTGGCAACCTGCCGGAGGGGAGAGATCATCCCAGAGGCCTTCTTCATTACCATGCCAGCCTCCGGTATGATGCGTGAGTAGCTCACCCTTGGACTATGGGTCCATACAGTAGCTAGATGGTTGGTTCTCCTCCTTTGTGCTATCATGTTTAGATCTTGTGAGCTCCGTTCATGATCAAGATCATCTATTGTAATCATGCATGTTGTGTTTGCGGGGATCCGATGGATATTGAGATTCTATGTTAGATTGATTATTGATTCTATCATGTCTTATTGATTATTGATTCTATCATGTCTGTGTTGTTTGAGATCTTGCATGCTCTCTATTTCTATTAGCTATCTTGGCCAACTAGATGCTAGTGACTCCAAGAGGGAGTATTTATGCTCGATAGTGGGTTCATGCCTCTATTGAATTTGGGGAAGTGACAGAAATCTCTAAGGTTGTAGATGTGCTGTTGCTACTAGGGAGAAAACAACAATCTTTTGTTCATGGAACAATTGTATTGTTTACTTTACACACATTGCTTAATGCAATTATCCGTTGCTTGCAACTTAATACTGGAGGGGTTAGAATGATAACCTGAAGGTGGATTATTAGTCATAGATGTAGTTGGATGGCGGTCTAGTATTTCCATTGTTATGACTTGCTCAGTTCATGTCAATTGCCCTGCTGTTGTACCCAACATGTTTTGTTATTTGTCTTAAGGATAACACCTCTAGTGAACTGTGGACCCCGGTCTAATCTTTACCATTGTTACATCATCTACTATTACCATTTACTTTCTGCAAGCAATCATTACCTTCCACACTATACATTTAATCCTTTGTTTTTAGCAAACCAATGAGATTGACAACCTCACTGTAAGTTGGGGCAAAGTCTTGATTTTGTATTGTGCAGGATTCCAAGTTGCTAGTAACACCTTGGAGTTGTTTCCTTGCTCCTACTGGTTCGATAACCTTGGTTTCATAACTGACAGAAAATTTGCCGCTGTGCTCATCATACCTTCCTCTTGGGGTCTCCCAACGAAGATCTACAACTGAGCCGCGTCAAGGTATTTTCTGGCGCCGTTGCCTGGGAGTTAAGGACAGCTTCACAAGGGGAGTCCTTCACAACCATTCTCTTTACTTTATTTTTGTTTTGCTTAGTTTCTTTTGCTTTGTTTTGCTTGCTTCTTTTTATTAAAAAATCCAAAAAAATTAGTTTCCTTTGGTTTGCTTTTTCTTATAAAAACACACAAAATATTAGTTCTTCCTATAGTTGTCACCGTGTTCTAGGTAACCATGTCCATCCCTAAGTTCACCCTGAAAGACCTTTCACTAGGTAGTGGCTCTATAATTGGGAAAGAAAACATTGAAGAATTCTTTAATCATATTAGCAAACATGTTGATATTGAGGATGGATCCTTAGCAGAATTTGCTCCTAATTATGAAATTGTTGCAGCTTATTTAGTTCACATGTTGAAGGCTAGGTTTGTTAACCTTAACCCCATGATGCAAATAATGTTTCTTAAACTTAAAGAAGTTCAGGATACTGAAAATAGAGATTTTATTTTGGAAACCTTGCTAAAGGAGTTCAATGATGTTGCTAAAGAAGCCAAAATGGTCTTTGATTGTTTTAATATGCTAGGCTCATGTGTAAATGTTATGGGTATATTATAAAAGTTGTATAAAACCAAACCCAATGGAGAGGAAATTAAAATACCCATACCTTTTAAACTCGTAGGAATACATGAAGCCATAGAAAAGAATTTTGATTGGATTGTTCCTGAAAACTCGTTTGATGAAAGTAGTGAACCCAAGAGTGCTGAGAGAGGATCCTATACTAATCATTTGGATGAAATACTTTTCCTAGTTGAAGAAATTTCGAGTATTGATCTTAATGCTTCTCCATTTGAAAATACTTGATTCTTACTTTTTATGCCTAACTTAAAGGCGTTAGAGAAAATTACTTCTTGGGAGATAACCCAATAGTTTTATTGAGTATTGGAATTTATTACTTATGTAATAACCTCTCCTTATCCTTTTCGTTTGATTTTTGTGCCAAGAATAACCTCTAATGGAAGAGAAGTAAGATTTGGGGAAATTGCTGTCCCAAAACAGATTTTTGTGCTTCACTGTAAAAATTCGTGAAAAATATATGTATGTTGGATTGAGCTGTAATTTTCTGATTAAATCACCCAGGTTGTTATATAACTTCCATTAGTTCAACACTTTTCTATTTGAGCAACAGAAGGTCTTCGAAAATATCAGTTTTTACCTGCTGGTCTATTTTGACAGATTTCTGCCATTATTTGCATTTGCCTCTTTATCAATTTATTTTTGGGTTCTCTTTGGTAAATTGAGATTTTTTGAAGGAATTGCTATATTAGCTTATGTTTTTAATGAAAGTTTTGCTGTTTTGAAACTAAACCCAAAGGTTTATTCTTTCGAATGCAATAATGTTCCTAATGAAGATTGTGTGAAGTTTTGTATGAAGGAAATTTTCAAGTGTAGGGGAAGAATGATGTAATGAGATGAAGAATGTACAAAAGCTCAAGATTGGGGATGCCACCCCGTGTCACCCCAAGAAATATTCAAGAGGTACAAGCTTCAAAGCTTGGGGATTCCCAAGGCATCCCCTTCTTCATCAATAAAAATCTCAGGTCTCTTTCTAGACACTTTGTTTTTATTGTTTAATGCACTGTTGTGTTGTTCTTGGAGCGTATTAGTTTTCGTTTTTGGTATTCTTTTGCTTAGTTTTCTTGAATAAATTATTTGGACCCCCGCTTTCACTGTGATGTTTCAAATAAGTTGATTGGTGTTAGAAAGGAGTAGAAAGTTGCATGCTTATAGTGGTACAAAAAGGGAGCTTGTTTTGACTGTGGCTTAAACTTTATCATGTCATGCTAGATGTTGTTTTGACCTTATGCTTAGTGATTATTATTGTATCATGACTTGTTCCAAACAATTGAGATTGCTTAATGTGCCTTGCAAGAATCATGCGTTGTTTTAGCATACAAAAGCATAATATTGTGGTATTCTCCTTCAATGCTTTGTTTGGGTTGACTTGGCACATGATCACACCATGTTATTACTATGAACCAGTCACCTTAGTCTGTATGCTCATTTAGTTTTTGACTTGTGGTACCACTTTATGCTTTGATTGATAATGTTTTTTCACTCTGCAAGATTATGGCCTTTATTGATCTCTTAGTTGGTCGCTCCCAGTCTTTTGCTAGCCTGCACTTGTATTGAGTAAGCTCTACTCATACATACAACTCCCAAGAAACAAAATTATTCCAAATAGTCCACTATAAATTCCTATGCATGGTGTGTTACACCGTTCCAAGTATATTCTTGTTTTATCTATCTTTCAAATTAAACTTGTTATGTGAAAATTAGAGATTAAAGCTCTCACAAACTTGATAGCACACTTTATTTTTCTTGCCCCTACTAAACTTGAACCATTGTTTCATCTATTTTATATGCTTGCACTTATAAGTTGGGAATTAGCAGAACCGTGCTGTCACGGGGAACACTTTCAACATCTGTAAATATCTACCCAGTTGATATCATGATATTTTGTTTATGGATGTCGGTGGTGTGAAATAAAAGGGGAGCTTGTAAGTCCATGGATTTATGTATATGTGTTAGAGAAATGTCTGGGCTGCTAGCCTAAGCCATGCCTAATCATGGTGGAAACTTGCAGCATCACCATAGTGAGCAATCTATGAAGCATTCTTCTTATAAAAAAAGAGAGATAGAAAAAAGAGGAAAGAAGAGAAAAAAACATCATTTTCCCATGGTAAATAAGAAGATTTCTAAGATGCTCATTGTCTGTTGACTTGTAATTTTGATATGGGATAGCTCCTGTATCATGGGGCAAGGGGGTACCCCATTGGCAGTTCTCTATGATACACATATACTTACAATGACAAGAACTTACCGGTAACTAAAGTTGAGTAGCATGAGGAACGGCCCTCGTACTCAAGGGACATGAGATTGCCAACTTATACTTTGTCAAGCATATACTCCATAATTTGTTCACTTTAACCTTAATCACTTCAAGATGCTTATGATAGGGGCAATGAGAGCTGAAAGCTAACAAGTACCATAATTTTTGAAAGCTCTTTATGGAACTTGAAATCCCTGATTCCCTTTGAAGGGCCCTTCTTCCACTTTTATATTGAGTCTCCACCTTCTATCTTTATGCACCAATTAGGAGAGCATAGTTGTCAATCTTTGTTCTATGTGCATTATCCCAAAACTTATTGATTGATTCATAATGTTGATATTGCTTGTTCTTGAACTATTTGTATCTAGTCACCCTTATGAACTTTGAAGGTGTCCTATGCATTTATGTTTTGCTACTTCATGAGGGACAAGTTGAATGCCACTATGTGAAACTAATAAACGTCTGTCAATGCATTGTTATTCATGATCCTTTGTTTGTATGCTTTAATGTTGCAACATAGTTACTATGTATTATTATTAGAACTTCATCTTTCATGCTCATGTTTAGAGTAATTTTATCCCATCTTTCAATGCTTGCAAATGGTTTGATCAAGATTGTGATGGTGCATGTCACCTCAAAAATTATTATTTTTATCACTTACCTACTCGAGGACGAGCAGGAGTTAAGCTTGGGGATGCTTGATACATTGTAAACGTATCTATAAATTTTGATGTTTCATGCTTGTTTAGTATCAACTTTGCTATGCCTTTTCTACACTTTGAGGTATTTTTATACATTTTCCGGGCTAACCTATTAACAAGATGCCGCAGTGCCAGTTGCCTATTTTCTACTGTTTTTGGTTTCACAAAAGCTAGTAAGGAAATATTCTCGGAATTGGACGGGACAAAATCCAAAGTCAATATTTCATCGAGAGAACACGAAGTCCAGAGGAGAGATGGAGGGGCGCCACAGGGCGGGCGCACCTGCCCTAGCTGCGGGCCCACCCTAGGCTGTGCCTGGGTAGGGTGTGGGCCCCTGGGCCGCCATCCTGCCTTGCCTCTTTGCCTATATAAGCCCCTAATGCAAAAGCACTAAGGACCCGATTAGATCTCCATGAAATAGTCCATAGCCGCCGCCACCATAGTCCCTAGATCGGCGGGATCTAAAGCTCTTCCCGGCACCCTGCCGGAGGGGATAGATCATCCCGGAGGTCTTCTTCATCACCATGACAGCCTCTGGTATGATGCGTGAGTAGTTCACCCTTGGACTATGGGTCCATACAGTAGATAGATGGTTGTTTCTCCTCCTTTGTGCTATTATGTTTAGATCAAGATCATCTATTTGTAATCATACATGTTGTGTTTGTGGGGATCCTATGGATATTGAGATACTATGTCAGATTGATTATTGATTCTATCATGTCTGTGTTGTTTGAGATCTTGCATTCTCTCCGTTTCTAGTAGATATCTTGTCCAATTAGATGTTAGTGACTCCAAGTGGGAGTATTTATGCTCGATAGTGGGTTCATGCCTCTATTGAATCTGGAGAAGTGACAGAAATCTCTAAGATTGTAGATGTGTTGTTGCTACTAGGGAGAAAACAACAATAGTTTTTTTCATGGAACAACTGTATTGTTTACTTTACACACATTGCTTAATGCAGTTATCCGTTGCTTGCAACTTCATACTGGAGGGGGTTTGGATGATAACCTGAAGGTGGATTACTAGTCATAGATGCAGTTGGATGGCGGTCTATGTATATTGTTGTATTGCCCAATCAAATCTCATATGAATCATGAATGTCTAGTATTTGCATTGTTTTGCCTTGATCAGTTGTCAATTGCCCCGCTGTAATTTGTTTACCCAGCATGTTATGCTATTTATCTTTAGGATAACACCTCTAGTGAACTATGGAGCCCGGTCCAATCTTTACCATTATTACATCATCTAATATTACTGTTTACTTTCTGCAAGAAACCATTACTTTCCACACTATACGTTTAATCCTTTGTTTTCAGCGAACCAGTGAGATTGACAATTTCATTGTAAGTTGGGGTAAAGTCTTGAGTTTGTGTTGTGCAGGATTCCAAGTTGCTAGCAACACCTTGGAGTTGTTTCCTTGCTCCTACTGGTTCGATAACCTTGGGTTTCATAACTGAGGGGAAACTTGCTGCTGTGCTCATCATACCTTCCTCTTGGTGTTTCCCAATGAAGCTCTACAGAGATCTGAGCCGCATCAGTATGATGCGTGAGTAGTTCACCCTTGGACTATGGGTCCATACAGTAGCTAGATGGTTGTTCCTCCTCCTTTGTGCTATCATGTTTAGATCTTGTGAGCTCCGTTCATGATCAATATCATCTATTTGTAATCATGCATGTTGTGTTTGCGGGGATCCGATGGATATTGAGATACTATGCCAGATTGATTATTGATTCTATCATGTCTTATTGATTGTTTATTCTATCATGTCTGTGTTGTTTGAGATCTTGCATGCTCTCCATTTCTAGTAGCTATCTTGGCCAAGTAGATTCTAGTGACTCCAAGAGGGAGTATTTATGCTCGATAGTGGGTTCATGCCTCTATTGAATCTGGGGAAGTGACAGAAATCTCTAAGGTTGTAGATGTGATGTTTCTACTAGGAAGAAAACAACAATCTTTTGTTCATGGGACAATTGTATTCTTTACTTTACACACATTGCTTAATGCAATTATCCGTTTGCTTGCAACTTAATAGTGGAGGGGGTTTGGATGATAACCTGAAGGTGGATTATTAGTCATAGATGCAGTTGGATGGTGGTCTATGTATATTGTTGTAATGCCCAATCAAATCTCATAGGAATCATGAATGTCTAGTATTTGCATTGTTATGCCTTGCTCAGTTCCTTTCAATTGCCCCACTGTAATTTGTTTACCCAACATGTTTTGTTATTTATCTTAAGGAGAACACCTCTAGTGAACTATGGACTGTTGGAGATATGCCCAAGAGGCAATAATAAAGTGGTTATTATCATATCTTCATGCTTATGATAAATGTTTACATAACATGCTATAATTGTATTAACCGGAAACATTAATACTTGTGTGGTTTGTAAAAATAAAAGAGTCCCTAGTAAAGCCTCTTGTTAAAATCTCTTATTTGTTAATATATATGATTATGGTTTCTAATCATGAACATTGAGATGTTATTAACAACAAGATCATATCATTAGGAGAATGATATGATGGACATACTCCTATAGTTAAGCATAGCATAATATCAAGACATTCAAATAGTTCACTTGCTATAAGCTTTCAAATACATAGTAACCTAAATCCTTTGACCATGCGATCATGTTAATCACCATCACCGGATGGATGCTTTGATAACATCAAACACCACTTCGTAACTGGGTGGCTATAAAGGTGGCATTGAGTGTTCGGAAAGTATGTGTTGAGGCACATGGACCAAGAGTGGGATGTGTCCATCCATATGATGGATAGATATACTCTGGGACCTCTCGGTGGAATGTCATCCAATTATATTGCAAGCATGTGAATGGCTCACAAGGGATCACATATCACGGGAACGAGAAAAGAGTACTTATCGGTAACGAGGTTGAACTAGGTATGCAGAGATACCGACGATCAGACCTCGGATAAGTAAAGTATCGCGAGACAAAGGGAAATTGGTATTGTATGTGAATGGTTCATTCGATCACGAAGTAATCGTAGAAATATATGGGAGCCATATGAATTTCCAGATTCCTCCATTCGTTATTGATCGGAGAAGAGTCTCGATCATGTCTGCATAATTCATGAACCGTATGGAGACACACTTAAGGATTCGATGTTGTTTAGTAGATATGGAAAGTGAGTAAAGAGACTGAATGTAGTTCGGAGTCTCAGATGGGATCCAGGATATCATGAGGAGATCTGGAATGGTCCGGAGAATAAGATTCATATAAGGAAAGTCCAATTACAGAGTTTGGGAATGGTTTTGGTGTTTTCATCAGAATGTTCTAGAAGGGTCTAGAAGGTCCACCGAACCGGAAGGGGAAGGGTACATGGATGTGTCATTACAAAGTGTAATGGTTGCATCATGTCCTAGGTCACTTGTCTGGACACTTGGAAAAGAGAAATCAAACTCTAATTTGAAAGTCAAAAATGCAGTTTGAAAAACTCAAATCCCAACATGGTTTCCGACTTGGGGAGGGTTCTGAGTTAGGGAGGGTTTCCACCTGGGCTGGGAACACCCTTGGACTCCCCCACCTATATAAGGAGGGGTGGGGCGCACCCCAAGGTACCCCCTTGCCCTAGGGGCCCAAGACCCAATCCCTAGGCCACCGCTGCCCTCCAAGCCGCCGACGCCCTAGATCCCCTCTAAACCGCCACTGCTGTCTAGCCTAAACCCTAGCCTTCGGCTGCCCTATTCCCTTGGCGTCTATACTCTAGCCCCGAGGCTCTCTCTACTACATCATACCCGTTCCGTCTTAGGTGAAGCCTTGTGGGATCTCCCCTCTAATTCTGACACCACGCTGTCGTGCTGCCGGAATCACGAGGAGAGAGCTATAACCTTCGCTGCCTGCTGGAAAAAGGGAGAGGAAGGTCTTCATCGAGTACCGTACGTCTGACCGATGCGGGAGAGCTGCTGGAACGCGGCGCCGGAAGGATCGTCTACGCGACCTTGAGATCGACAAGTGAACGACTACATCACCCACAAGAATCTGCTCTCGTTAACTGCTTTGGAATCTTCGAAGGTGAGTACTCTAATCGACTTGTTGCTACAATCTAGTAGATAGATCTTGTCTTGTGTGTGCTCATGCGGTACAAATTTTTTGTTTTCCATGCTACAAACCCCTACAGTGGTATCAGAGTCATGTTTATATGTAGATCTGTTGCACCAGTAGAACACAATGGTCATTGTGGGCGGTGGTGCTTTTATTATAAATTTCTTCTTGTGTACTTTGCATCTTGCGGGATGGTGGGATGAAGCGGCCCGGGCTAACCTTACATGACATCGTTCATGAGACTTGCTCCACTCTCTACATGCAAATTGTATTGCATAAGTGGCTTTGCGAGTGTCTGTCTCTCCCATCATAGTAAATATTCAATTTACAATGGGCACTTGATATTTTATGCATCAATGTTGTGGTTCTTGTTTGTAATTTAGAACGTTACTTATTGAAATCCCCAAACCACGTTAAATTGGCAAAGAAAATTAGAGGCGTCTAACTTTGTTTTGCAGGGGTGTGCTGTGATGTGATATGGACATGATTGTGATTATATATGATGTATGCAATGATCCTTATTGTAAGTTGGCAATCGGCAGGAGCCTTATGGTTGTCTTTTAAATTTGTTAATACCTGCGTGTCTATTATTAAAAGTAGTTGTAATAGTTGATGCTGGTGGACGATAACCATGGATCGGTGCCATTGACCTTGAAGCCACGCCGGTGATGATGGAGATCATGTTTATGCTTGACGATGGAGATCGGAAGCACAAGAAGAAAGGCCATATCATATCACATATTTTGAATTGCATGTGATGTTAATCCTTTTATGCATATTGTATAGCTTAGATTGCGACGGTAGCATTATAAGATGATCCCTCTCTCAAAATATCAAGTTATAGAGTGTTCGTCCTTAGTAGGCACCGCCGCTAAAGCTCATTGTTTCGAAGCACCACGTAATGATCGGGTGTGTTAGATTCTGCGAGTGTATACAACGGGAGTAAGCTAGATTTCCTCATGCGGAAACTAAGGTTACATCTTGATGAGCCTAGCATGTATAGACATGGTATTTGAACACGGATTACCGAAAGGTAAAGCATGAGTCATATATATGATATAATGAACATGATGATTGTTCGCCTTTGAAACTACATCATGTCACGTGATGATCAGACTTGGTGTAGTGGATTTGGGTCGTGTGATCACTAAAACAATGTGACGGATATTGTTTATTGGGAGTTCAATAGTAAAATGATTAAAAGTTGAACACTATTTATCACAAATTAAATCAAAGTGAATTTGCATATTTTTTATAGTCATTGGCATCCGTTTACCACCTTGCGCTTAGTTATAATTAAGATAATAGAACTATAGAATTCTTGTTAGTTACTTTACGAACTGGTATCATATTATTTTGAAGTGTTAATCTAAAGTTTAAAAGTCCTATTGCAAACTTTCAGTAAGTTCTAGTTACTCCGCGAAGTTTAATAATTGGTATTAAATCAAGAGTAACAATTCCAATGTTAGTATATAAGTATCATGTTTGTCTCCATGATTCTTGATATTCAAAAGATTGTTTTAATATCAAGGTTATCGGGGAGCTAAAAGAATTGTTTCAGAAACCATCATGCATGGAAGATATTCCGATATCTGAAACAAAGTTTTGGTTGCAACATGATGGAGTATAATATGACAAAAGTTTATGTTCTCATATTTGATGAGAATTTACAAAAGGTTGGATACACTAGTTGTCCTAATCCTCTAAAAGGTATTGGAGAGAAGCATTATACTCGCGATTCACCGTTATAAGATAAAGTAGCTTGATCATGAATAGTTCCATGACAAGCATAAATATTTGATGTAGGTAAAATGTTTACTACACTAAAAGATTACTAAAGAATGGAATTTGAAAGAACACCAAGCATTTGATGATGGTGATCTACTTCAATGTGCAAGTCCAAAGACATTGGTATGTAACTATACACGCTTTGGACTATGTGTCATGAGTATGGCGCCACTGTTGATGTTGATATATTCTTTTGAAAAGAAAAAGAAATGCTGAAAGACAAATCTCAGAAATATATGGCAGAAAAGAAAAGACTAGAATTGTTTAGCTTAGGTATATAAAGGATATATGTGTTATGGTTGTATTCTTTGCTTGTTAAACAATGTAGTTCTTGAGTATTGGATACTGAATTTGTTGATGTGAATCGTCATACGAAACAACACAATTCATGAACTAAAATGGCCTAAGTAACTAGCAAAAGAATATGTAATGATGTTTATCGAGAACAAATAAAGGGTTGTTGTGTTGCTTGTTAATATCAAAGCTTGCCTTCAAGATTTGTTTTATTAGGTATTATGATAACAAAAGGGTTATTCAAACAATTTCCATATTCCATGAAATATGGATGATATACAAGTCTAGTTGGAGAAATCACATCCATAAAGATAATGCTAAAAATGTTGAAAGATAATTGATTGAAAGATCACTTAATAAGTGACATCGTCGTTTAAATTATAGTGGAAAGAAAACATGAAGAAACCCCATAATTGACGGAATTTTGGAGCCTTTTTTTATTTTTGATCAAATGACGCTTGTGAAACATTCCTAGAGATAATTAAAACTCCATTCATAGGCCAAAGGGAACGGATGACTAGCTTATTGGAACTTGTACATATTGTTGTATGAAGTCCATTATGTGTAGTCAAGAGAGATGGATTTCAACTTCATATGCTTTCTCTGAAAATTTGAGTGAATATATGAATATATACTTAATGAGGATGAAGTGTGAAACATTTGAAAAGTTCAAAGACTTTCAAGATGAAGTGCAAAATCAATGTAACAAGAAAATAAAGAATTTATGATAGGATCATAAAGGAAGATATTGAGTTACAATTTTAGCATAACACCTAAGATTTGAGGAAGCGTTCCATGGATTTATGTTTCTCGAAAAACACCATAGTAAGTATGGAGTATTCAAGATATGTAATGAAACCTTGTTTGACATGGTAAAGATAAAAGGTGTATTTCATGAAAATGCCATTATATTTTAAAAGATTAAAGCTTTAGAGACTACCGCTTTTTCACTGAAAAGAGATCCATCATGATCCGTTGAAATGACACCATATAAAGTTGTGGTTTGGGGTAAAACCCAAGTTGTCCTTTCCTAAACATTGGTATGCTATGCATAAGTAAGATGTTTGCAACCAAAGCCGGATAAACATGTCTTTTTATGTTATTTCGAATAACCGTCCAATATTCCTCCATAACACCAAAGACAAAAGTGTTTGTGGAGAGGGAGTGTCCCAACCTTTAAACAATATAAGGTGGAGTCCCCTGTGTTTACAATGCTAGTCCCTAGATCAATAGCTAGCATCCACAGTTAAGATGTAATATCAAGAAACAAAGGTCATATTATAACTTTATAACAAGGAATAACATAATTTTATTACATCTTACATAGCTCATTTGGCTATTACATTACATTGCAGCGGAATATCTATAGTCATGGGGTCCTTCATCTTCAAAGTGCCACAGGCAGACATGTTGGTTGTAGACTTTGTAATCCTAATCAATCAATCTTCACTAAAACAATCAAACCTGCAACATTACAAGTTACAGCCACAAGGGTCAATACATTTGAATTGTATTGGAAAGCTTCACTACTATGTAGAATATAAGTGGATCCTATCATTACATGCATTTTTGGCTAAGTAGGGTTTAAGGCTCATTTGCAGAACGCAATACTTTATCCTATCTTTTCAAAATGGTTTTGGTCCTTTGTCAAATCTCTTTATCAAAAACCCTTGAACTCCTTGGTATCCCCAAGTATTCAAGTCCTTGTCAAAAATCCCTTGAGCTACTTGGTAACCCCAAGTGCATCAAGTTTTATGAAAATCTCTTGAGCTCCTTGGTACCCCCAAGTTCATCAAGTTTTATCAAAATCTCTTGAGCTCCTTGGTACCCCCAAGTGCATCAAGTCTTTAAAAGTTTTCTTTTAGAAATTAGAATGTCGAGATTTCCCATAGCTTCAAACTTTAGTTGCTCAGTATTGTCCATAACCGGGGACACGGCTAAGTACTTAGATTTTATTATCTTCTGCAGAAGTAGTACACTTTACCCACATGTCACAATCCCATCTTGTTGCCACCAGTGGCCACTGGATTAGTGCTCACCAAGATGGAGTACCGGCAGATTGAGAATGTGACGAAGTCTTTCCAGAGGGTCCTCCCATACACCATTGCTAGCTTGTCTTCAAGTACCCATGTAGGATTCCAGGTCCTCATGTCCAGTAGCTTGAAGACAATGCATGGGTCTTCCCAATGTAGTTGACTAAGACAGAGCCATAAATAGCATGTGGTTGCACACGAAAGCCACAATTGGAGAAACATGTTCAATCTCTAAGTTTCCTGGGTGGTTTCCTTTGGAGCACAACACAAAGAGAATGCCATAGACATGGTTCCTTTTGTTGCCACCTTCTCCAAACTCAAAGTAACCTTGGCCACCCAGGTGGTTCATTGAGTCCTTGTTTTATTATATAAAAACACAAGTCCTTTTCTCAACTTCATAAAATCTCAACATGAATCTCTTTTCAAAATATAGCATGGCTAAGCATGTAACAACTACATTGTTTTCACTAAGTAATGTATAGGGTATCCTATTAGGATTTAGCATAGCATAAGTATAAAAGTTCTTTTCATGCATGTTTCAAAATCCACTAAGTATAATGAAAATAGTAGGACTTTAGATGATAGTGTCACTTTTCTTTCTTTTGGTAGGGAATGTTGGTTCACTCCTTGATCTTGCTAGTCTCACACTTTTCTAACTTCACTACAAATCCATCAAGCAAACACAATATCAACTAGCATTCCAAACCAATAATCAATCAAACAAATCACACACATAAAACAATGGGATCTAAGTCATGCATGTAAGCATGCAAAATATGGTTCTATTTGCAAAGATGGTCTCCACTAGGCTTCTAAACTTTGTAGGGTTCAAAGTGGTCATTTTCCAAAGTGGCAAAGTCATTTGCAAAAGGGTTTCATCTATAAACCATTTTTAAATCCAATCATCATTTTATGTGGTGGAAAATATTTTTATCAAAGCAACAACTTTAAGTTGTTCACAAAATAAGTTGTTGTTTCTCAAAACTTGGTGTTTAGGGTCAGTAGGTTTGATTCAAAACATTTTCCCAAAGTTTTTACTCCAAAAACATTTTCATAACAAAACCATTATTTTTATTTGGCTAGAAATGGGCTAAACCAATTAATCCATCCTAAACTTTACCAAATCCATTTTCAAAACCATGGGTTGGTTCCTAGGGTTAGTTAGGTCACAACAAACCAATTTGCCAAGATTTCAACCTCAAAAACATTTTTGAACAATTTTTCTAATCTAAACAAGCATACAATTGTTTCTGCAAAAACAAACAATCTATCAGATACTATTTACTAAACCAATTGCATGGTTGGCTAGGGCTTGTTCCACTGATTCCAACGATATAAAGTTTGCAATTTTTGGACGTGTGGATCAAAAGTTATAAGGGTTTCAAAATGGCATCTAAATCTGATTCAAATTCTATTTTCTAAACGTCTGGTGACACGCGGCGCAACGCTATTTGCTGGTACCGGTTCGGGTGGATCACGTGCTGTAGGCCGTTGGATCAAGTTGCATCGCACAGCACTGGCTGCGTACCCTTTCGCTGTTAAGTGGATCTATCGTGTCTCTTCGATCTAAATCGAACGGCTCTTATCTATCTTGCCAAGAACTGGCGGCGCTCGACGGTCGCGCGCGGCGGCGACGGTCAGACGGTGGTGGCGCTGGCGAAGCAGGAAGCGAGAGAAGAGGAGGAGAGGCTCACCGTGATCGCAAGGACGTGGTGAAGCTCGACGTGCTGTTTGCAGACGGAGGGGCGCACTGGAACAGTAGCGATTGCTCGCTGGAGTGGAGAACGGCGTCAGGCGGTCCTGGTGCTCGTCGAGGATGGTGCTGTGGTTCGCCCCGAGGAAAAAGGAAGACGCAGTTAGATGCGCTAGATCAAGGCGAACTTGCGTGCGTGAATGAGAGGAAGAGGGGCGGTCAGGTGATTACCAGAAGGGTTGCCGGAGTTGCTTGCAGACACGGCGACGTTCAGAGATCGTCGAAGTCAACGCTGAGGGTGCCCGCGGTTGAATGGAAGGTACTGGCAGGAGCGCCTGGGAGTGGGGAGTAAGTTCGTGTGCTCGGGGAGGCACGGGGTGGAGAGGCTCGGCCGGAATTTGTGCTGCAGCTCGTCGGAGCAGAGTGGGTTTACGCGTGAAATCGTGGCAGCCTTGTGGCTGGGAGAGAGGAGTGAGCGAGGGGAAATGGAGAGGGTAGAGAGACGCTCAAGTGCACGCAGTCACGGGCTGAATCAATGCGAGGTTAAGGAGGAATCAAGCGCGCATTCAAACAGCAGAAACGGCGACGAGGTTTGGGGAGAAGAAGTCGCGCGGGTGAGGAAGAAGGCTCGGGTGTGGGGCCGTTTCGTCAGTGGAGCGAGAGAGAGGGTTGGGGTCCACAAGTCAGTCACTCTGCGGGTCAGGGAGCGGGTGCGAAGCGTTTTTCTGCGGATGAGGGGAACTGGGCTGGTTGTTTGGGCTTCCTGGGCTTGGTCAGTTGGGCTGAGTCCAAAACCATTTTTTTCTTCCTAAAAACCTTTTTCTTTTTCTATTTCTAATTTCTGTTTTGAAATTCAAACAACACTCAAGCAATCAAAATGATTCAAACAATCACCAAACAATGCCAATGGAATTTTGGTTCTGTTTAACACATAAACCAAAGTCCAAAATAAAATAGTAACTTTTAATCTTTTTAAGATCCATTCATTAATTAAATAAAATGGACCTTGTTTATTTAATCAAATAGATTTTGTTTTATTTAAAACCTCCATTTGAATTTTAATTATTTTCAAACTAAATCAGTAGGTTTTATTTGGGAATATGAAATACTTGGAAAACTTATTTTAAATAAATAAATAAGTTTTGATGTTTTGGAAATAGTAAAACCTTTATTAATAAAACTTGGATATTAAATCCTTATTACTTTATTTAAATAAACCTTTACTATTTTATCAAAACAAATTGTTTTATTTCAAAAGCTTGGCCAAGGTTTAATTTGGCTCTATAAAATAATCCTTATTTATAAAACTTCTATTTCTTTTGAAAACCAAATCCTTTTATTTAAAAGATCCAAAATAGTAATTCCAAAATATTTTATTTTCCTTTATCAAATGTTTACCTTTTTAAATCTATTTAGGATTTTATTTGATCCAAATTGGTTTGAAGATTTCCAATTGGATTCAAAAAGTTTCTTCTCACTCTGAAAATCAAACAAAGTTTTATTTTATTCATTCATTTTTCACATTACAAGATTTGGAAAATCTTGGGATGTGACAGTTTGTCACTTAGAACGTCAAGTTTCTTAAGAAGGAATTTTTCGTGAAAAGTTAAGTGGGAGGACAATAGAACTTTCATAAGGTTAAAAGAACCTTATCTATATGTGCTGATTTGCACAACACCAGAAAGCATTCCGGAGGAAGCAACTACAATGCTCATGGCTCACGTGCCTCAAAGGTTGTGGTCACGAAGGTCTAAGTTCCTATTGAACCAAATAGGTCGGGTAAACAATCGAATACTAGGATTTTAAAGTAAAACATTGTTGTTTGACAATGAGGAACTGAATGCATGCAAATAAGCAATGATGGGCCCTGACTCTGTCAGATGGCTTGAAGCCATAGAATCCGTGATAGTTCCATACACGAGAAACCAAGCTTTGAACTTGAAAGACCCTCTAGAAGGTGTAAAACCTTAGAGTCGTGCTTGGATCTATAAAGAAATAGACATGGATGTTTCACATCTATGAAATTGTCGACATGTCGGGAAAGAGTTCACGACAATGTTCAAAGATTTGACTATGACAAGATCTGATCTTTCATTAAACGATATTTAGTCTAGATGGATTAATGTAGCAACCACTACATATAATTTTGTTATGTGGTAGTTGAATAAAAAAAACAAGTTCTTACAATGAAATTGTTACCTAGGACGTGTACATAACACGGTCCAAAGGGTTTTGTTAATTCAAATGATGCTAAAAGCGCATGCAAACCTCAATGGCTGAAGTAAGCATCGCGGAGTTGGAATCTTCACCATGATGAAACTGTTAAAAGAGTTTAATTTCATCAGACACAATGAAGATACTTGCATTTGCAAGAAATTAAGTGGGAGCGCTAAGACATATTTCTAATGCATTATGTGGAGGACATCTAGTTGATTGGAAATGGTGTATCTTTTATTAACACAAGTTAAGAATTTCATCTCGATCAAAGACTTAGAGAATGAGTGATGCGTAGAGACGCAAAGACATGCAATTACACACGGACCTGAAAGTGTCAGATCCGAAGATCAGTTGACCACTAGCAATCGTGTAAATACAACACTGGAAAGCCATAGGTGTTGATTACACAAAGGTTTGAAACTAGATTATTGACTCTAGTGCAAGTGGGAGACTGTTGGAGATATGGCCAAGATGCAATAATAAAGGGTTATTATCATATCTTCAGGCTTATGATAAATGTTTGCATAACATGCTATAATTATATTAACCGGAAACATTAATACTTGTGTGGTTTGTAAAAATAAAAGAGTCCCTAGTAAAGCCTCTTGTTAAACTATCTTGTTGGTTAATATATATGATTATGGTTTCCTAATCATGAACATTGAGATGTTATTAACAACAAGGTCATATCATTAGGAGAATGATGTGATGGACATACTCCTATAGTTAAGCGTAGCATAAGATCAAGTCATTCAAATAGTTCACTTGCTATAAGCTTTCAAATACATAGTAACCTAAATCCTTTGACCATGAGATCATGTTAATCACCATCACCGGATGGATGCTTTGATGACATCAAACACCACTTCATAACTGGGTGGCTATAAAGGTGTCATTGAGTGTTTGGAAAGTATGTGTTGAGGCACATGGATCAAGAGTGAGATTTGTCCATCCATATGACTGATATATACTCTGGGCCCTCTCGGTGGAATGTCATCCAATTAGCTTGCAAGCATGTGACTAGATCACAAGGGATCACATATCATGTGAACGAGAAAAGAGTACTTATCGGTAACGAGGTTGAACTAGGTATGCAGAGATACCGACGATCAAACCACAAATAAGTAAAGTATCGCGAGACAAAGGGAAATTGGTATCGTATGTGAATGGTTCATTAGATCATGAAGTAATCGTAGAAATATATGGGAGACATATGAATTTCCATATTCCTCTATTCATTATTGATCGGAGAAGAGTCTCGATCATGTCTGCATAATTCATGAACCGTAGGGAGACACACTTAAGGATTCGATGTTGTCTAGTAGATATGGAAAGTGAGTAAAGAGACTGAATGTAGTTCGGAGTCTCGGATGGGATCCAGGATATCACGAGGAGATCTGGAACGGTCCGGAGAATAAGATTCATATAAGGAAAGTCCAATTCCGCAGTTCGGGAATGGTTTTGGTGTTTTCATCGAAATGTTCTAGAAGGGTCTAGAAGGTCCACCAAACCGGAAGGAGAAGGGTACATGGACGTGTCATTACAAAGTGCAATGGTTGCATCATGTCCTAGGTCACTTGCCTGGACACTTGGAAGAGAGAAATCAAACTCTAATTTGAAAGTCAAAAAGGCAGTTTGAAAAAGTAAAATTCCAACATGGTTTCCCAATTAGGGAGGGTTTCTGAGTTAGGGAGGGTTTCCCCCTGGGATAGGAACACCCTTGGATGCCCCCACCTATATAAGGAGGGGTGGGGCGCACCCCAAGTTACCCCCTTGCCCTAGGCGTCCAAGACCCAATTTCTAGGCCGCCGGCGCCCTAGATCCCCTCTAAACCGCCGCTGGCGTCTAGCATAAACCCTAACTGCCGGCTGCGCTCTTCCCTCAGCGTCTAAACTCTAGCCCCAAGGCTCTCTCTACTACACCATACCCGCTCCGTCTTAGGCAAAGCCCTGCGGGATTTCCCCTCTAATTCCGACACCATGCCGTCGTGCTGCCGGAATCACGAGGAGAGAGCTACAACCTCCACTACCTACTATAACAAGGGAGAGGAAGGTCTTCATCGAGTACCGTACATGTGACCGATTGTGGGAGCGCTGCTGGAACGCGGCGCCGTAAGGATAGTCTACGCGATCTTGAGATCGGCAAGTGAACGACTACATCACCCATGAGAATCTCCTCTCGTTAACCGCTTTGGAATCTTCGAGGGTGAGTACTCTAATCGACTCGTTTCTACAATCTAGTAGATAGATCTTGGCTTGTGTGTGTTCATGCGGTAGAATTTTTTTGTTTTCCATGCTAAGAACCCCTACATGGACCCTTTTCCAATCTTTACCATTGTTACATCATCTATTTTTACCATTTACTTTCTGCAAGCAATCATTACCTTCCACAATATACTTTAAATCCTTTGTTTTTAGCAAACTACTGAGATTGGAAACCTCACTGTAAGTTGGGGCAAAGTCTTGAGTTTGTGTTGTGCAGGATTCCAAGTTGCTAGAAACACATCGGCGTTGTTTCCTTGCTCCTACTGGTTCGATAACCTTGGTTTCATAGCTGAGGGAAAATTTACCGCTGTGCTCATCATACCTTCCTCTTGGGCTCTCCCAACGAAGCTCTAGAACTGAACCGCGTCAAGGGGAAGGCATAAGGAGAAACAGAGACCAGAACATGTCAGATGCGATCATACCAGCATTAAAGAATCGGATCCCATCAGAACTGCAAAGTTAAGCATGCTTGGGCGAGAGTGGTACTAGGATGGGTGACTCCTGGGAAGTCCTCGTGTTGCATCCCTATTTTTTTATTGCGTCACGTGACGACGGGGTATTAGTGTAGAAATATTTTATTTTTATTGTTTTGGACGGTTGGTGATCGTTTTATGCCATGGTAAATTGGGGTTTCGCGTTGGGTGAGCTCCGATGGGTTGAATCATAGAGAATGGAGCTGGAGGAGAAGGCATAATGAGAAACAGAGTGCATAACATATGGGATGGGATCATACTAGCACTAAAGCACCGTATCCCATCAGAACTCTGAAATTAAGCGTGCTTGGGCGAGAGTAGTACTAGTATGGGTGACCTCCTGGGAAGTCCTCGCGTTGCATCCCTCCTTTTATTGCGTAACACGACGACGGAGTATGGGTGAAGAAATATTTTAATTTTATTGTTTTGGACAGTCGGTGGTCGTTTTATGCCGTGGTAAATCGTACTAGCACTAAAGCAGCGTATCCCATCAAAACTCTGAAGTTAAGCATGCTTGGGCGAGAGTAGTACTAGTATGGGTGACCTCCTGGGAAGTCCTCGTGTTGCATCCCTCTTTTTTTATTGCGTAATGCAACGCCGGGTATGGGTGATGAAATATTTTAATTTTATTGTTTTGGATGGTCGGTGGCAATTTTATGCTGTGGTAAATCTGGGTTTCGCGTTGGGTGAGCTCCGAGGGGTTGAATAACAGAGAATGGAGCTAGAGGGGAAGGAATAAGGAGAAACGGAGTGCATACCATGTTGGATGTGATCATAGAAGCACTAAAGCATCAGATCTCATTAGAACTGCGAAGTTAAGTGTGCTTGGGCGAGAGTAGTACTAGGATGGGAGACCTCCTGGGAAGTCCTCGTTTTGCATCCCTCTTTTTTTATTGCCCCAAGCGACGACGGGGTATGGGTGAAGAATTTTTTTTTGGACGGTCGGTGGTCGTTTTATGCCGTGGTTAAGAGGGGTTTCGTTTTGGGTGCACTGTGAGGGGTTGAATCACAGAGAATGGAGCTGGAGGGGAAGGCATTAGGAGAAACGGAGTGTGCAGAACATGTCGGATGCCATCATACCAGCACTAAAGTACCGGATCCCATCAAAACTATGAAGTTAAGCGTGCTTGGACGAGACTAGTACTAGGATGGGTGACCTCCTAGAAAGTCCTCGTGTTGCATCCCTCTTTTTTTATTACGTCACGCGACGATGGGGTATGGGCGAAGAAATATTTTAATTTTATTGTTTTGGACGGTCGGTGGTCGTTTTATATCGTGGTAAATAGGGGTTTCGCGTTGGGTGAGCTACGAGGGATTGAATCACGGAGAATGGAGCTGGAGGGGAAGGCATAAGGAGAAACGGAGTGCAGAACATGTCAGAAGCGATCATATGAGCACTAAAGCACCGGATCCCATCAGAACTCCGAAGTTAAGTGTGATTGGGTGAGGGTAGTACTAGATTGGGTGACCTCTTGGGAAGTCCTCGTTTTGCATCCCTCTTTTTTATTGCGTCACGCGGCGACGGGGTATGGGTGAAGAAATATTTTATTTTTATTGTTTTGGACGGTCGGTGGTCGTTTTATGCCGTGGTAAATTGGGGTTTCGCGTTGGGTGAGCTCCGAGGGGTTGAATCACGGAGAATGGAGCTGGAGGGGAAGGCATAATGAGAAACGGAGTGCATACCATGTGGGATGGGATCATACTAGCACTAAAGCACAGTATCCCATAAGAACTCTGAAGTTAAGCATGCTTGGACGAGAGTAGTACTAGGATGGGTGACCTCCTAGGAAGTCCTCGTGTTGCATCCTCTTTTTTTATTGCGTCACACGACGATGGGGTATGAGTGAAGAAATATTTTAATTTTATTGTTTTGGACGGTCGGTGGTCGTTTTATGTAGTTGTAAATCGGGGTTTCGCGTCGTGTGAGCTCCGAGGGGTTGAATCATGGAGAATGGAGCTGGAGGGGAAGGAATAATGAGAAACGGAGTGCAGAACATGTCAGATGCGATCATACCATCACTAAAGCACCGGATCCCATCAGAACTCCGAAGTTACGCGTACTTGGGAGATAGTAGTACTAGGATGGGTGACCTCCTGGGAATTCCTCGTGTTGCATCCCTCTTTTTTTATTGCGTCACGCGACGACAGGGTATGGGTGAAGAAATATTTTAATTTTATTGTTTTGGACGGTTGGTGGTCGTTTTGTGCCATGGTAAATCGGGGTTTCGCGTTGGGTGAGGTCCGAGGGGTTGAATCATGGAGAATGGAGCTGGAGGGGAAGGCATAAGGAGAAACGGAGTGCAGAACATGTCGGATGTGATCATACGAGCACTAAAGCATCAGATCCCATCAGAACTCCAAAGTTAAGCATGATTGGGAGAGAGTAGTACTAGGATGGGTGACCTCCTGGTAAGTCCTCGTTTTGCATCCCTCTTTTTTTATTGCATCACGAGACGACGGGGTATGGGTGAAGAAATATTTTATTTTTATTATTTTGGACGGTCGGTGGTCGTTTTATGCCGTGGTAAATCGGGGTTTCGCGTTGGGTGAGCTCTGAGGAGTTGAATCACAGAGAATGGAGCTAGAGGGGAAGGCATAATGAGAAACGGAGTGCATAACATGTGGGATGGGATCATACTAGCACTAAAGCACCGCATCCCATCAGAACTCTGAAGTTAAGCATGCTTGGACGAGAGTATTACTAGGATGGGTGACCTCCTAGGAAGTCCTCGTGTTGCATCCTCTTTTTTTATTGCGTCACACAACGACTGGGTATGGGTGAAGAAATATTTTAATTTTATTGTTTTGGCCGGTCGGTGGTCGTTTTATGAAGTGGTAAATCGGGGTTTCGCATTGGGTGAGCTTCGAGGGGTTGAATCACGGAGAATGGAGCTGGAGGGGAAGGAATAAGGAGAAACGGAGTGCGGAACATGTCGGATGCGATCATACCATCACTAAAGCACCAGATCCCATCAGAACTCCAAAGTTACACGTACTTAGGCGATAGTAGTACTAGGATGGGTGACCTCCTGGGAAGTCCTCGTGTTGCATCCCTCTTTTTTTATTGCGTCACGCGACGACAGGGTATGGGTGAAGACATATTTTAATTTTATTGTTTTGGACGGTCGGTGGTCGTTTTATGCCGTGGTAAATCGGGGTTTCGCGTTGGGTGAGCTCCGAGGGGTTGAATCACGGATAATGGAGCTGGAGGGGAAGGCATAAGGAGAAATGGAGTGCAGAACATGTCGGATGCCATCATACCAGCACTAAAGCACCGAATCCAATCAAAAATGCGAAGTTAAGCGTGCTTGGACGAGACTAGTACTAGGATGGGTGACCTCTTGGAAAGTCCTCGTGTTGCATCCCACTTTTTTTCTTGCGTCACGCGACGACAGGGTATGGACGAAGAAATATTTTAATTTTATTGTTTTGGACGGTCGGTGGTCATTTTATGCCGTGGTAAATCGGGGTTTCGCGTTGGGTAAGCTCCGAGGGGTTGAATCACGTAGAATGGAGCTGGAGGGGAAGGCATAAGGAGAGACAGAGTTCAGAACATGTCGGATGCGATCATACCAGCACTAAAGCACCGAATTCCATCAGAACTCCGAAGTTAAGCGTGATTGGGCGAGAGTAGTACTAGGATGGGTGATCTTCTGGGAAGTCCTCGTTTTGCATTCCTCTTTTTTTTATTGCGTTACGCGACGATGGGGTATGGGTAAAGAATTATTTTATTGTTATTGTTTTGGACGATCGGTGGTCGTTTTATGCCGTGGTAAATCAGGGTTTCGCGTTGGGTGAGCTCCGAGGGATTGAATCATAGAGAATAGAGCTGGAGGGGAAGACATAATGAGAAACGGAGTGCATTACATGTGGGATGGGATCATACTAGCACTAAAGCACTGTATCCCATCAGAACTCTGAAGTTAAGCATGCTTGGACGAGAGTAGTACTAGGATGGGTGACCTCCTGGGAAGTCCTCGTGTTGCATCCCTATTTTTTTATTGCGTCACGCGACGACAGGGTATGGGTGAAGAAATATTTTAATTTTATTGTTTTGGCCGGTCAGTGGTCGTTTTATGAAGTGGTAAATCGGGGTTTCACGTTGGGTGAGCTCCGAGCGGTTGAATCACGGAGAATGGAGCTAGAGGGGAAGGAATAAGGAGAAACAGAGTGAATAACATGTCGGATGCGACCATACCATCAGTAAAGCACCGGATCCGATCAAAACTCCAAAGTTACGCGTACTTGGGAGATAGTAGTACTAGGATGGGTGAAATCCTGGGAAGTCCTCGTGTTGCATCCCTATTTTTTATTGCGTCACACGACGACAGGGTTTGGGTAAAGAAATATTATTTTTTTTATTTTTTTGGACGGTCGATGGTCGTTTTATGCCGTGTTTAAGCGGGGTTGCGCGTTGGGTGAGCTCTGAGGGGTTGGATCACATAGAATGGAGCTGGAGGGGAAGGCATAAGGAGAAACGGAGTGCAGAACATGTTGGATGCCATCATACTAGCACTAATGCACCGGATCCCATCAGAACTGCGAAGTTAAGCGTTCTTGGACAGAGTAGTACTATGATGGGTGACCTCCTAGAAAGTCCCCGTGTTTCATCCCTCTTTTTTATTGCGTCACGCGGCAACGGGGTATGGGTGAAGAAATATTTTATTTTTATTGTTTTGGACGGTCGATGGTCATTTTATGTCATGGTAAATCAGGGTTTCGCATTGGGTGGGCTCCGAGGGGTTGAATCACAGAGAATGGAGCTAGAGGGGAAGACATAAGGAGAAATGGAGTGCAAAACATGTCGGATGCGATCATACCAGCACTAAAGCACTAGATCCCATTAGAACTCCGAAGTTAAGCATGATTGGGCGAGAGTAGTACTAGGATGGGAGACCTCCTGAGAAGTCCTCGTGTTGCATCCCTTTTTTTATTGCGTCACGCGACGACGGGATGGGTGAAGAAATATTTTATTTTTGTTGTTTTGGACGGTCAGTGGTCATTTTATGCCGTGGTAAATTGGGGTTTCGCGTTGGGTGAGCTCTGAGGGGGGATACTATTTTGTGGCCCGAAAGTTCGCAAGCGAAGGCAACGCATGGCCCAAGTTGCATGTAATCACCGTGATTCGAAAAGTTCGAGGGGTAATTACCGAGAGGGGCATTTTGAGTGAATGGTGGCCAAACCAAATATTTTCAAATCTTAGTCGTTATGTCAGGATATTCTGTTACATTAGTACATGTCGTGCCCCTGCTGTGCCCCTTCTAAGTCCCCGTCCACGTGCCACACGGGAAAATCCATTTATGTACTTTCCTAACCCCCGACACTAAATCCGATGGTCCTTTTTCTCCCTCCCCCTACACTAAATCCGGTTCGGCGGCGGCGACGGTCATTTTTCTGTACTATCCCCGCCCCTCCCCCTCCCACCCACACACACATACACACTGAATCTGGAGGCGACATGTCAAGCAAGTCCAAGGTGGTAGCTATGTTGGCGACTGATTCGGCTTCGTTGAAGCTAGAATCTCGGGCACAACGCTAAACAAGCAAAACAGCGGTGGGGTCTGCAGCCCAGGTTAGTGAGGAGGTCACCCAGAAGTCTACTAACAGGGTACCTACGAGCAGCGGGTTGAAGAGAAAAGCTAGGCCAGCGGCAGAGTGTTCTGTTGCAGTGCGGGGTCGTGCAACCCAGATCTCAAAGAAAACCACCCAGGAGAAGAGCGAGAGGTGAATTTTTCTTATCTATGCCTTGTCTTGCAAATAGATTAGTTACTGCAAAGTAGTGTCGAATGAACTGAAAGGTCCCCCTTTTAATCCAATTAGGAACAACTTCGATGCATCGGACTTATGTGGGTTCACGGTTCATGTCCGCCTGTACACTGCAAAACTAGATTTTGGTTGCGAGAGGGTTGTGTTCGGCCAGGATGTGCGCCTGCTTGACAACAACAAAGAGGTTCTGTCTGTTTCAAAGCTGATAGATATGCTTCATTCTAGAATTCCTTGGGGATCCATACAGAGGGAAAAATTGGTGTGGCGTAACATGAGTGATAATTATGTGCAAATTGAGAACTCCCATGAGCTTCAGATGCTTTGGGAGTGTTGTGCAACTGATCGTCAGGTGAAAGTTGAAGCGATGAATGATGATATGTATGCAGATACTGAAGATCTTGCTGCCAGAGCTTCTGCTGCTCGAGTTTACGGACTACCAGATGCTGATCAAGCTAAGTTCAATATACACCTGGAGGTGGATTAATACACAAAAAAACTTGATGGCGTAGTTAGTTAGCAAATTTCATCATGTACTCTGGAGATAGCCGTCGATTCCAAAAACATAACTCTTGTTGAACCGAGAGAGATGATTAGTAAGGAAATCATTGTTGGCCCTAAGCAGATGGCACTACTCCGGTGGTGGCATCATAAGAAGCAGGAGTTCATAGAGGTTTTGGATACCGATGATCCGATGCAGATTATGCGACGAAAGAAGAAAACCAGGAGGGTGTTCTTCCTGGTTGCCATTTCTGATGTTGTTAGACATGTTGTAGTGGATGCAGAGGCCCCTGCTATGGATGAATAGAATGAGGCGGTAGACATTGATCAGATATGATGAGAGCTGCTACCCAGGGCTTGTTATATAGACCGCAGGCCCCCTGCCTGTATTTGTAACAAAGATTGTTGTTGCTTTAAAACTTGTTGATGTGGTCGTGTTTGTTCAGAGATTGCAATCTTATGTTCTGCGTGCTGTTGAGATTTTCGGACATATCACTCGATGAAAGAATCGTTGTTGTAATAAGACACAAGTACATTGACATGATTGTGTTTGCTGAGATGATGTGATAAATTTGTTTCTGAGATTATGATTGTTGACATATTGTAATATAATGTGTTGTAAGATGTTGGGATTTTGGGACATATCATTCATTGAAACCATCACTGAACAAGGTGATATATAAGTACCTTGTAGTTGACATGATTATGATGTAATATAATGCTTTGTGGGATCAATAAAAAAACTTACTAAGTAGGAGATAGTGATCTATTGGATGCACAGGTCTAGGATTTAGGAATAAGGGTTAAGGGGTTAGTACAATAAATAGTTCATTAGACCCTAAACCATAAACCATAATCCTATATTGTTCGGTACATCAGATTATGCATGTTGCTATAAGTCAAACAAATTGGGAAGGAGGAAGTACATGATTAATATTACAAATTAAAATGAAGGAAGAGAAAAACTATTAGATATGAAATAGTAATATAGCCACGGGACATTATATCAATTAAACCATTGTAGCATGCCAATTTAGTCAATGCTGCAACGTTGATGCACTTCACTTTCCCCACTCCTTCTCTCTCCACTCACTACCCTCCTATCTCTTTCTCCTCACCGTCACCGACGTGTCGCCGTGGCCGAATTCGCCATGCCGCCCAGGAACGACGAGGACGACCAGTCGAGCAACGACAATTTTCTCTCTGACATCGAGTCTTCCCTCCCCAATGTGAGTTCCTCTATTTTCTCGGCAATGGTTAGGCATTGGTAATTACCTCGACCCAAGACTTGAAATGTGCATGCAATCATGTTTATTTCTAGCTTTTCGGTGCCACTCATGATCTACGACCCCGATTGGGAGGGCCTAGATCTCGATTGGGAGGTACCATGTGACCATGGGCTAAAACTGAGGAAATATGTTGCATTTGAAGGCAGTAAAACTGTAAGAAGGTTTTTGGGCTGTACAAATTAGGTTTGCTTTCACTATGTACAATGGCGACATGAATAAAATTGTGTAGTGTTTTGTTGATAATTAGGTCCCGTGTTTTTTAGGTTGGTCCGGTGTGTAAAGAAGTAGAGTGGGTGGATCTTGAGTGGCCAGACACAGTTAAGAAATGTTTGGCCCAGTTGTGGGATATGTATAAGCTCGAAGGGTGGGGAGATTTAAAGATGCCCATGATGCAGCTGCAGAAAGTTACAAGATCTTGGTAGGAAATAAGGAGCTGGAACAGGAAATCAAGCATTTGTGGTCAGAACTAATTGACACATGACCTTGGTGGTGGGAACTGCAGGGAAGATTCAGAAGGCAGAAAAGGAGAGGGATCAACTCATGGAAGAGAATAAGAAGCTAGAGTACTGCATTGCGGAGCTGTTGAAGGATCTGAAGAAGGAGCACGGGGTGAACAAGGAAAAGCTACAGACAATCAAGGAAATTTTAGATGAATAATTTTGACGTGGCAATATCTGAAACTAGTTAACTGTAAGACTTGCAGTTGTGATATCTTGACTAATCCAAACTCAACCCTTGAGAAAAATAACCTTTCAGAAGAAAGCATAGTTAGCATAGATAAAGGTCCACGTTTACAAAATCACTACCACACATGGATAAAACACGATTTGGTCCGTTAGAACACATAGTTTGCAAACTAACTTCAGAGGAACTTATAGTTTGCACTGAGCCTGGGGCGAAGATGGTCGAGTTCCTTTCCGAGAAGCTCCATTTTGAGGGTTTGTTCGATCAGGTCCTCTTTGGTTTTTACCTGCTCCCTCAGTACTTGGACATGCGCCTCCTGCTGGTTCAAGCGCTCCGTCTAGGAAGCGACAAGCTTATCAGTAAGCTTAAGATTATCCACCATGAGATCCTTGATGATGTCCTCCTTCACACGCGCCGAAGCGATACTTTTCACATGAAGTTCCTTCCAGCCGGCGATGTCCACCTTTAGACCGTGGAACTTGTCATAAAGGACGACAACTTCTTCTCTCAGGCGGTCATGGGACACTTTCTGAAAATTCTGCTTCTCCAGTTGGATAGCCATCTTGTCCTTTAGCCAGGTCGGCAGTTCTGGGTTGAGCTTTCGCCTCTTCTACTGCAATAAAAATATGTGGTTAGTTTCCACAATTTAAACAATTAACTAGTGTCAAAGTCATAATTTGAAGGACAGAGCAATCAAGGATTGTACAAATTTAACATAATCAACTAGTGGAACAGTCCTAATTCAAGAGATAATGTCAGAGCAATATAGCCTTTTTCCCAATTCAACTAGATAAACTCGTGGCATACTTCTAATTTATATGACTGAGAAATATACCCTTTTTTCCAATTCAACAAGATAAAGTAGTAGCATAGTCCTAATTTCAATATCAGAGCAATATAGCCTTTTCCCCAATTCAACAGGATAAATGAGTGGCACAGTCCTAATTTCCATATCAGAGCAATATAGCCTTTTTTGCAAATTCAAAAGGATAAAGTAGTGGCACATTCCTAATTTCAATATCAGAGCAATAAAGACTATTTTTTCCCAATTTAACAGGATAAAGTAGTGGCTCAGTCCTAATTTCAGTTTTAGAGCAATAAAGCCTATTTTTCCCAATTCAACATGATAAAGTAGTGGCACAGCTAATTTCAATTTCAAAGAAACGTGAGACTATATCCAACTAAGGGTGCTGTGGGTTTTTCCAATGTAACCAAATAGTAGTGGCATAGTCATAATCTAATTCCAAGCTCAGATACATAATGGAAAGAAAGGATGATGACCATTTATTAGAACACAAACCTATAATTAAGTTGACATGCAAGTAAGATAAACAGAGAATTAAGGAGTTGCTCCAAGATTGCTTAATTGCACGATATGTATAAATTACAAAAGCAGCGGAGCATGAACTGAGATTCCTGCCCCACCCCCACCCCCCGCCCCCTAATCTGAATCTGAATTGGGCATTGCTGTTGGCTACCCGATCTCCTTGTTTGGACTCTTGGGCACGATGAGACCTCGGCCCTTATCCTCCTTCATCTGTCTCAATGCATCCAGGCAATGGTCCCTGTCATTGTAGGCTTCGATGGCAGCCTTTGCTTCGATGATGTGTTCTCTGCGTGTCTTGGTGGCATAGTCCAGAAGGAGGACACATCTATCCTGGAGATTATTCTTGTCACGCAAGAGCTTCGTAATAAAGCTGATGGCTAGGACTTGTTTGGACAAGTTGTGTGCGATCAACTTCTGCAGCTCGTCGATCACCCTATGCATCTCGTCGCGCTCTGCTTCGAGCCTCCTGATGGTAAGTGAAAAATAAAGTGTGATCTCCTTCTGAAAGACAAATGCCTTCGAAGGCGATCATTAGCCTGGGTTAGAGAGCGTGCACCCTGCAGTTGGTTGTCTATCTTGGCATTGATCGCAGCCACCTTGTCACAGCAATCGGCCTTCACTTGCTACATCGTTCATGTTATTTAAAATAGGCACTCTATAATTGTACTGCATGTTCCAGGGAAGCACAATATTCAAGTCACAAAACCCCCAAATGTGTCTATGAAGATTGAGTGTGGTCCCTACTTGGAGGATACTTGCGGGCAGACATGATAATATTTCCACATTTAGAATCTCAAAAATAAAACCAAATGCATGTCGCAATTTCCTACCACGGTGAGCCGGGGAACAGTGCCGAACGGGTCCTGCGCCGCCACCGCCATCGTGCTGGTTTCAGGATCCATCATCGTCCTAGAATATGTAGCAGAGTAAGAAGAAGGAGGAGGAGAAGAAGAAGAAGACTGTACCAGGAGGAGCCCTGGCCTGCTGCAACCTTCAGCGCCGCCGCCACCATCGTGATTCTTTCAGGGTCCATACCCGCCCTGGAATATGTAGCATAGTACCGGGAGGAGCCTTGGCCTGCTGCAACATGCAGCGCCGCCGCTACCATCGTGCTGCTTTCAGGGTCCACGGACGCCCTGGAATATGTAGCATAGTAATAATAATAATAAGAAGAAGTAGACATATAAGAAGAAGAAGACTGTACTAGGAGGAGCCCTGGCCTGCTGCAACATGCAGCGCTGCTGCTGCCATCGTGCTGCTTTCAGGGTCCACGGCCGTCCTGGATATGTAGCATGGTAATAAGAAGAAGAATAAGAAGTAGACATAGAAGAGGAAGACTGTACCGGGAGGAGCCCTGGCTTGCTGCAACATGCAGCGCCACCACCGCCATCGTGCTGCTTTCAGGGTCCACGGCCGCCCTGGATAATGTAGCATAGTAATAAGAAGAATAAGAAGTATACATAGAAGAATAAGAAGACTGTACCTGGAGGAGCCCCTGGCCTGCTGCAACATGCAGCTCCGCCGCGTCATCGTGCTGCTTTCAGGGTCCACGGCTGCCCTGGAATATATATCATCGTAATAATAATAATAAGAAGAAGTAGACATAGAAGAAGAAAACAGAGAAGAAGAACAAGACTGTACCGAGAGCGGCAGGAGCCCCAGCCTGCTGGAACATTCAACGCCATTGCTAGGAGTGATTGGGTCTCTGTGCGAGGGAGGGACTGAGCAGCTGGTTGAGTAGTAAGTCCAAGGTGGCAATTTCTCTCCATTCTCTCCGCGTGCATGGACGATCTGCCTCTGCCTCTCCTCCGGAGAGCCATGGCTAATGTAGATGGAGGAAGGTGGGGGCAGGAGGAAGAAGAAAGTGATGTGTGGGGGAGAATGGTCAAAGAGTCCAGTCCGTGGGACAGTCTTATACAACACCACAGTTTACTTCTCAAAGAAGCGTGACTGGTAGAACCAGGGAATAAAACCCCAAATTCCACACGATGGGACTCGATTGGATTGGCTTTAATGAGATGGACGATTCAGTGGGGGCTTCAGCGTGCGCCGCCTAGTTTCCCGTGGATAGGGGTGGGACTACGAGGGAGGAAGTAATTATGGGCTGCACATCCAGCGTGTGTGCGTGCTCAAGGGGTTGTCACGAAGTGCGCAACCGTTGCACGGACGGAACATGATGGAACGTTCAACTCCACGTCGACAGGCACGCACTGGACACTTCCTCACGCTGCCACATGGTGCATTTTGTGGTTTTTTACGTGATAACACTCCCAATACGTAGATATTTTACGATGTAGCACAATTTTTACATGAATAGATTATGAGATGCTCCTGGCACCCCAGGATCGGTAACCAACTCTGCGTACCCCCATCGCGCATATCTGAACAACTTCCTCGCGCAGCATGGAACCGTGTTGTGGCAGTGGCAGATCCTTGCCAGTGGCTGAACGTCCTGTGTCACCTGCTCGTCGCGGCATCGTTCATGCGCACCAGCACCCATCTGAGGCACCGCGATGTGTCCAGCCATGCCTAGATCCATCGACATCGGCGCTCGAGGACACCGCGACGTCAAAGCTTATCGTACCCACCACACCCGAGAAGCGTGTTGCACCGGCAGCCAAGACGGGGGGGGGGGGGGGGGCTGGAGGAAAGCATGCGAGACCACCATGAAGAAGGGCAGGAGGAATAGAGCAGCCAGCAACGAGGACGACTCCGACTCGGGCAACGAGGAGGCGTTCATGGAGCAGTTGGAGGCAGAAGCGGAGGAGAGTGATGTCGACCCGTGGGACTACGAGGAGGAGGACTTCGACAAGGAGAGGGCGTGTATATATGAGGATGGAGTTGCTGACGAGTCATCGGAGGACATCGCTACCGCCACCGACAATGACGATGACGACGAGTAATGTTCTGTTGTTAATATTGATATTATTACATATATAACTGCCATGTCCTACATTGTAATTGTTGTAACTACCATGTCGTGTGTAATAATACTGGGATCTTGCTACTATAACAATTTCGTGTAGCCGTTGGATCAAAGAGGATCAACGGTTAGCTGGCACGATCTGCGTGACCACGGTCTGACCAATCAAGGCGTGCTGGTTTCTGCGTGAGTTATAGTAAAGGCTTTTCTGAGTATTCGTGACTATCATAAAGGGCAAATCTGAGTAAACATGGCTTCCAACCCTAGACCCCCATCGCTGCCCAGAACATGGAACCACTCCATCGATTGAGCCCAAAACCGACATCTAGCTCCCTCTCGGCATCGCAAGTGACTTCTCCAAATAGAGATTTCGTGGTGCTTTGGAGAAATCTCTACTTTCTATTTCCTGGACCCGAAAAACCGGCATTTTCCCAAAGGAGTTGCAAGATTAGGGCGCGCCCATGGGACCAAGGAAATTTCCATTCATGCTACACTATGGTGCATGGCCATTCCCGGGAGGTGGGTATTTATCTCGTGGTGCAGGCATGTACTATATTTTTTCCGAGTTACAGCCCGGTAAATGCGGTTTCTAACCGTATGTACCCTATAAGACAATCCCAATTTTCTGGGAAAAATGGTTTGGAGTGCCCCATGGGGTACCTAGGCTGGATGCATGCCTGGGTCCAAGATTGCACTGACCGTCGTGTTGCCGTGCCCGCCAGAAGGTTTTGCCGTTTTTTTGGGCAGCACCAAACAAAATCTAAAAAACCAAAAAAATGTGATAACAGCTCCTGGAGCCCTTGCATGTGACCCACTGCCCTCATAAAATCATAGGCAGGGCATAAATGGTCATTTGGCACCCAAGGCACCACCAGAATGTCTATTGTGTGTAAACATGGCTTCCAACCCTAGACCCCCATCGCTGCCCAGAACATGGAACCATTCCATGGATTGAGCCCAAAACCGACACCTAGCTCCCTCTCGGCATCGCAAGCGACTTTTATAACAAGACATTTTGTGGTTCTTTGGAGAAATCTCGACTTTCCATTTTTTGGACCCGAAAAACCGGTGTTTTCCCAAAGGAGGTGCAAGATTAGGGCGCGCCCATGGGCCCGAGGCAATTTCCATGCCTCCTACACCATGGTGCATGGCCATTCCCGAGAGGTGGGTATTTATCTCATGGTGAAGGCATGTACTGTATTTTTTCCGAGTTACGGCCCGGCAAATGCGGTTTCTAACTGTATGTACCCTATAAGACACTCTCAATTTTCGGGGAAAAATGGTTTGGGGTGCCCCATGGGGTACCTAGGCTGAATGCATGCCTGGGTCCAAGATTGCACCGACCGTCGCATTGCCGCGCCCGCCGGCGGGTTTCACCGTTTTCTTGGGCAGCACCAAACAAAATCTAAAAAAACAAAAAACGCGAAAATGGCTCCTGGAGCCCTTTCATGTGACCCAGTACCCTCATAAAATCATAGGCAAGGCATACCAGGTCATTTGGCACCCAAGGCACCACTAGGATGTCTATCCGAGTGTGAGTAAGCATGGCTTCCAACCCTAGATCCCCCCTCGCTTCCCAGAACATGGAACCACTCCATGGATTGAGCCAAAACCTGGCACCTAGCTCCCTATTGGCATCGAAAGCGACTTCACCAACTAGAGATTTCGTGGTGCTTTGGAGAAATCTTGACTTTCCATTTTCTGGACCCAAAAAACCGGCGTTTTCCTAAAGGATATGTAAGATTAGGGTGCGCCCATGGGCCTGAGGAAATTTCCACGCGTGCTACACCATGGTGCATGGCCATCCCCGGGAGGTGGGTATTTATCTCGTGGTGCAGGCATGTACTGTATTTTTTCCAAGTAACGGCCCGGTAAATGCGATTTCTAACTGTCTGTACCCTATAACACACTCTCAATTTTTTGGGAAAATTGTTTGGGGGTGCCCCATGGGGTACGTAGGCTAGATGCATGCCTGGGTCCAAGATTGCACCGACCATCGCGTTGCCACGCCTGCCGGCGGGTTTCGCCATTTTCTTGGGCAGCACCAAACAAAATCTAAAAAACAAAAAAAATGTGAAAATGGCTCCTGGAGCCCTTGTATGTGACCCATTGACCACATAAAATCATAGGCAGGGCATACCAAGTCATTTGGCACCCAAGCCAACACCAGGATATCTATCGAGTGTTAGTAAACATGGCTTCCAACCATAGATCCAACCTCGCTGCCCAGAACATTGAACTACTCCATGGATTGAGCCCAAATCCGGCACCTAGATCCCTCTCGGCATCACAAGTGACTTCTCGAACTAGAGATTTCATGGTTCTTTGGAGAAATCTCGACTTTGCATTTTCTAGACCTAAAAAACCGGAGTTTTCCAAAGGAGGTCCAAGATTAGGGCGTGCCCATGGGCCCGAGGCAATTTCCACGCATGCTACACCATGGTGCATGGCCATTCCCAGGAGGTGGGTATTTATCTCGTGGTGTAGGCATGTACTGTATTTTTTTCCGAGTTACGACCCGGTAAATGCGGTTTCTAACTGTATGTACCCTATAAGACATACTCAATTTTCGGGGAAAATGGTTTAGGGTTCCCCATGGGGTACCTAGGCTGGATGCATGCCTGGGTCCAAGATTGCACCGGCCATCGCGTTGCCGCGCCTGCCGGCGGGTTTCGCCGTTTTCTTGGGCAGCACCACACAAAATCTAAAAAAACAAAAAAACGTGAAAACGGCTCCTGGAGCCCTTGCATGTGAGCAACATCCCTCATAAAATCATAGGAAGGGCATACCAGGTGATTTGGCACCCAAAGCACCACCAGGATGTCTATCGAGTGTGAGTAAACATGGCTTCCAACCCTAGACCCCACCTCGCTGCCCAGAACATGGAACCACTCAATGGATTGAGCCCAAACCCGGAACCTAGCTCCCTCTCAGCATTGCAAGCGACTTCTCCAAAGGAGGTGCAAGATTAGGTTGCGCCCATGGGACCGAGGCAATTTCCATGCATGCTACACCATGGTGCATGTCCATTCCAGATAGGTGGGTATTTATCTCGTGGTGCAGGCATGTACTGTATTTTTCTGAGAAATGGCCCGCTAAATGTGGTTTCTAAGTATATGTAACCTATAAGACACTCTCAATTTTCGGGGGAAATGGTTTGGGCTGCCCCATGGGGTACCTAGGCTGGATGCATGCCTGGGTCCAAGATTGCACCGACCGTCGCGTTGCCACGCCCGCCGGCGGGTTTCTCCGTTTACTTGGGAAGCACCAAATAAAATCTAAAAAAACAAAAAAAAATGTGAAAACGGCTCCTGGAGCCCTTGCATGTGACCCACTACCCTCATTAAATCATAGGCAGGGCATACCAGGTCATTTGGCACCCAAGGCACCACCAGGACGTCTATCGAGTATGAGTAAACATGGCTTCCAACCCTAGATTCCCCCTCTCTACCCAGAACATAGAACCACTCCATGGATTGAGCCCAAACCCGGCACCTAGATCCCTATCGGCATCGCAAGCGACTTCTCCAACTAGAGATTTCGTGGTGCTTTGGAGAAATCTCGACTTTCCATTTTTTGGAACCGAAAAACTGGCGTTTTCCCAAAGGAGGTGCAAGATTAGGGTGTGCCCACGGGCCCAAGGCAATTTCCACGCATGCTAGACCATGGTCCATGGCCATTCCCGGGAGGTGGGTATTTATTTCGTGGTGCAGGCATGTATTGTATTTTTTCCGATTTATGGCTCGGTAAATGCGGTTTCTAACTGTATGTACCCTATGAGACACTCTCAATTTTCGGGGAAAAATGGTTTGGGGTGCCCCATGGGTTACCTAGGCTGGATGCATGCCTAGGTCCAAGATTGCACCGACCGTCGCGTTGCCGCTCCCGTCGGCGAGTTTCACCGTTTTCTTGGGCAGCACAAAACAAAATCTAAAAAACAAAAAAAATGTGAAAATGGCTCCGACAGCCCTTGAATGTGACTCACTTCCCTCATAAAGTCATAGGCAGGGCATACCAGGTCATTTGGCACCCAAGGCACCACCAGGATATCTATCGAGTGTGAGTAAACATGGCTTCCAACCCTCGATCCCCACCCTCGTTGCCCAGAACATGGAACCACTCCATGGCTTGAGCCCAAACCCGGAACCTAGCTCCCTCTCAGCATCACAAGCGTCTTCTCCAACTAGAGATTTCGTGGTGCTTTGGAGAAATCTCGACTTTCCATTTTCTGGACCCGAAAAACCGACGTTTTCCCAAAGGAGGTGCAAGATTAGGGAGCGCCCATGGGCCCGAGGAAATTTCCACGCATGCTACACCATGGTGCATGGCCATTCCTGGGAGGTGGGTATTTATCTTGTGGTGCAGGCATGTATTGTATTTTTTTCGAGTTACGGCCCGGTAAATACGGTTTGTAACTGTATGTACCCTATAAGACACTCTCAATTTTTGGGGGAAAATGGTTTGGGATGCCCCATGGTGTACCTAGGCTGGATGCATGCCTGGGTCCAAGATTGCACCGACCGTCGCGTTGCCGTGCCCGCTGGTGGGTTTTGACGTTTTCTTGGGCAGCACCAAACAAAATCTAAAAACACAAAAAATCGTGAAAACGGCTCCTGGAGCCCTTGCATGCGACCCATTACCCTCATTAAATCATAGTCAGGGCATACCAGGTCATTTGGCACCCAAGGCACCAACAGGATGTCTATCAAGTGTGAGTAAATATGGCTTCCAACCCTAGACCCCCCCGCTGCCCAGACCATGGAACCACTCCATGGATTGAGCCCAAACCCGGCACCTAGCTCCCTCTCGGCATCGCAAGCGACTTCTCCAACTAGATATTTCATGGTGCTTTGGAGAAATCTCGACTTTCCATTTTCTGGACCCAAAAAACCAGCATTTTCCCAAAGGAGGTGCAAGATTAGGGCATGCCCATGGGCCCGAGGAAATTTCCACGCATGATACACCATGGTGCATGGCCATTCCCGGGAGGTGGGTATTTATCTCATGGTACATGCATGTACTGTATTTTTCCGAGTTATGGCCCGGTAAATGCGGTTTCTAACTGTTTGTACTCTATAAGACACTCCCAATTTTCGGGGAAAAATGGTTTGGGGTGCCCCATGGGGCACCTAGGCTGGATGCATGCCTAGGTCCAAGATTGCACCGACCGTCGCGTTGCCGCTCCCGCCAGCGGGTTTCGCCATTTTCTTGGGCAGCACGAAACAAAATCTGAAAAACAATAAAAATACGTGAAAACAACTCCTAGATCCCTTGCATGTGAGCCACTACCCAAATAAAATCATAGACAGGGCATACCAAGTGATTTGGCACACAAGGCACCACCAGGATATCTATCGAGTGTGAGTAAACATGGCTTCCAACCCTAGATCCCCCCTGGCTGCCCAGAACATGGAACCACTCCGTGGATTGAGCCCAAACCCGGCACCTAGATCCCTCTTGGTATCGCAAGCGACTTATACTACAATAGATTTCGTGGTGCTTTGGAGAAATCTCGACTTTCGAATTTCTGGACCCGAAAACCGGCATTTTCCCAAAGGAGGTGCAAGATTAGGGCGTTCCCATGGGCCCAAGGAAATTTCCACCCATGCTGCAGCATGGTGCATGGCCATTCCTGGGAGGTGGGTATTTATCTCGTGGTGCAGGCATGTACTGTATTTTTTCCGAGTTACGGCCCGGTAAATGCTGTTTCTAACTGTATGTACCCAATAAGACACTCTCAATTTTCAGGGAAAAATGGTTTGGGGTGCCCCATGGGGTACCTAGGCAGGATGCATGCCTGGGTCCAAGATTGCACTGACCGTCGCGTTGCCGCGCCCGCCGGCGGGTTTTGCCGTTTTCTTGGGCAGCACCAAACAAAATTAGAAGAACAAAAAAACGTCAAAATGGCTCCTGGAGCCCATGCATGTGACCCCCTGCCCTCATAAAATCATAGCAGGGCATACCAGGTCATTTGGCACCCAAGGCACCACCAGGATATCTATCGAGTGTGAGTAAACATGGCTTCCAACCCTAGATCCCCACCCTCGCTGCCCAGAACATGGAACCACTCCATGGATTGAGCCAAAACCAAGCACCTAGCTCCCTCTCGGCATCGCAAGCGACTTATCCAACTAGAGATTTCGTGGTGCTTTGGAGAAATCTCGACTTTTCATTTTCTGGACCCGAAAAACCAGCGTTTTCCCAAAGGAGGTGCAATATTAGGAAGCGCCCATGGGCCCGAATCAATTTCCACGCATGCTACACCATGGTGCATGGCCATTCCCGTGAGGTGGGTATTTATCTCGTGGTGCTGGCATGTACTGTATTTTTTCCTAGTTACGGCCCGGTAAATGCGGTTTCTAACTGTATGTGCCCTATAAGACACTCTCAATTTTCAGGGAAAAATGGTTTGGGGTGCCCCATGGGGTACCTAGGCTGGATGCATGCCTGGGTCCAAGATTGCACCGACCGTCGCGTTGCCGCGCCCGCCGGCGGGTTTCGTCGTTTTCTTGGGCAGCACCAAACAAAATCTAAAAAAACAACAAAAAATGTGAAAACGGCTCCTGCAGCCCTTGCATGTGACCCACTACCCTCATTAAATCACATGCATGGCATACAAGGTCATTTGGCACACAAGGCACCACCAGGATGTCTATCGAGTGTGAGTAAACATGGCTTCCAACCCTAGATCCCCCTCGATGCCCAGAACGTGGAACAAATCCATGGATTGAGCCCAAACCCGGCACCTAGCTCCCTGTCGGCATCAAAAGCGACTTCTCCAACTAGAGATTTCGTGGTGCTTTGGAGAAATCTCGACTTTCCATTTTCTGGACCCGAAAAACCAGCGTTTTCCCAAAGGAGGTGCAAGATTAGGGCGCGCCCATGGGCCCGTGGCAATTTCGATGCATGCTACACCATGGTGCATGGCCATTCCTAGGAGGTGGGTATTTATCTCGTGGTGCAGGCATGTACTGTATTTTTTCCGAGTTACGGCATGATAAATGGGGTTTCTAACTGTATGTACCCTATAAGACACTCTTAATTTTCGGGGAAAAATGGTTTGGGGTGCCCCATGGGCTACCTAGGCTGGATGCATGCCTGGGTCCAAGATTGCACTGACCGTCGCGTTGCCGCGTCCGCCGGCGGGTTTTGCCATTTTCTTGGGCAGCACCAAACAAAATCTAAAAAAACAAAAAAAACGTGAAAACGGATCCTGGAGCCCTTGCATGTGATCCACTGTCCTCATAAAATCATAGGCATGGCATACCAGGTCATTTGGCACCCAAGGCACCACCAGGATGTCTATCGAGTGTGAGTAAACATGGCTTCCAACCTTAGACCCCCCTCGCGGCCCAGAACATTGAACAACTCCATGGATTGAGCCCAAACGAGGAATGTAGCTCCCTCTCAACATCGCAAGCGACTTATCGAACTAGAGATTTCGTGGTGCTTTGGAGAAATCTCGACTTTCCATTTTTTAGACCCGAAAAAACAGCGTTTTCCCAAAGGAGGTGCAAGATTAGGGCATGCCCATGGGCCGAAGGCAATTTCCACGCATGCTATACCATGGTACATGGCCATTCCCGGGAGGTGGGTATTTATCAGGTGGTGCAGGCATGTACTGTATTTTTTCCGAGTTACGACCCGGTAAATGCAGTTTCTAACTGTATGTACCCTATAAGATACTCTCAATTTTCGAGGAAAATGGTTTGGGGTACCCCATGGGGTAGCTAGGTTGGATGCATGTCTCGGTCCAAGATTGCACCGACCATCGCGTTGCCACGCCCGCCGGTGGGTTTCGCCTTTTTCTTGGGCGGCACCAAACAAAATCTAAGAAAACAAAAAAAACATGAAAACGGCGCCTGGAGCCTTGCATGTGAGCCACTGCCCTCATAAAATCATAGGCATGGCATACCAGGTCAGTTGGGACCCAAGGCACCACCAGGATATATATCGAGTGTGAGTAAACATGGCTTCCAACCCTAGATCCCCCCTCGCTGCCCAGAACATGGAACCACTCCATGGATTGAGCCCAAACCTGGCACCTAGCTCCCTCTCGGCATCGCAAGCGACTTCTCCAACTAGATATTTCGTGGTGCTTTGGAGAAATCTCGACTTTCCATCTGGACCCAAAAAACTGGAGTTTTCCCAAAGGAGGTGCAAGATTAGGGTGTGCCCATGGGCCCGAGGCAATTTCCACGCATGCTACACCATGGTCCATGGCCATTCCCGGGAGGTCGGTATTTATCTCGTGGTGTAGGCATGTACTGAATTTGTTCCGAGTTATGCCCGGCAAATGCGGTTTCTAACTGTATGTACCCTATAAGACACTCTCAATTTTCGGGGAAAAATGGTTTGGGGTGCGCCTTGGGGTACCTAGGCTGGATGCATGCCTGGGTCCAAGATTGCACTGACTGTCGCGTTGCCGCGCCCGCCGGCGTGCATTGTCGTTTTCTTGGGCAGTACCAAACAAAATCTAAAAAAACAAAAAAAAACGTGAAAACGGCTCCTGGAGCCCATGCATGTGACCCACTACCCTCATTAAATCATAGGCAGGGCATACCAGGTCATTTGGCACCCAAGGCAACACCAGGATGTTTATCGAGTGTGAGTAAATATGGCGTCCAACCCTAGATCCCCCGCCCCTCGCTGCCCAGAATATGGAACCACTCCATGGATTGATCCCAAACCCGGCAACTAGCTCCCTCTCGGCATCGCAAGCGACTTCTCCAACTAGAGATTTCGTGGTGCTTTGGAGAAATCTCGACATTCCATTTTCTGGAACTGAAAAACCAGCGTTTTCCCGAAGGAGGTGCAAGATTAGGGCGCGCCCATGGGCCCGAGGCAATTTCCACGCATGCTAAACTATGGTGCATGGCCATTCCAAGGAGATTTGGTGATGCTTTGGAGAAATCTCGACTATCCATTTTCTGGACCCAAAAAACCGGCGTTTTCCAAAAGAAGGTGCAAGATTAGGGAGCGCCCATGGGCCGGAGTCAATTTCCACGCATGCTACAAGAGTGTGCATGGACATTCCCGGGAGGTGGGTATTTATCTCATGGTGCATGCATGTACTGTATTTTTTCCGAGTTACAACCCGGTAAATGCGGTTTCTAACTGTATGTACCCAATAAGACACTCTCAGTTTTCAGGGAAAAATGGTTTGGGTTGCCCCATGGGGTACCTAGGCAGGATGCATGCCTGGGTCCAAGATTGCACTGACCGTCGCGTTGCCGCGCCCGCCGGCGGGTTTTGCCGTTTTCTTGGGCAGCACCAAACAAAATTAGAAGAACAAAAAAACGTCAAAATGGCTCCTGGGGCCCATGCATGTGACCCCCTGCCCTCATAAAATCATACCAGGGCATACCAGGTCATTTGGCACCCAAGGCACCACCAGGATATCTATCGAGTGTGAGTAAACATGGCTTCCAACCCTAGATCCCCACCCTCGCTGCCCAGAACATGGAACCACTCCATGGATTGAGACAAAACCAAGCACCTAGCTCCCTCTCGGCATCGCAAGCGACTTATCCAACTAGAGATTTCGTGGTGCTTTGGAGAAATCTCGACTTTTCATTTTCTGGACCCGAAAAACCAGCGTTTTCCCAAAGGAGGTGCAATATTAGGAAGCGCCCATGGGCCCGAATCAATTTCCACGCATGCTACACCATGGTGCATGGCCATTCCCGTGAGGTGGGTATTTATCTCGTTGTGCTGGCATGTACTGTATTTTTTCCTAGTTACGGCCCGGTAAATGCGGTTTCTAACTGTATGTGCCCTATAAGACACTCTCAATTTTCAGGGAAAAATGGTTTGGGGTGCCCCATGGGGTACCTAGGCTGGATGCATGCCTGGGTCCAAGATTGCACCGACCGTCGCGTTGCCGCGCCCGCCGGCGGGTTTCGTCGTTTTCTTGGGCAGCACCAAACAAAATCTAAAAAAACAACAAAAAATGTGAAAACGGCTCCTGCAGCCCTTGCATGTGACCCACTACCCTCATTAAATCGCATGCATGGCATACAAGGTCATTTGGCACACAAGGCACCACCAGGATGTCTATCGAGTGTGAGTAAACATGGCTTCCAACCCTAGATCCCCCTCGATGCCCAGAATGTGGAAAAAATCCATGGATTGAGCCCAAACCCGGCACCTAGCTCCCTGTCGGCATCAAAAGCGACTTCTCCAACTAGAGATTTCGTGGTGCTTTGGAGAAATCTCGACTTTCCATTTTCTGGACCCGAAAAACCAGCGTTTTCCCAAAGGAGGTGCAAGATTAGGGCGCGCCCATGGGCCCGTGGCAATTTCGATGCATGCTACACCATGGTGCATGGCCATTCCTAGGAGGTGGGTATTTATCTCGTGGTGCAGGCATGTACTGTATTTTTTCCGAGTTACGGCATGATAAATGCGGTTTCTAACTGTATGTACCCTATAAGACACTCTTAATTTTCGGGGAAAAATGGTTTGGGGTGCCCCATGGGCTACCTAGGCTGGATGCATGCCTGGGTCCAAGATTGCACTGACCGTCGCGTTGCCGCGTCCGCCGGCGGGTTTTGCCATTTTCTTGGGCAGCACCAAACAAAATCTAAAAAAACAAAAAAAACGTGAAAACGGATCCTGGAGCCCTTGCATGTGATCCACTGTCCTCATAAAATCATAGGCATGGCATACCAGGTCATTTGGCACCCAAGGCACCACCAGGATGTCTATCGAGTGTGAGTAAACATGGCTTCCAACCTTAGACCCCCCTCGCGGCCCAGAACATTGAACAACTCCATGGATTGAGCCCAAACGAGGAATGTAGCTCCCTCTCAACATCGCAAGCGACTTATCGAACTAGAGATTTCGTGGTGCTTTGGAGAAATCTCGACTTTCCATTTTTTAGACCCGAAAAAACAGCGTTTTCCCAAAGGAGGTGCAAGATTAGGGCATGCCCATGGGCCGAAGGCAATTTCCACGCATGCTATACCATGGTACATGGCCATTCCCGGGAGGTGGGTATTTATCAGGTGGTGCATGCATGTACTGTATTTTTTCCGAGTTACGGCCCGGTAAATGCAGTTTCTAACTGTATGTACCCTATAAGATACTCTCAATTTTCGGGGAAAATGGTTTGGGGTACCCCATGGGGTAGCTAGGTTGGATGCATGTCTCGGTCCAAGATTGCACCGACCATCGCGTTGCCACGCCCGCCGGTGGGTTTCGCCTTTTTCTTGGGCGGCACCAAACAAAATCTAAAAAAACAAAAAAAACGTGAAAATGGCTCCTGGAGCCTTGCATGTGAGCCACTGCCCTCATAAAATCATAGGCATGGCATACCAGGTCAGTTGGGACCCAAGGCACCACCAGGATATCTATCGAGTGTGAGTAAACATGGCTTCCAACCCTAGATCCCCCCTCGCTGCCCAGAACATGGAACCACTCCATGGATTGAGCCCAAACCTGGCACCTAGCTCCCTCTCGGCATCGCAAGCGACTTCTCCAACTAGATATTTCGTGGTGCTTTGGAGAAATATCGACTTTCCATCTGGACCCAAAAAACTGGAGTTTTCCCAAAGGAGGTGCAAGATTAGGGCGTGCCCATGGGCCCGAGGCAATTTCCACGCATGCTACACCATGGTCCATGGCCATTCCCGGGAGGTCGGTATTTATCTCGTGGTGTAGGCATGTACTGAATTTGTTCCGTGTTATGCCTGGTAAATGCGGTTTCTAACTGTATGTACCCTATAAGACACTCTCAATTTTCGGGGAAAAATGGTTTGGGGTGCGCCTTGGGGTACCTAGGCTGGATGCATGCCTGGGTCCAAGATTGCACTGACTGTTGCGTTGCCGCGCCCGCCGGCGTGTGTCGTCGTTTTCTTGGGCAGTACCAAACAAAATCTAAAAAAACAAAAAAAAAAACGTGAAAACGGCTCCTGGAGCCCATGCATGTGACCCACTACCCTCATTAAATCATAGGCAGGGCATACCAGGTCATTTGGCACCCAAGGCAACACCAGGATGTTTATCGAGTGTGATTAAATATGGCGTCCAACCCTAGATCCCCCGCCCCTCGCTGCCCAGAATATGGAACCACTCCATGGATTGATCCCAAACCCGGCAACTAGCTCCCTCTCGGCATCGCAAGCGACTTATACAACTAGAGATATCGTTGTGCTTTGGAGAAATCTTGACTTTACATTTTCTGGAACTGAAAAACCGGCGTTTTCCCGAAGGAGGTGCAAGATTAGGGTGCGCCCATGGGCCCGAGGCAATTTCCACGCATGCTAAACCATGGTGCATGGCCATTCCAAGGAGATTTGGTGATGCTTTGGAGAAATCTCGACTATCCATTTTCTGGACCCAAAAAACCGGCGTTTTCCAAAAGAAGGTGCAAGATTAGGGAGCGCCCATGGGCCCGAGTCAATTTCCACGTATGCTACAAGAGTGTGCATGGACATTCCCGGGAGGTGGGTATTTATCTCATGGTGCATGCATGTACTGTATTTTTTCCGAGTTACAACCCGGTAAATGCGGTTTCTAACTGTATGTACCCTATAAGACACTCTCAATTTTCGGGGAAAGTGGTTTGGGGTGTGTGACACCCCCGGGATCAGGGCTAAACAAATCCCAGACCTCCGTATGAAATAAGATTAACCTTGAGCTCGAGAATATCCAATGAAGAATTGGTAACACGATAATGACCCTACAACACAAAAATTTATTACAGCAAGCTCATAGCTGAGGAGAGAACCAAATTATTACAAGCAGATGTCACTGACCACAGACATCAAACAACGGAAGGCAAATTATGCTATTAAGTATAGCAAACTTAACAAATGGCCTAAGAGGCCTGAAGCATAATGATGACGTCCCAGCCCATAGATTCCAGGCTGCCGGCCGGGAACCCCAAGCTACTCGTCGATGTCAATGTAGTATGGAACTCGTCTTCAAGGAACACTTACTCTGCCAAAAGTATCAACAAAGTAAGGGTGAGTACAGGGTGTACTCCGCAATACTTATGGCTAGTGGAGTTGTTTTGCATAAAGCCATCTTTGTTTATAAAGAGAGATAAGAAGCTCATCTATTCAGAGTATTTTAAAAGGGGATAAGGGAGCGACATCTCCGAAAATATTGATCATCATCTTTTGATATCCACCGAATCATCATCATCCACCAACTAGGATCACCCCCTCGTACCCATGAGGAAGCATCCTTAACAAACATTAGTTGCCAAGTTTTACAATTAGGTTCATGTTCTCTATGATCTCACATCCGTTCCCAAGTCGTCCATAACCATGGACACGGCTTTCCGAAAGATTATTACCCTGCAGGGGTGTACAACTTTACCCACACGTAGCAACCGACTCTTAATGCCACTTGACACACTTCCTTGGTGTGCTGACAGAGGGTGTGCTTGGACACGAGCTTTACCTTGCTTTCGCCGAGACCATGAGTCATGCAATAAGTATGGTTCCACCATAACGGGTCAAATCCCGAAGTCGGTACTTAAATATGTGAGGTGAGGTTGGTTTACCAGGGGCGCCATCTATCCCAAGCAACCCCGGCCACGCTTACCTACCTGTTATGAATGCACTTGCACCCGGCAAATCTTTCAAAAGGTTTTCTATGCATATGTCGAATGGAATGCCCGCACTATGTGACTCATGGAATCTACTAGGCAAGTTAGTCAATCATGGGGTACCCATTTACCCCGTGTGGTTGTATGCTCGTCTTGGTTCAAGAGGCAAGAACTCGGGTCCTAGTGGTGGCGAGCATGGGACTAGAAAAACCACATCCCACCGTGGCCTCCCATACAAGCATTAGCATGTTTAATCTCATCTCACTGATCTCATCTTATCATGTTCTCCTGTCAACCAGATTCTCTGCATATGATACATCATCTGGATGAACCAACACTGATAGCTATGCATGGCTAAGCAGGACACAGATAATATCTCTGGCAGTGCACACAAGCCAAACCTAGTTATGCTAGGAGCGGTGGATCAAGTAATATAAGCTCAAAGGGAGTAATGCAACAGATAGGATACTCTATCTATCGATAAAAGACCACAATAGAATCGTATGAATCATGGCAAGAATTGAAATGCTTTCGAAATCATAGGATTATATCATGGTGGGGCTATGCTTGCCTTTGCCTATTGATAACAGATAAGTAGATCTTCCGGAGCCTTGTACTTGACTTCGCTATAGTTGGTCAAGTATTGTTCGTTGATCTTCGATCCTCAACGGTGTTGATCTTGGTCTTCGATCTCGATCTCGATATCGTATTCTACCAGAAAGAACCAAACACCGGAAAGAGAGGGAAACAATCAACACATGGCATCGATGCAATGCTCAAGCAAGTATGATGATATGACAAGTTAAATTATATTGAATTGAAACCCTAAAGCATGGTCGACAACTTAATCGGGGTTCCGAGGGGTGAAAACCCTAACTCGGGGAAACTCTAGAAGCATATGAGAGGGGTTGATTTTGTTCTCTAATTAAACTTTTCATTTTAGTTGTTGATCAATGCATGATGATAGCTAGGTTTCATTTTTCTGAACATTTTGATATATTATTTGTATTTTTCTTATTTAAAATGAATTAGTTATGAATTTCTACATTTTTTAATTCATTTTAAATCATTTTTAGAATACTACAAAATAATTATATTTTTGGAATTACTTATATAATTTTATTAAGCAAAATACATTTCTGAAATATTTATCTCACTTACATTTGGACCCACATGTCAATATTTATTATTTACAGAAAACAATTACAGAAATCATTTACAAAATAAAACAAAAGGGAATTGTGACATCAGCAATGGAGGCTCTTAGGTTGAGCTCGAATCCGAGGATTTGCTACGCGCGCTAGGCTGGTTGCAGAGAGGAGGTCGAGGCGAACCATTTGGTGGTTGCGCCGCCCGGATTTGGTCACCGGAGGGCTGCCGACGACGAGCATCTGTGGTGAACGGCGGAGGCACATGATGCGGGGCCAAACCAGGGAGCAATGGAGAAGATGGAGAGCACGAGCGTGATCCTGAGCTCACCAGGAATGCGCTAGGGTGGTCGGGGAGGCAAGGCGAGGCCGGGCGACGGCGAATCGAAGCGTCAACTACGGCCGGCGTCGGGAACGAACTCGATTCCGGCGAGGTGGGGCCTTCCCAGCTTGCATGCTTCACGGAGGAGAAAGCGGAAGACGCAGCGCTTCTCCTGGGCTGCTCGGTGAGGCTTAGGGTGGCCGGAGACGACGGGGCGCCGGCGAGTTCAGAAGCTAGGGTTTCGGGCACGTGTGGCATAGAGGGGAATGGGACACACGCGAGAGGGAGAAGGTAAGCTAGGGTTCCTCAGCGGCGGCTAGGGGGGTCTTGTAGGCGACGGCGGGCGGAGGCGGTGATCTTGACGCATACCCGGCGACGGACGACGGCGGGCACGACACGAAGCTGCTCTCCGTCGGGGACGAAGACGACGACGGGGATCGAAGTGGTACCGGGCCAAGGTGGGCTGAGGTGGCCCGAGATGGGCTACGGGGAAGGTTGCATGGCTACTGCTGCTGGAAGCTCTGGGCGGTAAATAGAGAAGAGTGGGAATTGGGCTCGGCCCAGGTAGATTAGGAGCAATTTTGTTTATTTCCAAAACCTTTATCTTTTTCTGTTTTTCTGCTTTTCTCTTTTGTAATTTAAATTTAAATCTGTTTTAAGTATTTTAAAAAAATACCAGTGGGGTTTTGTGAAATATAGAAAGTGATCAAGAGCCCTTATATTCAATTTGGGCCCCATTGTTTTGTGGTTTTAGAAATTCAAACCCAATTTCAATTGCTTTCAAAGAGAGAGGAGAAACTAGGGTTTTAGGGTTTTAGTTGGATTTTCTTTAATGCAAACTTTAAGACATGATGATCATGATGCACAAGCAAACCCTAATTATACATTAGCTAAAACTAGGGTGTTACAGGGTGCCCCATGGGGTACCTAGGCTGGATGCATGCCTGGATCCAAGATTGCAGAAACCATCGCGTTGCCGCGCCCGCCGGCGTGTTTTGCCGTTTTCTTGGGCAGCACCAAACAAAATCTAAAAAAACAAAAAAAACGTGAAAACGGCTCATGGAGCCCATGCATGTGACCCACTACCCTCAGTAAATCATAGGCAGGGCATACCAGGTCATTTGACACCCAAGGCACCACTAGGATGTCTATCGAGTGTGAGTAAATATGGCTTCCAACCCTAGATCCCCCGCCCCTCGGTACCCAGAACATGGAACCACTCCATGGATTGATCCCAAACCCTGCACCTAGCTCCCTCTCGGCATCGCAAGCAACTTGTACAACTAAAGATATCGTTGTGCTTTGGAGAAATCTCGACTTCCCATTTTCTGGACCCGAAAAACCGGCGTTTTCCCAAAGGAGGTGCAAGATTAGGGCGCGCCCATTGGCCCGAGGCAATTTCCACGCATGCTACACCATGGTGCATGGCCATTCCAAAGAGGTGGCTATTTATCTCGTGGTGCAGGCATGTACTGTATTTTTTCCGAGTTACGGCCTGGTAAATGCGGTTTCTAACTATATGTACCCTATAAGACACTCTCAATTTTTTGGGAAAAATGGTTTGGGGTGCCCCATGGGGTACCTAGGCTGGATGCATTCTTGGGTCCAAGATTGCACCGACCGTCGTGTTGCCGCGCCCGCCGGCGGGTTTCGCCGTTTTCTTGGGCAGCACTAAACAAAATCTAAAAAACAAAAAAAACATGAATATGGCTCCTGGAGCCCTTGCATGTGACCCACTACCCTCATTAAGTCATAGGCAGGGCCTACCAGGTCATTTGGCACCCAAGGCACACCAGGATGTCTATCGAGTGTGAGTAAACATGGCTTCCAACCCTAGATTCCTCCTCACTGAACAGAACATGGAACCACTCCATTGATTGAGCCCAAACCCAGCACCTAGCTCCCTCTCGGCATCGCAGGCGACTTCTCCAACTAAAGATTTCGTGGTGCTTTGGAGAAATCTCGACTTTCCATTTTCTGGACCCGAAAATCTGGTATTTTCCCAAAGGATGTGCAAGATTAGGGAGCGCCCATGGGCCCATGTCAATTTCCATGCATGCTACACCATGGTGCATGGCCATTCCCGGGAGGTGGGTATTTATCTTGTGTTGCAGGCATGTACAGTATTTTTTCCGAGTTACGACCCGGTAAATGCAGTTTCTAACTGTATGTACCCTATAAGACCCTCTCAATTTTTCGGGGAAAAATGGATTGGGGTGCCCCATGGGGTACCTAGGCTGGATGCATGCATGGGTCCAAGATTGCACCCACCGTCGCGTTGCCGCTCCCGCCGGCGGGTTTTGCCGTTTTCTTGGGCAGCACCAAACAAAATCTAAAAAAACAAAAAATACGTGAAAACGGCTCCTGGAGCCCTTGCATGAGACCCACTACCCTCATTAAGTCATAGGCAGGGTATACCAAGTCATTTGGCACCCAAGGCACCACCAGGATGTCTATCGAGTGTGAGTAAACATGGCTTCCAACCCTAGACCCGCCCTCACTGAACAGAACATGGAACCACTCCATGGATTGAGCCCAAACCCGGCACCTAGCTCCCTCTCGGCATCGCAAGCGACTTGTCCAACTAGAGATTTCGTGGTGCTTTGGAGAAATCTCGACTTTCCATTTTCTGGACCCAAAAAACCGGCGTTTTCCCAAAGGACGTGCAAGATTAGGGAGCGCCCATGGGCCCAAGTCAATTTCCACGCATGCTACACCATGGTGCATGACCATTCCCGGGAGGTGGGTATTTATATTGTGTTGCAGGCATGTACTGTATTTTTTTCGAGTTACGACCCGGTAATGCGGTTTCTAACTATATGTACCCTATAAGACACTCTCAATTTTCGGGGAAAAATGGTTTGGGGTGCCCCATGGGGTACCTAGGCGGATGCATGCCTGGGTCCAAGATTGCACCGACCGTCGCGTTGCCGCACCCGCCGACGGGTTTTGCCGTTTTCTTGGGAAGCACCAAACAAAATCTAAAAAAACAAAAAAAACGTGAAAACGGCTCCTAGAGCCCTTGCATGCGACGCAATACCCTCATTAAATCATAGGCAGGACATACCAGGTCATTTGGCACCCAAGGCACCACCAGGATGTCTATCGAGTGTGAGTAAACATGGCTTCCAACCCTAGATCCCCCTCGCTGCCCAGAACATGGAACCACTCCATGGATTGAGCCCAAACCCGGCACCTAGCTCCCTGTCGGCATCGCAAGCGACTTCTCCAACTAGAGATTTCGTGGTGCATTGGAGAAATCTCGACTTTCCATTTTCTAGACCCAAAAAACCAGAGTTTTCCCAAAGGAGGTTCAAGATTAGGGCATGCCCATGGGCCCGAGGCAATTTCCACACATTCTAGAACATGGTGCATGGCCATTCCTGGGAGGTGGGTATTTATATCGTGGTGCAGGCATGTACTTTATTTTTTTCCGAATTACGGCCCAGTAAATGCGGTTTCCAACTGTATGTACCCTATTAGACACTCTTAATTTTCAGGGAAAAATGGTTTGGGGTGCCCCATGAGGTACCTACGCTAGATGCATGCCTGGGTCCAAGATTGCACCGACCGTCGCGTTGCTGCGCCCGCTGGCGGGTTTCGCCATTTTCTTGGGCAGCACCAAAAAATATCTAAAAAAACAAAAAAAAAGTGAAAACGGCTCCTGGAGCCCTTGCATGTGACCCACTACCCACATTATATCATAGGCAGGGCATACTAGGTCATTTGGCACCTAAGGCACCACCAGGATGTCTATCGAGTGTGAGTAAATATGGCTTCCAACCCTAGATCCCACCTCCTCGCTGCCTAGAACATGGAACCACTCAATGGATTGAGCCCAAACATGTCACCTAGCTCCTCTCGGCATCGCAAGAGACTTCTCCAACTAGAGATTTTGTGGTGCTTCGGAGAAATCTCGACTTTCCATTTTCTGGACCCGAAAAACCAGCATTTTCCCAAAGGAGGTGCAAGATTAGGGCGTGCCCATGGGTCTGAGGCAATTTCCACGCATGCTACACCATGGTGCATGGACATTCCCGGGAGGTTGGTATTTATCTCGTGGTGCAGGCATGTACCATATTTTTTCCCAGTTAAGTCACGGTAAATGTGGTTTCTAACTGTATGTACCCTATAAGACACTCTCAATTTTCTGGGAAAATGGTTTGGGGTGCCCCATGGGGTACCTGGGCTGGATGCATGCCTGGGTCCAGGATTTCACCGACCGTCGCGTTGCCGCGCCCGCCGGCGTGTTTCGCCATTTTCTTGGCCAGCACCAAACAAAATCTAAAAAAACAAAAAAACATGAAAATGGCCCCTGGAGCCCATGCATGTGACACACTACCCTCATTAAATCATAGGCAGGGCATACCAGGTCATTTGGCACCCAAGGCACCACCAGGATGTCTATTGAGTGTGGGTAAATATGGCTTCCAACCCTAGATCCCCCGCCCCTCGGTACCCAGAACATGGAACCACTCCATGGATTGAGCCCAAACCCGACACCTAGCTCCCTCTTGGCATCGCAAGCGACTTCTACACCATGGGCCCAAGGGAATTTCCACGCATGCTACACCATGGTGCATGGACATTCCTGGGAGGTGGGCATTTATCTCGTGGAGCAGGCAGGTACTGTATTTTATCCGAGTTACGGCCCGGTAAATGCGGTCTCTAACTGTATGTACCCTATAAGACACTCTGAATTTTCGAGGAAAAATGGTTTGGGGTGCCCCATGTGGTACCTAGGCTAGATGCATGGCTGAGTCCAAGATTACACCGACAATCGCGTTGCCGCGCCCGCCGGCGGGTTTCCCCGTTTTCTTGGGCAGCACCAAACAAAATTAAAAGAACAAAAAAACGTGAGGAGCCCTTGAATCTGACCCACTGCCCTCACAACATCATAGACAGGGCATACCAGGTCATTTGGCATCCAAGGCACCACCAGGATATCTATCGAGTGTGAGTAAACATGGCTTCCAACCCTAGATCCCCACCCTCGTTGCCCAGAACATGGAACCACTCCATGGATTGAGCCCAAACCAGCACCTAGCTCCCTCTCGGCATCGCACACGACTTCTCCAACTAGAGATTTCGTGGTGCTTTGGAGAAATCTCGACATTCCTTTTTCTAGACTCGAAAAACCGGCGTTTTCCCAAAGGAGGCGCAAGATTAGGGAGCGCCCATGGGACCGAGGCAATTTCCACCCATGCTACACCATGGTGCATGGCCATTCCCAGGAGGTGGGTATTTATCTCGTGGTGCGGACATGTACTGTATTTTTTCCTAGTTACAGCCCAGTAAATGCGGTTTCTAACTGTATGTAACCTATAACACACTCTGAATTTTCGAGGTAAAATGGTTTGGGGTTCCATATGGGGTACCTAGGATGGATGCATGCCTGGGTCCAAGATTGCACCGACCGTCGCGTTGCCGCGCCCGCCGGCTGGTTTCACTGTTTTCTTGGGCAGCACCAAACAAAATCTAAAAAACAAAAAAAACGTGAAAATAGCTCCTGGAGCCCTTGCATGTGACCCACTACCCTCATTAAGTCATAGGCAGGGCATACCAGGTCATTTGGCACCCAAGGCACCACCAGGATGTCTATCGAGTGTCAATAAACATGGCTTCCAACCCTAGACCCCCCCTCGCTGCCTAGAACATGGAACCACTCCATGGATTGAGCCCAAACCCGACACCTAGCTCCCTCTCGGCATCACAAGCGACTTATCCAACTAGAAATTTCGTTGTGCTTTGGAGAAATCTCGACTTTCCATTTTCTGGACCCGAAAAAACAGCGTTTTCCCAAAGGATGTGCAAGATTAGGGGGCGCCCATGGGCTCGAGGCAATTTCCATGCATGCTACACCATGGTGCATGTCCATTCCCGGGAGGTGGGTATTTATCTCGTGGTGCATGCATGTACTGTATTTTTTCCTAGTTACGGCCCGGTAAATGCGGTTTCTAATTGTATGTACCCTATAAGGCACTCTTGATTTTTGGGGGAAAATGGTTTGGGGTGCCCCATGGGTACCTAGTCTGGATGCATGCCTGGGTCCAAGATTGCACCGGCCGTCGCGTTGCAGCCCCCGCCGGCGGGTTTTCCCGTTTTCTTGGGCAGAACCAAACAAAATATAAAAAACACGAAAAAAACGTGAAAACGGCTCCTGGAGCCCTTGCAGGTGACCCACTTCCCTCATAAAATTATAGGCAGGGCATACCGGGTCATTTGGCACCCAAGGCACCACCAGGATGTCTATCGAGTGTGAGTAAACATGGCTTCCAACCCTAGATCCGCCACGCTCTCGAGAACATGGAACCACTCCATGGAATGAGCCCAAATCCGGCACCTAGCTCCCTCTCGGGATCGCAAGCGACTTCTCCAACTAGAGATTTCGTGGTGCTTTAGAGAAATCTGGACTTTCCATTTTCTGGACCTGAAAAACCGGCGTTTTCCCAAAGGAGGTGCAAGATTATGGCGCGCCCATGGGCCCGAGGCAATTTCCACGCATGCTACACCATGGTGCATGGCCATTTCCGGGAGGTGGGTATTTATCTCGTGGTGCATGCATGTACTGTATTTTTTCCGAGTTACGGCCCGGTAAATGCGTTTTCTAACTGTATGTACCCTATAAGACACTCTCGATTTTTGGGGGAAAATGGTTTGGGGTGCCCCATGGGTACCTAGTCTGGATGCATGCCTGGGTCCAAGATTGCACCGGCCGTCGCGTTGCAGCCCCCGCCTGCGGGTTTTCCCGTTTTCTTGGGCAGCACCAAACAAAATATAAAAAACACGAAAAAAACGTGAAAACGGCTCCTGGAGCCCTTGCAGGTGACCCACTTCCCTCATAAAATTATAGGCAGGGCATACCGGGTCATTTGGCACCCAAGGCACCACCATGATGTCTATCGAGTGTGAGTAAACATGGCTTCCAACCCTAGATCCCCCCACGCTCTCCAGAACATGGAACCACTCCATGGAATGAGCCCAAATCCGGCACCTAGCTCCCTCTAGGCATCGCAAGCGACTTCTCCAACTAGAGATTTCGTGGTGCTTTAGAGAAATCTCGACTTTCCATTTTCTAGACCTGAAAAACCGGCGTTTTCCCAAAGGAGGTGCAAGATTAGGGCGCGCCCATGGGCCCGAGGCAATTTCCACGCATGCCACACCATGGTGCATGGCCATTTCCGGGAGGTGGGTATTTATCTCGTGGTGCATGCATGTACTGTATATTTTCCGAGTTACGGCCCGATAAATGCGTTTTCTAACTGTATGTACCCTATAAGACACTCTCGATTTTTGGGGGAAAATGGTTTGGGGTGCCCCATGGGGTACTTAGGCTCGATGCATGCCCGGGTCCAGGATTGCACCGACCGTCGTGTTCCCGTGCCCGCCGGCGGGTTTCACCGTTTTCTTGGGCAGCACCAAACAAAATCTAAAAAAACAGAAAAACGTGAAAACGGCTCCTAGAGCCCTTGCATGTGACCCACTGCCCTCATAAAATCATAGACTGGGCATACCAGGTCATTTGGCACCCAAGGCACCACCATTATGTCTATCGAGTGTGAGTAAACATGGCTTCCAACCTTATATTCCCCCTCGCTGCCTAGAACATGGAACCACTCCATGGATTGAGCCCAAACCCGGCACCTAGCTCCCTCTCGGCATCACAAGAGACTTCTCTAACTAGAGATTTCGTGGTGCTTTTGAGAAATCTCGACTTTCCATTTTCTGGACCCAAAAACCGGCGTTTTCCCAAAGGAGGTGCAAATTAGGGCCTTCTAGAAGCCCCCCCCACGGGGCCAGGTTGATTCTGCGTCCCAATTGTTAGGCACCGTTGGATTGGGGAGAATGGACGATAAGGATCGTCCTTTGCAATAGCGATCTGCGAGGAGGCATTTTTGCATCCCTATGGGCCCTGGCAACCACTAGTGGGCCTACCTCCTTTACTTTATAATCGCGACCGTGTGGCTGAAGCTCAAACCCCGTTCGTTCCCTGCAACTCGCGTCAGCGCTAGCGTCGAATCCTACCTGAAGAAATGGCGCCTCGCCATGGAGAGGCCCCGTCTCAGCTTTCACAAGGCCGAGTTGTTCGCCTAGTACGACATAGTCGCGCCACCGCTTGTGAGGCTACCGGCCGCCTACGAGCTCAGCTACACCGGGGTGCCCGTGGCACCGCTCCTGTGCGGCATCGCGCTGTCCAGGCAGATGGAGGAGCCTCGCCGCTAGCTGCTGAAGAGGAAGAGGGAAATGGACAGATACGTGCGCACCAGCCCGTACTGGCCAAGGTGCTTGATGAATCCTTGGTGGCGCCAGAGAACTTGGTGCTTGATGTGGAGTCTTGTGGGAACCCCAAGAGCAAGGTGTGGAGAGTACAACAGCAAGTCTTCCCTCAGTTGAGACCGAGGTTATCGAACCAGAAGGAGGAAGGAAACGTCACACAGGTGTTGCAAGCAACGCGGAGACCTGCACAACACAAACTCAAGACTTTGCCCCAACGAATCAGTGAGGTTGTCAAGCTCACTAGTTTGCTGTAACAAAGGATTAAACGTATGGTGTGGAAGGTAATGGTTTGCAGCAAGTAAACAAGTGACAGTGGAAGATGTATCAATGGTAAAGATTGGACCGGGGTACATAGTTCACTAGAGGTGCTCTCCTTAAACAACATGAGGGGTAAACAAATTATAGCGGGGCAATTGACAGGAATTGAGCAAAGCATAACAATGCAATTACTAGTCAGAAAGATCCTATGAGGTTGATTGGGCAATAAAACAAGATACATATACCGCCATCCAACTGCATCTATGACTAGAAGTCCACCTTCAGGTTATCATCCGAACCCTCTCCAGTATTAAGTTGCAAGCAACAGACATCTGCTTTAAGCAAAGTGTGTAAGGTAAATAGTCCACATATACAATGAACAAGAGACCGTTGTTTTCTTCCTAGTAGCAACAACACATCTAAAACCGAAGAGACTATTGTCACTTCCCTTGGAAACTAGAGGCATGAACCCACTATCGAGCATAAATACACCCTCTTGGAGTCACTAGCAACTACCTGGCCAAGATAACCACTAGCAACAGAGAGCATGCAATATCACAAACAACACAGACATGATAGAATCATAACGAAAAAACCATTAATCAAACCAACATAATAATCTCAATATCCATCGGATCCCCGCAAACACAACATGCATGATTACAAATAGATTAGATCTTGATCATGAACGGAGCTCACAAGATCTATACATGAAAGCACAAAGGAGGAGATACAACCCTCTAGCTACTACATGGACCCATAGTCTAAGGTGGAACTACTCACGCATCATACCGGAGAGAAGGCCTCCGGGATGATCTCCCCTCCGGCAGGGTGCCGGGAAGAGCTTCAGATCCCCCCGATCTAGGGACGATGGTGGCGGCTTCTATAGACAGTTTCATGGATTTTTGATCGGGTACTCAGGGTTTCTGGATTGGGGGCTTCTTATAGGCGAAGGGGGAGACCGAGGCGGCCGCCAGGGTGACCAAACCCTATCCAGGCGCGGGGTGGGGCCCACCCGCGCCTGGGGTGGGGCCCACCCACGCCTGGGGCGGGTTTGTCCCCTCTGGCCGGCCCCTCGGGCTCTCATCTGGACTTCTTGTTCCCCACGGAAAGTAATTGACGTTGTCCTTCATCCCGTCCAATTCCTAGAATATTTCGTTACTAACTTTTCTGAAACCAAAAACAGCAGAAAACAAGCATCTGGCACTGTTGCAACTTGTTAATAGGTTAGTACCAGAAAACATGTAAAAAACACCTCAAAGTGTGGACAAGTAAAGCAAAGTACATACTAAACAAGCATGGAGCATCAATAATTATAGATACATTTCCAATGTATCAGTGCTTCAAGAAGGAGTGGGAGGCGTTGATTTGGATTTACAGAGCTCGCCGTTCGGAGATCCACCCGGATCTGCGCAACCTCGAAGGGAGGAAGTGCTTCTGGGCAGTGCCTGGGCGTACGCCCTCCACTGTTATCGATGTTGTGCGTAGTGCAACACTCGTGAAGAGGAACACCGCCGGGCTCGTCCTCATCGATTCACACTCAGAAGAGGCGGATGGCGACACGGAGGACGTCGTGCACGACGAAGACAGCGAGAGCGGCATAGTCAATTAGGGTCACTTGAGCCTAAATTTAATTTATGTATGGTAACTTTAATTACCTATCCGGATAGAATGGCCAAGTTGTAGGAGCGTGTACAGTGTTGTTTGAGTCTAGCCTTTTTACTCTTATAGAGCATCAATGACCCTGACGTTGCTAATGCGACATCACAGAGAAAGATGAGGTGGGGCTGATGGAACAATATGCTGTCTCTGCTACCAGCACTTGGTGGCAGTTATAATTTTGGTGTGCGTCAGAGGAGAAGGAGATGTGCGTATCCGCAAAAGATGTGATCCCCGATTGCTAGTCCAGTCGGCGTCCTCGATAAAACTACGCACTATAGAAGACCGACGAGGCAACACGCAAACAACCCTCGATCAAAGAGCCTCCCATCTTCTCCATCTACTGCGCACTTCGTTCTCGCCCGCAGAATCGGTTCTTGCAGGCCACCATCACTCTCCTCCAAGAAACCCCAATAAAAATGAATCCGCCCTTACCCCCAGTTCATTCGGACTCAATAGCAGATTCGATGCATGGTCCTGTGCCATCGATCCTTCCATGACAACACTGCAGGCGACGAGGCAACTCCATGGCACAACCATAATTTTGGTTGTTTAATTGTTACAAATCCATGATTGTTTCTTGGTAATCAGTTTAAAAATTAATGTATCTTCGAACGACCTCGAATCAGGTCAACACCACACATCACATACCCGTTACAAGTACCAGATATAAATAAATTTCAATGAAAATTCAAGAAACGACGTTACTGTGTCACCTCCTCTCTGCTCCTCTTATTACTATTCAATCCCGTGCTGCACTAAACAACAGTTGATGAGGAAAGAAACAAAATTGATCAAAATTCCAAGTAAAACTAGTTTCAAGCTTACCTTTCGTCCGGAGAATTGTACAAAGATGAGATTGACAGGGATTTATTGTTTCTCCTCCAGTTATCCGAAAGATCCTCCAGAACATCCTCAATCACCCCAGCAACTTCTTCATATTCAAACTCAACTCCATTATTATCGTTTCCCTTCTGCTCCCGCTTACCCTTTTGTTTCTTTTCGCCCCCTATCCCTGTCGGCACGTCCATGTCCTCAGCCAATTGCTGCTTACCAATGTTTCCCTCCGCATGCGCATTACCATTTTCCTTCACATGCAACACTTCCTCCACGTCATCTCGCTGCGCTTCCTCCAGTTCTGCCTGAGAAGCCTCATCTTGTTCCTGCGTGATGTCAATAGGGACAAGGTCAGCATCTCCGAAATCACGTGGAACTGGGTTTTTGCATAACCTCTTGATATGGCCCAACCCTCCACATCGTTTGCACTTCCACTTCCTTGCTCGTAGTCTCGAACCTTTTGCGGTGAAGGCTTCAGTCCTTTCCTTTCTAGGCCTCCCAGGTGGCCTCCTAAGAACTGGTGGTTCAAGTTTGAACCCTGGATCGACTATCTCACAATCATTTTCATCAGCAATAGGTGGTATGTTTTCTGCATAAGTTGCAGCAAACTTGTCCACGGGGAAATAGTTATGAACATAGTTCTCTATTTCAGCACCTCTACCTCTAATATTTAAGATGAAGTGCAGTGCATGGTGGCATGGAAGACCAGTAACCTGCCACTTCCTACATGAACAAGTCTTGTTACCAATGTCTACAGTAAACCTCCGTTTAGTTCCGTGCTTGTCTTGTGCATAAACCTCAACCAATGTATTTGAACTTCTGACCATCCTCGTCTTTATCGTTCTAATTTCCCTGGTTCTTGCATTCAGTAATAAAACCACCTTTGGAATTATTTTATAGCCTACAAATTTTCTTGCACAAATTCTCTGCCTAAAATCTATCTTCACCATTATACGATGTCTTATTGCATCTAAAAAAATAACAATTGCAAGTGACTTCATGGTCCTAATCTTGGCATTGAACCTTTCTGTCAAATTATTGCAAAGAAAATCCACTTTTCTTAACTCACCAAGCTTGCTTCTGGCCCATAACTTGTTATGATGTTCTTCGAGGTATTCTTTCAGCTTCGGCACGGTATACAAGTTCTGCATGTAAGTAGCATGCGTGCTTGGGGTGTATGTCTATGATGATCGCCACAAGTTGTCTTCAAAGGTCTTTCCTTTGAACTTCTTCGTGAATCTAGTAGCGAGGTGCCGCATGCGTTCCCTATGCTGAACCCCGGGAAACACAACATCAACAGCATTCTGAAGCCCCTTGCATGCACCAGTGTGTATCACCAAGCCTTTAGGGTGACCAATTATTGCACGTAGTCTCTACATGAACCATGTCTAGCTTTCAGTCAATTCACCCTCAAGAACAGCATAGGTTACGGGAAAAAGGCAGTTATGCGCGTCCACACCACAAAAGGTAGCAAGCTATCCCCTGAACTTCCCTGTAAATAAGTTGCATATGTTGCCAAGTATGGCCTGCAGCCGTCTAGAAACCCCTTCCAGCATGCCTTCAGGCAGACAAAACATCTCCTGAAGCATTTCTTATCTGCCTGCTTACACTTGACCCCCCTTGAGACCTTTTCTCTTCCTTTCACAACCTCGTAATCAATGTTAACAACACTACCAAGTGATGTCTTCTCTACCTCAACTTTGAAACTATACAACATGTGAAAACTGTCAGTCCACTTGCCCTGAATGAAGTCTAGAGCCATCTCCTTCCCATCAAAGACTCTATGGTAAGGAATCAGAATGTTAAACTTTTTGCTAAGCTTAGTTCTGAGTTCAGCAGGTCCAATGCTACGATCCTGCCTCACCTAGTCAAGTACTGATAGTTTGGAAACATATCTATAATTTTTGACGCTCCATGCTTGTTTAGTATCTACTTTTCTTTACTTTTCCACACTTTGAGGTGCTTTTTACATGTTTTCTGGTACTAACCTATTAACAAGTTGCAACAGTGCCAGATGCCTGTTTTCTGCTATTTTTGGTTTCAGAAAATTTAGTAAAGAAATATTCTCGGAATTGGACGAGACGAACGCCAAAGTCAATAACTTTCCGTGGGGAACAAGAAGTCCAGAGGAGAGCCGGAGGGGCTGGCCAGGGGGGCCAGACCCACCCCAGGCGCGGGGTTAGGTGGACCCGTGTCTGGGTAGGGTTTGGCGACCCTGGTCACCTCCCGGACTCCCCCCTTCGCCTATAACAAGCCCCCGATGAAGAAACTCTCGGTACCTGATCAATATTCCACGAAACCGTCTGTAGCCGCCGCCACCATCGTCCCTAGATCGGGGGGATCTGAATCTCTTCCCGGCACCTTGCCGGAGGGGAGATCATCCCAGAGGCCTTCTCTCCAGTATGATTTGTGAGTAGTTCCACCTTGGACTATGGGTCCATGTAGTAGCTAGATGGTTGTATCTCCTCCTTTGTGCTTTCATGTATAGATCTTGTGAGCTTCGTTCATGATCAAGATCTAATCTATTTTTAATCATGCATGTTGTGTTTGCGGGGATTCGATGGATATTGAGATTATTATGTTGGTTTGATTAATGGTTCTATCTTTATGATTCTTTCATGTCTGTGTTGTTTGTGATCTTGCATGCTATCCGTTGCTAGTGGTTATCTTGGCCAAGTAGTTGCTAGTGACTCCAAGAGGGAGTATTTATGCTCGATAGTGGGTTCATGCCTCTAGTTTCCAAGGGAAGTGACATAATCTTCGGTTGTAGATGTGTTGTTGCTACTAGTGAGAAAACAACGGTCCCTTGTTCATGGAACATGTGTATTGTTTACCTTACACACTTTGCTCAAAGCAGTTGTCTGTTGCTTGCAACTTAATACTGGAGGGGGTTCGGATGATAACCTGAAGGTGGACTTCTAGTCATAGATGCAGTTGGATTACGGTCTATGTATATTGTTGCATTGCCCAATCAACTTCATAGGATCTTTCTAGATAGTAATTGCAATGTTATGCCTTGATCAGTTCCTGTCAATTGCCCCGCTGTAATTTGTTTACCCTTCATGCCATGTTGTTTATCTAAGGAGAGCACCTATAGTGAACAATGGACCCCAGTCCAATCTTTACCATTGATACAACTTCCATTGTTACTTGTTTACTTGGTGCAAACCATTACCTTCCACACCATACGTTTAATCCTTTGTTACAGCAAACTGGTGAGCTTGACAACCTCACTGATTCGTTGGGACAGAGTCTTGAGTTTGTGTTGTGCAGGTCTCCATGTTGCTTCCAACACCTGTGTGACGTTTCCTTCCTCCTTCTGGTTCGATGACCTCGGTTTCTACTGAGGGAAATCTTGCTGCTGTACTCTTCATACCTTGCTCTTGGGGTTTCCAACGAAGCACTCTTCGTCCCTGTTGAGTGTAGCATCAAGTAATTTCTGGCGCCGTTGCCGGGGAGGCCAAGGACGTCTTCACTAGGGGAGTCCAAGGACGTCTTCACTAGGGGAGTCCTTCACTTCCTTTTTATTTACTTTGTTTGTAGTTTGCTTAGTTTATTTTGTTTGGTTTTGTTTGCCTCTTTTCAAAAAATCCAAAAAAATTAGTCTAGTTTGGTTTGCTTGCTTTATTCAAAAACACAAAAAAATTAGTTCTTGCTCTAGTTGCTGCCATGTCGGGGGCTGCCCTTATTTCCCCTATGGTAGAAATCTCCACTTTTAAGCAAAAAAGTGAAGAAAGTTTTAAGGAAGCTTGGTCTAGAATCTCTGCTTTCCAGACGGAAACTGAGCCTGAGGTAAGCCTCAGCTTGGTTATTGATAGTTTTTACCGTGGTATTTCTCTTCATTATAGATATGCTTTGGATGCTGTGGATGAGAAAGATATTTTTCTTTGTACTGAGGATGAAGCCTTTGATGCCATGAAAAGTTAATTGCAATTTATAATACACCTGGCAAGTCTGATTCCTCTTTCACAAATATTTTTGCCAGGTTGAACACTCTTGAGACTAATATTGCTACCATGAATAGTTGCTATCACACTCTTAGGACTTACCATGATTATTCCTATAAATTATGAGCCTTCAAATTGGTTTCCCACAATTAAAGTCTCAATAAACACTACACTTTTTGATGCTCGCTGTGATATCATGTCTGAATTTTGTCTCATGCCTAAAGATATTTTTGATTCCTTGAGTCTTTGGGGGATTATTGAAGGAGGAGAGGAAATCTCTCTTACCAACAACGCCACTATATTTCCCATTGGAATAGCTGAAGGTGTGTTTACAAAAATCTTAGGGAAAATGGTGTCTACTGATTATCTTGTTATTGAATGTGTAGGCAAAGGACATATCACACTTGGAAGATCTCTACTGAAAAACCTTGGGGCAGTAATAGACGTGGGAGAAGGCATCATGCACTTTACTCCCCCGGTAAGCAATCATATCTTACCTAAAAAGAAAAATAAAGGTAAGAAAAGAAGGAACAAGAGGGGCAATGCTTCCTCATTTGAAAATACTTGATTCTTCTTGCTTCTTGTGCCTAACTTAAAGGCGTTAAAGAAAAGTACTTGTTGGGAGATAACCCAAGAGTTTCCTTGAGTCTTGGAAGTTATTACTACTGTAATGACCTCTCCTTATCCTTTTTGTTTGCCTTTTGTGCCAAGAATAAACCTCTAATGATAGGGAACTAAGATTTGGGGAGTTGCTGTCCCAAACAGATTTCTGTCCTCCACCAAAAAAAATTGTGAGGAGGCTCTGTAACTCGGATTGAGCTCAACATATACGAATAAATCCCCCAGTATGTTGGCTAACTTTCGTTAGTTCAACACTTTTTTGATTTGATCAACAGAAGATGTTCGAAAAAATTCGTTTCTACCTGCTGGTCTGTTTTGACAGATTTCTGCCATTATTTGCATTTGCTTCTTATTGATTCCTTTTTGAGCTCTTTTCAGGTAAATTGAGTTTCTTTGAAGGAGTTACTATAGTAGCTTATGTTTTTAGTGAAAATCCTTGCTATTCCAAAGCTTTTCCAAGTGGTCTAATATCTTTTGAATAAGCTAATGTTGCTAATGAAGAATTGTGTGAAGTTTTGTATGAAGGAAAAATTTCAGGTGTGTAGATAGAGTGATGCAATGATATGAAATATGGACAAAAGCTCAAGCTTGGGGATGCCACCATGGTGTCACCCCAAGAAATATCCAAGAGGTACAAGCGTCAAAGCTTGGGGATGCCCAAGGCATCCCCTTCTTCATCAATAAAAAGCTCAGGTCTGTCCAGAAACTTTACTTTTATTGTTTCATGCATAGTTGTGTTGTTCTTGGAGCGTCTTAGTTTTCGTTTTCTTTGATTAGTTTGTTTAGTTTGATTGAATAAATTAGTTTGGACCCCCGCTCTCACTGTGTTGTTTTACAAATAAGTTTGCTTGGTTTTTGGAAAGGAGTAGTAAGTTCTTGCTTGCATTGACTGTGACCAAGACTTCAGCATGAAATGCTAGGTGTTGTTTTTGCATTATGCTTAGTGATTATTGCTGTAGCATGTCTTGTTCCAAACAATTGGGATTGCTTAGTGTTCCTTGAAGAAATTATGCATTGTTTTAGCATGCCAAAGCATAGTATTGTGGTATTCTCCTTTGATGTTTTGCTTGGGTTGACTTGGCACATGCTCACACCATGTTATGACTATAAGTCACCATTAGCCTCTATGATAATTTAGTCCTTGACTTGTAGTACCACTCTTTGCTTTGATTAGTTTGCTTTGTTGCATTGCATAATTATGGCCATTATTGCTCTCTTAGTTGGTTGCTCTCAGTCTTTTGCAAGCCTCCACTTGTATGATTAAGTTCTGCTCATGCTTCCAACACCCAAGAAACCAAGTTATTCGCAAGTGTCAACTATAAACTCATATGCATGGTGTGTTACACCATTCCAAGTATATTCTTGTTTTCAACTATCTTCCAATTAAAAACTATGTTGGTATGTGAAAACTTAGTGATTAAAGCCCTCACGAACTTGATGGCACATTTTATTCTGTGCCCCTAATAAACTTGAACCATTGAGGAAACTTTGTTGTATATGATTGCACTTATAAGTTGGGATTAGCAGAACTATGCTGTCACGGGGAACGTTTTCAACATTGCACTTGTACTTTTTGTACTCCATTGATATCATGCTCTTTTGTCTATGGATGTTACTGGTGTGAAATGAAGTGGGAACTTGTAAGTCCATGGAGTTTGTATTTTGTGTTAGAGAAACGCCTGGGCCGCTAGCCTAAGCCATGCCTAATCATGGTGGGAACTTGCAGCATCACCATAGTGACATCTATGAAGCATTCTTCTTCTTATAAAAAAAGAGAGACACATTGAGAAAATAGGAAAGAGAGAAAAAAACACCATATTCCCATGGTACATAAGAAGAATTGTTGATATGCTCATTGTCTACTTGCCTTGTCATTTTGGTTATGGGAAAGCTCCTATACCATGTGCAAGGGGTACCCCGTTGGAGTTTCTCAATGATATGCAAATACTTAAAGTGACAAGAACTTGCCTGGGCCCTAAGTTGAGTATCCATGAGGTGTAGCCCTCATAGTCAAGGGACTTGAGATTGCCAACTTATACTTTGTCAAGCATATACTCCATCTTTGCCACTTTAACCTTAACCACTTCAAGATGCTTATGATAGGGGCAATGAGGGCTGAAAGCTAATAGGTACCATAATTTTTGGAAGCTCTTTTTGAAACTTGTAATCCCTGCTTCCTTTATAAAAAGGCCTTTCTTCCATCATTATTGAGTCTCCACCTTCTACCTTTATGCACCATTAAGAGAGCATAGTTGTCATTCTGTGTGCAGTGTTCCAAAGCTTATTAATTGATGCATATTGTGTTATTACTTGTTCTTGTGCTAATTGTTTCTAGTCACCCTTGTGAACTTTTAAGGTGTCCTATGCATCTATATTGCCACTCTATGATGGACAAGCTGATTGCCACTATGCTATGTTTTCTGTATGTGAGACAAACAAATGTTTTTCAATACATATTATTCATGATCTTTGTTTGTAGCTTGCCATGTTGCATGCATAATTACTATGTCCTATTGTTAGAACTCCATCTTTCATGCACATGTTTAGAGTTCTTTGATCCCAGCTTTCAATGTTTGCAAATGGTTGGATCTTTATTGTGAGGGTGCATGTTCACCTCAAAAATTATTCTTTTATCACTTAAGTACTCGAGGACGAGCAGGAGTTAAGCTTGGGTATGTTGATACGTTGGAAACGTATCTATAATTTTTGATGCTCCATGCTTGTTTAGTATCTACTTTGCTTTACTTGTCCACACTTTGAGGTGTTTCTTACATGTTTTCTGGTACTAACCTATTAACAAGTTGCAACAGTGACAGATGCCTGTTTTTTGTTTCAGAAAAGTTAGTAAAGAAATATTCTCGGAATTGGACGGGACGAACACCAAAGTCAATAACTTTCTGTGGGGAACAAGAAGTCCAGAGGAGAGCCGAAGAGGCTGGCCAGGGGGGCCAGACCCACCCCATGCACGAGGTTAGGTGGACCCGCGCCTGGGTAGGGTTTGGCGACCCTGGTGGCCTCCCGGACTCCCCCCTTCGCCTATAAGAATCCCCCAATGCAGAAACTCTCGGTACCCGATCAATATTCCACGAAACCGTCTATAGCCGCCGCCACCATCGTCCCTAGATCGGGGGGTCTGAAGCTCTTCCTGGCACCCTGCCGGAGGGGAGATTGTAACATCCCAAAAATATTAAATTAGAATCATCAAACTCTAATCACCAGATTTAGGGTTAACAAAAACTTTTCCAATTAAAATATGAAAGCATTCATATGAGTGTGCATTAAAATTTGGATTCTTTTGAATTGCCATGATTATGTGTTTCTTTGCTTGTAAAATGATTCTTAGGTGAAATAAACATCATCTAAACAATCCCCACACTTTTCCCAAAGACAAATAAATCAAAACAAACAAATTAAGTGAATGGTCACTTTGGCCAAATTAACTCCCATGCCTACTTTGGATATCTCTAACTTTCAGAACTTAACAGAAACTTGTTTAGATCTTTGCACCCCTTGATATTACTCATAACAAAGTACCAAGGCCCACCTTGCGATCATCCAGAAACATTCAAATGCATAGTTTAAATGACAGTTTAAAATTGAATCTATTTCATATGGGAAGATCCCACTTTTTCAAAAACCCCTCAAACCAACTTGTCTTTCAAAACCCAAGCATCTACAGACTCACCAGCACATTCCTAGCACACCCACCAAAAATAATTTCAAAATTCAAAACTTGAGTTCATGCGGACATTTCATCAAACACCTTGGAGATGCAAATCAAACAAATCCTAAACACTATAGTGTGCAGTGATTCTGGCCTAACTTGTTCCCTCTCTGGACACCACTAGCCTTAGTAGATCATCTAACAACCTTAATTACTCTCTAGCACCACTGTAAGCTGGCCATTGTCATCAAATGTGAGCAGGCCGAGTGCACAATTGCCACCCCATAGTCGACATCAAGCTATGAGCAACACTAGCCTCGCCAACCTTGTCTGGGAGCAAGCTAGCACCCCACCGCCACTCCCTGTCCCAGCCACGAGCGATGCCAGCCCCTGGACCACACGCACAGACCATGCCAAGCCGCTCTGCAACCATTCCGAGAGCGCGCCCCGTGCGCCACGCTCGACAGACGACCACAGACCGCGCGCTGCCCTCGCCGCGTGCACGCGTGATCACCACCGTCCCAGCAACCCCGCAGACACGCCCGTTCGCCGCCGTGCGGACCACGCGCGCTGTGCGCCATTAAAACTCCCATCGGGCATGCTCAGAGCACCGCAGCGTTCCGACCAATCAGCACCGCCCCACGCCTCGCCACCACGTCGTTGAGCTTCGCCAGGGAGCACAACACCGCCCCTACCGTCGCCCACGCCGATAGCCCTCTGTGCCGTCGACCATGACGAGCTCAGCCCGCGCCCGTCGGTCCCCTCTTGCCACTATAAATAGAGGCCTCCCCCGCTCGAATTCTTCACACCACCTCACTCCCCTCACCTCACTGATCGTTCCACCCCATTCCCGGAGCAATGCGAGCAGGGCATCGCTGGAATTGCGCTGGAGCAGGCCGCCTCTGGAGAAGAAGGGCGCCGTCGATTTTGTCCACACCCAGGAGGAGCTGCCGGTACCAGGAGGTTCGCCGTCGTCGACTTCGTCGTTCGCCCGCATCGCCAACCTTCGCCTGAGCCCCGGTGAGCCTTCCAGGACCCCCACTGAGCCGCTAGGGTTCGAGCTCGCCGGTGACTAGTTCATCGTCGACGACGACCCTCAGCCGTTGATCTTACTTCTAATCCAACGCACCACATCGCCCTGTACCGCTTCGCATTTAAAGAGTCACTGACCAGTAGACCCGCCCTGTCAGTTCCGCCCCGCGCCGAGAGTGACACTGGGCCGGCCTAATAACCCTTCTCGCGCAGCCCACTCGTTTGAATTTAGCTTTTTCTTTTTAAGTTCAAACATAGTTCTGTACCTAGTTTCAAAAATCAAATCAGCTCAATTCACTGAACCAAATTGAATGAAACCAATTTTGTTAGAAAGGTTTTGAAATGCTTAATCCAATCCCATTGGATTCAAATCATTTGAATCTATAGATCAACCTTGGTAAAAATAACAAGGCAGAACCTTTTCTGCATTCGAACATTTTTCAAATTTAAACCATAATAGCTTTTGAGTTGATTCCAACTCTCAAAAATCACATTTGATCATACCTTTCAGAATATATAAAAACATATGGGTTTACTTATAGAAATAATGTTCAAGTAATAAAAGAATGCCACATAGGCATTTCTAGTCATTTATTTTTGTTTAAAATAAAAGGTTAAATCTTATTAAATTGTGACACCACTTTAAATCATATTCCCATGTACTGAAATATGTGGTGATGGCATGTGTCAACATGATCCCATGTTTGGTTTGGAGAATATTAAATCTTAGTAGTTTTTCAATGAGTAGAAATTACTTTTCTAAAAATAAAAGAAATAATCTTGTAATATTAGTGATGATGCTAGATCATCTATAGAACCCTTGTGTGTGATGATTGAAAGTAGTTAAGTATTGTTTGGTGATTGTGTACCTCGTATTTATTCATAGACGCTAGTACCGACCAAGGATACGAGGAGGAAGGAGGATACTACGAAGAAGAAGCCGAGGAGAACTTCAACCACTGCTCTGCACAAGGCAAGCTAACACTTGCAAGATACTCTACTTATGCAAGACTAATACTACTAGTTGATTGTGCAAGCTAACACTTACAAGATACTCTACTTATGCAAGCCTAATACTACTAGTTGATTGTGCAAGCTAACACTTGCAAGATACTCTACTTATGCAAGCCTAATATTACTAGTTGATTGTGCAAGCTAACACTTGCAAGATACTCTACTTATGCAAGCCTAATACTACTAGTTGATTATGCAAGCTAACACTTGCAAGATACTCTACTTATGCAATCCTAATACTACTAGTTGATTGTGCAAGTTAACACTTGCAAGATACTATACCTATGCAAGCAAATACTTTCTTGTTACCATGCCAACTATATGCCTTAAGCATATGTGATCATACCCACTTGATAACCCCATTCCTAGTTTTACTTACAAGCTTTATACTTTATTTCTTTATCAAAGCTATTACTTAGAGATTACTTAAGTAAATTGTAGATATTAGAAAGATAATTGAAGGTTGCATAAAGAGCATAAAACTTGGCCTAAGCTAGATAATCTTTATGTCATCCTAAGGCATGAGATTGAACTTAGTAAAACTCCAATAGTTTACCACCCCTCATTAGTACTTACCCCCACTTGTAGATGCTAGTGATAAGCATAAAACTTGATCAACTTTAGATGGGAATACTTGGTGGAAAAATGGTTATGAAAACCTTGGAATGATGGATCATTCTATTGAGATGTTTTGACATGTGTTTCCGAACACCAGATGATTTGGATGAGGAAAATGTTGAGGCATGAGCCTTAGCCCTTTATAAAACTGATGGTTGTCTGGATGCGATACCATTCCAATTTTACCGTAAAACCACAATACCTGAGAATTGGGTAGGGCTTGACTGGAAACTTATATACCTTAGTATTGGTTCCCTCACGGCCAAGGTCTGAGCTGAGGCTACCTTGTGAAGATTGTCCACCTGTGCAGTACCCAAGATGACAGTTGGTCATGGTTGGGAGGCCAAACTCACAGGAGAGGTGCTTATACTAGGGTGTGTAATTGAAAGGTTAGGATTGATTATCCGCATACTGAGTATGGTGAATTCAGGATTTGTTCCTGACGGATGTATCGAATGTTGTGGTGAAAGTGTACAATCTCTGCAGAGTGTCAAACTATTCGAATAGCCGCGTCCGCGGTTATGGACATTTGGAGTGGCCATACTGTTCCCCCGTCAGATGTTTTCAAAATGACTTGTGAAATGGATTGAGATTTTGACTTGACCACAACAGAGTTGTGATATGAAATACAAGTTCCCACTTAGGTGTTATAAAATTTCGACTAGCTTTTCTTGCTTTTGAACTTAGTAGAGATAAATCTGGCTTTTTGCAAAACAACCCTAGATCCTAGTGTCCTATTACAAAAACCCCCTTCACTTATTAGTATTAGTTTGCGAGTACTTAAAGAGTACTCATGGCTTTGTCCCTGGCTATTCCCGTGGCCAAACTATGAAGAGGAGTACCAGGAGGATGGACCCCAGGAAGGTTATGACAACTAGGATCATCTCCCATCGTCAGCATTGCCTGTGACCCTGAAGATGGAGCTTCGCCTACGCTACCATTATTATTACGTATTTCCGTTGCTTGAGTTGTATTAAGAACTGGATCATGAGATCCTTATTTGTGTAAGACCTTATGTATGGTTTGTAATGGATGATGTACTGTGGTATCCAAATCTGTTATGTCTCACAAAAATGGTAATCCTGGGATTGCAATGTATGGCATAGTAGGCATCTATGATTAAAAATCCGGGTGTTGACAAAGATCATCCCGAAGGCCTTCTCTCCGGTATGATTTGTGAGTAGTTCCACCTTGGACTATGGGTCCATGTAGTATCTAGATGGTTGTATCTTCTCCTTTGTGCTTTCACGTATAGATCTTGTGAGCTCCGTTCATGATCAAGATCTAATCTATTTGTAATCATGCATGTTGTGTTTGCGGGGATCCGATGGATATTGAGATTATTTTGTTGGTTTGATTAATGGTTCTATCTTTATGATTCTATCATGTCTGTGTTGTTTGTGATCTTGCATGCTCTCCGTTGCTAGTTGTTATCTTGGACAAGTAGTTGCTAGTGACTCCAAGAGGGAGTATTTATGCTCGATGGTGGGTTCATGCCTCTAGTTTCCAAGGGAAGTGACAGAATCTCTTCGGTTGTAGATGTGTTGTTGCTACTAGGGAGAAAACAGCGGTCCCTTGTTCATGGAACATGTCGATTGTTTACCTTACACACTTTTATTAAAGCAGTTGTCTGTTGCTTGCAACTTAATACTGGAGGGGGTTCGGATGATAACTTGAAGGTGGACTTCGAGTCATAGATGCAGTTGGATTACGATCTATGTATATTGTTGTATTTCCCAATAAACTTCATAGGATCTTTTTAGCTAGTAATTGCAATGTTATGCCTTGCTCAGTTCCTGTCAATTCCCCGCTGTAATTTGTTTACCCTTCATGCCATGTTGTTTATCTAAGGAGAGCACCTCTAGTGAACTATGGACCCCGGTCCAATCTTTACTATTGATACATCTTCCACTGTTACTTGTTTACTTGCTGCAAACCATTACCTTCCACACTATACGTTAAATCCTTTGTTACAACAAACCGGTGAGCTTGACAACCTCACTGATTCGTTGGGACAGAGTCTTGAGTTTGTGTTGTGCAGGTCTCCACGTTGCTTCCAACACCTGTGTGACGTTTCCTTCCTCCTTCTGGTTCTCTAACCTCGGTTTCTACTAAGGGAAATCTTGTTGTTTTACTCTTCATACCTTGCTCTTGGGGTTTCCAACGAAGCAATCGTTCTCCCTGTTGAGTGTAGCATCAAGTACCTCAGCAACAATCCACTTGGTTGTCGCCGGTCTAACTTTATCACTTAAAGAAGTATTAGGGTAGTTGTGTTTCTTTGTGTTTTCCTTGATCTGCATTCAATGGGAATAAAAATAAATCAGAGGACTCATCAGCAGAAAAAATATGAGAAAGACCGGAACTAGATGTAGCTATTGCAACCTGAAATGGGTGTCCACCCCACATTGGAGATGCCTGCAATCTCCATTTACACACCTTACTTTCCCTACAATGCACCCTAAATCTCTTTCGGTTGCTCTTTTCAATGATAAATTCGAACCCAACTCTTATTGCATAGGTAGCAACGGCATATCTGCATTCCTCCACAGTATCAAAGACAGTCCCCTCATAAATTGTAGGGTTGTCCCTGTCAAAGTGTATCACTGGCCTGTCCTCGTCTTCGTCCTCATATCTGCATCCCATTTCCCCATCCTCAATTCCTCTTCCTCATCAGTCCCATAGTCAGGCTCATAGTTCGAATCAACCAAATATTCCCTACTCTCCATCCTATCAGGGTCAACAGCTACATCTGGATATGCTTTCTCATCATCATCATCATCATCATCTTCGAGCACAAAATCACCCTAACTACCACACATTTCAATGTCTTCATGCTCAACGAAAGGCTGGTCGGTCGCGCTCGGTATCGAAAACAGAGCCTGCTCTGTTCGCGTTCCACACGTCCCGGTATCATTCAGGATAGTCTCTTCCCTAGTATATTTGTTAACGATGTGCACAAACATCAGCACAGTCCCCGTGCCGAGGTGTTTACTCCACATCATGGCCAGAGCCTCCTCAGTTCTACGTCGCAGAAAGTCTGTGAATTTGTGTCGTAGTACCTGATTACGAATTCATCATGATGGCCAATGGGAAACTTGCCAAATTGCATGTGCATGTCACTTAGAGTTATGTACTCCGCGTCTTCTGTCAGTCGATAATCAAATCCACTGGTAACTGCGATTCTACCGTCGGACAAGATTTCAGTCCGACACCCATGCCGAATCTTCAAAAGAAATCTAGATGAAGCAGACGTCCTACAGTCACCAACACAGATCCTCTCCATCAACACGGGACTAGAAACGCTAATTGGGAGATGCAGAGATGGAATTGCAGTTCTTACCCTTCAGGGAGGATGTACGACACGTTCAATGGGCTCCAGAGCACCAAAGCTTTCCACCCCGCGTCCTCTTCCCCTGTTTCATGCTCCTCCATGTTCTCCATCCTTGAAGGGTCCATCTCCTCGCTCTCTGTCCGGGAAGGACCCATCTTTGTGTTCTCGGGCCATGCAGGATCTATTTCCGTGCGAGATCCAGAAAGCCACCGTCATTGCGCGAGAACCTAGCGCCCACCAAACTATTTTCATTCCCAGACGTACCTGGGCGGCAATGGAGGCAAGGAGACAGGGCAAGGGGGCAAGGCCGGGCGGGTAGGGGATGATGGGAGGACGATAGTCTAGGGGGAGGACGAGAGTGTTGCCGGAGGGGACGGAGTGGCAGCGTGCAAGACTAGAGTAGTGGAGCGGAGCGGAGCTGCGAGCAAGCGACAAAATGTGGAAAATCACAGAATAATAGGGAGCACTAATCCTCGAACCTGGGATGCACGCCGTTGACGGTCGAGGTTGCAGGTCCCACCAGTTAGTAAAACGCCATGTCCTCTTCCCCTGTTTCTGATGGTGTTGTTACAATTCTACGATCGTAGTGGCACAAGCAAAATTTCTGGACACAACTAAGGATACACTCGTAAATATACTTAAAATGGAACCCTGACCTGGTACATTGTCCGATCCGGTTGCTAGCCACAACCTATATTTTTAATATATTAGCACTCTTATGCTGAGAAAGGGAAATAAAGATTCAGCAGTTAGTTGAACTAGTTTTGAATAAATAAGATACACTCTTAGGAAGCTTAGCTATGGCCCTGCCTAAGCAGAAGTCGTCGCCGCCCCGGAAGCCGCCAAAGCTTGGCTATTTGGCCACTCTGAGGCAGGCCATGCGGCTGTACTACAAGAATGGTCTTCCATTGCCATCCGAGACGGTTGATTTCGCAGAATGTGCTACATCTGCGGCGGCGGCGGTGGCAACGGTGAATGCCACCGCAGCGTCAAGAAGGGCCAACCGAGCGTCGTGGAGAATGCGTGCGTCGTGGAGAATGCGTGCGTCGGCATTCCGAAGCATTCCGGTGAGCTTGCCGCCGAGGAAACAAACCCCCGAACAGGGCGGCGCCAAGGTCAACAAACTCTCACCTCCATGCCTCGGCGCGGGCGACCTTACCGTGGGGCAATACGGGCACACGCCGTCAGCGGCAAAGACGATCCATCCTACACACCATCGGCGGCCACATCGCGGCAGCGTGCATCCATCTACACTCAGCTTGTTGGAGTGTTCGACAGTTGGAGCCAACGATGGGCAACAGCTCAGCACGGGAATTTAGGTTCAGATTCACAGGGACCTACGATCCCTGCCATGAGAAGCTGGAGTTCACCTTCGAATAAACATTGCGGCTACGCAGTTGTTCGTACTGAACCGGGAGTGGTTCAAGCGCGTCAACTAGTGCATGAAAATTGCAGATCTCTTGAAGTTTGGCAGGAAGGAAAAATATCAGTTGTGGTTGAACGATCTCTGAACTTACGTCCTCTCAAGACAATTGGCTAGCCAACTTTTATGGTGGAGATCTACAGTTTCTTCAGTGTAAAACAGTTAAGTTCAGAGACTAACTCTATAAAATGCCTTTTGTAGAGGCAATAGCCCCCTTTTGCACAGCTATCCCATACTATAGTATGAAACTAGTTCGGAAGTAACCAAATACTATCAAGATGTATATATTTATTCAATTACTACCAGCAGTTGAATTCAGTTTACTATCATACTTATCCAAGGCAGAAAAGATTCAGATAACATTTTATGAACTGATCTTGGGTGGTTTATTCATGCAAGTTCCATGCAGAATCACGCACCAGCTCAAACAAATATATGTAAAAATTGTTCGAGGCATACAAACCAGCATCATTTCGTGCCTTTAGTATCGCTCACCAGTAGCATTTTCCCGGCAATGGTGACATTGATCATTGCTAGCCCACCCTCTTTTATGGAGGCTAACCTTGGTAATACACACAAATTCATTAGCCACACATACTACAAATTCATTAGCCACACAAACTACAAATCATTAGCCACATGTACTACAAAATCATTAGCCACACATACTAATAATTTAGTAGCCACACATTATAAATTCAGTAGACACACATACTACATCAGTTCAAACTATTACATAAGGCGTAACTACGTACTCGACACTCAAGTCAGTAATCTTTCAGATTCACTAAACCTTTGTCTTCACTCGAGGGAAATCGGAACCACCAGCCTGTCCATGCCCGCTCCCCCCACCGAAACCGTGTGCTCCGTCGCGGAACGGTGGTGGTCATGTGCCATCGATCCTTCTAGGCCAACACTGCAGGCGAGGACTATGCTTTCTGGATGCCTCGCCATGGTCCTAAATGCCATGTACCGGATCCAGAACCTCCTGCAGGTGGATGATCATCGGGTGCTTCCAGCAAAGCTGTCCTCTTGCCCTGCTTGGAATCTCCACATTGTACATCATAGGAACGGTGTCTGGATCTTTTAGCTACACCTTTACCTCGATGATCCATCTATCGCTCGGTGGCACAATCTCCACCATCTCGCTACTAAGGCTACTAACGACCTGCTTGAGGACCTCTGGTTCCCAAGCATGCAAAGGGAGGCCGTCAAAGCCGAGTTTAGAGAAGAATCGAAGCTGCCCTAAGCGATCGTCCCACCCACAGGCGCGATGCCAACACAGGAAGCTCATTTTCTCCCTACATCACTCTAAAGAACGGGAAGAATGTAGAACACACTCATTGTTTGAGCTGTGGGTGAACCAGACGAAGAAATCTAATGGCGGCGCGCATACCTCAATATTGACCACTTTTTGTCTGATCCCAAAACGAGACCTCAAAGCCGACAGCAAGTCTGCGGGCGACACGACGGGACGCGTGCCTAACATGGTAGCCATGAGAGCGTTGTCGTTGAACTCCTATGCCAGGGATACCATGCCTACGGTGCGCGACAGCATGCAACTGCCCGAGGCCGGTCGCCGGTCCGGATTTCCCGGCCGGATACGCTCCACCGTGCGAGAAGGTCTAGGCAACGGCGAGAGGCTAGGCTAGGGACGCAAAGCTCCGAAACGCTGACTAGGAAAACGAGGCGAGGGCGACGGCGGCGAGCTTCGATTAAGGGCGTGGGAGGTTGACTGGCCATGGTGGGGACGCAAGGAGAACAATGGCGAGCTCTGATCTAGAGACCAGTAGCCGGAGCTAAGCAAGGTAATGGAGAGGGGAATAATAGGGGAGAAGAGCAGAGCAGAGAAGAAGATCTAGTCATCGCAGGGGTAAACCAGTCCATGACCACAAAGGATAACGGGAAATATTGACGGGTCAATGCAAGAAGAGTTGACCTAACGGCGGGATTTGAGTTCAACCATTTTTTGACTGGTTCAAACGATCGTTTGGCTGTTAGATTTGTATTTACCCCCATTTGGCGCCTCTTGACAATTCGCGAAGCTACTACAACCCTTCCACGAGATTACACGCAACTTGGACCCCGCGTTGCCTTGGCGTCTGAACTTTCAGGCCGCATGTTAAAATTATCTCCGAGGGGTGGAATCACAGAGAATGGATCCGGGAACAACTATGTACCAACTATGTACCAAGATCTATCTACTAGATACAAGCAATGGGCGGATATACATACGTAGAGAACATACCCTTGAAGACCAAAAAAGCTTAACGAGGTTGTACTCGTGCATGATGTGAACGAACGCTTGCCGATCTAAAGATCGAGAGGAAGTCCTAGCACCGCCAATCAGCGGCGCATCCATGCTCGCAGACACGTACGAGCCACCGAGCAACCTCCGCCTCCTAGCTCCAGTGATGCAGCGGAAGCAACAACTCTTTCTTGCCGAAAACCCACTGGGAACATGTATCTCGCTAGTCCGAGACCATGGAGGATAAAAACTAGAGGGGGAGAGAGATCCTTCATGAGGAGGTGTGAGTGAGAGAGAGAGGGGGGCTTTATATAGGAGGGAGGGGGCCACCCCAAGGGGGTGGCTGGCGCATGAGGGCTTCCCCCTCCCCTCCTCCATTCATGTGGGTGGAGCTCCCCTCACAAAATAGCCCCTTCATTCTCCACTCAAAATTCCCATTAAATTTCCACCAAATTTAATGCAATATCTCTTTAAATAAAACTCCTTTTATTTAATCAGAATTTTGTCAATTACCTTAATGGACAAAGATTCACATATAACCCCTTGCTAGTATTTCATTTCACATGCAGAAACACTTTCAGCAATTTCACCCGAAATAGTTCCGGTGTCTAATGAAATAAATTACCGCACTTTGTTAATCTTTTAGCATGAAACTATTTGTTCCAAATGGTGTCGGTGTCTCTTAAGTGTGTCATCCTATGGTTCGCGAATAATGCGGACATGATCGAGACCCCTCTCTGATCAATAATCAGAAGCAGGACTTGGAGATCTATACTGACTCCCACACATTCAACGATGACTTTCTTGTGATCGTGAGAAGCTTTTACACTAGAATCTTAATCCCTTTATCTCACGACATATTACATGTCCGAGATTCAATCATTGGTATCTTCTAACCTAGTTTGATCTCGTTACTGACATGTACTCTTTTCTTGTTCCCGCAATATAACATTCTAGTGATCAAATCACTTGCTTGCAAGCTAACCAATGTGATATCACCAAGAGGGCACAGAGTATATCTATCTGTCATTGGGATGAACAAATTCCACTCTTGATCCATGGGCCTCAACATAACACTTTAGTAGCACTGAACCCATCTTTATAATCACCCTTTTATGGTGTGACGTTTGATGTTATCAAGATACTCTTCTATTGTTAGTGATTGACATGATCTCATGGTCTAAGGATTGGGATTACTTTGTATGATGTTATAGCAATATAAACTCAAAGGCTTTGATCGTAATGCTATATTTCAGATGAATGTTCATAATACCATTCCAAAAATGCTATGACCTCATTATTAACAACATCCAATGTCCATAATCAGGAAACCTTGATTATATTGTTAATCAACGAGCTAGTTTATAAGATAGGCATAACTAGGAACTTTCTGTTTGTTTATTAAACACACATGTATTAACATTTCCGTATTAATACAATTATAGCATGCAAAATAAACATATATCATATACTTGGAATATACATAATAACCACTTTATTATTTCCTCTTAAGGCATATTCCCTTCAGTCTCCCACTTGCACTAGAGACAATAATCTAGTTACATAATGATAAATCTAACACCCATGGAGTTCTGGTGTTGATCATGTTTTGATCTAGGGAGAGTTTTAGTCAACGGATCTGCTACATTGAGATCCGTGTGTACTTTAAAAAACTTTATATCTCCATCCTTGACATGCTCGCGGATGGAGTGAAACCGACGCTTAATATGCTTGTAATTCTTGTGAGACCTTTGTTCTTTGCAATTGGCTATGGCTCCATTGTTGTCACAATAGATCACCATTGGGTCCAACGCGCTCGCAACCACACCTAGTTCGGTTATGAATTCCTTCATCCAAACTGCTTCCTGAGCCGCTTCAGAAGCAGCAACATATTCGGCCTCCGTTGTTGATCCCGCCACCACGGGTTGTTTGGAATTCCTCAAAATAACCGCTCCACCATTCATGAGAAATATGTATCCGGATTGAGACTTAGAGTCATACGGATCGGTGTTGAAGATAGCGTCAACATAACACTTAGCAACGAGCTCTTCTTCACCTCCGTACATCATAAACATATCCTTAGTTCTTCTCAAGTACTTAAGGATATTCTTGACCACTATCCAGTGTTCTGATCCTGGATTAGATTGGTATCTACTAGTTAAACTAATAACACGTGCCACATCCGGTCTTGTACATAGCATGGCATACATTATAGAGCCTATGGCTGAAGCATAGGGTACTTTGTCCATTATCTCTCTTTCTTCTGCCATAGCCAGACTTTGAGTCTTAATCAATGTCTTGCCTTGCAACATAGGTAAGAACCCTTCTTACTTCCATTTTAAATTTCTTTAAAATCTTATCAAGGTATGTACTTTGCGATAGCCGTATTAGGCGCCTAGATCTAAACCTATAGATCTTTATGCCTAATATGTATGACTCTTCACCTAGGTCCTTCATTGAAAATTTGATGTTTAGATAACTTTTAACACTATTTAAAAGATCTATATCATTTGTGATCAATAATATGTCATCCACATATAATATCAGAAATGCCACATTGCTCCTAGTCACTTTCTTGTAAATACAAGCCTCTCCATATGTTTGGATAAATCCGAACTCTTTGATCACCTTATCAAAGCGGAGATTCCAACTCCGGGGTGCTTGCTTCAGTCCATAGATGGATCGCTGAAGCTTGCATACCTTGTCAGCATCCTTAGGATCAACAAAACCCTTTGGTTGTACCATATACAACTCTTCTTCAGTGTTGCCATTGAGGATTTGTCACATCCCAAGATTTTCCAAATCTTGTAATGTGAAAAATAAATAAACAAAATAAATAATTGTTGAAATTTAGGGTGAAAAGAAACTTTTGTTTCTAAATGGAAACTTAAAAATCCCATCTTGAACAAACTTTGGTTAAATGTTTGAATCCAAACTAAATTCAAATCAAATGAAATGCATTCTTCATAAATGCATCTGGAAATTTAAACACTTGGAAAATAAACCAAAACTCTAAAACCCTAATGGAAGAAAACATTTCCAAGATATCTCTAAGACCATGGATTTGATACAAATAAGAATTTGTCAACAAACATTTACAAAGGATCAAGAAAGACAAATAGAAATATTATAAAACCATAGAAATTGGTTTCACTTAATTTGGAGCCATAGATAAAACCTTATGAATTTAATAAGATAAGGAAATTGAATATCCAAATCTAATAAAGCACCTATCTAAAAATCCATACAAAGAGGTGAGCAAATAGTCCTAAAGGATTTTAAAAGGATAAATAAATATTAAATAAGATTTTACAAATTGGAATCACCAACTTTGGATCTATAAATAAAAAGATATGGATTTTATAAGATAAAGATAGAAATATTAAATGAGGAATATTTAAAGGCCAAATTAACTCTTGACCTAATCCATAAGAAAATGGAATGAATATAATCCAAATAAAATAAATGGATAAAGAATTTTCCGAATAAAATAATATGACTTTGACCAAATCCTATTCTATTTGAATAAAGATAAAATCCCTATTAAGAAATGATTAATTAAATCATGGGAAAATAATATTTGGAATGTACCCAAGTGGAATAAAGGTTATTTAATTAACTCAAATGAGATCAAACAAAATCTTCCAAATAAAATTTATGGAATTAAAACTATATTTAATTCCATTGGAATAAAGACAACTACCCAATTTTAAATGATTAATAAATCCTATTAAAACATTCAAAATAATTCAAGGTGAATTATTTGACACCCAAATAAACAAATAAAACCTACTGAAAAGATTTGGAGAGATTTAGATTTCAAATGGAGTTTGAAAAACATTATTTAAATCTTATTTGATTTAAATACAAGAGCCTTTTTTTAAATAATTAAAAGACCATAAAAAGAATAAAAGATTTATTCTAAATATGACTTCAGAATGAATTATTAATCAGTATTAAAATCTACTCAAAGTTTGGTTAAAGTTTGAATTCAAATAGATGTTTGAAAAGATTAAACAAAATAAAAACAGAATAATAGAAATGGAAAAAGAAAAATGATCAGAACAAAAAAAGGAACTAAAGCCGACACAGCCCAGCAAGCCCATCTCCCCACCCCACCCGCAGTGAATCGTTTTCACTCGCGAATTGACCCGCACCGCCGCTGACATCTGGCCCCCATCTCCCCTCTCCTTCTCTCACAGACAGCTAGACCCCACCGGACAGATCATCGTCTCCACCCCGCCGCTGACCACGCTCGGCCGTTTCCGCCGTTGAAAGCTCGAGTTAATTAGCGTTAACGCCATAGTGAATCCACCCCGCGACCTCGCCCTCTTAAGCACCTCTCCCTCCTCTTCTTTTCCCCTCAGATCCCACTCGACCGAAGCCACTAGGCTGCCCAAATTTCAACCTCGACTGCCCCTGTATCAGACGAACTCCCTTACAAATTCCGGCCATCCTCCACCGCGCCTCGCCCCCTCGACCACACGAACGTGATCCCCAGTCTCTGGCGCACCTCCCTGTGCTTCCCATTCATCCGCGCGAACACCAGAGCCTCGGCAAGGGCATCACCCGAGCGCCACCACCGTCTGTCTCATCTCCGGCGACCTCTCCCCGGTAAACCCGACCGCCCCTCTCCCCCTGGTTGACACTCTCATACTCGCCTTCCTCTTGCGAACCGAACTGTGCTTTCTACTTGTTCTAGTGCAACCTCTAGCTTCGCCCCCGACGACGGACAGAGCCGCCAGACGCCGACTACAACTATGGCGAGGAATCGCCAGCAGCTCTATGCGCCCCTTCAGCAACGACAACCACGTTGAGCTTCAGCCCGACGAGACGAACCCAGTAAGCATCATCTCCCTCTCCCGCGCTTGCTAAATCCCCGGCAACCTCACCGCCAGATATTGGCAAGGCGTTAGTAGCCGTCCGATGTTAGTAGCCGTCCGATGTTAGTAGCCGCCGCTAGCCACCGTTGAGCGCCGCCAGATCTTGGCAAGGCGTTAGTAGCCGTCCAATGTAGATCCAGCGAATACGATAGAACCTTAGCCGAAGGGGTAAGTAGTGCTCTGTGCCGCACGATCCACTTTAGATATAACGGCTGTCCTCTGTCGATCCAACCAAACCGTTACCGACGAATAAGAAGCAGCCACGTGGCCAGAGTTGATTTAAAACAGAAATTATGTTCTATTAGATGTTCAATTTTGAAAATGGCATAACTTTCAAACCACACGTCCAAAATTTTCAAACTTTATATCAATGGAATCAGCAGACCAAGTACTTTCCAACCATGCACTTTTTTTTAGTAAATTGCTTCTGATAAAATGGTTGTTTTTGCAGAAAATTGTGTAGGCATATTTTGAGTATAAATTCTTTCTAAAATTATTTTGGTGATAAAACCTTTGGAAAATGGTTTGTTTTGAACCTACTGACCATTGAAATCAATTTGTGGTTTCAAAAACATATTTTGTGAAACAAAAGAATAAATCGTTGTTTTAGACCATTTCTAGTCAAATAAAAATGTTGTTATATGTTAAAAATACTTCTTGGAGGAAAATCTTTGGGAAATGTTTTCATTTAAACTCTCTTACCCTAAACACAAAGATTTATGTTTTAAAAACATATTTTGTGAACCCTATAAAATTTATTGCTTTGCTAAAGGCATTTTCAACCACATAAAATAATGCTTTGATTTAAAAAGAGTTTATGGATAAAATCTTTTGCAAATAGTCTTGACACTTTTATAAAATGACCAATAAGTGTTTTAGAATGTTTATAACCCATTAGAAATCACTTTTCCAAATAAAACAATCTTTGGCATGCTTGCATGCATTGTTTTGATTCTATTATTTTATGTGATGTTTTGCTTGAATGGTAGATTGAATTTTTGTTTGCTTGATTGAATTGTAGTAATTTGAAGAGTGTGAATATTGCAAGATCAAGGAGTGAACATTTATTCTCTACCAAAAAGGCAAGTGATGCTTCATACTTTTGTCCCATTATTTTCACTATGCATTAGTGATATTTCTAAAGTAGGACTTGCATGGAATTTTTGCTAAGTGTAAACTATGCCATGGGAAATCCTAGTAGATGAAACCTTAGTAGAAATTTCCTAAGTTAAGATTCCTACTACTATCATGCTTAACTTAGCTAGTAGAAAACAAGGGTGGATTATATTCATGCTATGGAATATTTCTAAGTCAAGGACTTGTGTTTTGTTTTAATAAAACAACTAAGTGAATGAATCACCTGGGTGGAATGGAAGGAATGGTTTGTGTTGAGTGGTTACACAAGGCCCATTTCTATGGTTTACCTTGTGCATCTCACTTGTGGATGGCCACCCAGGAACAAAGAGATTTGAGATGTCAAATGTTGAGAAGCTTGAAGTGCGGCCACTTGGCATTATGGGCTCTGCCTGGATCATATAGGTTGCAATAACTTAGCCAAATGGAAAGTGGGTGGTAGGGGATGATAGGTTGGAACGCGTCCATTCTGGTCTAAGGGAAGGCTTCTGAAAGATCTTGTCTTGGTGAAACCAAGTCTTGTGGGGAAAGTGCACCACCTCTGTAGAGTGTAAAATCTAAGTACTTAGCCATGTCCCTGGTAAAGGACAATTTGAGCATCAAGACATGGAAGCTATCAAGAATCTCCTCATCCCAATTTCTAAGTAAAAACTTGTGGTTGAACAAGGGTTGAAGGATCACCAATTTCTATTCGGAGATGCCTTGGGTGATTTTTGTCAAGCAAAAACTTAGTGTTTTCAAATGATAAGGAAAATCTATTTTGAGCAATGCAAGCCTAAGCTCCACTTAGCCAAATGCATATAGATGATAGACTCCACTATACTACCATAGTATCACTTGCCAATACAATTCAAATGTATTGACCCTTGTGGTTGTAACTTATTATGTTGCAGGTTTGTTTAATGTTAGTGAAGTTTATTGATTAGGATTACAAGTCTACAACCAACATGACTGCCTGTGGCACTTTGAAGATGAAGGACCCCATGCTATTGTTATATTCTGCTGCATTGTAATGAAATAGCCAAATGAGCTATGTAAGATGTAATAAATTATTTTATTCCTGGTTATAAAGTTGTATTATGAGCTTTGTTTCTTGATATTACATCTTAACCTTGGATGCTAGCTATTGATCCAGGGACTAGCATTGTAAACACAGGGATCTCTACCTTATTAAAGGTTGGGAACCTTACAGGAATGTAGTTTTGACATCCATCTGCCATATCTTATAGTCGAAATATGAAGCCATTGCTAACATAATCATAACTGACTTTAGCATCACTACGTGAGAGAATGTCTCATCATAGACAACTCCTTGAATTTTTCGAAACCCTTTTGCGACAAGTCGATCTTTATAGACGGTTATATTACCATCAGCATCAGTTTTCCTTTTGAAAATCCATTTAATCTCCACGGCCTTTTGATACGTCCAATTTGCATCACCATTCTATATCATAATTTGCCTCTATTCATTGATATATGTCTTATTATGAGGTATTATTTATGTCTTCTCATTTGTTTGTGCATGTTGGATGATTCTTGGATGATGAACTGCCGAAGTCTGGATTCTAAAGGAAAAGAAGGTGTTTTGATGCAATTTCACGAAGATCAGAAAAATACTAGAAAAATGTGGGAAAATTATATTTTCCCGGAAGACGAAGGAAGCTAGAAGGGGAGGCACATGCCCACCTTGCCCCGCGCCTAGGGCAGGTGTGGCCCACCTTCTCGGCCTCTGACTCCGCCCTCTCGCCTATATCTTCCTCACGGAACCCTAATACCAGGGGAGGGACCATAGAAAGATTTCCGCCACCTCTGTGGGGCGGAAAACACCGAGAGAGAAAGATCTCTCCGACAGACAGATTTCTGCCGGATGAACTCCTTCCCGAAGAGGGGAGATTGTAATAGCCCAAGTTTGTAATATATGTACTCAATACTTAAGCATGGCATGCATCTGTTTAAATCAATACAATATCTGCATGTGAGCATGTGTTGGAATAAATGCAAATTCAAAACCCTATTTTTTCCCTCTCTTTGAAAATCAATTCAAAAGGATTTGAATTTGAAAAGTTACCAAAATAGTGAAGCCCAACTGGACTAAAAGGGCTCCATGGTATTTTATATATTTCATAAAACCTCTCTGGTAATTTTGAATGATTCAAAACAGACTTGGAATTCAAAACTTAAAACATAAATCAAAACAGAAAAAGAAAAGGTTTTCCAAGAAAAAAATAGTCAGGAGGGAGAACCAGGCCGCAGCCCAGCAAACCTCCTCCCCTCTCTCCCTCTCCCGCGGCCCAGCACCCAACCCACGCCAGCCCTCCAGCGGCCCGGTACCGCTTTGCTCGCTCCCCTGTTGTCTTCCCCGCTGACGGCAGGCAGCTCGCTGTCGCCGCCGCGGCCGCCCGATGCCGCCTCGTCGTTGCGATGCGCGCCGCCAACGCTCGCAAGGATAATATCGTATGCGCCGTTCTCCTCTTCCCCTGGACCTCACTTTCCCCTCTCCCTTCCTCTCTGGTCCTCGCTCGCGCAAGCTCTAACCCTAGAGCTCGCAGGAGCCACCTCGTCCCGCCACCTTCGGCCAAGCCCACGTTCAGCTGAGGCCGCCGTTGGAACCGCCCCGTCACGAAGGTCATCTTCACCAAAGGAATCGGCCGCGGGTGTATCCCATCGTCGGCAATGACCTCGCCCTCCCCGCCTCTGTCTGCCGCCGTCGTCGACATTTCCGGCGACCTTGACCTCCTCTGGCCTCACCATCGCCATCTACGCGCTCAGGGTGAGCATACGGCGCTCAAGGCACCCTCCCTCTCCTCTCTAGTGCTCTGTGTCGAGCCCGCGCCGTAGATCCGAGAGCATCGCCGCCGTTCGTCGCCGTGCTTGCTGCTCCGGTGACCAAAAATCGGAGGTGCCGCCGTAGTTAGGTCCGCCTCTGTGCGCTGATTCGAACGAACCCTAGCATGCGTCCTCCCGTGCCCTGTAGCGCCGCCTGTCGCCTCCGTCTGGCCGTTCTCTGGCGAGGCCCGCGTGGCGCCTACATGGCTTGCCCGCGTGGCCCAGGCCCCACCAGTTAGCCCCTCTGGCTAGAGCCAACCCTCGTGGAAAACGCCTTTGACCCCGTATGGCCAACATGGCTACTGAGGTGGCCTCGGGCCCCTCTGTCAGTCTCTCTGGCTAGGGTCAGCCCGAGTGTAAAAAGTATCTGGGCTCTAGTGCTGATGTCAGCCTGATGTAATATTTCGATTTAAATTGTTTTAATAATTTCAGAAAATGATATAAATTTGTAAATTCAATAATTTTAATTTATAAGTCAAAAAAATAAAAATAATATATCAAAATGTTCAGAAAAATGAGTTATATCTAATTACATATAATCATTCATTGCTAATCAACTTTAATGACAAGTTTACTTAGAATAACATAGTAACCCCTCTCAGGTGATTCCGGAGTTTGCCGAGTTAGGATTTTCAACCCTCGGAACCCCGTTTAAACTGTCAAGCACGCCTTAGGGTTTCATTTCAATGCAATTCAACTTGTCATATCATCATCCTTGTTTGAGAATTGCATCAATGCCATGTCTTGATTGCCGTCTTTGTTTCCGGTATTGGTTCTTCGCGATAGGATCCGAACCCGAAGCTGAAGTCAACAACAACGAAGATTCGTACCTGTCTACTGACGGACAAGGCAAGCGTAGCCTCTCATTCTGAACCTACTTTTACAAAGTATATTACTTTCTCGCTATGATGCACACGATTCCAATGTGGTATTTTGTCAGTAGCTAGTCTTACCTATCTGCTGCATAGTTTCCCTTTTGTAGCCTTGTACTCCTGATCCACCGCTCCTAGCATACCTAGGTTTAGCATGTGAGCGTTGTTAAAGCTTGTGTTACTGACAGCTTAGCCATGCATAGTAACAACATCTGATCTATCCAAACGAGGAATCAGAGGTGCCGGAGAATCTAGAAAGGTAGGAGGTGGTGACATCATCAAAGGAGTTAACTAATCATGCTAAGGCTTGTATGGGAGGCCACGTTGGGTGTGGTTTTTGTAGTCCCATGATCGCCACCATTAGGACTCGAGTTCTTGCCTCTTGAACCAAGACGAGCGTACAACCATACGGGGCCTGGAAAACCCCACGAGCAACTAACTTGCCTAGTAGATTCCATGAGTCACATAGTTCAGGCTTTCCATCTGGCATATGCATTGAAACGTTTTCGAAAGAGGAGGTGATGGAGGTGCATCATAACAGGTAGGGAAGCGTGGCGGCGATTGCTTGGGGTCGATGGAGCCCCTGGTGAACCAACCTCGCCTCACATCTTTAGGGACCGGCTTCGGGACTTGACCCGTTATGGCGGAACCATCTCTAGGGTGTGACTCATGGTCTCGGCGAAAGCAAGGTAAAAATCGTGGTCAACCACCCTCTACCGGCCTTCCATGGAAGAGGGCTAATAATTTGGCATTAAGAGTCGGTTGGTGCGTGTGGGTAAAGTTGTACACCCCTGCAGGGTATTGATCTTTTCGAAAAGCCGTGTTCATGGTTATGAACGACTTGGGAACGGACGTGATGATCATACATAACTTTAACCACTATAAAACTTGTTGATCCACGTGTGCTTAAGGATGCTTCCTCTGGGTCGAGGGGATGATCCTAGATAGGAGGATCTGATGAAGCTGGTGGTTATCGAGATGTGATGAACAAGATGAAAAGGTCGCTATCTTATCCCTTTTAAAAGATTCTAATTAGACGAGCCTCTTCTCTCTCTTGTTTACAAATAAAGACTGATTTCCGCAAAAGAAAATCCAGAGAAAGCCTTTCTAGCCAGAGCATGTAGATACTAGGTTATCTAAGTCTTGCGGAGTACATTCTCATACTCAGCCTTGCGCCATTGTTGTTTTTCTATAGAGGATCTGGTTGAAACTGAAGGTGGCTTCTACGTTGAGATCGACGAGTAGTTGGGGGTCCCAGGTAACAGCCTGAGGACTATGGGATGGACGTCGCTTTTGTTTATGGCCTCTTAGGTCTTTTGCTAAGTTGTTGTGTAGAACAACATAATTTGCTTTCGCTGTGTGGTGTAATGTTGGGTCTATGACCTCTGGTTTTTAATAACTCTAATATCTTACTCTGTTAGGAGTTTAAACTTATGCTGTTGAATCCTTGTGTTCTGTAATTTTACCGAATCATACTATGATCTTTCGTGTTTGGGAGTTGAACTTATCTTAGATGGATGATCTGAGGTTAGTTTAACCCTCACCCTGGGGGTGGTACAGAGATCGTCGCCATCAACACCGTCATCAAGCTAGGATTCATCGGGATCATCATCATCCACACCATCATCTCCACCAGCACCATCATCACCACTTCGTCCCGCTGTAACAATCATGTTGGATCTTGCATTAGTTCTTAGGGGAAACTTTCCCGGTGTTAAGTACTATTGTAGTTGATGCTTGTGGGTGGAACCATTGGCTTATTGTTTATGTTCAGATTTTTATCCATTATCATATCATCTTTGATCTTGATCCATATGATGTCTTGTGAGTAGTTTGTCTATTTCTTGAGGACATGGGAGAAGTCATGTTGTTAGTAGTGGATTTGTGTTGAGTTATTATTCAATGGTTTAGTATTTAAGTTGTGGTTCTATTCTTCTAGTGGTGTCATGTGAACGTAGACTACATGATACTTCACCATTTATGGTCCTAGGGGAATGCATTGTGTATTTTGCTACTAATTTCGGGGTTGCCGGAGTGACAGAAACCTGAACCCCCGTTAGGACACCTTTGCACAAGGGAGCGTAGGATCTGAGAGTTTAAGGTTGTGGTTAGGTTTATATCTTAATTACTTTCCTATAGTTGCAGATGCTTGCAGGGGGTTTAATCACAAGTATGTATTAGTCCAAGTAAGGTCGGTACATTAGCACAGGTTCACCCACACAACACTTACAACACCAAAGAAGAGTACTTAGCTATTTGAAGCGAAAGCACTTGACAGAATTCACATCTGTCCTCGAGAACGTTTGGTCCTTATAAGTATTTCCACCGGCTTGTCCTTTGCTAAGAAAGGATTGGGCCATTTGCTGCGTTTGTTCTTTGTCTTTATTACTTGCACTTTGTTTTGTTGCTTTATCAGAAAACCCCTAAAAATCCGTTTGCTAAGTATTTATAGAGAGTTCCTGCTCCATACCACTAGTCAACACCTTCTGCTCCTCGTTGGGATCGACACTCCTATTTATCGAAAGTACTATGATACACCCCCTATACTTGTGGGTCATCAAGACTTCTGGCGCCATTGCCGAGGAGTGAAGCTCTATTGAAGAGTGGAACTGATAAAGGAAACTTCTACTGTGAGTATTTATTTTTGTTTTTGTTTGTTACTTTGTTTCCAATATGGATAACCCACTTGGTTTTTTGTTTGGGAAAACTACTACCACTATTAGGGTAGTAGATGAACCACCACCTGTTGAAATAGATCCTTTTAATATGCCTACAAGTATTGTTGATCGTGTTATGGATAATTATTATTTTGGGGATGGAACTGTCCATCCTGGTGATCATTTGCTTTTTATCCATGAATTATACGGGTAGTTTAAGTGTGTAGGTATCACAACTAAACAGGCGAAGAAGAAGTTACTCTCTATATCCTTGAAAGGGAGAGCTGAAGAATGGACAATCCATGGAATGGGAGGAAATGACATCTCTCTTTTATTCTAAATTCTATCCTCCCAGTGAGATTCATAAGGATAGAAATCAGATATATAACGTTTGGCCTCGTGGTGGAGAGAGTACAGCTCAATCTTGGGGGAGATTGAAGTTACTAATGCTTAAATGTTCTATTCATGAACTCCCTAACAATATTATTATCAATAACTTTTAGGCTAGGCTCTCTCTTCATGATAAAGATTTACTAGATGCTTCTTGTGCTAGATCATTCACACATATGAAGGAAGAAGCTAAATGGGATCTCTTAGACCGTATTCAAGAGAACACTGAAGCTTGGGAGAATTACAAAGGAAGAAAGTCAGGTATAAACTATGATTATGAATGCATAAAATATTTTATGGGAACTGATGACTTCCGTGATATTAGCAATGAGTTTGGTCTTGATTCCCAAAGTATTTCCAACTGTTTTAAAGAATTTGCCTCTTACATAGAAATTCCCAAGAAGAAGTGGAACAAGTACCATGCTCCTTATAAAGATGTTGTTAGTCATGTTCCTATTAGAAGCACTGAAGTTTATACTACTAATCATATTGTGCCTGAACCTTATGTTGAGAAAATACCTTTCCAGTTAAGGTAAAGGAGTATTCTATGATGATTAGTGCAAATAGCAAAATGTCACATCCCAAATTTTTCCAAATTTTGAAATGTGAAAAATAAATAAACAAATAAACAATTTGTTGAAATTTAGGGTGAGAAGAAACTTTTTGATTCCAAATGGAAACATCAAAACCTATTTTGATCAAATAAAATCCTAAAGGGATTTAAAAAGATAAACAAATAATAAATAAAGTTAAGATAGTTGGAATTACTATTTTTGGATCTTTATATAAAAAGATATGGTTTTTATAAAGCAAAGGTAGGAATATAAATAAGGATTATTTTAAAGAGTCAAATTTAATCTTGGACAAGCTTTTTGAAATAAAATATTTTGATTGATAAAAAGAGTAAAGGTTTATTTAAATAAAATAATGAGGATTTATTAATGTCCAATTTTATTAAAGTAAAGGCTTTTCCATTTTAAATAAACACTAAAACTTGTTAATTTATTTTAAATAAAATTTCCAAGTGTTTTGTTTTTCAAATAAAACCTACTGAAAAGGTTTTGGTATTATTTATATTTCAAATAGAATTTTTAAATAAATTAAATCCTATTTGAATTAAAGACTAAGGTCTATTTATTTAATTATTAATAGATCCTAAAAGAATAAAAGAATTATTTTATTTTGGACTTTGGATTATGTTGTTAAACAGAACTAAAATCAATACAAAGTTTGGTGGTGGTTTGAATTGATTTGTTGTTCGAATTATTTGTTTGAAAATCAAAACAGAAATTCAAATAGAAAAAGAAAAAGCATTCTGTATAAAAAAAGTGAAACAAACTCAACCCACTAAGCAAGGCCCAGCAAGCTCAACTCCAGCCCAACTAACTCACCCCCGCAGTGAAACTTTTTCACTGAATAATGAAACCGCTCAGTCACCGACGCGTGGACCCCATCTCCCAACTCCCTCTCTCGTTGACCGTTGGCCCCCACTGCCACGCAGTCATCGTCATCCTCATGACCGTTCCTCCCGAACGTTTCTGTGATGAATTTGTGGTGTTAAATTCGCGTTGAATGCTCAGTTAATCCCACCCGCGATCACGCTCGATTAATAGCCTGCTTCCCCTCTCCATTTCCCCCCAACCAACGCCACCAGAGAGCCACCGGGCTGCCCCAATTTCCTTTTGCACCGCCACGGACTCCAACGAGCTTCGCGAGCGATTCCGGCCACACCTCACCGCGCCTCGCCTCCCACTGCATGCAGACTTGTTCCCCACCTCCTGGCGCATCTTCCAGTGCAGCTAGTTAGCCCGCGCGTGCCCCGTAGCCTCGGCTTCGTCATCACCTGAGCGCCACCGCCGTCTGTCTCGTCTCCGTCGAGCTCCCCCGGTAAGCTCGACCACCCTGAGCCTTTCCGTTGATGCTCCTATCATCTACGCACTCACCCGCGTCTAACCATGTGCCTCGTTTATCTTAGCTAGCTCCCAAGCATCGCCCCCATCGACAATTGAGCAAGCCCGACGCCGCTGCACACTCCGGCGAGCAATCCCCTTCGTTCCTGAGCGCCCCTTGCCAAGCCAACCACACGTTGAGCTTCAACATCTCCCTGCGAGTACGGTGAGCTACTTTCCTCCTTCCCTTGCGTCCTGTATCGCCGGCTCCGCCGTAGCTAGAGCGTGCGCCGCCGCCAGCCGCTGCTAGCGCCGCCAGGCAATGGTCAAATGCACCGTGTCCGTTAGATCGTTATCCAGTGGCTGTGATTAGATCCTAAACCGAAGGGGTATGTGTGCATCTGAGCCATGCGATTTAAGTGAAATCCTGCGGTCCAGAGAGGCTGATCCGCATGAAGCGGTACCGGCCAATAAGATCGAGCCACGTGGACAAGGTTTTGTTAAAAACAGAAAATAGAATCTATTTGAATTGCAAACTTATAAAATTCATAACTTTAGTTCTACACGTCCAAATTTTGCAAATTTTATATCAATGGATTCAGCAGAACAATTACTTTGAAAACAATCAATTTGTTTAATGATATGCTTCTAGAAAATTTGTTGAAATTGCGGAAACTTGTGTAGGCTTATTTTGAATATAAAAATTGTTCTAGATATATTTTTAGTATGAAATCTTTGCAAAATGGATTTTTGTGAACCTACTGACCATTGGAACCAACTTATGGATTTGAAAATGTATTTTTGAAGTTAAGGAGTAAATATTTGAGTTAGCACATTTCTAGTCAAATAAAAATATTGTTTTTGTTTTAGAAATTATTTTTGAGTAAAACCATTGGGAAATGATTTGATTCAAACCTTCTGACCCTAAACACCAAGTTTCGTGAATTACAACTTATTTGATGAACCATATAAAATCATTACTTTGCTAAAAGATATTTTCAACAACATAGAATATCACCTTAGCATAATATTTGGTTTATGAGATGAAACCTCTTGCAAATGGTTTTACCACTTTAGTAAATGACCACTTTGAACTTTATAATGTTTAGAGCCTAGTAGAAACCACTTTTGCAAATAAAACTATCTTTTGCATGCTTGCATGCATGACCATGTTTTTGATATTTTATGTGTGATAAATTGTTTGAATGCTAGTTGAATATGTGTTTGCTTGATTGATTTGTAGTGAAGTTAGAGGAGTGTAATATTTGCAAGATCAAGAAGTGAACCAACATTCTCTACTAAAAAGGCAAGTGACACTATCATCCATGTCCTACTATTTTCATTACACTTAGTGGATTTTTGAAACATGCATGATAAGGACTACTATATTTTATGCTATGCTAAATCCTAATAGGATACCCTTGTATATTCCTTAGTGAAAACATTGTAGTTGTAGTATGCTTAGCCTTGATATATATTTGGGATGGGAGACATGATATGATTATATGAAGTGTGGAAAAGATATATGTTTTATATAATAAAACAAGTACTCAATGAACCACCTGGGTGGACAAGGATACTCAAGATTGGACAAGGTGGCTACAAAAGGAACCATATTTATATGGCAAACTCTTTTGTATGTGCACTAGAAGAAAACCACCCAGGGACTTAGAGATTGAACATGTTTCTCGTACAGTGGCTTCCATGTACAGCCACATGCTAAATGGGCTCTGGCTTAGTCAACTACATAGTGGAAGACTCATGCATTGGCATCTTCAGGTTAACTAGAATTGTGTAAGGGAAATTTATCCCTACACTGGTGTGTTGGAGATATGCCCTAGAGGCAATAATAAATGTAGTTATTATTATATCTTTGTGTTTATGATAAATGTTTACATTCATGCTATAATAGTATTAACAAGGAAACATTAATACTTGTGTGATTTGTAAACATAAATTGAAGTCCCTAGTAAAGCCTCTATACCTCACTAGCTTGTTGGTTAATAAATGATTGTGGTTTCCCTATCATGAACATTGAGATGTTATTAACAACAAGATCATATCGTTAGGAGAATGATATGGCGGACATACTCCTATAGATAAGCGTAGCATAAAGATCAAAGTCATTTTAATAGTTCAATTGCTATATGCTTTCTGATACATAGTAACCTAATTCCTTCGACCATGAGATCATGCATATCACCTTTACCGGATGGATGATTTGATGACATCAAACACCACACCGTAACTGGGTTGCTATAAAGGTGGCATTGAGTGTTCGGAAAGTACTGGTTGAGACACATGGATCAAGAGTGGGATTTGTCCATCCATATGACGGATAGATATACTCTGGGCCCTCTCGGTGGAATGTCATCCAATAAGCTTGCAAGCATGTGACTGGCTCACAAGGGATCACATATCACGGGAACGAGAAAAGAGTACTTATCAGTAACGAGGTTGAACTAGGTATGCAGATATACCGACGATCATAACCTTGGTTAAGTAAACTATCGTGAGACAAAGGGAAATTGGTATCGTATGTAAATGGTTCATTCGATCGCAAAGTAATCGTAGAAATATGTGGGAGCCATATGAATTTACAGATTCCTCTATTGGTTATTGTTCGGAGAAGTGTCTCGGTCATGTCCGCATAATTCACGAACCGTAGGGAGACACACTTAAGCATTCGACGTTGTTTGAGTAGTTATGGAATGATGAGTAAGAGACCGAATTTTGTTCGGAGTCTTAGATGGGATCCGGGATATCACGAGGAGATCCGGAATGGTCCGGAGAATAAGATTCATATAAGGAAAGTCATGTTTCGGGGTTGGAGAATGGTTCCGGTGTTTTCATCGGGAATGTTCTAGAAGGTTCCGGAATGTCCGGCACTCCGAAGGGGAAGGGTACATGAATGTGTCATACCAAGTTGGAATGATTGCATCATGTACTAGGTGTCATCGCTGAACAAAATAAAGGGTTTAATCAAATCCTAGTTTGAAAAATTCAAACGCCAATTTGAAAAGTCAAACGGCTATTTTGGGAAGTGGAGGGGAAGGTGGAAACCGAGTTGGGGAGGAGTTCCTCCCCTCCACCGCCGGCCCCCTTGGGAAACTGAGTTGGGGAGGGACTCCCCTCCCCTGGCGCGACCCCTCCACCTATATAAGGAGGGGCAGGGCTGCCCCTCCTGGCACCCAATACCTCCACCCAAAACCCTAGCTCCTAGCCGCCGCCGGCCTAGGGCAACTCGCCGCCGCCGCCTAGGTCAAACCCTAGCTGCCGGCCTAGCCCCCTCCTTGGTGTGTCTAACCCCTAGATCACCGAGGGCTCTCTCATAGTCCACCATACTCGCTCCGACTTAAGGCGAAGCCCTGCGAGATCTCCCCTCTACCTCCGGTACCACGCCGTTGTGCTGCCGGAATGGCGAGGAGAGTGCTACAACCTCCGCTGCCTGCTGGAACAAGGGAGAGGAAGCTCTTCGTCGAGTACCGAACGTGTGACCGACTGCGGGAGCGCTGCCGGAATGCAACGCCGGAAGGATCGTCTACGCGATCTTGAGATCGGAAAGAGTACGACTACATCACCCACGAGAATCCGCTCTCGTTAAACACTTTGGAATCTTCGAGGGTGAGTTATTCCATCGACTCGTTGCTACAATCTAGTAGATAGATCTTGGCTTGTTTGTTTGTATGCGGTAGAAATTTTTTGTTTTCCATGCTACGAAACCCTACATGGTGTCTGGTAGACAAGTTAGCATTGTGTATTGAGAGGACTTCTATGGAAAGACTTTGTCACATTCTCGATCTGCCAGTACTCCATCTTGGTGAGTACTTATCCAGCGGCCACTGGTGGCATCAAGACGAGATTGTGTCATGTGGGTAAAGTGTACAACTTCTGCAGAAGATCAAATTATAAGTACTTAGCCGTGTCCCCGGTTATGGACAACTCTGAGCAACTAAGACCTGAAGCTATGGAAGATCTCGACATTCCAATTTCTCAAAGTAAAACTTGATGGTGACAACAAGGGAATTGAAGCACTTGGAGTTTTCCCAAGGATTTCAGAAAGATTTGACAAAAGATCAAAAACTATTTTGAAAAGATAGGATAAAACTATATTGCTGTCTGCCAATGAACCTAACCCCACTTAGCCAAATATGCATGTAATGATAGGATCCACTAAATTCTACATAGTAGTGAAACTTGCCAATACAATTCAAATGTATTGACCCTTGTGGATGCAACTTATTATGTTGCAGGTTTGTTTGATGTTAGTGAAGTGTGTTGAATAGGATTACAAGTCTACAACCAACATGATTGCCTGTGGCACTTTGAAGATGAAGGACCCCATGCTATTGTTATATTATGCTGCATTGTAATGAGATAGCCAATTGAGCTATGAAAGATGTAATGATTTATTTTATTCCTGGTTATAAAGTTGTATTATGACCTTTGTTTCTTGATATTACATCTTAACTGTGGATGCTAGCTATTGATCCAGGGACTAGCATTGTAAACATAGGGATCTCTACCTTATTAAAGGTTGGGAACCTTACAGATGGTATCAGAGCACTGTGTTGCCTGTAGGATTGTAACCCTAGGATTGGACAAAAACCCCTAGAAGAATATGAGTTGTATTTGTTCCAAAACATATCTACAAATAATCTTGTAAACTCTTTCCTCAACTTCTTAGTTTTTGATTCTACACCTTTTCCTTTTCAACTTGATGGACAAAGCCTTCACCATGACCAATGACTTCAATTTTTGTTTCACCAAGGATTTCACTAAGGAGTACAAGTGAGAACCAAGAGACATTAGACTCCCTACCGAAGACATTGATATCAAGTTAGAGTATGGATCATATTGACCTATGAGGTATGACTATACTAAGTTGATTATTTCAAGAAAAACTTGTTGTTTCCTTCAACTCATGAGTTAAGCTCATAAGTTGTTATGTGGATAGTTGCTTGTTGATTGATTGATTGTTTGATTGAACTTGGATGTTTTGAGTTGTGTGTTAGAACTTCTTAAAAACCTATCCAGCATTACTTATCCCTATCAAACCAACAGATGCCTCCCCGTCGTGCCAACCCCAACCAAAACAACAACATCACTCCTGAGATGCAGCAGATGATGATAGCTCAGACACAACTGATGCAGGAGATGACCAGATTCATACAGAATCAGAATAACAACAACAACAACAACAATCAGAATAATCCTCCAGCACATGATATGCTCACCAGGTTTCTGAAACTTAGGCCTGCAATGTTCTCTAGAACAACTGATCCAATGGAAGCCAATGATTGGTTACGTTCAGTGAATAAGGACTTAGTGACTGTTGGCTACACCGATGAAGAAAAAGTTAGGTTTGCAGCATTTCTGCTTGAAGGACCAGCAACAACATGGTGGGACAACTTTTAGATCACCACTCCCCTTGAGGATGTGACTTGGGCTATTTTTGAGGATAGTTTCCGTACAACTCACATCTCACCTGGAGTGATGTACTTGAAGAAAAAGGAGTTTCACAATCTGAAACAGCGTCACCTCAGTGTGGCTGAGTATATTGAAGAATTCAACAATCTGGCACGATATGCACCGGATGAAGTTGACACAGATGGTAAGAGAAAGGATAAATTTCTTGAAGGACTTAATGATGAGTTGAACCTGCAGCTAGCTATTGCCTATGTCCCAACTTATCAATCACTCTGTGACAAAGCCACCATTTTGTAAAACAAGATGAATCAAGTTGAGAACAGAAAGAGGAAGCATAAACTCAAGAATCACTCAGGATCATCACAAAAGAAGCGTTCATTAAAAAAGAGCAATGAAGATTGAACCACATCAGTATCACCACAACAACAATGGAAGTGATAATAATGGAAATGATACTGACAATGGAGATGACCTTGGTCAGAACCAACATGACACTTACAGGAAGAAAGATATTAGCCACTTGCACTGCTATAATTGCAAGGAACTTGGACACTATGCATCAGACTGTCCTAAGAAGAAAAAGAAGGATGCTTGAAGAGCCAATGGAAATGACTCCAATGTGACCCAGAAAGGACATGTGAACCACATTGACATGGATGGAAACTTTGAAGAGATATAAGAAGTGGATGTCAGAAACTAGTTAACTCAGAAGAGTCAAATAAGGATTCCTTGTCTGGATATTAAGTGTTGAACCCATAGTCAAGTGAACCATCAATGTAACCCTATGAGACTTTCTTTTAAGGGTGGTAGTACCCTGGTTTCCTTGAAGCCAACTTGTAACCCTAGCCTTCCCAAATCTCGGGTCGAGATTTCCTTTAAGGGTGGTAGCCTGTCACATCCCAAAATTTTCCAAATTTTGAAATGTGAAAAATAAATAAACAAATAAACAATTTGTTGAAATTTAGGGTGAGAAGAAACTTTTTGATTCCAAATGGAAACATCAAAACCTATTTTGATCAAATAAAATCCTAAAGGGATTTAAAAAGATAAACAAATAATAAATAAAGTTAAGATAGTTGGAATTACTATTTTTGGATCTTTAAATAAAAAGATATGGTTTTTATAAAGCAAAGGTAGGAATATAAATAAGGATTATTTTAAAGAGTCAAATTTAATCTTGGCCAAGCTTTTTGAAATAAAATATTTTGATTGATAAAAAGAGTAAAGGTTTATTTAAATAAAATAATGAGGATTTATTAATGTCCAATTTTATTAAAGTAAAGGCTTTTCCATTTTAAATAAACACTAAAACTTGTTAATTTATTTTAAATAAGATTTCCAAGTGTTTTGTTTTTCAAATAAAACCTACTGAAAAGGTTTTGGTATTATTTAGATTTCAAATAGAATTTTTAAATAAATTAAATCCTATTTGAATTAAAGACTAAGGTCTATTTATTTAATTATTCATAGATCCTAAAAGAATAAAAGAATTATTTTATTTTGGACTTTGGATTATGTTGTTAAACATAACTAAAATCAATACAAAGTTTGGTGGTGGTTTGAATTGATTTGTTGTTCGAATTATTTGTTTGAAAATCAAAACAGAAATTCAAATAGAAAAAGAAAAAGCATTCTGTATAAAAAAAAGTGAAACAAACTCAACCCACTAAGCAAGGCCCAGTAAGACCAACTCCAGCCCAACTAACTCACCCCCGCAGTGAACCGTTTTTCACTGAATAATGACGCGTGGACCCCATCTCCCAACTCCCTCTCTTGCTGACCGTTGGCCCCCACTGCCACGCAGTCATCGTCATCCTCACGACCGTTCCTCCCGAACATTTGTGTGATGAATTTGCGGTGTTAAATTCGCGTTGAATGCTCAGTTAATCCCACTCGCAATCACGCTCTATTAATAGCCTGCTTCCTCTCTCCATTTCCCCCCAACCAACGCCACCAGAGAGCCACCGGGCTGCCCCAATTTCCTTTTGCACCGCCGCGGACTCCGACGATCTTCACAAGCGATTCCGGCCACACCTCGCTGCGCCTCGCCTCCCACTGCATGCAGACTTGCTCCCCACCTCCTGGGGCATCTTACAGTGCAGCTAGTTAGCCCACGCGTGCCCCGCAGCCTCGGCTTCGTCATCACCTGAGCGCCACCGCCGTCTGTCTCGTCTCCGTCGAGCTCCCCCGGTAAGCTCCGACCACCCCGAGCCTTTCCGTTGATGCTCCTATCATCTACGCACTCGCCCGCGTCTAACCATGTGCCCCGTTTTTCTTAGCTCGCTCCCAAGCATCGCCCCTGTCGACAACTGAGCAAGCCCGACGCCGCTGCACACTCCGGCGAGCAATCCCCTCCGTTCCTGAGCGCCCCTCGCTAAGCCGACCACACGTTGAGCTTCAGCATCTCCCTGCGAGTACGGTGAGCTACTTTCCTCCTTCCCTTGCGTCCTGTATCTCCGGCTCCGCCGTAGACAGAGCGTGCGCCGCCGCCAGCCGCCGCTAGCGCCGCCAGGCAATGGTCAAACGCACCGTGTCCGTTAGATCGTTATCCAGTGGCTGTGATTAGATCCTAAACCGAAGGGGTATGTGTGCATCTGAGCCGTGCGATTTAAGTGAAATCCTGCGGTCCAGAGAGGCTGATCCGCACGAAGCAGTACCGGCCAATAAGATCGAGCCACGTGGACAAGGTTTTGTTAAAAACAGAAAATAGAATCTATTGAATTGCAAACTTGTAAAATTCATAACTTTAGTTCTACACGTCCAAATTTTGCAAATTTTATATCAATGGATTCAGAAGAACAAGTACTTTGCAACCATGTACTTTGTTTAATGATTTGCTTCTAGAAAGTTGGTTGAAATTGCAGAAACTTGTGTAGGCTTATTTTGAATATAAAAATTGTTCTAGATATATTTTTAGTATGAAATCTTTGCAAAATGGATTGTTGTGAACCTACTGACCATAGGAACCAACTTATGGATTTAAAAATGTATTTTGTGAAGTTAAGGTGTAAATATTTGAGTTAGCACATTTCTAGTCAAATAAAAAATATTGTTTTTGTTTTAGAAATGATTTTTGAGTAAAACCTTTGGGAAATGATTTGATTCAAACCTTCTGACCCTAAACACCAAGTTTTGTGAATTAACAACTTATTTGATGAACCATATAAAATCATTACTTTGCTAAAAGATATTGTCAACAACATAAAATATCACCTTAGCATAATATTTGGTTTATGAGATGAAACCTTTTGCAAATGGTTTCACCACTTTAGTAAATGACCACTTTGAACTTTATAATGTTTAGAGCCTAGTAGAAACCAATTTTGCAAATAAAAACTATCTTTTGCATGCTTGCATGCATGCCCATGTTTTTGTTATTTTATGTGTGATAAATTGTTTGAATGCTAGTTGAATATGTGTTTGCTTGATTGATTTGTAGTGAAGTTAGAAGAGTGTGATATTTGCAAGATCAATAAGTGAACCAACATTCTCTACTAAAAAAGCAAGTGACACTATCATCCATGTCCTACTATTTTCATTACACTTAGTGGATTTTTGAAACATGCATGATAAGGACTACTATATTTTATGCTATGCTAAATCGTAATAGGATACCCTTGTATATTCCTTAGTGAAAACATTGTAGTTGTAGTATGCTTAGCCCTGATATATATTTGGGATGGGAGACATGATATGATTATATGAAGTGTGGAAAAGATATATGTTTTATATAATAAAACAAGTACTCAATGAACCACCTGGGTGGACAAGGATACTCAAGATTGGACAAGGTGGCTACAAAAGGAACCATGTTTATATGGCAATCTCTTTTGTATGTGCACTAGAAGAAAACCACCCAAGGACTTAGAGATTGAACATGTTTCTCGTATAGTGGCTTCCATGTACACCCACATGCTAAATGGGCTCTGGCTTAGTCAACTACATAGTGGAAGACTCATGCATTGGCATCTTCAGGTTAACTAGAATTGTGTAAGGGAAATTTATCCCTACATTGGTGCCTGGTAGACAAGCTAGCATTGTGTATTGAGAGGATTTATATGGAAAGACTTTGTCACATTCTCGATCTGCCAGTACTCCATCTCGGTGAGTACTTATCCAGCGGCCACTGGTGGCATCAAGACGAGATTGTGTCATGTGGGTAAAGTGTACAACTTCTGCAGAAGATCAAATTATAAGTACTTAGCCGTGTCCCCGGTTATGGACAACTCTGAGCAACTAAGGCCTGAAGCTATGGAAGATCTCGACATTCCAATTTCTCAAAGTAAAACTTGATGGTGACAACAAGGGAATTGAAGCACTTGGAGTTTTCCCAAGGAGTTCAGAAAGATTTGACAAAAGATCAAAAACTATTTCGAAAAGATAGGATAAAACTATATTGCTTTCTGCAAATGAACCTAACCCCACTTAGCCAAATATGCATGTAATGATAGGATCCACTAAATTCTACATAGTAGTGAAACTTGCCAATACAATTCAAATGTATTGACCCTTGTGGCTGAAACTTATTAGGTTGCAGGTTTGTTTGATGTTAGTGAAGTGTGTTGAATAGTATTACAAGTCTACAACCAACATGATTGCCTGTGGCACTTTGAAGATGAAGGACCCCATGCTATTGTTATATTCTGCTGCAATGTAATGAGATAGCCAATTGAGCTATGAAAGATGTAATGATTTATTTTATTTCTGGTTATAAAGTTGTATTATGACCTTTGTTTCCATATATTACATCTTAACTGTGGATGCTAGCTATTGATCCAGGGACTAGCATTGTAAACACAGGGATCTCTACCTTATTAAAGGTTGGGAACCTTACAGATGGTATCAGAGCACGGTGTTGCCTGTAGGATTGTAACCCTAGGATTGGACAAAACCCCCTAGAAGAATATGAGTTGTATTTGTTCCAAAACTTATCTACAAATAATCTTGTAAACTCTTTCCTCAACTTCTTAGTTTTTGATTCTACACCTTTTCCTTTTCAACTTGATGGACAAAGCCTTCACCATGACCAATGACTTCAATTTTTGTTTCACAAAGGATTTCATTAAGGACTACAAGTGAGAACCAAGAGACATTAGACTGCCTACCAAAGACATTGATATCAAGTTAGAGTATGGATCATATTGACCTATGAGGTATGACTATACTAAGTTGATTATTTTAAGAAAAACTTGTTTCCTTCAACTCATGAGTTAAGCTCATAAGTTGTTAAGTGGATAGTTGCTTGTTGATTGATTGACTGTTTGATTGAACTTGGATGTTTTGAGTTGTGTGTTAGAACTTCTTAAAAACCTATCCAGCATTACTTATCCCTATCAAACCAACAGATGCCTCCCCGTCGTGCCAACCCCAACCAAAACAACAACATCACTCCTGAGATGCAGCAGATGATGATAGCTCAGACACAACTGATGCAGGAGATGACCAGATTCATACAGAATCAGAATAACAACAACAACAACAACAATCAGAATAATCCTCCAGCACATGATATGCTCACCAGGTTTCTGAAACTTAGGCCTGCAATGTTCTCTAGAACAACTGATCCAATGGAAGCCAATGATTGGTTACGTTCAGTGAATAAGGACTTAGTGACTGTTGGCTACACCGATGAAGAAAAAGTTAGGTTTGCAGCATTTCTGCTTGAAGGACCAGCAACAACATGGTGGGACAACTTTTAGATCACCACTCCCCTTGAGGATGTGACTTGGGCTATTTTTGAGGATAGTTTCCGTACAACTCACATCTCACCTGGAGTGATGTACTTGAAGAAAAAGGAGTTTCACAATCTGAAACAGCGTCACCTCAGTGTGGCTGAGTATATTGAAGAATTCAACAATCTGGCACGATATGCACCGGATGAAGTTGACACAGATGGTAAGAGAAAGGATAAATTTCTTGAAGGACTTAATGATGAGTTGAACCTGCAGCTAGCTATTGCCTATGTCCCAACTTATCAATCACTCTGTGACAAAGCCACCATTTTGTAAAACAAGATGAATCAAGTTGAGAACAGAAAGAGGAAGCATAAACTCAAGAATCACTCAGGATCATCACAAAAGAAGCGTTCATTAAAAAAGAGCAATGAAGATTGAACCACATCAGTATCACCACAACAACAATGGAAGTGATAATAATGGAAATGATACTGACAATGGAGATGACCTTGGTCAGAACCAACATGACACTTACAGGAAGAAAGATATTAGCCACTTGCACTGCTATAATTGCAAGGAACTTGGACACTATGCATCAGACTGTCCTAAGAAGAAAAAGAAGGATGCTTGAAGAGCCAATGGAAATGACTCCAATGTGACCCAGAAAGGACATGTGAACCACATTGACATGGATGGAAACTTTGAAGAGATATAAGAAGTGGATGTCAGAAACTAGTTAACTCAGAAGAGTCAAATAAGGATTCCTTGTCTGGATATTAAGTGTTGAACCCATAGTCAAGTGAACCATCAATGTAACCCTATGAGACTTTCTTTTAAGGGTGGTAGTACCCTGGTTTCCTTGAAGCCAACTTGTAACCCTAGCCTTCCCAAATCTCGGGTCGAGATTTCCTTTAAGGGTGGTAGCCTGTCACATCCCAAAATTTTCCAAATTTTGAAATGTGAAAAATAAATAAACAAATAAACAATTTGTTGAAATTTAGGGTGAGAAGAAACTTTTTGATTCCAAATGGAAACATCAAAACCTATTTTGATCAAATAAAATCCTAAAGGGATTTAAAAAGATAAACAAATAATAAATAAAGTTAAGATAGTTGGAATTACTATTTTTGGATCTTTAAATAAAAAGATATGGTTTTTATAAAGCAAAGGTAGGAATATAAATAAGGATTATTTTAAAGAGTCAAATTTAATCTTGGCCAAGCTTTTTGAAATAAAATATTTTGATTGATAAAAAGAGTAAAGGTTTATTTAAATAAAATAATGAGGATTTATTAATGTCCAATTTTATTAAAGTAAAGGCTTTTCCATTTTAAATAAACACTAAAACTTGTTAATTTATTTTAAATAAGATTTCCAAGTGTTTTGTTTTTCAAATAAAACCTACTGAAAAGGTTTTGGTATTATTTAGATTTCAAATAGAATTTTTAAATAAATTAAATCCTATTTGAATTAAAGACTAAGGTCTATTTATTTAATTATTCATAGATCCTAAAAGAATAAAAGAATTATTTTATTTTGGACTTTGGATTATGTTGTTAAACATAACTAAAATCAATACAAAGTTTGGTGGTGGTTTGAATTGATTTGTTGTTCGAATTATTTGTTTGAAAATCAAAACAGAAATTCAAATAGAAAAAGAAAAAGCATTCTGTATAAAAAAAAGTGAAACATACTCAACCCACTAAGCAAGGCCCAGCAAGCCCAACTCCAGCCCAACTAACTCACCCCCGCAGTGAACCGTTTTTCACTGAATAATGACGCGTGGACCCCATCTCCCAACTCCCTCTCTTGCTGACCGTTGGCCCCCACTGCCACGCAGTCATCGTCATCCTCACGACCGTTCCTCCCGAACATTTGTGTGATGAATTTGCGGTGTTAAATTCGCGTTGAATGCTCAGTTAATCCCACTCGCAATCATGCTCTATTAATAGCCTGCTTCCTCTCTCCATTTCCCCCCAACCAACGCCACCAGAGAGCCACCGGGCTGCCCCAATTTCCTTTTGCACCGCCGCGGACTCCGACGATCTTCACAAGCGATTCCGGCCACACCTCGCTGCGCCTCGCCTCCCACTGCATGCAGACTTGCTCCCCACCTCCTGGGGCATCTTACAGTGCAGCTAGTTAGCCCACGCGTGCCCCGCAGCCTCGGCTTCGTCATCACCTGAGCGCCACCGCCGTCTGTCTCGTCTCCGTCGAGCTCCCCCGGTAAGCTCCGACCACCCCGAGCCTTTCCGTTGATGCTCCTATCATCTACGCACTCGCCCGCGTCTAACCATGTGCCCCGTTTTTCTTAGCTCGCTCCCAAGCATCGCCCCTGTCGACAACTGAGCAAGCCCGACGCCGCTGCACACTCCGGCGAGCAATCCCCTCCGTTCCTGAGCGCCCCTCGCCAAGCCGACCACACGTTGAGCTTCAGCATCTCCCTGCGAGTACGGTGAGCTACTTTCCTCCTTCCCTTGCGTCCTGTATCTCCGGCTCCGCCGTAGACAGAGCGTGCGCCGCCGCCAGCCGCCGCTAGCGCCGCCAGGCAATGGTCAAACGCACCGTGTCCGTTAGATCGTTATCCAGTGGCTGTGATTAGATCCTAAACCGAAGGGGTATGTGTGCATCTGAGCCGTGCGATTTAAGTGAAATCCTGCGGTCCAGAGAGGCTGATCCGCACGAAGCAGTACCGGCCAATAAGATCGAGCCACGTGGACAAGGTTTTGTTAAAAACAGAAAATAGAATCTATTGAATTGCAAACTTGTAAAATTCATAACTTTAGTTCTACACGTCCAAATTTTGCAAATTTTATATCAATGGATTCAGAAGAACAAGTACTTTGCAACCATGTACTTTGTTTAATGATTTGCTTCTAGAAAGTTGGTTGAAATTGCAGAAACTTGTGTAGGCTTATTTTGAATATAAAAATTGTTCTAGATATATTTTTAGTATGAAATCTTTGCAAAATGGATTGTTGTGAACCTACTGACCATAGGAACCAACTTATGGATTTAAAAATGTATTTTGTGAAGTTAAGGTGTAAATATTTGAGTTAGCACATTTCTAGTCAAATAAAAATATTGTTTTTGTTTTAGAAATGATTTTTGAGTAAAACCTTTGGGAAATGATTTGATTCAAACCTTCTGACCCTAAACACCAAGTTTTGTGAATTAACAACTTATTTGATGAACCATATAAAATCATTACTTTGCTAAAAGATATTGTCAACAACATAAAATATCACCTTAGCATCATATTTGGTTTATGAGATGAAACCTTTTGCAAATGGTTTCACCACTTTAGTAAATGACCACTTTGAACTTTATAATGTTTAGAGCCTAGTAGAAACCAATTTTGCAAATAAAAACTATCTTTTGCATGCTTGCATGCATGACCATGTTTTTGTTATTTTATGTGTGATAAATTGTTTGAATGCTAGTTGAATATGTGTTTGCTTGATTGATTTGTAGTGAAGTTAGAAGAGTGTGATATTTGCAAGATCAATAAGTGAACCAACATTCTCTACTAAAAAGGCAAGTGACACTATCATCCATGTCCTACTATTTTCATTACACTTAGTGGATTTTTGAAACATGCATGATAAGGACTACTATATTTTATGCTATGCTAAATCGTAATAGGATACCCTTGTATATTCCTTAGTGAAAACATTGTAGTTGTAGTATGCTTAGCCCTGATATATATTTGGGATGGGAGACATGATATGATTATATGAAGTGTGGAAAAGATATATGTTTTATATAATAAAACAAGTACTCAATGAACCACCTGGGTGGACAAGGATACTCAAGATTGGACAAGGTGGCTACAAAAGGAACCATGTTTATATGGCAATCTCTTTTGTATGTGCACTAGAAGAAAACCACCCAAGGACTTAGAGATTGAACATGTTTCTCGTATAGTGGCTTCCATGTACACCCACATGCTAAATGGGCTCTGGCTTAGTCAACTACATAGTGGAAGACTCATGCATTGGCATCTTCAGGTTAACTAGAATTGTGTAAGGGAAATTTATCCCTACATTGGTGCCTGGTAGACAAGCTAGCATTGTGTATTGAGAGGATTTATATGGAAAGACTTTGTCACATTCTCGATCTGCCAGTACTCCATCTCGGTGAGTACTTATCCAGCGGCCACTGGTGGCATCAAGACGAGATTGTGTCATGTGGGTAAAGTGTACAACTTCTGCAGAAGATCAAATTATAAGTACTTAGCCGTGTCCCCGGTTATGGACAACTCTGAGCAACTAAGGCCTGAAGCTATGGAAGATCTCGACATTCCAATTTCTCAAAGTAAAACTTGATGGTGACAACAAGGGAATTGAAGCACTTGGAGTTTTCCCAAGGAGTTCAGAAAGATTTGACAAAAGATCAAAAACTATTTCGAAAAGATAGGATAAAACTATATTGCTTTCTGCAAATGAACCTAACCCCACTTAGCCAAATATGCATGTAATGATAGGATCCACTAAATTCTACATAGTAGTGAAACTTGCCAATACAATTCAAATGTATTGACCCTTGTGGCTGAAACTTATTAGGTTGCAGGTTTGTTTGATGTTAGTGAAGTGTGTTGAATAGTATTACAAGTCTACAACCAACATGATTGCCTGTGGCACTTTGAAGATGAAGGACCCCATGCTATTGTTATATTCTGCTGCAATGTAATGAGATAGCCAATTGAGCTATGAAAGATGTAATGATTTATTTTATTTCTGGTTATAAAGTTGTATTATGACCTTTGTTTCCATATATTACATCTTAACTGTGGATGCTAGCTATTGATCCAGGGACTAGCATTGTAAACACAGGGATCTCTACCTTATTAAAGGTTGGGAACCTTACAGATGGTATCAGAGCACGGTGTTGCCTGTAGGATTGTAACCCTAGGATTGGACAAAACCCCCTAGAAGAATATGAGTTGTATTTGTTCCAAAACTTATCTACAAATAATCTTGTAAACTCTTTCCTCAACTTCTTAGTTTTTGATTCTACACCTTTTCCTTTTCAACTTGATGGACAAAGCCTTCACCATGACCAATGACTTCAATTTTTGTTTCACAAAGGATTTCATTAAGGACTACAAGTGAGAACCAAGAGACATTAGACTGCCTACCAAATACATTGATATCAAGTTAGAGTATGGATCATATTGACCTATGAGGTATGACTATACTAAGTTGATTATTTTAAGAAAAACTTGTTTCCTTCAACTCATGAGTTAAGCTCATAAGTTGTTAAGTGGATAGTTGCTTGTTGATTGATTGACTGTTTGATTGAACTTGGATGTTTTGAGTTGTGTGTTAGAACTTCTTAAAAACCTATCCAGCATTACTTATCCCTATCAAACCAACAGATGCCTCCCCGTCGTGCCAACCCCAACCAAAACAACAACATCACTCCTGAGATGCAGCAGATGATGACAGCTCAGACACAACTGATGCAGGAGATGACCACATTCATACAGAATCAGAATAACAACAACAACAACAACAACAATCAGAATAATCCTCCAGCACATGATATGCTCACCAGGTTTCTGAAACTTAGGCCTGCAATGTTCTCTAGAACAACTGATCCAATGGAAGCCAATGATTGGTTACGTTCAGTGAATAAGGACTTAGTGACTGTTGGCTACACCGATGAAGAAAAAGTTAGGTTTGCAGCATTTCTTCTTGAAGGACCAGCAACAACATGGTGGGACAACTTTCAGATCACCACTCCCCTTGAGGATGTGACTTGGGCTATTTTTGAGGATAGTTTCCGTACAACTCACATCTCACCTGGAGTGATGTACTTGAAGAAAAAGGAGTTTCACAATCTGAAACAGCGTCACCTCAGTGTGGCTGAGTATATTGAAGAATTCAACAATCTGGCACGATATGCACCGGATGAAGTTGACACGGATGCTAAGAGAAAGGGGAAATTTATTGAAGGACTTAATGATGAGTTGAACCTGCAGCTAGCTGTTGCCTATGTCCCAACTTATCAATCACTCTGTGACAAAGCCACCATTTTGGAAAACAAGATGAATCAAGTTGAGAATAGAAAGAGGAAGCATAAACTCAAGAATCACTCAGGATCATCACAAAAGAAGCGTTAATTCAAAAAGAGCAATGAAGATTCTGAACCACATCATATCACCACAACAACAATGGAAGTGATAATAATAGAAATGATACTGACAATGGAGATGACCTTGGTCAGAACCAACATGACACTTACAGGAAGAAAGATATTAGCCAGTTGCAGTGCTATAATTGCAAGGAACTTGGACACTATGCATCAGACTGTCCTAAGAAGAAAAAGAAAAAGGATGCTAGAAGAGCCAATGGAAATGACTCCAATGTGACCCAGAAAGGACATGTGAACCACATTGACATGGATGGAAACTTTGAAGAGATATAAGAAGTGGATGTCAGAAACTAGTTAACTCAGAAGAGTCAAATAAGGATTCCTTGTCTGGATATTAAGTGTTGAACCCATAGTCAAGTGAACCATCAATGTAACCCTATGAGACTTTCTTTTAAGGGTGGTAGTACCCTAGTTTCCTTGAAGCCAACTTATAACCCTAGCCTTCCCAAATCTCGGGTCGAGATTTCTTTTAAGGGTGGTAGCCTATCACATCCCAAAATTTTCCAAATTTTGAAATGTGAAAAATAAATAAACAAATAAACAATTTGTTGAAATTTAGGGTGAGAAGAAACTTTTTGATACCAAATGGAAACATCAAAACCTATTTTGATCAAATAAAATCCTAAAGGGATTTAAAAAGATAAACAAATAATAAATAAAGTTAAGATAGTTGGAATTACTATTTTTGGATCTTTAAATAAAAAGATATGGTTTTTATAAAGCAAAGGTAGGAATATAAATAAGGATTATTTTAAAGAGTCAAATTTAATCTTGGCCAAGCTTTTTGAAATAAAATATTTTGATTGATAAAAAGAGTAAAGGTTTATTTAAATAAAATAATGAGGATTTATTAATGTCCAATTTTATTAAACTAAAGGCTTTTCCATTTTAAATAAACACTAAAACTTGTTAATTTATTTTAAATAAGATTTCCAAGTGTTTTGTTTTTCAAATAAAACCTACTGAAAAGGTTTTGGTATTATTTAGATTTCAAATAGAATTTTTAAATAAATTAAATCCTATTTGAATTAAAGACTAAGGTCTATTTATTTAATTATTAATAGATCCTAAAAGAATAAAAGAATTATTTTATTTTGGACTTTGGATTATGTTGTTAAACAGAACTAAAATCAATACAAAGTTTGGTGGTGGTTTGAATTGATTTGTTGTTCGAATTATTTGTTTGAAAATCAAAACAGAAATTCAAATAGAAAAAGAAAAAGCATTCTGTATAAAAAAAAGTGAAACAAACTCAACCCACTAAGCAAGGCCCAGCAAGCCCAACTCCAGCCCAACTAAATCACCCCCGCAGTGAACCGTTTTTCACTGAATAATGACGCGTGGACCCCATCTCCCAACTCCCTCTCTCGCTGACCGTTGGCCCCCACTGCCACGCAGTCATCGTCATCCTCACGACCGTTCCTCCCGAACGTTTCTTTGATGAATTTGCGGTGTTAAATTCGCGTTGAATGCTCAGTTAATCCCACCCGTGATCATGCTCGATTAATAGCCTGCTTCCCCTCTCCATTTCCCCCAACCAACGCCACCAGAGAGCCACCGGGCTGCCCCAATTTCCTTTTGCACCGCCATGGACTCCGACGAGCTTCACGAGCGATTCCGGCCACACCTCACCGCGCCTCGCCTCTGACTGCATGCAGACTTGCTCCCCACCTCCCGGCGCATCTTCCAGTGCAGCTAGTTATCCCGCGCGTGCCCCGTAGCCTTGGCTTCGTCATCACCTGAGCGCCACCGCCATCTGTCTCGTCTCCGTCGAGCTCCCCCGGTAAGCTCCGACCACCCCGAGCCTTTCCGGTAATGCTCCTATCATCTACGCACTCTCCCGCGTCTAACCATGTGCCCCGTTTGTCTTAGCTCGCTCCCAAGCATCGCCCCCGTCGACAACTAAGCAAGCCCGATGCCGCTGCACACTCCGGTGAGCAATCCCCTCCGTTCCTGAGCGCCCCTCGCCAAGCCCTCCGTTAGATCGTTATCCAGTGGCTGTGATTAGATCCTAAACCGAAGGGGTATGTGTGCATCTGAGCCGTGCGATTTAAGTGAAATCCTACGGTATAGAGAGGCTGATCCGCACGAAGCGGTACCGGCCAATAAGATCGAGCCACGTGGACAAGGTTTTGTTAAAAACAGAAAATAGAATCTATTTGAATTGCAAACTTGTAAAATTCATAACTTTAGTTCTACACGTCCAAATTTTGCAAATTTTATATCACTGGATTTAGAAGAACAAGTAATTTGCAACCATGCACTTTGTTTAATGATTTGCTTCTAGAAAGTTGGTTGAAATTGCAGAAACTTGTGTAGGCTTATTTTGAATATAAAAATTGTTCTAGATATATTTTTAGTATGAAATCTTTGAAAAATGGATTGTTGTGAACCTACCGATCATAGGAACCAACTTATGGATTTAAAAATGTATTTTGTGAAGTTAAGGAGTAAATATTTGAGTTAGCACATTTCTAGTCAAATAAAAATATTGTTTTTGTTTTAGAAATGATTTTTGAGTAAAACCTTTGGGAAATGATTTGATTCAAACCTTCGGACCCTAAACACCAAGTTTTGTGAATTAACAACTTATTTTATGAACCATATAAAATCATTACTTTGCTAAAAGATATTTTCAACAACATAAAATATCACCTTAGCATAATATTTGGTTTATGATATGAAACCTTTTGCAAATGGTTTTACCACTTTAGTAAATGACCACTTTGAACTTTATAATGTTTAGATCCTAGTAGAAACCACTTTTGAAAATAAAACTATCTTTTGCATGCTTGCATGCATGACCATGTTTTTGTTATTTTATGTGTGATAAATTGTTTGAATGCTAGTTGAATATGTGTTTGCTTGATTGATTTGTAGTGAAGTTAGAAGAGTGTGATATTTGCAAGATCAAGAAGTGAACCAACATTCTCTACTAAAAAGGCAAGTGACACTATCATCCATGTCCTACTATTTTCATTACACTTAGTGGATTTTTGAAACATGCATGATAAGGACTACTATATTTTATGCTATGGTAAATCCTAATAGGATACCCTTGTATATTCCTTAGTGAAAACATTGTAGTTGTAGTATGCTTAGACCTGATATATATTTGGGATGGGAGACATGATATGATTATATGAAGTGTGGAAAAGATATATGTTTTATATAATAAAACAAGTACTCAATGAACCACCTGGGTGGACAAGGATACTCAAGATTGGACAAGGTGGATACAAAAGGAATCATGTTTATATGGCAATCTCTTTTGTATGTGCACTAGAAGAAAACCACCCAGGGACTTAGAGATTGAACATGTTTCTCGTACAGTGGTGTAACATCCCAAAAATACTAAACTTGGATCATCAAACTCTAATAATCAAAATTAGGGTTAACAAAAACTTTTCTAAATAAAATTATGAAGGCATGAATGTGAGTACGCATTTCATTCTGAATTCTTTTGAACCACCTTGTTTGTGTGTTTCTTTGCTTGTAAAATGTTGCTTAGGTGAAATAAACATCATCTAAACAATTCCCAAACATTTCTCGAAGACAAATAAATCAAAACAAAGCTAAATGAGTGAATGGTCATTTTGACCAATTTAACTCCCATGCCTACTTTGGTTGTCTCAAACTTTCAGAACCTAACAGAAACTTTTCTGGATCTTTGCACCCCTTGATTGTACTCATAACAAAGTATCAAGGCCCACTTTGTGATCATCCAGAGACTTTCAAATGCATAGTTTAAATGACAAATCAAAATTGAATCTTTATCATATGGGAATATCCCACTTTTTCAAAAACCACTCAAACAAGCTCAACTTTCAAAACCCAAGCATCTGCAGACTCACCAACACCAATCTAGCACACCCACCAAAAATCTTTTCAAAATTCAAAACTTGAATTCATGCGGCCATTTCATCAAACACTTGGCAGACACAAATCAAACAAAATCAAAACACTATAGTGTGCAGTGTTTTGAGCCTAACTGGTTCCCTATCTAGATCACAACCAGCTCAGTAGATCATCTAGCAAGATTAACCAAGCACTAGCACCACTGTAAGCTTGCCAATATCATCAATGGTGAACAACCGAAGCCACCTTTGCCACCCACATGTCGATAGCAAGCTAGTGAGGAAACTAGGCGTGCCAACCTTGTCTAGGAGATCACCCATGCCTCACCGCCCCCTCTAGACCAGCCCTGCCTTGAAGACACCGACCAGAGCACCCAGGAACGCCGCCCCTGCCTCTGCAAACCGTGCCGATCATGAGCTAGAGCGCCACCCTCGACCGAAGCCCACAGACCGCGCGCCGCCCTTGCCGCATGCATACACGATCGCCACCGACCCAGGAGACCGCCAGACATCCCCATTCGCCGCCCCATGCCACACAGCCACCGCTCGCCGTTGAAGACGCCGCCTCTGCCACGCAGAGCGTCGCGTGTTCTAGACCAACCCGCACCGCCCCACATCTCGCCACCGTCTCGTTGAGCATCACCAGGGAACACCGCACCGTCCCCTACCTTCGCTCATGCCAATAGCCATCTGTACCATCGCCCCCGACGAGCTCACCGTGCGCCCCGTCGGTCCCCTCGCTCGACTATAAATAGAGGCCACCCCCAACCGAATTGAGCACACCATTCTACTCCCCTCTCCTCACTGATCGTGCCACACCGTTCCTGGAGCAAGGCAAGCAGCGCATCGCCGGAATTTCACTGGAGCCCACCGCCTCTGGAGAAGAAGGAAGCCAGCGATTAGAGCCGTCCTAGGAGGAGCCACCGGTACCAGGAGATTCGCCGTCGTTGACTTTGTCGTTTTCCCGCCTCGCCAACCCTCGCCTGCACCCCGGTGAGCCCCCAGCAACCCCCACTGGCCACGCTAGGTTTCTGTCTCGCCGGCGTTGCCCAACGTCGACGATGACTCCCAGCCGTTGGATTAGAACCAGATCGAACGTCCCACATCGCCCCATACCGCTTCGCACCCCCCTGTCTCACTGACGAGTGGGGACAGCCACTTAAACAGCCCGCGGAAGCGCTACGCTTAGCAGGCCGGCCCTTTAACATTTCCCGCGCAGCCCAGATATTTGAATTAAACCTTTTCCATTTTATTTCAAACAAACTTCTATACCCAGTTTAAAAAATCAACCCAAATTGATTCAGTGCACCAAATTGAATGAAACCAATTTTGTTAGAAAGGTCTGGGAATGCTGAATCCAAGCCCGTTGGATTCAAGTCATTTGGATCTATAGATCACCCATGGTAAAAATAACAAGGCATAAGCTTTTCTGCATTCAAACATTTTTCAAATTTAAACCATAATAGCTTTTGAGTTGATTCCAACTCTCAAAAATCACATTTAACCATACCTTTCAGAATATATAAAAATATATAGGTTTACTTACAGAAAGAAAGTTCAAGTAATAAAAGAATGCCCCATAGGCATTTCTAGCCACTTTAATTAATTAAAATAAAAGGGTACAACCTTATTAAATTGTGACACCACTTTAAAACACATTCCCATGAACTACAATATGTGGTGATGACATGTGTCAACATGATCCCATATTTGGTTTGGAGAATATTAAATCTTAAGTAGTTTTTCAATGAGTAGAAATTACTTTTCTAAAAATAAAAAGGAATTAAACCAAGCTTTAATCTTGTAATGTTAGTGATGATGTTAGATCATCTATAGGACCCTTGTGTGTGATGATTGCAAGTAGTTAAGTATTATTTGGTGATTGTGTACATCGTATTTATTTATAGACGCTAGTACCGACCAAGGATACGACGAGGAAGGAGGATTCTACGAAGAAGAAGCCGAGGAGAACTTCAACCACTGCTCTGCTCAAGGCAAGCTATTAACCTTGCAAGCTAACACTTGCAATTTAGCAAGCTTATACTGATAGTGTGCAAGCCAATACTTGCAAGCCTTACTAATCAAGTTGACCTATGCAAGCCAATACTTGCTTGTTACCATGTCAACTATATGCCTTAAAGCATATATGATCATAACCACTTGATAAACCAATCCTAGTTTTATTTGCAAGTTTATTACTTTATTTCTTTATCAAAGCTCTTACTTAGAGTGTACTAAAATAAATGGTAGATACTAGAAAGATACTGGAAGGTTGCATAAAGAGCATTAAACTTGGTCTAAGCTAGATAATCTTAATGTCATCTTAGGGCATGAGATTAAACTTAGTTAAAACTCCACTAGTTTACCACCCCTCATTAATGCTTACCCTCACCTGTAGATGCTAGCATAAAACTTCACCAACTTTAGATGGGAATACTTGGTGGAAAAATGGTTATGAAAACCTTGGAATGAATGGATCATTCTATTGAAATGTTTTGGACATGTGTTTTCCGAACACCTCATGATTTTGGTGATAAAAATGTTGAGGCATGAGCCTTAGCCCTTTATAAAACTGATGGTTGTCTGGATGCGATACCATTCCAATTTTATCGTACAACCACAATACCCGAAGATCGGGTAAGCTTGACTGGAAACTTATATACCTTAGTATTAGTTCCCTCACGGCCAAGGTCTGAGCTGAGGCTACCTTGTGAAGAGTTTCCACCTGTGCAGTACCCAAGATGACAGTTGGTCATGGTTGGGAGGCCAAACTCACAGGAGATGTGCTTATACTAAGGTGTGTAATTGAAAGGTTAGGATTGATTATCCGCATACTAAGTATGGTGAATTCAGGATTTGTTCCTGACGGATGTATCGAATGTTGTGGTGAAAGTGTACAATATCTGCAGAGTGTCAAACTATTCGAATAGCCGCGTCCACGGTTATGGACAGTTAGAGTGGCCATATTGTTCCCCCGTCAGATGTTTTCAAAAGACTTGTGAAATAAATTGAGATCTTGACTTGACCACAACAGGGTTGTGATTTGAAATACAAGTTCCCACTTAGGTGTTATAAACTTTAACTAGCATTCATTGCTTCTAAACCTAGTAGAGATAAATCTGGATTTTGCAAAACAACCCTAGAGCCTAGTGTACTATTATCAAAAACCCCTTTCACTTGTGGCTTTGTCCCTGGCTATTCCCATGGCTAGAATATGAAGAGGAGTACCTGGAGGATGGACCCCAGGAAGGTTACGACAACTAGGATCATCTCCCATCGTCAGCATTGCCTGTGAACCCGAAGATGGACCTTCGCCTACGCTATCGTTATTATTACGTATTCCGCTGCTTGATGTTGTATTAAGAACTGGATCATGAGATCCCTATTTGTGTAAGAACTTATGTACGGTTTGTAATGGATGATGTACTATGGTATCCAATTCTGTTATGTCTCGCAAAAATGGTAATCCTGGGATTGCGATGTATGGCATAACAGGCATCTGGGATTAAAAATCCGGGTGTTGACAAGTTGGTATCAGAGCCATCCTGACCATAGGAGACCCTAGTTAGACTGGACGTTTGAATCAAAAACTTAGTTTCAAAACCAAAGAAAACCAATATTTACAAAAACTTATTCTCATTCTTATCCCTTTGATTCTTTTATGAAAATACATGTTCCTCAAAAATTCTTGCAAAATACATAAAATTTGACACACTTAATCACTCTACTAACTTACTCATCCTATATTCTTATAGATGGACATGAAGTATAGCAAGTTTTATCAGTTGGGGAATGGAGGAGGCCTTATCTTTGAGAGGGATTTGGATTAGCTTTCGGAACTTCTGGAGCGTCCGCACCCCGAGTTCTTTGGAGCTCAACTCAATGATCAAGGAGGAGAAGATATGCAGTGGCTAATTGTTGCAAGTCTTCGAGGAAAGATTGAACCTCCCACTGCGGAAGGAATTCAGTTTACCTTGAGAGAAAACAACTGGCTCGATGGACTTGCCAGGGCCATGGAGGAAGCTCTTTCCCGTCTGTGTGGGCAGAGCATCAATCAGATCAAGGGTACTCGCTTTGAATTTTGACCGAGGCGTGATGCAAATGGACAACCACTGGAAGCACCATACCACCCCGAACTGAAGACTCAATTGGACCACCTTAGCTTCATGATGTACGATCGTCAGCAGGAGTTGGATAACTGCCGTGATTACTCCAACCACAAGTCTGCCATCATCAAGACGAAGGATCAGACCATCGCCATGTTAGCAAAGGATCGCAAGTCTCGCCGTCGTCAGCTCGACAAGAAGGAGCGCATTATTGCCCGTCTTTGCCACCGTATATCATCTTTGGAGGAGACCATCCACGAGAGAGACATGCAGTTGGAGGAAAGGGAGAATGCCGGAGAGGATCTTCGTGGAGACCCTTACTCCTATCTCATCGATGATGATGATTTTCTAGAAGATCAGGCTATGGACTTCTTCACCGATGAAGATGATTTCTCCTTCATCGATGATGATGAGGACGATGAAGCCACCGATTCCGAGGAGTAGTAGCACTTGAGAACTAGCGTAGTGAGTAGTATTCGGTCCCATTGTATCGTAGTTCTCAGAATGGTTCTTAAAACCATCTGCTTTCCTTTGTTGTGTTGTGTGTTGTATCATGTGCTATAAATGAATGAATGAAAAAGCAAGTTGCTAGAAAATCTGAGTCAAACTTTAAAAATTCTTCGAAAACCCAAAACTTTAGAAATTTCCCTCTTTTCTCATGATCTATCTCAATCATCAGATGCCACGTGGAGGAAGTGGTTCATCCCCGGACCAAATGTTGCAGATTCTGCAAATGTTGACTTCCGACTGCGAAGCTGAAAGAGCGGAACGTCAAGCCAACCTAGCCACCCAGCAACAGATAGCCCAACTTGCCCACAACAACCAAGGCCACGGAAATCAGGACAACCATGGATCTAAGCTCAAGAACTTCCAGAATAGCAACCCACCTGTTTTCACTAAGTCAGAAGTACCCCTAGATGCCGATGATTGGCTGCAAACCATGGAAAATAACCTAGAAGTCGCCGGAGTAGAAGCCAACGAGAAAGTGTTGTTCGCCACCCACTATCTAGCCGGAGATGCCAGGGCATGGTGGAACAGTGTTCGCGCAATGACCGGAGGCCAGATGATGACCTGGGAGGAATTCAAGGTCAAGTTTAGCAGAACCCATGTGCCACCAGGTTTGATCAAGAGGATGAGAGACGAATTCAGAGAGCTGAAGCAAGGACGGATGACTGTAGTGGAATACCGTGAAAAATTCTTGTCATTAGCTAGGTATGCCCCGGACGAGATCGACACCGAAGCCAAGAAGAAAGAAAGATTCCTGAATGGTCTGCATGATGAGATGTAGACTGTGTTAGTCAATATACCCTTTGTGGATATCGAAGCCCTTGTTGACTCAGCTATCCAGATGGAAGGAAAGATCAACCAAGCCAATGAGAATCGCAAGCGTCGCATGATGCATCAAACAGGAACCCATCAGACCCCAAAGTATCGCCCCAACCCATCTCCAGGATTTTCCCCAAGAACCAACAGACCCCCGATGAACCGTCCGACCTTTCCCAACCGTGGAAACCCTAGGCCCGGAGGAAATCACAACAACCCCGGCAACGCTAGCAATTTCAATCGTGCCCCACCCAAGTTTAACAACAACAATGCTACCACCAACACCAACACTACCCCTAGGACTGGAAGCAATGTTGTGCCTGTAGCCGCAAAGGACAAGTCGCAAGTGACTTGTTATTACTGTGGAAATAAAGGCCACTATTCCAACGAGTGCCCCAACAAGAAGAATGCTACAGCCCCCAATGCCAATGTCCCAGCTCAGCAGCAGCGTCGTGTTCATCCAGGAAGAAGATTTGCCCCAGGGAATTCACTCAACCGCAACGGCCGTCTTTTTCTCATGCATGCTAAAGAAGCTCAGGAAGCGCTAGACGTCGTGCTGGGTATGTTTTCGGTTAATTCAGTACTTGCGCGAGTGTTGTTTGATTTGGGTGCATCGCATTCATTTGTCACCGAAGAATTTGCATGCACTAGTAAAATTCAACCAACCAAACTGAAGCATGTTATGATTGTTCAAATTCCCGGATCAACCACCAAGGCTAGGCAAATTTGCAAAGCCGTCCCTATCCAAATCCATGGCATAGATTTTTATGCAAATCTGATAGTACTTGGAACTAAAGGTTTGGAAGTAGTAGTAGGGATGGATTGGATGTCCAAACATAAAGGATTGATTGACTGTGCCAAGAAAGCCATAACCATGACCAGTACAGCCGGAATATCAGTCGAGCATATATCTGAAACCTTACCTCGTCAATTCAAATGCAACAAGAGTATAGCCCAACCTACCATTGACCAAGTCCGGATAGTCTGTGAATACCCCGATGTATTTCCAGATGTTTTGCCTGGTATGCCCCCAGATCGGGATATCGAGTTTATCATTGAACTAATTCCTGGAACCGGACCCATAGCCCAGAGACCCTATAGTATGAACCCGTCAGAACTCGCATAACTGAAGAAGCAACTAGATTCCATGCTGGAAATTGGATTGATTCAACCAAGTGCGTCACCTTGGAGATCACCTGTCTTGTTTGTGGACAAGAAGGATGGAGGTAACCGTTTGTGTACGGATTATCGGAAATTGAATGATGTCACCATCAAGAACAAGTACCCCTTGCCCAAAATAGAAGATTTGTTTGATCAGTTTACCGGTGCCAAAGTGTTTTCTAAGATTGATCTTAGAACTGGCTATCATCACTCAAAATTCGTGCAGAGGATATTCCAAAGACTGCCTTTACCACCAGATACAGATTGTATGAGTATACAGTCATGTCTTTTGGACTAACCAATGCCCCCGCTTATTTCATGAATCTCATGAATAAGATTTTTATGGACTTCCTGGATAAGTTTGTCGTTGTTTTCATCGATGACATTCTAATTTATTCCAAATCAGAAGAAGAACATGAGCTACACCTAAGGACCGTTCTTGGAACCTTAGAGAGCATCAGCTATATGCAAAGTTTAGCAAATGTGAATTCTGGTTACATGAGGTAGGATTCCTCGGTCACATTGTATCAGCCGGAGGAATTGCCGTTGACCCTGCCAAAGTGAAAGATGTAGAAGATTGGCAAGCCCCAACCACTCAAACCCAAGTTCGAGCATTTCTCGGATTGGCGGGATATTACCGCAAATTCGTAGAAGGATTCTCTAGTATCGCCAGACCCATGACCCAATTGCTGAAGAAGGACAAGAAGTTTGAATGGACAGACAAGTGTGAAGCGAGTTTTCAAGAACTCAAGAGGAGATTGATTTCAGCCCCAATCTTGATCATGCCGGATATCACGAAGCCCTTCGATTTGTATTGTGACGCATCCAAGATTGGTCTTGTATGTGTGCTAATGCAAGAAGGCAAAGTTATATCTTATCTATCTCGACAACTAAAGCAACAGGAGTAAAACTACCCAACACATGACCTCGAACTCGCAGCCGTAGTTCTAGCCTTAAAAACATGGAGACATTACCTGATGGGAAACCGTTGTGATATTTATTCGGATCACAAGAGCCTAAAGTATATATTCACTCAGAAGGAGTTGAATATGAGACAGAGAAGATGGATTGAGCTAATCAAGGATTACGATCTGGACATTCACTATCACCCTGGTAAAGCCAACGTGGTAGCAGATGCCCTTAGTACATTGCCGTGCCGCTTGAACTCCATGATTTTGAAGGAGCAACCAAGTTTGCACAAAGAGATGGAAGATTTTCGGATAGAATTAGTAAGTGAAGGATTTTTGGCTAGCATAGAACTTCAGCCCACTTTGATCAGTCGGATTAAAGAGGCGCAGAAGGGAAATGCTAGTATCGACGGAATCAAGCGTCGTATCGGTACAAGCAAAGTACCCGGATTCACCGAAGACGAAGAAGGAGTTCTGTGGTACAAAGGACGCCTTTGTGTACCATCAGATTCTGAGTTGAAAGAAGTGATTCTGAAGGAGGCTCATGATACTCTTTATTCTATCCATCCCGGAGGAACTAAGATGTATCAAGATTTAAAAGAGCAATTTTGGTGGCATAAGATGAAGAGAGAAATCGGAAGTTATATCGCCAAGTGTGATATTTGTCAGCGAGTCAAGGCCGGACATCAAAGACCCGCTGGATTGTTGCAACCATTGCAGATTCCGGAATGGAAATGGGATTCTGTTGGAATGGACTTTATCACTGGACTGCCAACTTATAGTTGGGGAAAATGACTCTATCTGGGTCATAGTGGACAGATTGTCCAAAGTCGCCCATTTCTTGCCCGTCAAGACCACATATCAGAGTTCGAAGCTAGCGGAGTTATACATCGCTAGAATAGTTAGTTTGCATGGAGTCCCCAAGAACATTGTATCGGATCGAGGATCTCAGTTTACCTCGAGATTCTGGAAGAAGGTCCAAGAAGGTTTAGGAACCCGCCTAGATTTCAGCACCGCGTATCATCCTCAGACCGATGGACAAACGGAGCGAGTAAATCAAATACTCTAAGATATGCTAAGAGCTTGTATGTTGGAATATGGATCCAAGTGGGAAGACTGTCTGGCATTTGCAGAATTTTCATACAACAACAGTTATCAAGCCAGTTTGCAAATGGCCCCATTTGAATTCATGTACGGAAGGAAGTGTCACACCCCTTTGAACTGGTCGGAAGTAGGAAAGAGTCAGATTTTTTGACCCAATATCCAACGAGAAGCAGAAGAGAAGGTTCACAAGATTCGTGAGCACCTCAAGACAGCCCAATCCAGACAAAAGAGTTACACCGACAAGAGACGTCGAGACCTCGCCTTCAACATAGGAGACTTCGTTTATCTGAAAGTGTCGCCATTGAAGGGAATGCAGCGTTTCCAACTCAAAGGAAAGTTAGCCCCCAGATATATCGGACCTTTCAAGATTCTGAACCGTCGAGGAGAGGTATCGTATCAATTGGAACTACCTGAAGAGATGTCAGCCGTACACAATGTGTTCCATATCTCGTTACTTCGCAAGTGTCTCGAAGTCCCAGAGAATACCGAAGTGTTCAAAAATATCGATCACCGGACTATAGAGATCAACGATGACCTGACCTATCCCGAAGTACCCATCCGTATTTTGGAAGAAGCTTTTCGAACTACCCGAACCCAAAGCATCAAGTTTCTCAAGATTAAGTGGAGCAACCACACAGAAGAGGAAGCTACCTGGGAGCGCGAAGATCACATCAGGACGGAGTTTCCCGATCTCTTCAAATCCTAGGTAATATGTTCGTCCTTTTTCAAATCTCGGGACGAGATTTTGTTTAAGGGGGGAAGGTTTGTAACATCCCAAAAATACTAAACTTGGATCATCAAACTCTAATCATCAAAATTAGGGTTAACAAAAACTTTTCTAAATAAAATTATGAAGGCATGCATGTGAGTATGCATTTCATTTTTAATTCTTTTGAACCACCTTGTTTGTGTGTTTCTTTGCTTGTAAAATGTTGCTTAGGTGAAATAAACATCATCTAAACAATTCCCAAACATTTCTCAAAGACAAATAAATCAAAACAAAGCTAAATGAGTGAATGGTCATTTTGACCAATTTAACTCACATGCCTACTTTGGATGTCTCAAACTTTCAGAACCTAACAGAAACTTTTCTGGATCTTTGCACCCCTTGATTGTACTCATAACAAAGTATCAAGGCCCACTTTGTGATCATCCAGAAACTTTCAAATGCATAGTTTAAATGACAAATCAAAATTGAATCTTTATCATATGGGAAGATCCCACTTTTTCAAAAACCACTCAAACAAGCTCAGCTTTCAAAACCCAAGCATCTGCAGACTCACCAGCACCAATCTAGCACACCCACCAAAAATCTTTTCAAAATTGAAAACTTGAATTCATGCGGCCATTTCATCAAACACTTGGCAGACACAAATCAAACAAAATCAAAACACTATAGTGTGCAGTGTTTTGAGCCTAACTGGTTCCCTATCTAGCTCACAACCAGCTCAGTAGATCATCTAGCAAGATTAACCAAGAACTAGAACCACTGTAAGCTTGCCAATATCATCAATGTTGAACAGCCGAAGCCACCCTTGCCACCCACATGTCGACAGCAAGCTAGTGAGGAAACTAGCCATGCCAAACTTGTCTGGGAGATCACCCATGCCTCACCGCCCCTCTAGACCAGCCCTGCCTCGAAGACACCGACCAGAGCACCCAGGAATGCCGCGCCCGTGCCTCTGCCAACTGTGCCGAGCATGCGCCAGAGCGCCACCCTCGACCGAAGCCCAAAGACCGCGCGTCGCCCTCGCCGCGTGCACACACGATCGCCACCGACCAGGAGACCGCCAGACATCCCCATTCGCCGCCCCATGCCGCACAGCCACCGCTTGCCGTTGAAGACGCCGCCTCTTCCGTGCAGAGCGTCGCGTGTTCCAGACCAACCCCACCGCCCCACGTCTCGCCACCGTATTGTTGAGCATCGCCAGGGAACACCGCACCGTCCCCTACCTTCGCCCATGCCAATAGCCGTTTGTACCATCGCCCCGACGAGCTCACCGTGCGCCCCGTCAGTCCCCTCGCTCGACTATAAATAGAGGCCAGCCCCAGCCAAATTGATCACACCATTCTACTCCCCTCTCCTCACTGATCGTGCCACACCGTTCCCGGAGCAAGGCGAGCAGCGCATCGCCGGAATTTCACCGGAGCCCGCCGCCTCTGGAGAAGAAGGAAGCCAGCGATTGGAGCCGCCCCAGGAGGAGCCACCGGTACCAGGAGATTCACCATCGTCGACTTCGTCGTTCGCCTGCCTCGCCGACCCTCGCCTGCACCCCGGTGAGCCCCCAGCAACCCCCACTGGCCACGCTAGGTTTCTGTCTTGCCGGCATTGCCCAACGTCGACGATGACTCCCAGCCGTTGGATTAGAACCAGATCGAACATCCACATCGCCCCATACCGCTTCGCACCCCCCTGTCTCACTGACGAGTGGGGACAACCACTTAAACAACCCGCGGAAGCCCTACGCTTAGCAGGCCGGCCCGTTAACTTTTCCCGCGCAGCCCAGTTATTTAAATTAAACCTTTTCCATTTTATTTCAAACACACTTCTGTACCCAGTTTCAAAAATCAACCCAGATTTATTCTTACAGGAAGAAATATATTAGCCAGTTGCAGTGCTATAATTGCAAGGAACTTGGACAATATGCATTAGACTTCCCTAAGAAGAAAAAGAAAAAGGATGCTAGAAGAGCCAATGGAAATGACTCCAATGTGACCCAGAAAGGACATGTGAACCACATTGACATGGATGGAAACTTTGAAGAGATAGAAGAAGTGGATGTCAGAAACTAGTTAACTCAGAAGAGTCAAATAAGGATTCCTTGTCTGGATATTAAGTGTTGAACCCATAGTCAAGTGAAACATCAATGTAACCCTATGAGACTTTCTTTTAAGGGTGGTAGTACCCTAGTTGCCTTGAAGCCAACTTGTAACCCTAGACTTCCCAAATATCGGGACGAGATTTCTTTTAAGGGTGGTAGCCTATCACATCCCAAAATTTTCCAAATTTTGAAATGTGAAAAATAAATAAACAAATAAACAATTTGTTGAAATTTAGGGTGAGAAGAAACTTTTTGATTCCAAATGGAAACATCAAAACCTGTTTTGATCAAATAAAATCCTAAAGGGATTTAAAAAGATAAACAAATAATAAATAAAGTTAAGATAGTTGGAATTACTATTTTTGGATCTTTAAATAAAAAGATATGGTTTTTATAAAGCAAAGGTAGGAATATAAATAAGGATTATTTTAAAGACTCAAATTTAATCTTGGCCAAGCTTTTTGAAATAAAATATTTTGATTGATAAAAAGAGTAAAGGTTTATTTAAATAAAATAATGAGGATTTATTAATGTCCAATTTTATTGAAGTAAAGGCTTTTCCATTTTAAATAAACACTAAAACTTGTTAATTTATTTTAAATAAGATTTCCAAGTGTTTTGTTTTTCAAATAAAACCTACTGAAAAGGTTTTGGTATTATTTAGATTTCAAATAGAATTTTTAAATAAATTAAATCCTATTTTAATTAAAGACTAAGGTCTATTTATTTAATTATTAATAGATCCTAAAAGAATAAAAGAATTATTTTATTTTGGACTTGGATTATGTTGTTAAACAGAACTAAAATCAATACAAAGTTTGGTGGTGGTTTGAATTGATTTGTTATTCGAATTATTTGTTTGAAAATCAAAACAGAAATTCAAATAGAAAAAGAAAAAGCATTCTGTATAAAAAAAGTGAAACAAACTCAACCCACTAAGCAAGGCCCAGCAAGCCCAACTCCAGCCCAACTAACTCACCCCCGCAGTGAACCTTTTTCACTAAATAATGCAACCGCTCAGTCACCGACGCGTGGACCCCATCTCCCAACTCCCTCTCTCGCTGACCGTTGGCCCCCACTGCCACGCAGTCATCGTCATCCTCACGACCGTTCCTCCCGAACATTTCTGTGATGAATTTGCGGTGTTAAATTCATGTTGAATGCTTAGTTAATCCCACCCACGATCACGCTCGATTAATAGCCTGCTTCCCCTCTCCATTTCCCCCCAACCAATGCCACCAGAGAGCCACCGGGATGCCCCAATTTCCTTTTGCACCGCCTCAGACTCCGACGAGCTTCGCGAGCGATTCCGGCCACACCTCGCCGTGCCTCGCCTCCCACTGCATGCAGACTTGCTCCCCACCTCCTAGCACATATTCTAGTGCAGCTAGTTAGCCCGCGCGTGCCCCGCAGCCTCGGCTTCATCATCACCTGAGCTCCACCGCCGTCTGTCTCGTCTCCGTCGAGCTCCCCCGGTAAGCTCCGACCACCCCGAGCCTTTCCGTTGATGCTCCTATCATCTACGCACTCGCCCGCGTCTAACCATGTGCCCCGTTTGTCTTAGCTCGCTCCCAAGCATCGCCCCCGTCGACAACTGAGCAAGCCCGATGCCGTTGCACACTCCGGCGAGCAATCCCCTCCGTTCCTCAGCGCCCCTCGCCAAGCCGACCACACGTTGAGCTTCAGAATCTCCCTGCGAGTATGGTGAGCTACTTTCCTCCTTCCCTTGCGTCATGTATCTCTGGCTCCGCCATAGCCAGAGCGTGCGCTGCCGCCAGCCGCCGCTAGCGCCGCCAGGCAATGGTCAAACGCACCGTGTCCGTTAGATCGTTATCCAGTGGCTGTGATTAGATCCTAGAAGGGGTATGTGTGCATCTGAGCCATGCGATTTAAGTGAAATCCTGCGGTCCAGAGAGGCTGATCCGCACGAAGCGGTACCAGCCAATAAGATCGAGCCACGTGGACAAGGTTTTGTTAAAAACAGAAAATAGAATCTATTTGAATTGCGAACTTGTAAAATTCATAACTTTAGTTCTACAAGTCCAAATTTTGCAAGTTTTATATCAATGGATTCAGCAGAACAAGTACTTTGAAACCATGCACTTTGTTTAATGATTTGATTCTGGAAAATTGGTTGAAATTGCAGAAACTTGTGTAGGCTTATTTTGAATATAAAAATTGTTCTAGATATATTTTTAGTATGAAATCTTTGAAAAATGGATTGCTGTGAACCTACTGATCATAGGAACCAACTTATGGATTTAAAAATGTATTTTGTGAAGTTAAGGAGTAAATATTTGAGTTAGCACATTTCTAGTCAAATAAAAATATTGTTTTTGTTTTAGAAATGATTTTTGAGTAAAACCTTTGGGAAATGATTTGATTCAAACCTTCTGACCCTAAACACCAAGTTTTGTGAATTAACAACTTATTTGATGAACCATATAAAATCATTACTTTGCTAAAAGATATTTTCAACAACATAAAATATCACCTTAGCATAATATTTGGTTTATGAGATGAAACCTTTTGCAAATGGTTTTACCACTTTAGTAAATAACCACTTTGAACTTTATAATGTTTAGAGACTAGTAGAAACCACTTTTGCAAATAAAACTATATTTTGCATGCTTGCATGCATGACCATGTTTTTGTTATTTTATGTATGATAAATTGTTTGAATGCTAGTTGAATATGTGTTTGCTTGATTGATTTGTAGTGAAGTTAGAAGAGTGTGATATTTGCAAGATCAAGAAGTGAACCAACATTATCTACTAAAAAGGCAAGTGACACTATCATCCATGTCCTACTATTTTCATTACACTTAGTGGATTTTTGAAACATGCATGATAAGGACTACTATATTTTATGATATGCTAAATCCTAATAGGATACCCTTGTATATTCCTTAGTGAAAACATTATAGTTGTAGTTTGCTTAGCCCTGATATATATTTGGGATGGGAGACATGATATGATTATATGAAGTGTGGAAAAGATATATGTTTTATATAATAAAACAAGTACTCAATGAACCACCTGGGTGGACAAGGATACTCAAGATTGGACAAGGTGGCTACAAAAGGATCCATGTTTATATGGCAATCTCTTTTGTATGTGCACTAGAAGAAAACCACCCAGGGACTTAGAGATTGAACATGTTTCTCGTATAGTGGCTTCCATGTACAGCCACATGCTAAATGGGCTATGGCTTAGTCAACTACATAGTGGAAGACTCATGCATTGGCATCTTCAGGTTAACTAGAATTGTGTAAGGGAAATTTATCCCTACATTGGTGCCTGGTAGACAAGCTAGCATTGTGTATTGAGAGGACTTCTATGGAAAGACTTTGTCACATTCTCGATCTGCCAGTACTCCATCTTGGTGAGTACTTATCTAGCGGCCACTGGTGGCATCAATACGAGATTGTGTCATGTGGGTAAAGTGTACAACTTCTGCAGAAGATCAAATTCTAAGTACTTAGCCGTGTCCCCGGTTATGGACAACTCTAAGCAACTAAGGCCTGAAGCTATGGAAGATCTCGACATTCCAATTTCTCAAAGTAAAACTTGATGGTGACAACAAGGGAATTGAAGCACTTGGAGTTTTCCCAAGGAGTTCAGAAAGATTTGACAAAAGATCAAAAAACTATTTTGAAAAGATAGGATAAAACTATATTGCTTTCTGCAAATGAACCTAACCCCACTTAGCCAAATATGCATGTAATGATAGGATCCACTAAATTCTACATAGTAGTGAAACTTGCCAATACAATTCAAATGTATTGACCCTTGTGGCTGCAACTTATTATGTTGCAGGTTTGTTTGATGTTAGTGAAGTGTGTTGAATATGATTACAAGTCTACAACCAACATGATTTCCTGTGGCACTTTGAAGATGAAGGACCCCATGCTATTGTTATATTCAGCTGCATTGTAATGAGATAGCCAATTGAGCTATGAAAGATGTAATGATTTATTTTATTCCTGGTTATAAAGTTGTATTATGACCTTTGTTTCTTGATATTACATCTTAACTGTGGATGCTAGCTATTGATCCAGGGACTAGCATTGTAAACAAGGGATCTCTACCTTATTAAAGGTTGGGAACCTTACACAAAAGTGCAAAGAAAACGGTGGAGCCAGATGAGCAATTGAATATTGAACCTGTGGTAGCTATTGTAAAAGTCCCTGTCACTAGAAATATAGAGGATGATCACATTCTCTTCTGTGAAGACGCTTCTAATATTATCTCTCATCCTAGTAAAGCTAGAAAAGCTAGTGTTCCTATGCTTCCTGTTAAAATTGGTGATCATTGCTACTATGGTTTATGTGATATTGGTGCTAGTTCTAGTGCTATTCCTTATGAGCTTTACAGGGAAATTATAAATGAAATTGGTCCTTGTGAGCTTGAGGACATTGATGTGGTTATTCAACTTGCAAATAAGGAAACCATTTGCCCTATTGTTATTGTAAGAGATGTGGCGGTTCTTTGAGCTAAGATTAAGTATCCTGCTGATTTTCTAGTGCTTAATTCAGCAGCTAGTAAAAATTGCCCTATCTTTTTTGGTAGACCTTTCTTGAACACTTGTGGAGCTATTATAGATTGTAAGAAGGAGAAAGTTTTAACGAAGTTTGATGGAGATTCTTATGAGTTTAACTTCTTGCGACGGTAGCGTGGGTGTCCGGTTGCTTGTCCTCCTCCATGTCTTCTTCATCACCTACAAAAATCTCCTCCTTCTTGGGTTTGTGAGGGTCATCTTCCTCGGGCTTCTTGCCTTTGTCATTGGCGGAGACCATGGTGCTCTAAACTTGAGAAGATTTCCTGACAGAAATAGATCGAAAAGAAAACACGATGAGAACATGATGCATGAACCTCGGGGGATCCAGGGGGTTATATATTACGAAGTTTCAAAGCATAAGGAAGGTTTTGATATGAAAACGAGGCGGAGTCGGAGTTCGGGGTGGTCTCACCCCCTCCAGGCGCGGCTAGATGGGGCCCGCGCCTGGGGTGGGTTTGGTCACCCCGGCCTCCGATTGCTCCTCTATTCTGTCTCGTAACTTCCTTATGTATTAAAAACACCAAAAATATAAAAATATTAGGCTTTCACGAACCTTCTGTTTTCACCACTTTTACCTATTCAAAGATGAAATCTGCAGACTCCTTTTCTCCTTCTCCTGGAAATTCCTTTTCTCACAAGGAAATACACAAACTTCAGAGGAAACATTAGTGTAAGAAAAATCAATAAACCTTTAGGTTCACACTTCAACTGAAATCCATCAAAACAAAGGCTTCTATAAGAGGCAAATGCAAATGATAACAGAAATCTGTCAAAACAGACCAGCAGGTAAAGATTGATTTTTTCGAAAAAATTATGTTGCTCAAATCAAAAAGTTCAAAACTAATGAAAGTTGGGTAACAAATTGGATAACAAGATCAGAAAATTACATATCCATCTGACGTACTGAGCTCCCTCACGAATTTTTACAATTCAGCACAAAAATCTGACCCAGGACAGCCACTTTTTACAACACCTCTACTTATCAAAAGTAGTTGAACTTGACACAAAAACCAATAAAAAGGATAAGGAGTAGTTATTATAGAGGTAATAACTTCCAAGACTCAACCAAACTCTTGGGTTATCTCCCAACAAGTACTTTTATTTAATGCCTTTAAGTTGGCTTGAAAGTTTCAAGGATGCTCACATAGGATATATGTATCTGAAGTGAAAGAGAGCATCAAGAAGCAAATAACCAACACATTTGAGTCTAATTCACTTCCTGTGCATGGGGACATCATGAGGAAACAAGTTGTTGAAACAAAAAGCCACCAGCATAAGAAGACAACACAAATGCAACTTCAAAGCTTTCAACATAAAACGGGGAAACTTAACATTATTGAGATGCATAAAACCATGTTTCCCTCTCTCATAATAACTTTCAGTAGAACCTTGAATAAAGTTGGCAATATAACCATCAAAGGAAACAACTCTATCATAAGAATGAGCATACTTACAATCACCAAAAAGAGGTCGAAGGTAATAAACTGGATCAATAGAAACAAGTTGTTCCATCCTGAAATCATCATTAGGCAAGCTATTTTCACAAGGAGCTTTAGCAAATTTGGAGTGGTGGAAAAACCTATGAAGCTTAGGAGGACAGCACGGATGCCTATAGGAGGGAAACCTCCACATCATACCCTCTCTCAACGGTCACCTCCTCCAAGTACCAAGAAACCCTTCCACACTCTTATACATGAGCGTCGACCCTCGATGTGGGATATGCCTCGTTCTAACCATGTAGGGGAAGATCATACTAAGAAGGAAGAGTGGGGAAGAATAACAAGGACTGGAATTCTCAGCCTGACATGATCATGAACCGCATCGAGCAAAATTCGGAGTTGATTCATACTCTGACCTTTGAGATTGAGGATTTGAAGAAACTTATTGAGGAGATTATCAAGAGAACACCACCACCGAAGGAGTAATTCGTCATCAGGTTTGGCATACCCTTGGCTTGTTCCAAGCTTGGGGGGAGTGCCGCGGTATCACAACCATTATCTTTCACCTTTTTAGTGGATTCATATATTTGGTAGAGGAGTTATCTTATAGTTTGGTTTGCATGTGGAAGTATCTCTCCTTTAGTTGATTATCTATATATCCTTTGGTGTGAGTGCCTTTATGGAATATTAATGAGAAGTTTCATCTTTTACTTTTTGCACTTCTTATTTTAGTTTGAAATCTCTATTATATGATGGATCTTGTTGATCAGTATTGGCATCACTTTGGGAGCATCAAGTAAATCTAATTTGGTTTTGGCAAACCGAGTTCTGGTTAGTAGCAACACTTTTTGAGGTTTGGAAGAAAAGGCGAAAAAGCTTACAAGTATTTCATATCATTTATTTTCTTTCTTGTTGGCTAATAAGCTTAGTATTCTTTATTTAAGATCTTTTGTGTCTTCAAGGAAGATTGCATGTTTGGCTTTATCACTTGTAGGTTTGCTTGTTTCTTCCAACTCTTTTGCTTGCTACCCAGCTTTGCTAGCCAAAAACCTGTTTTGAGAAGGCATACTTCTCATTTTTCCAATCCCATTGAACCAAAACCTGTGCCATTTGTGTCCGCCATATCTACCTATTAGCAATTGCTATTCCAAGCAAATTCTCAATCTTCATCTATCTTTCGAATTAAAAAGTATTTTGTTATGTGAAAACTAGTTAGTAAATCTCTCACGAACTTGATGGGACACCTTATTTCCTTGCCCCTAACAGACTTGAACCATTATGTCATCAAAGTTGTATATGATTGCATCTATACGTTGGAATTAGCAGAACCGTTCTATCATGGGGAACGCTTTCAACATTACACTTGTATGTTGTACACAGTTGATATCATTCTCTTTTGTTTGCGGATGTCAACGGTGTGAAATAAAGAGGGAGCTTGTAAGTCCATGGAGTGATGTATGTGTGTTAGAGAAACGCCTGGGCCACTAGCCTAGGCCATGCCTAATCATGGTGGAAACTTGCAACATCACTATAGTGAGCATTCTATGAAGCATCCTCAATAAAAAAGCTATGCACATAGTAAATAAAAAAATCACTGAGATGCTCATTGTCTGCTTGCCTTGTCATTTTGGTTATGGGATAGCTCATGTACCATGTTCAAGGGGTACCCCATTGGTGGTTCTCTATGATACGCATGTACTTACAATGATATGAACTTACCGGTAACCAAAGTTGAGTATCATGAGGAGCGACCCTCATACTCAAGGGACATGAGATTGCCAACTTATATTTCGTCAAGCATAAACTCCATCTTTGTGCACTTTAACCTTAATCATATCAAGATGCCTATGATAGGGGCAATGAGGGCTCAAAGCTAGTAAGTACCATAATATTTTGGAAGCTCTTTATGACTTGAAATCCTTGCTTCCCTCCATGAAGGGACCTTTCTTCTATTACCAAGTTGAGTCAGTAAACCTACTTCCTCTCCATCTCCAGCAAGCATTTGAGTTGTTGTGCTACAAGATTCATATGGAGATTTATTCCATCATGTTCTTTATCTTCCTTGTTTGCACAAAACTCTTATCTATTGAGTGTTACTTTGAAAGCCTTCATTGTGAAATACCTTTTTGAGCAAAGAGTGCTCCTGTTATAAAACTTCTACAAAAAGCTTTTTGTGAAACTGTTTGTCAGCTGTTCTCTGACCAGAAACAAGAGTTTGCCAATTCCAATTATGATTTATCTTTATGAATCTCTATTGTGACTCATGTACTTGTTGCAAGCTAAGTTATATAATGGTGAGTTGCTTTCTTCTATGAGTTTTGTAATGGTAAGTGTGATGCTTCTGTCTGTATTCTTTTATCGACACTTCACTCCATAAACCTATGGACATGTTTACTGAGCTTAGTTTCGCTTGGGGACAAGCGAAGGTCTAAGCTTGGGGGGAGTTGATACGTCCAATTTGCATCACCATTCTATATCATAATTTGCCTCTATTCATTGATATATGTCTTATTATGAGGTATTACTTATGTCTTTTCATCAGTTTATGCATGTTGGATGATTCTTGGAGGATGAATTGCCGGAGTCTGTATTCTGAAGGAAAAGAAGGTTTTTTATGCAATTTCGCGAAGATCAGAAAAATACCAGAAAAACGTGGGAAAAATTATATTTTCTCGGAAGACGAAGGAAGCCAGAAGGGGAGGCGCAGCCGGGCCACAGGGGCCCACACCCCCTAGGCACGGGCGCACCTTGCCCCGCGCCTAGGGAAGATGTGGCCCACCTGCTCGGCCTCCGACTCCGCCCTCTCGCCTATATCTTCCTCACGGAACCCTAATACCTGGGGAGGGACCATAGAAAGATTTCAGCCGCCTCTGCGTGGCGGAAAACACCGAGAGAGAAAGGTGTCTTGGGCAGACAGATTTCTGCCAGGGAAACTCCTTCCCGTAGAGGGGAGATCATCGCCATCAACACCCTCATCAAGCTAGGCTTCATCAGGATCATCATCATCCACACCATCATCTCCACCAGCACCATCATCACCACTCCGTCCTGCTGTAACAATCGTGTTGGATCTTGCATTAGTTCTTAGGGGAAACTTTCCCGGTGTTAAGTACTATTGTAGTTGATGCTTGTGGGTGGAACCATTGGATTATTGTTTACGTTCAGATTGTTATCCATTATCATATCATCTTTGATCTTGATCCATATGATGTCTTGTGAGTAGTTTTTCTAGTTCTTGAGGACATGGGAGAAGTCATGTTGTTAGTAGTGGATTTGTGTTGAGTTATTATTCAATGGTTTAGTATTTAAGTTGTGGTGCTATTCTTCTAGTGGTGTCATGTGAACGTAGACTGCATGATACTTCACCATTTATGGTCCTAGGGGAATGCATTGTGTATTTTGCTACTAATTTCGGGGTTGCCGGAGTGACAGAAACCTGAACCCCCGTTAGGACACCTTTGCACAAGGGAGTGTAGGATCTCAGAGTTTAAGGTTGTGTTTAGGTTTATATCTTAATTAATTTCCTGTAGTTGCAGATGCTTGCAGGGGGTTTAATCACAAGTATGTATTAGTCCAAGTAAGGTCGGTAAATTAGCACAGGTTCACCCACACAACACTTACAACACCAAAGAAGAGTATTTAGCTATTTGAAGTGAAAGCACTTGACAGAATTCCCATGTGTCCTCGAGAACGTTTGGTCCTTATAAGTATTTCCACTAGCTTGTCCTTTTCTAAGAAAGGATTGGGCCACTTGCTGTGTTTGTTCTTTGTCTTTATTACTTGCACTTTGTTTTGTTGCTTTATCATAAAAACCCTAAAATCCCTTTGCTATGTATTTACAGAGAGTTCATGCTGCATACCACTAGTCAACACCTTATGCTCCTCGAAAGTACTATGATACACCCCCTATACTTGTGGGTCATCACCTTTCGGTCGTGAGGTAAGTCCACCAAGGTCCAAACCTGGTTTTCGTACATGGATTCCATCTCGGATTTCATGGCTTCTAACCATTTGTTGGAATCCAGGCTCATCATAGCTTCTTCATACGTCGCAGGGTCATTAATTTCATCTACCATGAAATTCATAAAAGGATTTCCGTACAGCTCGGGAGCTGCACGTGTCCTGCTAGACCTTCAAGGTTTGGTAGTATTCTCTTTCTGAACTTCATGATCGTTATCATTAGTTCCCTCTTCATTTGGTGAAATAAACTCCGGAACGGCTTCCGGCGCTACGCTACTCGCCATATTATGAAAAGAAGGTTCTACAACCTCTTCGAGTTCTACCTTCCAACTACACACACCTTTCGCGAGAAACTCTTTCTCTAGAAAGGGTCCATTCTTGGCAACAAAAACCTTGCCCTTGGATCTGTGATAGAAGGAATACCCAATATTTTCCTTCGGTTATCCTACGAAGAAGAATTTTTTGCTTTGGGTTCGAGTTTATCCGTGTAAGGTTCCCAACCTTTAATAAGGTAAAGTTCCCTGTGTTTACAATTCTAGTCCCTGGATCAATAGCTAGCATCCACAGTTAAGACGTAATATCAAGAAACAAAGGTCATAATACAACTTTATAACCAGGAATAAAATTATTCATTACATCTTACAATAGCTTAATTGGCTATCTCATTACAATGCAGCAGAATATAACAGTAGCATGGGGTACTTCATCTTCAAAGTGCGACAGGCAGTCATGTTGGTTGTAGACTTGTAATCCTATTCAACACACTTCACTAACATCAAACAAACCTGCAACATAATAAGTTGCAGCCACAAGGGTCAATACATTTGAATTTTATTGGCAAGTTTCACTACTATGTAGAATTAAGTGGATCCTATCATTACATGCATATTTGGCTAAGTAGGGTTTAGGCTCATTTGCATAAAGCAATATAGTTTTATCCTATCTTTTCAAAATAGCTTTGATCTTTTGTCAAATCTTTCTTAACTTCTTGGAAAACTCCAAGTTCTTCTAATCCCTTGTGACACCATCAATTTTTACTTTGAGAAATTGGAATGTCGAGATCTTCCATAGCTTCAGGCCTTAGTTACTCAGTATTGTCCATAACCGGGGACACGGCTAAGTACTTAGAATTTTGATCTTCTGCAGAAGTTGTACACTTTACCCACATGACACAATCTCGTCTTGACGCCACCAGTGGCCGTTGGATAAGTACTCACCCAATGGAGTACTGGCAGATCGAGAATGTGACAAAGTCTTTCCATAGAAGTCCTCCCAATACACAATGCTAGCTTGTCAACCAGGCACCAATGTAGGAATAAATTTACCTTACACAATTCTAGTTAACCTGAAGATGCCAATGCATGGGTCTTCCAACTATGTAGTTGACTAAGCCAGAGCTCATTTAGCATGTGGCTGTACACGGAAGCCATTGTACGAGAAACATGTTCAATATCTAAGTCCCTGGGTGGTTTCCTTCTAGTGCACATACAAAAAGAGGTAGCCATATAAACATGGTTCCTTTTGTTGCCACCTTTTCCAATCTTGATTATCCTTGTCCACCCAGGTGGTTCATTGAATACTTGTTTTATTATAGAAAACATATATCTTTCCAACACTTCATATAATCATATCATGTATCCCATCCCAAATATATAGCAGGGCTAATCTTACTACAACTACAATGTTTTCACTAAGAAGATATAAGGGTATCCTATTAGGATTTAGCATAGCATAAAATATAGTAGTCCTTTCCATGCATGTTACAAAATCCACTAAGTGTAATGAAAATAGTAGGACATGGATGATAGTGTCACTTGCCTTTTTAGTAGAGAATGTTGGTTCACTTCTTGATTTTGCAAATATCACACTCTTCTAACTTCACTACAAATCAATCAAGCAAACACATATTCAGCTAGCATTCAAACAATTTATCACACATAAAATAACAAAAACAAGGTCATGCATGCAAGCATGCAAAAGATAGTTTTATTTGCAAAAGTGGTTTCTACTAGGCTCTAAACATTATAAAGTTCAAAGTGGTCATTTACTAAAGTGGTAAAACCATTTGTAAAAGGTTTCATCGCATAAACCAAATATAATGCTAAGGTGATATTTTATGTTGTTGAAAATATCTTTTAGCAAAGTAATGATTTTATATGGTTCATCAAATATGTTCTTAATCTCAAAACTTGGTGCTTAGGGTCAGAAGGTTTGAATAGAAACATTTCCCAAAGGCTTTACTCAATGAATCTTTTCTAAACCATAAATAATATTTTTATTTGACTAGAAATGCTCTAACTTAATTATTTATTCCCTAACTCCACAAAATACATTTTAAATCCATAAGTTGGTTAATATGGTCAGTAGGTTCAAAAAAAACCATTTTGCAAAGATTTCACCTTAAAATTATATCTAGAACAATTTTTATATTCAAATTATGCCTACACTTGTTTCTGCAAATTCAACCAATTTTCCAGAAGAAAAACATTAAACAAAATGCATGGTTGCAAAGTGCTTGTTCTGCTGATTCCATTGATATAAAATTTTCAAAATTTGGACGTGTAGAACTAAAGTTATGAATTTTACAAGTTTGCAATTCTATTAGAACATTTTCTGGTTTTTATTCAAACAGACTGGCCACGTGGCGCAATCTAACTGGACGGTACCGCTTCGTGAGGATTGTGCTCTGTGAACCGTTGGATTTAACTAAGATCGAGAGGCACTGGTCAACTCATACCCCTTCGTCTAATTCTAATCTCAGCCAGACGATCAAGATCCAACGGGCACACTGCGTTGGACCAAGGACTGGCGGCGCTAGCGGTGGCTGGCGGCGGCGCACGCTCGGGCGGTGAGCTTGCCGATGATGTAGGAAGCGAGGGAGAGGGGGGAGTGGCTCACCGTGCTCGCGTGGTCGAGGTGAAGCTCGAGGTGCGGTATGTTTGTCGAGGGGCGCACCGGAGAGGCGACGATTGCTCGTCGGAGCTTGCAGCGGGCGTCAGGCGGCTCTTTTTGACGACGGGGGCGAGGCTGCAGGTCGTGCCGAGGCAAAATAAAGGCATGGTTAGACGCAGGCGAGCGTGGGGAGTACATGAGCATCATCGGGAGGGCTTGGGGTGGTCGGAGCTTACCGGGGGAGCTCGACGGAGACGAGACAGACGGCGGTGGCGCTCAGGTGATGACGAAGCCGAGGCTGTGGGGCACGCGTGGGCGAGTGCAAGGCACTGGCAGGTGCGCCTGGTGCTGGTGTGCAAGACTGCGTGCAGTGGGAGGCGAGGGGCGTCTGGTCGGCGCCGGAATTGCTCGGAGATCTCGTCGGAGGCTGCGGCGGTGCAAACGAAAATGACGACGGCCTGGGGTGCTCTTGCAGTGGTTTCTGAGGGGAAAGGGAGGGAAGAGAGAGGTGTTTATGGGTGCGTGGTCTCTGGGGGAATTAAGCCTGTCATCAACGCGAATTTACTCGAATTCAATCGCGGCAGAGCGACGTTGAGGAAGGGGGAAACGGCTGGCGCGGGTGGAAACGAAGAACAGGCAGCGTGGGGTCCGTTCGTCAGTGAGGTAGGGAAGTGGGAGTGGGGCCTGCTGGTCAGTGACTGCGCGTGCGAGATGCTGGGTAAGAAAACGTTTCGCCAGAGGGGTTTAGTTGGGCTGCGAGTTGGGCCTGTTGGGTTGGGTCTGTTTCATTCATTTTTTTTATACTGATTGCTTTTTATTTTTCTATTTGGAATTTTTGTTTTGATTTTATTTCAAACACTTCAAACTCCAATTCAATTCAAACCACCACCAAACTTTAGGTATAGATTAATTCTGTTTAACAACATAATCCAAAGTCCAAAGTAAATTAATTTTTTTATTCTTTTAGGATCTATTATTAATTAAAATAAAAAGACCTTATTATTTATTTCAAATAGGGTTTAATTTATTTTTAAAACTCTATTTGAAATCTAAACCAAACCAAAACATTTTCAGTAGGTTTTATTTGAAAAACAAAAACACTTGGAAATCTTATTTAAAATAAATTAACAAGTTTTAGTGTTTATTTAAAATGGAAAAGCCATTACTTTAATTAAATTGGATATTAATAAATCCTCATTATTTTATTTAAATAAACCTTTACTCTTTTTATCAAATAGAAATATTTTATTTCAAAAGCTTGGCCAAGATTTAATTTGGCTCTATAAAATAATCCTTATTTATATTTCTACCTTTGCTTTATAAAAACCATATCTTTTTATTTAAAGATCCAAAAATAGTGATTCCAACTATTATAACTTTATTCATTAATTGTTTATCTTTTTAAATATCTTTAGGATTTTAGTTGATCAAAATAGGTTTTGATGTTTCCAATTGGATTCGAAAAGTTTCTTCTCACCCTAAATTTCAACAAAATTTTATTTTGTTTATTTATTTTTCACATTACAAAATTTGGAAAATTTTGAGATGTGACAATCCGGTTGAAGTTTCTTCACATAAACATCGCATCCTCAATCTTTAAGAAATGACAGCTTAGGTTTGTTTCCAAACCACAATTCATACGGTGTATTCTCAACAGATTTAGATGATGTCTGATTTAAAGTGAATGCAGCAGTTTCTAGTGCATAACCCCAAAATGACAGTGGCAAGTCTGTCAGAGACATCGTTGATCGAACCATTTCTAGTAAAATACGATTACGACGTTCCGACACACCATTTCGCTGTGGTGTTCCGGTAGGTGTGAGTTGTGAAACTATTCCACACTCTTTCATATGTGTGCTAAACTCGTAACTTAGATAATCACCTCCACGGTCGGACCATACAAATTTGACCTTTCTATTACGATGATTTTCCACTTCATTCTGAAATTCCTTGAATTTCTTAAAGGTTTTAGACTTGTGTTTCATTAAGTAGATATAACCGTATCTACTCAAACCATCCGTGAAAGTAACAAAATAACGATATCCACCTCATGCCGACACACTCATTGGACTACACACATCAGAGTGTATGATTTCCAATAAATCTGTCGCCTATTCCATTGAACCAAAAACGGCGTTCTAGTCATCTTGCCCATAAGGCATGGCTCACATTTATCAAATGATTCGAAATAAAGTGATCCCAAAAGTCCATCCAAATTGAGCTTCTTCATGCGTTTAACGCTAATATCATCTAGACGGTAGTGCCACATATATGCGGATATATCATCATTAAGTTTAATCCTTATAGCATCAACATTATGATTATGTGTAATACTATTGTTGAGATCCAACAGAAATAAACCATTCATCATCAGTGCATGACCATAAAAGATATCATTCATATAAATCAAAAAACCATTGTTTTCGTATTTAAATGAATAACCACTGCGCATCAAACATGATCCGGATACAATGTTCATGCTCGGTGCTGGCACCAGATAACAATTATTCAAGTTTATAACTAATCCCGATGGTAAGTGGATAGGTAGGGTTCCGACGACAATCACATCAATGCTTGATCCGTTGCCGACACGCATCTTGACCTCACCCCTTGCTAGCGGTCGCTTGTTTCGCAGCCCCTGATTCGAGTTACAAATATTAGCAACCGATCCGATATCAAATACATAGGTTCTACTACGAGTACTAGTCAAGTACACATCAATAACATGTATATTGTATATACCTTTATTTGCCTTGCTGACCTTGTCTGACAAATACTTGGGGCAGTTGCACTTCCAGTGGCCAGTGCCCTTGCAATAATAGCACTCGGTATCAGACTTAGAGCCAACTCGGGATTTCTTTTCAGGAACAGCAACCGGTTTGTTGCCCTTCTTTCCCTTCTGTTTACCCTTCTTGTCTTTCTTGAAACCGGTGGTCTTATTGATCATTAACACTTGATGTTCCTTCTTGATTTTCACGTCTGCAGCCTTAAGCATTGATAGAAGCTTGGGGAGAGACTTCTTCATGCCCTACATGATATAGTTCATCACGAAGCTCTTGTAGCTAGGTGGCAGATATTAGAGAACACGATGTATGCCTAGTCAATGGGGATTGATATTCCCAAGGACACAAGCTTATCGGCGTACCCCAAAATCTTGAGTACGTGCTAACTAACGGAGCTATTCTCTTCCATCATGCAGCTAAAGAAATTTTCTGAAGCATTATAACTCTCTACAGCAGCATGGGTGTCGAAAACCATTTTCAAATCTCCCATTGTATCAAAGCCATTGTCGTTTTCTAAATGCTTTCGAAGTTCTGGCTCTAGCCCATACAATATGCCACAATGAACTAAGTTGTGGTCCTCCTAACGAGTCAAATAGACGTTCTTTTCTTCGTCAGGGGCATCATAAAGTGGTGGGGGGCCTTGAGGCACTTCTAGCACATATTGATTTTTTGCAGCAGAGAGGAGAATCCTCAAATTCATAACCTAGTCGGTAAAGTTGCTACCATTCGTTGCAAGTTTCTCTTTATCCATGAACACATTGAAATTAAAAGCAGGTGGTGCCATCTACAACATAATTTGTAAAGTTTAGACTAAGTTTATGATAGATCGAGTTCAACTAATCCAAATTAAGAATGAACTCCCACTCAAAAACGACATCCCTCGTGTCTTTTTGTTGATTGCATGAACCAAATCCACTACACCAAGTCCGATCATCACGTGAGTCGGTGTAGCTTCAAAGGCGAGCATCCATATGGGCATCATATCTTCATATGACTCATGCTTAACCTTTCGGTCCATGTTCCGAGGCCATGTCTGCACATGCTAGGCTCGCCAAGTAAGAACCTTAGTATTCACGTGTGTAAACTGTCTTACACCCAAAATATGATCGTGGATCCAAGAACACACGATCATCACGTGGTGTCTTGGAGCGGCGAAACATAATCGGTGCATACTTAAGGGAGAACACATTTTTATCTTGATATCTAAATGAGGGATCATCTTATTATGCTAATAAAATGCCAAACAAACAATATAAGATGCAACAAACATCACATGTGAAAAAGTGAAATGATATGGTTCTTGCACTTGATCTTCATCATGTGCATCATGGTATGATCTTCATCATTCCTTTATGTGTAATGCCAAGGTATGTGTAACTTACACGTTATGTGTGTTGTTAGAGTATCGACTTATACTTTTACTTACAACATCACCATATCATGACACTAGCCCAGCAATAATCTAAACTAGACGCTTCTAATTTAACCATTGCAATTTTTACGTGGCTTAGGGCTTTCGAAGATAGAACCGTTCTTACCTACGAACATGAACCACAACGAGGATAACCAAATTATATATAACTCGTTGGAAATTAGATATTGACTATAGTAGGAGAGACAGACACCCGCTATCCACTTATGCAAAACTAGTTGCATGTCAAGCGTGGAACATGTCTCATGTGCGAGGACATGTAAAGTTTGTCCGGGCCACTTCATCCCACTATGCTACCAATATCCAAAGTACAACTAACAAAAAATAACATGATCATCATCACACACATACTCATATGTGTACTACCCGTACAAAGCATCTACGCATAGATCCGGCTCTGATACCACCGTACGGTTCCCAGCATAGAAAACAAAAAATTCCTACGATGGGAACAACTATGTACCAAGATATATCTAATAGATACAAGCAACGGGCGGATATAAATCTGTACATAACATACCCTTGAAGACCGACAAAGCTTAACGAGGTTGTACTCGTGGATGATGTAGACGACGCTTGCTGATCTCAAGATCGAGAGGAAGTCCTAGCACCGCAAATCAGCGGCGCATCCGTGCTCGCACACACGTCCGATCCACCGAGCAACCTCCGCCTCCTCCCTCTAGCGATGCAGCAGAAGCAACAACTCTTTATTGCCAAAAATCCACCGAGAACATGTATCTCGCTAGTCCGAGACCATGGGGGATAAAAACTAGAGGGGGGGAGAGATCCTTCACGAGGAGGTGTGAGTGTGAGAGAGGGAGAGGGGGCTTTATATAGGAGGGAGGGGCACCCCAAGGGGGTGTCCGGCGCATGGGGGCTTCCCCCTCCCCTCCTCCATTCATGTGGGTGGAGCTCCCACTCACAAAATAGCCCCTTCATTTCTCCACTCAAAATTCCTATTAAATTTCCACCAAATTTAATGCAATCTCTCATTAAATAAAACTTATTTTATTTATTCAGAATTTTGTAAATTACCTTAATGGACAAACATTCACATATAACCCCTTGCTAGTATTTCATTTCACATGAAGAAACACTTTCATCAATTTTACTCGAAACAGTTCCGGTGTCTAGTGAAATAAATTCCTGCGCTTTGTTAATCTTTTCAGCATGAAACTATTTGTTCCAAATGGTGTCGGTGTCTCTTAAGTATGTCACCCTATGGTTCGTGAATAATGCGGACATGATCGAGACCCCTCTCAGATCAATAATCATAAGAGGGACCTGGAGATCCATACTGACTCCCACACATAACGGTGACTTTCTTGTGATCGTGAGAACCTTTTACGCAAGAATCTTAATCCCTTTGTCTCACGATATATTACATGTCCAAGATTCGATCATCGGTATCTTCATACCTAGTTTGATCTCGTTACTGACATGCTTGTTCCCGTGATATGACATTCTAGTGATCAAATCAGTTGCTTGCAAGCTAACTAATGTGATATCACCGAGAGGGCCCAGAGTATATCTATCCATCATCGGGATGAACAAATTCCACTCTTGATCCATGGGCCTCAACCTAACACTTTAGTAGCACTGAACCCATCTTTATAATCACCCTTTTACGGTGTGACGTTTGATGTTATCAAGATACTCTTCCAGTGTTAGTGATTGACATGATCTCATGGTCTAAGGATTAGGATTACTTCGTATAATGTTATAGCAATATAAACTCAATGACTTTGATCGTAATGATATACTTCGGATGAATTTTCATCACACCATTCCAATAATGTTATGACCTCGTTATTAACAACATCCAATGTCCATGATCAGGAAACCTTGATCATCTTGTTAATCAACGAGATATTTTATAAGAGAGGCATAACTAGGAACTTTCTGTTTTTTTATTAAACACACATATATTAACGTTTCTGAATTAATACAATTATGGCATGCAAAATAACATCTATCATATACTTGGAATATACATAATAACAACTTTATTATTGCCTCTCACGGCATATTACCTTCAAGTAGTACTAGGATGGGTGACCTCCTAGGAAGTCCTCGTGTTGCATCCCACATTTTTTATTGCATCACGCGACAATGGGGTATGGGTGAAGTTATATTTTATTTTTATTTTTTTGGACGGTCGGTGGTCGTTTTATGCCATGGTAAATCGGGATTTCGCTTTGGGTGATGACCGAGGGGTGGAATCACAGAGAATGGAGCTGGAGGGAAAGGCATAAGGAGAACCTGAGTGCAGAACATGTCGAATGCGATCATACAAGCACTAAAGCACTGGATCCCATCAGAACTCTGAAGTTAAGCGTGCTTGGGCAAGAGTTGTACTAGGACGGTTGACTGATGGCTGTGATAATACAACACTTTTTAGCTATATAAATAGTGTCATTTGCCTATCATATCATGCTACATCTAACTATTGTTATGCCTGATATGCATGATTACTTGTTTTTATTACATTCAATATGAGATTTGCACACTTAGTAGTTTAGGTAGAATTTTATCCCTCTTTCTTGTCTTTGACATGGGTGTAGGTGTTGATGGTGATTATGGATAAAATAAAGGCAAACGAAAGAAAGAGAGTATAGTATGGAGGAATTGCAGGACCAGACTTAGCCATTTGAGGTGTTGGAAAAAGTGAATTTTTCCAACTTCTAAAAATAAACTTCCAAGACAAGGGGTTGTAGCCCTCGATGATACAAATCCAACAAGTCCAAGAACGCCCAAAGCAGAGTTCGTATGAAGAAATGGCGACCAAAATACAAAAGGGTCTGCAAGTTAAACGACCGATTATACGGCCGGAGCTACAATGCTGGTCGTATAGCTCCGACCGTATAGTTTCCAAAAAGGTCGAAAACGATGGGATTTCACCTCAGAAAAGCTCCAGAACCTTCCCCAAGTCATCTGACGATATAGTGGGTACCCGAGGGCACCCCTAAGGCATATATAAAGAGGGGAGGAGCCAAAGGAAGCCACCATACACCATATACAAGATCTAGATCCCATCTACCGCCTCCATGGCGGCGCCGTGCCACCTCCATAGCCTCTCAAGCTCCACCAAGATCCAATCTCCATCAACACCATCAAGCCATCCAAGCAAGAAGAGGAGGAGAAGGAGGACGCCGCCAGCACCACGCTGACGCCACCATCACTGCGCCTTCATCATCATCTCCATCGCCACTACTCCTTCATCCTTCCCCATCATGGTCTCCGTGATGGGTTGTAACATAGCTTGAACCCCCTTTTATTAATGTTATGATGATTTGAGTAATTGAAGTGTGGTGTGTTCTTGTTAATTAATATGTTTGTGCTTTCTCTTTACATTGTTCTATTCATGATATTATTCTAGTGACTAGATACGTCCAATCCATTGTTGAGGAATTTACGAGGGATTCACGGAGTGTCACAAAACTTATCATTAGTCTCTACTCTTCCATGGGTCCTGACAAGCCCATGGGTATAACTAATAGGCTATTTGCTATAAGTGATTTGCGAAGGAAATAGCAGCTTAGGATGCACCGCCCAGAGTTCCCCAAGATCACTCATGATATAGATAGGTATAGTGTTGCGAATTGCTTGACCCCGAAGTGACAAACGGGGTATCTTGTGACTAGAACACTACTTTCTTAGGAGTACGGTTGTCCATAGAAATTAATGCCTTTTCTCTGGTTTACCTTGATTGGTCTTGTTACCTTAATACCCTATTCTCTTACGAGATGACCCATGTCCAAAGAGGGCGTGGACAATTGAGTTGTCTAGTTGCCACTTACCAATGGTGGGAGACAATGGTATATGAGGGACCGCCACAATTATAGTTAACTGCTATTTCGTAAGAACTTATCATGCACATCGATATACACAACATTAATTGAAGTAACTTTAATATTTCATCTCATTGCATTCACCTCTTTTTAGTTTAAATTTTGTTCTAGTTTTCTTTCAATCCTAGTAGTAGTTGTTACAAATCATCTTAAATTCATTTATCCTAGCAACCTATAGAGTAGACTATTTTCAAACCACGGTTTGGGTGCGAACGTAGCCGCATTGACAACATGTTGAGGGGTCGTGTCGCCGATCTCCCATCGATACAAACTCTTAAATATTTGCTGCTATAAGTACTGCAATAACCCTATTTTGGTGCAGGTACCTAGTCATCAATGACCTCCAGGGAAGTCCTCGTGTTGCACCGCTCTTTTTTTATTGCGTCATGCGTCGACAGGATATGGGTGAAGTTATTTTATTTATTTATTTGGATGGTCGGTGGTCATTTTATGCCCTGATAAATCAGGGTTTCGCGTTGGTTGAAGACCGAGGGGTGGAATCACAGAGAATGGAGCTGGAGGGGAAGGCATAAGGAGAAATAGAGTGCAGAACATGTCAAATGCGATTATACCAGCACTAAAGCACCAGATCCTACTAGAACTTTCAAGTTAAGTGTGCTTGGGCGAGAGTAGAACTTGGATGGGTGACCTCCTTGGAAGTCCTTGTGTTGCATCCCTCTTTTTTATTGCGTCAAGCGATGATGGGGTATGGGTGAAGTTATATTTTATTTTTATTTTTTTGGACGGTCGGTGGTCGTTTTATGCCGTGGTAAATCGGTGTTTCGCGTTGAGTGAAGATCAAGGGTGGAATCACATATAATGGAGCTTGAGGGGAAGGCATGAGGAGAAACGGAGTGCAGAACATGTCGGATGCCATCATACCAGCACTAAAGCACCAGATCCCATCAGAACTCCGAAGTTAAGCTTGTTTGGGCAAGAATAGTATAAGGATGGGTGACCTCCTGGGAAGTCCTCGTGTTGCATCTCTCTTTTTTTATTGCATCAAGCGACAACGGGGTATGGGTGAAGTTATATTTCATATTTATTTTTTTGGATGGTCGGTGGTAGTTTTATGCCATGGTAAATCGGGGTTTCGCGTTGGGTGAAGAACGAGAGGTGGAATAACAGAGAATGTAGCTGGAGGGCAAGGCATAAGGAGAAACGGAGTGCAGAACATGTCGAATGCGATCATAACAGCACTAAATCAACGGATCCCATCAGAATTCCGAAGTTAAGCATGCTTGGGCGAGAGTAGTATACTAGGATGGTTGACCTCCTGGGAAGTCCTCATGTTGCATTCCTCTTTTTTTAATTGCGTCACGCAATGACGGGGTATGGATGAAGTTATATATTTTTTTACTTCTTGGACAGTCGGTGGTCGTTTTATGCCGTGGTAAATCGGGGTTACGCGTTGGGTGAATACCGGGGGTGGAATCATAGAGAATGGAGCTGGACGGGAAGACATAAGGAGAAATAGAGTGCAAAACATGTCGAATGCGATCATACCAGCACTAAAGCATCGGATCCCATCAGAACTCCAAAGTTTAGTGTGCTTGGGCGAGAGTAGTACTAGGATGGGTGACCTCCTTGGAAGTCCTCCTGTTGCATCCCTCTTTTATTTATTGCGTCACATGATGACGGGGTATGGGTGAAGTTATATATTTTTTGGACGGTCGATGGTCGTTTTATGCCGTGGTAAATTGGGGTTTCGCGTTGGGTGAAGACCGAGGGGTCGAATAAGAGAGAATGGAGCTGGAGGGGAAGGCATAAGGAGAAACGGACTGCAGAACATGTCGGATGCGATCATACCAGCACTAAATCACTGGATCCCATCAGAACACCGAAGTTAAGCGTGCTTGGGTGAGAGTATTACTAGGATGGGTGACCTCCTAGGAAGTCCTCGTGTTGCATCCCTCTTTTTTTATCGCGTCACACAACGACGGGGTATGGGCGAAGTTATATTTTATTTTTATTTTTTTGGATGATCGGTGGTCGTTTTATGCTGTGTTAAATCTGGGTTTCGCGTTGGGTGAAGACCAAGGGGTGGAATCACAGAGAATGTAGCTACAGGGGAAGGCATAAGGAGAAACGGAGTGCAGAACATGTCAGATGTGATCATGCCCGCACTAAAGCACTGAATCCTATCAGAACTCCGAAGTTAAGAGTGTTTGGGCAAGAATAGTACAAGGATGGGTGACCTCCTTTGAAGTCCTCGTGTTGCACCCCTCTTTTTTTATTGCGTCACGGGACGACGGGATATGGGTGAAGTTATATTTTATTTTTAGTTTTTTAGACGGTCGGTGGTAGTTTTATGTCGTGGTAAAATCAGGGTTTCACGTCGGGTGAAGACCGAGGGATGGAATCACAGATAATGGAGCTAGAGGATAAGGCATAAGGAGAAATGGAGTGCATACCATGTCGAATGCGATCATACCAGCACTAAAGCACCAAATCCCATCATAACTCCGAAGTTAAGCGACCTTGGGCGAGAGTAGTACTAGGATGGGTTACCATCTGGGAAGTCCTCATGTTGCATCCCTATTTTTTATTGCGTCACGCGACGGCGTGGTATCCGTGAAGTTATATTTTACTTTTATTTTTTGGCCGGTCGGTGGTCGTTTTATGCCGTGGTAAATTGGGGTTTCACGTTGGGTGAAAACCGAGGGGTGGATTCACAGAGAATGGCGCTTGAGGGGAAGGCATAAGGAGAAACGGAGTGCAGAACATGTCGGTAGCGATCATACCAGCACTAAAGCACCGGATCCCATCAGAACTCCGAAGTTAAGCGTGCTTGAGCGGGAGTAGTATTAGGATGGGCGAATGATACGTCGGAAACGTATCTATAATTTTTGATACTCCATGCTTGTTTAGTATCTACTTTGCTTTACTTGTCTACACTTTGAGGTGCTTTTTACATGTTTTCTGGTACTAACATACTAACAAGTTGCAACAGTGACAGATGCCTATTTTCTGCTGTTTTTGGTTTCAGAAAAGTTAGTAAAGAAATATTCTCAGAATTGGATGGGAAAAATGTCAAAGTCAATTACTTTCCGTGAGGAACAAGAAGTCCAGAGGGGAGCCGGAGAGGCCGGCCAGACCCACCCTAGGCGCGGGTGGGCCCTGACTTCCACTTAGGAGGGATGTGGGGCCCCTGGCCTCCCCCTTCGCCTATAAGAAGCCCCTAATGCAGAAACCCTAAGCACCCGATCAAATATCCACAAAACCGTCTGTAGCCACCGCCACCATCGTCCCTAAATCGGGGGGATCTGAATTTCTTCCCGACACCCTGCCGGAGGGGAGATCATCCCGGAGGCCTTCTCTCCGGTATGATGTGTGAGAAGTTCCACCTTGGACTATGGGTCCATGTAGTAGCTAGATGGTTGTATATCCTCCTTTGTGATTTCATGTATAGATCTTGTGAGCTCCGTTCATGATCAAGATCTAATCTATTTGTAATCATGCATGTTGTGTTTGTGGGGATCCGATGGATATTGAGATTATTATGTTTGTTTGATTAATGGTTTTTATATTTATGATTCTATCATGTCTGTGTTGTTTGTGATCTTGCATGCTCTCCATTGTTAGTAGCTATCTTGGCCAAGTAGTTGCTAGTGACTCCAAGAGGGGGTATTTATGCTCGATAGTGGGTTCATGCCTCTAGTTTCCAAGGGAAGTGACAATAATATCTTCGGTTGTAGATGTCCTGTTGCTACTAGGGAGAAAACAACGGTCTCTTTTTCATGGAACATGTGGACTATTTACCTTACACACTTTGCTAAAAACAGTTGTCTGTTGCTTGAACTTTAATACTGGAGGGGGTTCGGATGATAACCTGAAGGTGGACTTCTAGTCATAGATGCAGTTGGATGGCCGTCTATGTATCTTTTTGTATTGCCTAATCGAATCTCATATGATCTTTCTGACTAGTAATTGCATTGTTATGCCTTGCTCAGTTCCTGTCAATTGCCCTGATGTAATTTGTTTACCCTTCATGCCATGTTGTTTCTCCAAGGAGAGCACCTCTAGTGAACTATGGACCCCGGTCCAATCTTTACCATTGATACATCTTCCAATTACTTGTTTACTTGATGCAAACCATTACCTTCCACACCATACGTTTAATCCTTTGTTACAGCAAACCGGTGAGCTTGACAACCTCACTGATTCGTTGGGACAAAGTCTTGAGTTTGTGTTGTGCAGGTCTCCATGTTCCTTGCAACACCTTTGAGACATTTCCTTCCTCTTTAAAGTTCGATAACCTCGGTCTCTACTGAGGGAAACTTGTTGTTGTGCTCATCACACCTTGCTCTTGGGGTTCCAACGAACATCAACACTGGGTGCACGCATCAAGATTTCTGGCGCCGTTGCCGGGGAGGCTAAGGACGTCTTTAGAAGGGGAGTCCTTCACTTCCTTTCTCTTTACTTTGTTTTTAGTTTGCTTGGTTTTGTTTGCCTCTTTTCAAAAAAAACCAAAAAATTAGTCTAGTTTGGTTTTCTTTCTTTATTCAAAAACACAAAAAATTAGTTCCTACTCTAGCTGCTGCTGCTGGTTTTGGCTTGCCCACCTTTGCCAAAGTGAACTCTGCTGAGAACACCAAGTTGTGTGACTTCACTAGCACCAACAACAATGATTTCCTAAGGACTCCTATTACTCCACCTGCTCCTGATGCTACCTTTTATGAAATTAAGCCTTCTTTGTTGAATCTTGCAATGAGAGAGAAATTTTTTGGTGTTGGTTCTGATGATCCTGCTGCCCATCTCAATAGCTTTGTTGAACTTTATGAGATGCAAAAGTATAAGGATGTAGATGGAGATATTATTAAGCTCAAGCTTTTTCCTTTCTCCTTGAGGGGAAAAGATAAAGAATGGTTGCTATCCTTTCCTAAAAACAGTATTGATTCTTGGACTAAGTGCAAAGATGCTTTTATTGGAAAGTACTATCCTCCTGCTAAGATTATATCTATGAGAAGTGACATTATGAAATTTAAACAACTTGATAGTGAACATGTTGCTCCACTTGGGAAAGAATGAAATCTTTGGTTAAGAATTGCCCTACTCATGGACTCACTGCTTGGATGATTATCCAGACTTTTTAGGCAGGTTTGAACTTCTCCTCAAGAAATCTGTTGGATTCAGCTGCTGGAGGTACCTTCATGGGCCTCACTTTGGGTGCTACAACAATGCTCCTTGATAATATAATGGTTAACTACTCGGAATGGCATGTTGAGAGAGCTCCACATGGTAAGAAGGTAAATTCTGTTGAGGAAACTTCCTCTTTGAGTGAAAAGATTGATGTTATTATGGCTATGCTTGTTAATGGGAAAGCTCCTATAGATCCTAATAGTGTTCCCTTAGCCTCTTTGGTTGCTCAAGAAGAGCAAGTTGATGTGAACTTCATTAGAAACAACAATTTTGGAAACAATACTTATGGTAATTATAGGCCTTATCCTCCTAGTGGAAATGTTTATCATGGTAGATCTGGAATGCCTAGTGAAGAAAGGATTCTAGAAGTAGAGAGATCCACTAAGAATTTTATGCAGATGCAATATGAGAAAAATAAGATTTTCACTAAAACTATTGAGGAACAGTCTATCATCTTGAAAAACATTAGCCATCAGCTTGAGAATCTGAATAGAGAAATTCCTAGTTTACAGTCAAAAATTTTGAGTGCTAAGAAAAATATATCCTCTTTGTCTGAAGCTCAGTCTTCCTTGATTAATAAAATGGCTTCTAAACCTGAAACTATGGAAAACACCTTTGCTACTGCTCATGCCATACAAGTTACTATTGATGAAAATGTTAGGCTGTTAGCTCAACTTCATGCTAAGTGGGAAAGGGAAGCTGAAATTGATAGAAACAATAGTGTGTGCACCATCACCAATAAACCACAAGTAGTCCCTATTCCTCCTCCTACTATGCCTAAGCCTATGGAGCCTACTACTAGTGATGCTAAGTATGACTTTGATATTGATGGTTGCAATATTTTAGAAGTGATTATGTTCTTGCAAAAGCTTGCTAGAAGTCCTAATGCTAGTGATATGCTTGTTACTTTCACTAAACATATTACAGATGCTCTTGTGAAAATTAAGGAAGAAAATCTAAAACACAAAGCTTCTATTCCTAGGAAAGTAGAAGATAGTTGGAAACCCATTATTAATATGCAAGTGAATGACTTTGATCTCAAAGCTTCATGTGATCTTGGTTCTAGTGTCTCTATTATGCCTAGGAAGATTTATGAAATGGTTGATTTGCCACCATTGGAAGATTGTTATTTAGATGTCCCACTCAATGATAATGATAATAAGAAACTCATGGGGAGTATTAATGATGTTCTCATTATGGTTAACAATGATTATGTCCCTGTTGACTTCTATGTTTTGGATGTTGAATACAATGCTTCTTGTCCTATTACTTTGGGAAGATCTTTTCTTAGAACAATTGGTGCCATTATTGATATGAAAGAAGGCACCATTAAATATCATTTTCCATTCAAGAAAGGTATTGAACACTTCCCTATGAGGAGAGAGAAGTTGATTTTTTCTCCTCCTTTGAAAGCAAGGTTTGATGTTAATGCTTCTTCATTTGAAAATACTTGATTCTCCTTCCTTCTTGTGCCTAACTTAAAGGCGTTAAAGAAAAGTACTTGTTGGGAGATAACCCAAGAGTTTCCTTGAGTATTGGAAGTTATTACTTCAGTAATGACCTCTCCTTATCCTTTTTATTTGCTTTTTGTGCCAAGAATAACCTCTAATGAGAGGGAAGTAAGATTTGGGGAGTTGCTGTCCCAAAACAGATTTATGTCCTCCACCAAAAAATTTCATGAGGAGTCTCTGTAACTCGGATTGAGCTCAAAATTTACTAATAAATCCCCCAGTATGTTAGATAACTTTCGTTAGTTCAACACGTTTTGATTTGAGCAACAGAAGATGTTCGAAAAAATCGGTTTCTACCTACTGGTCTGTTTTGACATATTTCTGCCATTATTTGCATTTGCTTCTTATTGATTCCTTTTTGGGTTCTCTTTATGTGAATTGAGCTTTTTGAAGGAGTTACTATAGTAGCTTGTGTTTTTAGTCAAAAGCCTTGCTGTTCCAAAGCTTTGCCAGAGGTCTAATTCTTTTGAATAAACTAATGTTGTTAATCAAGATTGTGTGAAGTTTTGTATGAAGGAAAAATTTCAGGTGTAGAGAGAGAATGATGCAATGAGATGAAGAATGGACAAAAGCTCAAGCTTGGGGATGCCCAAGGCATCCCCTTCTTCATCAATAAAAAGCTCAGGTCTGTCTAGACTCTTCGTTTTTATTGTTTCATGCTCAATTGTGTTGTTCTTGGAGCATCTTAGTTTTTGTTTGCTTTGCTTAGGTTGTTTAGTTTGCTTGAATAAAGAAGTTTGGACCCCCGTTCTCGTTGTGTTGTTTTGCACATAAGTTTCTTGGTGTTGGAAAGGAGTAGTAAGTTCTTGCTTGAAGTGCAAGAGGAGCTGGCATTGACTGTCACTTAGACTTTAGCATGACATTCTAGGTGTTGTTTTGACCTTATGCTTAGTGATTATTGATGTAGCATGTCTTGTTCCAAACAATTGGGATTTCTTATTGTGTCTTGAAGAAATTATGTGTTGTTTTAGCATGCAAAAGCATAGTATTGTGGTATTCTCTTTTGATGCTTTGCTTGGATTAACTTGGCACATGCTCACACCATGTTATGACTATGACAAGTCACCATTAGCCTCTATGATCATTTAGTCATTGACTTGTATTACCACTCTTTGCTTTGATTAGTATGCTTTGTTGCTCTGCATGATTATGGCCATTATGCTCTCTTAGTTGGTTGCTCCTAGTCTTTTGCTAGCCTCCACTTGTATGAGTAAGCTCTACTCATGCTTCCAACTCCCAAGAAACCAAGTTTTTCCAAAGTGTCCACTATAAACTCCTATGCATGGTGTGTTACACCATTCCAAGTATATTCTTGTTTTCAACAATCTTCCAATTAAAAACTATTTTGTTATGTGAACACTTAGTGATTAAATACCTCAAGAACTTGATGGAACACTTTATATTCTTTTCCCCTAATAAACTTGAACCATTGTGACAACTTTTTTTGTATATGCTTGCACTTATAAGTTGGAATTAACAGAATCGTGTTGTCACGGGGAACGTTTTCAACATTGCACTTGTACTTTGTACTCAGTTGATATCATGCTCTTTTGTCTATGGATGTCACCGGTGTGAAATAAAGACGGAACTTGTAAGTCCATGGAGCTTGTATCCTGTGTTAGAGAAACGCCTGGGCTGCTAGCCTAAGGCATGCCTAATCATGGTGGAAACTTGCAGCATCACCATAATGAGCTATTGTTGGAGATATGCCCTAGAGGCAATAATAAATGTAGTTATTATTATATCTTTGTGTTTATGATAAATGTTTACATTCATGCTATAACAGTATTAACCGGAAACATTAATACTTGTGTGATTTGTAAACTAAATTAGAGTCCCTAGTAAAGCCTCTGTATAATACTAGCTTGTTGGTTAATAGATGATCATGGTTTCCTGATCATGAACATTGAGATGTTGTTAACAACAAGATCATATCATTAGGAGAATGGTATGATAGACATACTCCTATAGATAAGCGTAGCATAAAGATCAAGTCATTTTAATAGTTCAATTGCTATAAGCTTTCTGATACATAGTAACCTAATTCCTTCGACTATGAGATCATGCTTATCACCATCACCGGAAGGATGCTTTGATGACATCAAACACCACACCGTAACTGGGTGGCTATAAAGGTGGCATTGAGTATTCGGAAAGTATGGGTTGAGACACATGGATCAAGAATGTGATTTGTCCATCCATATGACAGATAGATATACTCTAGGCCCTCTCGGTGGAATGTCATCCAATTAGCTTGCAAGCATGTGACTGGCTCACAAGGGATCACATATCACGGGAACGAGAAAAGAGTACTTATCAGTAACGAGGTTGAACTAGGTATGCAGAGATACCGACGATCAAAACCTCGGATAAGTAAACTATCGTGAGACAAAGGTAAATTGGTATCGTATGTAAGTGGTTCAGATCGCAAAGTAATCGTAGAAATATGTGGGAGCCATATGAATTTCCAGATTCCTCTATTGGTTATTGATCGAAGAAGTGTCTCGATCATGTCCCCATAATTCACGAACCGTAGGGAGACACACTTAAGGATTCAATGTTATTGAGTAGTTATGGAATGATGAGAAAGAGATCGAATGTTGTTCGGAGTCTCGGATGGGATCCGGGATATCACGAGGAGATCCAGAATGGTCCGGAGAATAAGATTCATATAAGGAAAGTCCTGTTTTGGAGTTCGGATGATTCCGGTGTTTTCACCATGAATGTTCTAGAAGGGTCTGGAAGGTCCGGCACTCCGGAGGGGGAAGGGTACATGAATGTGTCATGACAATGTGGAATGGTTGCATCATGTACTAGGTCACTTTGCTTGGAAAAATAAAGAGAGAAATCAAATCCTAGTTTGAAAGTCAAACGCCAATTTGAAAAAGTCAAATCTCAAGTTTGCTTGGTGGAGGGAGAGTAGAAAACCTACTTGGGGAGAAAGTCCCGTCCCTCCACCCACCGGCCAAGGAGGCCAAGTTGGGGGAGGACTCCCTCCTACCAAGCAGCCACCCTCCACCTATATAAGGAGGGGTAGGGCGCCCCCTACCCCTCACACACCTCAAACCCTAGCCCCAAGTCGCCGGCGCCACCACCTCCTTGTGTTGCCGCCGCCGCCACCTAGGGCACCTCCAAATCGGCGAGTTGGGGTTTCCCCAAACCCTAGCCGCCGTCCAAGCCCTCTTCTTGGTGCCCTCTAAACCCTAGATCACCAAGGCCTCTATCATAGTCCACCATACTCGCTCCGACTTTAGGCGAAGCCCTGCGAGATCTCCCCTCTACTTCCGACACCACGACGTCGTGCTGTCGGAATCACGAGGAGAGTGCTACAACCTCCGCTGCCTGCTGGAACAAGGGAGAGGAAGGTCTTCATCGAGTACCGAACGTGTGACCGACTGCGGAAGCGCTGCTGAAACGTAGCGCCGGAAGGATCATCTACGCGATCTTGAGGTCGGCAAGAGTACGACTACATCACCCACGAGAATCTGCTCTCGTTAACCCCTTTGGAATCTTCGAGGGTGAGTTCCTCTATCGACTCGTTGCTACAATCTAGTAGATAGATCTTGGCTTGTTTGTGTGCATGCAATAGAATTTTTTTGTTTTCCATGCTACGAACCCCTACAGTGGTATCAGAGCCGTGTCTATATGTAGATCTGTTGCACGAGTAGAACACAATGGTCATTGTGGGCGGTGGTGCTTTTATTATCAATTACTTTTTTTGTACTTTGCATCTTGCGGTATGATGGGATGAAGCGGCCCGGGCTAACCTTACATGACATCGTTCATGAGACTTGCTCCACGCTCAACATGCAACTTGTATTGCATAAGTGGCTTTGCGGGTGTCTGTCTCTCCCATTATAGTATAGATCCAATTTACAACGGGCACTTGATAGTTCAAACATCAACATTGTGGTTCTTGTTCGTAAGATAGATCGACACTTATTGAAAGCCCCAAACCACTTAAAATATGCAAAGAAAATTAGAGGCGTCTAACTTTGTTTTGCAGGGGTGTGCTGTGATGTGATATGGTCATGATTGTGATTATATATGATGTATGCAATGTCCCTTATTGTAAGTTGGCAACCGGCAGGAGCCATATGGTTGTCTTTAATTTCTATTAAGACCCACATGTCTATTCAAAGTAGTTGTAATAGTTGAAGCTGGTGGACTACAACCATGAAGCGGCACCATTGACCTTGACTCCATACCGGTGATGATGGAGATCATGTTCGTGCTTAAAGATGGAGATCGGAAGCATAAGAAGAAAGGCCATATCATATCACATATTATGAATTGCATGTGATGTTAATCCTTTATGCATCTTGTATTGCTTAGTTAACGATGGTAGAATTATAAGATGATCCCTCAAGCACACAAATTTCAAGGTTTTAAAGTGTTCATCCTTAGTAAGCACCGTTGCTAAAGCTCGTTGTTTCGAAGCACCACGTGATGATCGGGTGTGTTAGATTCTGCGAGTGTATACAACGTGATCAAGCCATATTTGCTCATGCGGAAGCTAAGGTTTGATCTTGACGAGCCTAGCATGTACAGACATGTTCTCGGAACACGGATCACCGAAAGGTAAAGCATGAGTCGTATAGTAGATATGATGAACATGTTGATTGTTTGCCATTGAAGTTACATCAACTCTCATGATGATCGGTTTTGATGTGGTGGATTTGGTTCGTGTGATCACTAAAACAATGTGAGGGATATTGTTTTGAGTGGGAGTTCACCTAGATTAATTTAACTATTAATTAGAACTCAATTTGTCATAAACTTAGTCTAAACTATTGCAAATATGTTGTAGATCAATGGCGGCCCCTACCATCAATTTTAATGCGTTCCTAGAGAAAGAAAAGTTGAAAAACAATGGAAGCAACTTCGCGGATTGGTTCCGCAATTTGAGGATTGTCCTCAATGATGGTAATTTGACCTATGTGCTGGATGCACCACTGGGTGACCCGCCTGCAGCTACTTCTACCGATGAAGTAAAGAATGTTTACCTCACTCGGAAGAATCAGTACTCCAAGTTCAGTGTGCTATCTTGTATGGTTTGGAATCGGAGCTTCAGAAAAGGTTTGAGAACCATGACCCACATGATATTGTCCGTGAACTCAAAATGATATTTGAGGCTCACGCGGCAGTTGAGAGTTATGAGGCTTCTGAAAAGTTCTTTAACTGCAAGATGGAAGAGGGCAGCTCCGTCAGTGAGCACGTGCTTAAGATGTCTGGGCACGCAAACAAACTCCAAAGCTTGGGTATAGTGATTCCTAATTCTTTGTGGATTCACCGTGTCCTCCAATCACTGCCACCAAGTTACAAGAACTTTGTGATGAACTACAATATGCAAAACATGGACAAGACGTTGCCAGAACTCTTCTCCATGTTGAATTCTGCAGAAGTGGAGATCAAGAAAGAGCACCAAGTGTTGTTGGTCAATAAGACCACCAAATTCAAAAAAGGCAAGTCTAAGCAAAAGGGGAACTTCAAGAAGGGCGGTAAGAAAGTTGCTGCGCCAGCGAAGAAGACCAAAGCTGGACCTAAGCCTGATACTGAGTGCTTTTACTGCAAGGGAGAGGGTCACTGGAAGCGGAATTGCCCAAAGTACTTGGCGGATTTGAAGAACGACAACATCAAGAAGAAAGGTATATCTGATATACATGTTATTGATGTGTATCTCACTAGTACTCGTAGTAGTGCCTGGGTATTTGATACTAGTTTGGTTGCTTATTTGTAACTCGAAACAGGTACTGCCGAATAAACGGAAGCTAGCGAAGAACTAGGTGACCATGCGCATTGGAAATGGATCAAAGGTTGATGTGATCGCGGTCGGCACGCTACCTCTTCATCTACCACCTGGATTAGTTTTATACTTAAATAATTGTTATTTGGTGCCTGCGTTGAGCATGAACATTATATCTGGATCATGTTTATTGCGAGACGGTTACTTGTTTAAGTCCAAGAATAATGGTTGTTCGATTTATATGAGTAATATGTTTTATGCACATGCACCTTTGATAGATGGTCTATTCTTATTGTATCTCGATTGTAATAATACACACATAAATAACATTGAGGCTAAACGTTTGAAATTGAGCGATAACATGACATATATGTGGCACTGTCGTCTTGGTCACATTGGAGTGAAGCGTATGAAGAAACTCCATTCCAATGGACTTCTTGAATCACTTGAAAGATTTGAAGCATGTCTGATGGGTAAAATGACTAAGACTCCATTTTCTCGTATGATGGAGCGAGCTATGGACTTATTGGAAATCATACATACCGATGTGTGTGGTCCAATGAGTGTAGTATCGCGTGGTGGTTATCGTTATGTTCTTACCTTCACGGATGACTTGAGTAGATATGTGTATATCTATTTCATGAAACATAAGTCCGAAACTTTCGAGAAGTTTAAGGAATTTCAAAGTGAGGTGGAGAATCAACGTAACAAGAAGATTAAATTTCTACGATCTGATCGTGGAGGTGAATATCTAAGTTACGAGTTTGGTGAGCATTTAAAGAAATGCAGAATACTTTCACAATTGACACCGCCGGGAACACCACAGCATAATGGTGTGTCCGAACGTCGTAATCGAACTCTCTTAGATATGGTTCGTTCTATGATGTCACTTACAGATTTACCGCTATCATTTTGGGGTTATGCATTAGAAACAACCGCATTCACTTTAAATAGGGCACCATCTAAATCCGTTGAAACGACACCGTATGAATTATGGTTTGGGAAGAAACCTAAATTGTCGTTCCTTAAAGTTTGGGGTTGCGAAGCTTATGTAAATAAGTTACTGCTGGACAAGCTTGATCCCAAAGCGGAAAAATGCGTATTCATAGGATACCCGAAGGAAACTATTGGGTATACCTTCTATCATAGATCCGAGGGCAAAATCTTCGTTGCTAAGAATGGATCCTTTCTAGAGAAGGAATTTCTCTCGAAAGAAGTGACTGGAAGGAAAGTAGAACTCGACGAGGTTGTCGAACCTTCTCTCGAACTTGTGAGTAGCGCAGCACCGGAAGTAGTTCCTGTGACTCCTACACCAATGAGAGAGGAAGCTAATGATGTTGATCATGAAACTTTGGTTGAAGTTACTATAGAACCTCGCAAGTTGACGAGAAATCATACCACTCCTGATTGGTATGATCCCATTATGAGTGTCATGTTGGTGGACAACTGTAACACCCTCGCCTGATAAGGCTGAGTTCATGTGTATAGTGCCAATCCCTGGATCGGTTCACTGGCACACACAGTACAAAATGATACCAAATATAACTGTGCATCAAAAATACAACAAATATGATCCAGAATTTACATTATTTATTCAAGTACACAGCGGAAAACGAATACAAGGTAGATCTCCATCCTTCAAATGTGCCACAGGCGAACAATTGTTGAGTGGAGTCTCGCGACCTATGAACGATCACTCAGATACGATATAACCTGCAACATGAAACGTTGCAGCCACGAATGGTCAATACATTGAATGTATGGCAAGTAGGCTAAAGTGGTTAATAACAGGTCTATCAACTACATGCTTATTTGGCCAAGTGGAGTTCAGGCTCATTTGCATAAAGCAATAGTTTTATCCTAACATTTGTAACAAAGTAGTTTTCCAATACGATAAATAGGACACTCTGGTTCACTCCCAGGTGCTCCTACCCAATTATGTTCACCCAACAAGTTTTAAGTAATTAAGAAATAAGGATGAGTGAGAAATATCATAGCGTCAGTATCAGGTCGCTCAAATTGTCCATAACCGGGGACAGGGCTAAGCACTTAGTTTATACACCCTGCAGGGGTTAGTACACTTTACCCATGTGACTTGGCCAGCCCAGCTCGTACCACCACTCTCATATTGGGTGATGATAGGGAGAAGTCCAAGAAGGAACCGTTCGGGAAGTAGCTCCCCAATCCCGACGCGCACCGGTCCAACCTACACTATCTACATCTCTGGATACGCGGGTTCGAGTTACCACAACCTACTGAGTTCAGCCAACCGCCCATTTCATGATTAGCACATGGTTGCACATGAAAGCTTCCAAACAAAGAAACCAATCATTTCTCAGTGTCCTGGGTGGCATTCCCCACAAAAATCCACACTCGATGACCCAATCAATGCCATTCCGCCCAGGTGGTTCATTAAAACATGTTGGTTTGTCATTTAGCAAAACATAAGACTTTCAAAACATATAACTTTTCATGATGTGATTCCCTTCCTCGTCTAAATAGCATAGCTAAGCAATCTACCAATACGATGGCTCATAAACAAGGAATACTAGGGAATAATATGGGATATAGCATAGCATATACACATCAATTCTACAGATGCAATTCTACAAAAGCATCTACAATGCATAGGAAAACAATAGGATATTTATGACCAAGATAGCACCACTTGCCTTTGTTGTAGATGTAGTCGATTAGATAATCCTCACAATCCTCATAGATATAATGGTTGCACTCATCATAACCACAATACTTGCAATCATAGTAGTTGTAATCACAGTAGTTGCACTCCTCGCAATCTAACGTTTGAAGCAAACACAACAAACACCATTCAAAACATTGCAAACATACAACAGTGCAGCATTACAAGAAAACAATGATGAACAGATGCATGCATGACGATTTAATGAGTCACAATGGTTGCATTTAGTGTTCTGAACATAGTTAGATTACATGATGCATGTGGAAAGTCATTTATTACACTAAAGCTTTTATTACTAAAGTTGTATCGATTTAATATGGTGTATACCACTTTAATTGAACAAAATATGTTTATGTGGCATTAAATTGCGAACTAGATGCTACTGGATAGAGGTAATGCAATTTAGAGACAGTGGCAATTTGAATCACCTAAAAAGGAGTTATAGATATTTTCTTATGATTAAAACACTATTTCAATGGGTTTAAATATTTCTATGTGAATTTCTGTTTTAACAGTACCAAATAATTTGTCATGAAATTTCTCTGTATATATATTGTCAATACAAAACCTTAGCACTTGGATTCACCCTAATCGGAGTTATAGATCTTTTTGTATGATTTAAATAGTGTTTAATGGTTTTAAATGATTCTTATAGTTTCTTTTGTCTAAAAATCAAACTAAAATTATATCTGTAATCTCCACGGAATTGTGATTTCAGGGACATATTATTTGTAATTTTCTGATTAGTATTTATTTTCTTATGAATTTATTACTCTAAATAGGCCATTAAACCATTTAAATCTTCACGGCAAAACCTTACAGTAAAATGCTGAACTAATTGCATATTTATGATCTACATGGAACCAGATTTCCATCGGTATATCATTTATATTTTTGTGACAAGCAATTAATTTACTATGAATTTAATGATTTATAAAGCCATTAAAGCTAATTAAACTGCTACGGGTTAAATAATCTGCAAAGGCTAGATCCAACCAGATATTGTTAAATTACATTACAGTAGCTTCAATTTGATATATTATTCATATTTTTCGGAGTTACAGATAATTTCTTATGAATTTATTAACCTAAAAGACCATTAAAACTAATTAAATTACTGCAGTAACTACGTATAGTAAAAGTTGGATCTATTCTGATAAGATGATTCTACGTAAAATTATCTTCAATTTGATATATTATACGCAATTTTTGGATGTGGTATGAATTTCTAATGAATTTTACAAGTTAGATCTATAATATGCAATTTTAAATTCGAACGGAATATTCCAGGGAATATTCCGCTGACTGGACAGGTTGACTTTGCATGCTGACTGGGACTAGATGTTGACCTGACGTTGACGTGACGTTGATGAGGAAGATGACCGGGATGACGACATGGCACGCATCGGTTTGATTGGATCTCGACCGTCTGGATAGGATTCGGTGGCTAGAAGAAGAGATTGACCTGATTTTGGCTTAGAATAGATAAGAAATAGATATGTGTTAGAGAGATAAATCCGTAGATCAAATTGAAAAACTCAGAACATGAAAGTTATGGGCAATCATTATTCCTACCTTCTCACCAAAGGAATTTGGATTTGAAGAAATGAGCGCGAGTACATCTTGGAGTTACACCGTAAGATTTGAAATATTGCGATACGAAATTCTTCGGCTGTGGTGGATGAAAAGAGGTGAGGTTTGTCGGGACTGAAAGATTTCGATGATTCCTACAACTTTCGTTTTTTGACCGAAGGCAAACGACGAAGTCTAGATGGGTTAAAAAGCGAAATAAGATTCGGGCATATGTAGATTCAGGATTTCGAGAAGAAAAACTCATACAGCTATGGCTCCACGAGATTATATGGAGGTTTGGGATGGTGTAGAGATAGACCTTGGAGTAGGGAACAAGTAGAAACAAACGGAAGTCAATTCGAAGTTATAGATAAAAAGTTATAAGAGTTTGAGTAGAGATAGGTTTGTTAAAAACTGATTGCACGCTTTTTAAAGCGATCCCATGGGGATCGATCATTGTGTACGTGCGTGCTGATGCTGCGGTCGGTCCGGGTGGGCCGGCCCATTAGTTTTTTTTCCTTTTTTTCTTTTTTTTCTATTTACTTGTTTTCCTCATATCTTTTGCATACGAACTCCAAATGACATGATTCTTGTTTCTAAAATTTTCTAAAATTGAATAGATCATTGTAGGATCAAATTTGTAATATTTTTAATAGTTTGGAAGTAGTGGATTTACAAATCCTTGTATATTTCATTTTATTTATATCTTTATGTGTTTGTATTTATTTCATAACTTTTTCATACTAGCTCCAAATAAGCTCAATTTTGTTTCTAAAATTTTGTAATATTAATTGGATCTTTTTAGGCTATAATTATCAATAATTTATGCCTTAGCAACAGTGGGTTTTAATAAGTCAATTTAATTACCCTTAGGAACATTTGGGCGAATCAACTATAGGATTTAGATACCAGGATTTGGATTTAGTTTGTGAGAACTTTGCATGGATGTAATGAAATGCTTATGAATCCTTCATGATTTTCATTTTGAAATCTTGCACACCAATTATACAATCCATAATCAATCCATGCCCTTTTGCCTATATGGCTACTTAGGTCATAACAAAAGAATATAAGATTTTGAATTCAAGGTTGAGAGGATTTTCTATTCAAAAAGTTTCTTCTCATTGAGAATTTTCAACATAGTCAAACAATCAATCAAACTTATTTATTTATTTCACATTCCAAAATTAGGAGAATTTTGGGATGTGACAGACTACCACCCTTAAAAGAAATCTCGTCCCGAGATTTGGGAAGGCTAGAAAGAAAGGAAGGTTCGAGATCCATTAGGATGCTACCACCCTTAAAATAAAATTGACTAGGTCATTTCTCGAGGATTCACTTAGCTCAGATTGGTTCTCCTTTAGAATTTTATTGGCACAATGTCTCTAGCACATTCCAAACATCATGACTGATAGTTTCCGAGAAAGTACTACTTGAACTAGCAGAACTCTCATGGTGGTCAATTAGGGGATGTTTACTTCACGGTACCCATTAATCATGGTTGAGATTCATTCTTACCGTATATTCCTATGCTAAGCACTGGGTGCTTTTATAAAGGGGGAAATATACCATTCTAAGGTCTAGGCTTAACTCCGGCTCTTTGCTAAGGTTGAAAAGACACTCAAGATCCGCAAAGCCAACAGTACAAGAGCGAATGATAAGAGTAGTACGAATGGTGATCAATCCATCCTGCACCCAAATCATTACCCTGTATGAGGATAGGTGAATCACGTTTTTCTATCACTTGGGCATTCTCACTTGCCTCGCAGAATGTTTCCATGGGCACGAACTAATGCTCTATGTATACTCCCATGTATTCAATCAACAAAGCTACTACTAAAACTAAACTATCGATACTTCAATTTTCAGGTTGCGTAATCTACTACATAACATCATTTCAACACTTCATACTCCCACATCTCTTTTTTCCATTAGATAAAGCATTCTCCTTCCGAAATGCATTGTGTTGTCAAACCTTCCACTTAACACATCATTATATCTCCAAGGGTTCAAGATAGGGAAGAATAGATTCTATAGGAAAGAAACGACTAAGAAAATAATCCTACCCATAACTATATGAAGCAATCAATGTCACAAACAAGGAAACAATCATAGGCGATCAACACACAATCAAACACTTGAATAATAACATTACAGGGGTCCAAATATATCTGTATATAACCACAAAATAGTTTTAAAGCATTGGAAACAATACTAGAGTAAAATAGAGCAACATATAAGCACTAAACTAAATCTGTCAAAACGGTACAACAGATTTCACGAATTTTTCTGACCTACTTAGACTCGTCAGGAATTTTAGTCAATTTTTGTTCATATACTACAGGTCATTACTCTCCAGATCCTATTTTTTTAGATTTTTCTGATTTACCAATAAAATATGAAAAATCGCGCAGTACAACAGGTCAGGCAGAAAACTGCAGCAGTAATCCCACGAATTTCAATCAAATTACACCATTAAAAAAAATTAAAACCACACGAAAACTCCAGCAACTTTAGAGTTTCAAAACAACAGATCCTAAACAAGGCATCACACGATATGGTTCAGTACAAACAAGCAAGCAACCTATATTGTCATACCACATAAGTTGGTAAGAACAATATGCTAACACGATAGCGATGATCTCCTAAAGAGATAGAACATGGTGGTCTAGACCTAACCAAACTTGATAAGATGTTTATTTATGTCATACTATTTGTTCTTTACTTGTAGGCCAACTCTCATATAGTGATTTGCTTTATAGAAAACTACTAATAACATTTTCCAATTCTTGTAGTTTTTATGGTAGATCACTTCTTCTACTAATCAAATGAATGGACATCTACAAGTTTGAACAAGGAGAGGTGTTGGAAAATGATAGACAAGGAATATAAGAACTCTAATAAGTATAAAATATTATAGTTCTCCTAATAGAGGTCTTCTATTGCTAATCCATTTCTAAGGTCACGATCCTACAGTCAACACACAGCTCTGATACCATCTTGTAACACCCTCGCCTGATAAGGCTGAGTTCATGTGTATAGTGCCAATCCCTGGATCGGTTCACTGGCACACACAGTACAAAATGATACCAAATATAACTGTGTATCATAAATACAATGAATATGATCCAGCATTTACATTATTTATTCAAGTACACAGCGGAAAACGAATACAAGGTAGATCTCCATCCTTCAAATGTGCCACAGGCGAACAATTGTTGAGTGGAGTCTCACGACCTATGAACGATCACTCAGATACGATATAACCTGCAACATGAAACTTTGCAGCCACGAATGGTCAATACATTGAATGTATGGCAAGTAGGCTAAAGTGGTTAATAACAGGTCTATCAACTACATGCTTATTTGGCCAAGTGGAGTCCAGGCTCATTTGCATAAAGCAATAGTTTTATCCTAACATTTGTAATAAAGTAGTTTTCCAATACGATAAATAGGACACTCTGGTTCACTCCCAGGTGATCCTACCCAATTATGTTCACCCAACAAGTTTTAAGTAATTAAGAAATAAGGATGAGTGAGAAATATCATAGCATCAGTATCAGGTCGCTCAAATTGTCCATAACCGGGGACACGGCTAAGCACTTAGTTTATACACCCTACAAGGGTTAGTACACTTTACCCATGTGACTTGGCCAGCCCAGCTCGTACCACCACTCTCATATTGGGTGATGATAGGGAGAAGTCCAAGAAGGAACCGTTCGGGAAGTAGCTCCCCAGTCCCGACGCGCATCGGTCCAACCTACACTATCTACATCTCTGGATACGCGGGTTCGAGTTACCACAACCTACTGAGTTCATCCAACCGCTCATTTCATTATTGGCACATGGTTGCACACGAAAGCTTCCAAACAAAGAAACCAATCATTTCTCAGTGTCCTGGGCGGCATTCCCCACCAAAATCCACACTCGATGACCCAATCAATGCCATTCCGCCCAGGTGGTTCATTAAAACATGTTGGTTTGTCATTTAGCAAAACATAAGCCTTTCAAAACATATAACTTTTCATGATGTGATTCCCTTCCTCGTCTAAATAGCATAGCTAAGCAATCTACCAATACGATGGCTCATAAACAAGGAATACTAGGGAATAATATGGGATATAGCATAGCATATACACATCAATTCCTACAGATGCAATGTCACATACCAAATTTTAGATTTGGTCTTGCATATCATTCATACCATTGCATCATGCTTTTCCATGCAAAACTGTCGAGTGAAAAGGTTCGGCGAAACGCCATTTGCAAAACCCTATTCTATTTTGCTACGAGGTTCTTGTGGGAAGCTTTAGTAGGACTAGCGTGGACCACTCTTGTAGATTAGTGGTTTCGCTCGGACCTTGATGCTAGATTGTTCCCCTCGACTGTACGAAACCGTAGGAGCAAGAATCGCTCGAATCGGAGCTCGTACGGAGAAGTGGTCGCCGTTTTAGTGAATCGCCGGAAACCGGTCCGAAATTCCGGACCGATTTCCGAGTCCGCGTCTAACTCTGCGCCGATTTGGAGTAGGACCCGCGCAGGGCCCCACTTAAAGGGCCGAGCCGCCGCCTCCCTACCCTTGATCCCCGCACCACGCGACCGCCTCGGGAAACCGCCCCGCCGCCTCGATCGCGCCGCCTCCTCGGGACGCGTGCCCGCGCCGCCGCCAGGCTCCGCCGCTGCCGTCGCCTCCTTCCGCGGCCGCCGCCGCGCAGGTACCGCCTCCGCTCGCCGACCCCGCCTCCCTCGGTCGCCGCGCCCGTCGCTCGCCCCCGCCTCAGCCGCCGCCTCGCACCGCCCCGCCACCCGCGGCCAGCCGCCGCCATCCCCGCCCCGCACCTGCGCCCCCTCGCAGCGCCACGCCGCCTCGGCCGCTGCGCGCCGCGCCGCCTACCGCCCCGCGACACGCCACCGCGCGCGCCTGCTGCCGCTTGCGCGCTGCGCGCCGCGCACGCCTGCGCTGCCCGCGCCTCCGAGCCGCTGCTCTGCGCCCGCTCGCTGCGCGCGCTGCGGGCACTGCTGCGTACGCCGCTGCATGCGCTGCCGCGTGCGCTGCTTCGCGCTAGCTGCTGCCCTACGCGCGCTACTCGCTGCGCGCCTACGCGTTGCGCACGCACGCATGCACGCACACCCGCACGCACGCGCGCCGCCTTGCGCGCCTCGTTGACGATCTTGAACCGCTCGTTGACCGTCTCCCTCCGTGCAGGAAAAACCCCGACGCCGGAACCGATCGCCGCCGCCGTCCGGAACTCGTCGCCGTCCGTTTTGCCGTTTGTTTCCGGTAAGACTGCAGCCACCGTCAGATCTCAGATCGGCGGCTTAGATCGTTCGTTGACCGGTCAGACTCGGGCGTTGACTAGTCAGACGCCCAGTCAGCGTCCAGTCAGCAGACGCATTGACCAGTCAACAGACACAGTTGACTGGTTAATTTCGTTAATCGTTTTAGTTGACAGATTTCGGTAGAAAATTGTAAATTGCATAGAAATTAAACTGCTTGGCCAAAAATTGCAAATAAAATATGTATAGATTCAGTGAGTTGTGTAGAATCTTGCTGTACCTTTGGTTCAGGCTTTTGTAGCAAGGTTTAGTACAGTTTAATCAAACTAGTTAGTGGCCTTTTCGGAGTAATAAATTCATAGAAAAAGATCCGTAGCTCCAAAAATCACGTATGATATGTCCCTGGATTCACTGGAACGAGGGAAATATCATCGTGAATTAAAAGTATAGGCTTACAATAAAAACTTTTGCAGAAACTGTCTAGTGGCTTTCTGCAGTGTTTTAATTACTCGGGGAGTTTTATAATTCCTTTTCGAGTAATTCCAGTTGGTACTGCTTCTAATCAGCGATGCCTATGCGGTAGGTTTTTCCCAAGATTTTACAAACAGTATACTACCGGTAGTGAATTATTTGAGTTCTAGCTCTAGTTTTGAGCATTACTTTTTGCGAAATAGTTTTCCTAGCGCTAAAACTATTTTTCCATGCATGCAATCGGTAGTATTATTGAATAGGATTATGTGGTGCAGCTGTAGCACCAATTCACTTGTCGTTCTTGCATTCGTGCATCATATTTGTTGCATATGTTGTGGATTGTTTGTTTATGAATGCAATTGTATCGTGTAGATTGTGACGAGTGCAACGCTTGCTCGTGTGTGGATTGTTATTCCGACCGCTACAACCAAGGCAAGTAGATGCTACTTTGTTCATGATATCGTCCTACTATTTTTAATACATTGTCGTGTATTTTGTAGATGCATGTGTAGGATGATACTATCGCTATGCTATGTCCTATTATGTGGTAGGGCTTTCCTTGTAGATGAACCACCGTTGGTAGATGTGCTTAGCCATGCTTTGTTGAACGAGGGCTGGGTTACATCATTGAGATTTGCTTCTAAAAGTATTGGTTTGTGAAAACTAAAACAACTTAATCAATGAATCTCCTGGGTGTGATGGTATTGATAATTTTTGGTGGTTTCATGGCGGAAAGGCACCCAGGTATCGAGAGAAATTGATTGGCTTCTTTATTGTGTAGCTTACGTGTACAACCATGTGCCAATAATGGAATGGGCGGTTGGTTGGACTTAGTAGGTTGTGGTAACTCGAACCCGCGTATCCAGAGATGTAGAATTTTGGTAGGTTGGACCGGTGCGCGTCGGGATTAGGGTGCTACTTCCCGAACAGTCTCTTCTTGTACTTCTCCCTATCATCACCCAAAATGAGAGTGATGGTACGAGCTGGGCTGGCCAAGTCACATGGGTAAAGTGTACTAACCCCTGCAGGGTGTATAATCTAATCGATTAGCCGTGTCCCCGGTTATGGACAACTGAGTTGCTAGATATTGATTCCATGACATGTTTCTTGCTCATTCTAATTTCATAATTGTTTTAATATTGTTGGGTTAACTTAATTGGGATCTTTTCAAAGAAAATTAAAAACTATTTATGAAAGTAGGACAAATGTATTTGCAAATGCAAGCCAGACACAGCTCCACATGCCAAATATGCATGTAGATGTTAGTACTATTGTCTCCATTTACTAGCTCTACTTGTCATACATTCCATGTATTGACCCTTCGGGGCTGCTACGTTTCATGTTGCAGGTTATTCCGATTTTGATTGATCGTTATAGGCCACGGTACTCCACTCGGCACTTGTTCACTTGTGGGCAATTTGAAGAATGGAGGATTTACTTTATTTATGTTGCTACCTGAATAATTTGAGCTAGCTTTGTGCTAAGCTTTTATTGTAATAATGGTACTCTGGATCTTCGTTATTCATGATACACGGATATTTTGCTATGTTATCTATCTTACACTATTGTGGGCCAATGAACCGATCCAGGGATTGGCATGTCACATAGAGGCCACGGTCTTTTCAGAACCGGGGTGTTACAGGATGGTATCAGAGCCCGTGTGTCCACTGTAGGATCGTGACCTAGAGATTGGATTAGGAAGCCATAGAATTATTAAAGCCTATATTAACTCTGTCTTTCACCTTATGCCTTTCACCCTCGTAAATTCTTACCATATGCTATTCTCACACTTTCCTCTTTTACTTGATAGATGGGAGACGTCAGGACTGAGTATGTCACCATGGAGTCACCAAGGCCATTTGCAAGGCAGTTGGCACAGCTCTCGCAGTCATTGGGATTGTCACTGCCCATGTTCAAGGGAAGAAGGTTGTACACCTATGGATATGGAGAGATGCATGGGAGATCACTACCTTCATATTCAGAGATGCCGCCTTACCAAACCCCGTGCACTTGAACTACACCAAGACATACTGCAACTGGGGACTTGGAATCAACTTGGCCATACATGAAGCCCTATCTCGCCAGTGCCATTATGTACGACACCTACTGCCTGCAGATTCACCCTACCGTGACTATGGGAGGCGTGATGAAGATGGGCATATTGTGGTTACCCCGGGCGACAGGAACAACATGCCGCCCCATCGGAGGCACATAGAGGACATGGAAAGGGAGAATGGAGCTCTAGCAGAGAAGGTGATGATGATAAAAGAGATTGCAGATTTTACTAGCAATGGTATGGTGGTCCAAGGACAGGAGATTGACACCCTGCATGAAGCTGTGGGAGTTCTGGAGAATGCCCTGATAGCCAGAGATGCAACCATAGCTCATCTTCATGGTACTGTGCAGGAGAACACCCAGAACATACAACAGTTGCAGGGGACCGTCCAGGAAAGGGATCAAACTATTGAAGCTATGACAGCCCAGGTTGCCGCTCTCCAAGCACAGCTAAATCCACCCTCTGATGATGACAATGGAGATGATGGCAACAATGGGGATGATGATGACAGTGGAGACGATAATGATGATGAGGACGAGGATGATGATGATGGAGACGATGATGGTGGAGGAGATGAAGCTGTTGCTGTTGCAGCTGAGAGTAAAGAAGAGGAGGATCCAGAAGAGGTGGAGTTTGAGATCTCAAGTGATGATTCAGGAGAGGTGTACACTCCGCCGCCATGGTTGTACCGCGAGCCGAAGCGTCAACGCATGACAGCAAGGACCTACTGCAACCTCTTCAAGAAGTAGATAGAATTCCACCAATTAGTCCTCGTTAGGCAAATTCGTTAGGATTAGTCTCGATCGTTGTGAAGCTTAGTTCGTGTTAGTTCAAGAGTGTTTAGTTGCTTATTTGTGTACTCCAATATCCCAGGAATTATTTGTGCGAATTTTATGAAAGAGTTATGGCAATTTGGTTACTATCTGTGTTATTTTCGCTGTAGTTTTTTCTGCTGATACAGTAGTACTGCGCGATTTTTCATATTTTTCTGATAACTCGGAAAAATCTGAAAAAAATTGGGCTGATGCGAAACTCTCTGTACTGTATGTGAAAAAATCAGCTGAATTTTCTGACGAGTTTAAGTCAGACGGAAAAATTCGCGAACGCTGCTGGACTGTTCTGGCAGATTGCTGTTTTGGTTGTTTAGTTGATCAACTGTTTAGTTAACCATTGCCAACTCTTGTAAAACTATTTCAGTAGTTATATACTGCTAGGATAACCCCTGGGATATTGCTGGATCACTTGTTTGTTGATGTGTTGCTTGCTTGTGATTGTCTGCTGTTGTTTGTTGTTGGTTGATCATATGCATGGGTAGAATCCTATTGTCGTAGTTGATTCTTTCTAAACTTACCTGTGCTGAACCGCAGATGCCTCCCCTCCGTCACCCCACTGAGTTGGAGAAGCTCATGGCAGCTCAGGCCCAGCTGACCCAAGTGATGACTCAGTTCATGGAAAATCAGAACAACAACAATGGAAACAATCAGCCTCAGGGAGATGCTCTCACCAGATTTCTGAGGCTAAAGCCAGCTAAGTTCTCTACTGCAACGGAACCAATGGTTGCTCTCGACTGGTTGCGTTTAGTCAACAAGGATCTGGTAACTGTAGGATGCACTGATGCTGAGAAGGTGAGGTTTGCCGCTCACCTACTGGAGGGACCAGCCGCTTCTTGGTGGGACACTTTTCAGATCACCCACCCGCTGGACACTGTGACTTGGGCAATGTTTGAGGAAGGTTTCAGGACCAACCACGTGTCTTCAGGAGTTCTGAGCCTGAAGAGGAAGGATTTCCGCAACTTGCGCCAAACCAATCGCACCGTGGCCGAGTACATTGAGGAGTTCAACAACCTGTCCCGTTATGCACCTGAGGATGTTGACACTAATGCACAAAGGAGGGAGAGATTCCTGGATGGCCTCAGTGATGAGCTTTCAGTGCAGCTACTGGTGGTTTACTGCCCCACTTTCCAGGAGCTTATGGACAAGGCCAGGATCTTGGAAGGGAAGCACAAGCAAGTAGAAAGCCGCAAGAGGAAGAACAATAATCACCACTCTGGTTCACATCACAAGTCACGCACCTCGTATGATGGATACTCCAAGCATGGAGGAAGTGACCATGGGAGCCATGATCGCCACCACCATGGAGGCGATGGGCATCGTCATGACAACCATAGGAGCAGCCACCACAGCCACAAGGGAGGACACTCTCACCACTCTGGAGGACACGGTGGACATGACCGCAACCGTGATCGCAGCTTTGTGAAGAAGGATCTGAGTGAGGTGACGTGCTTCAAGTGTAAACAGAAGGGACACTATGCTGACAACTGTCCGGAGAGGAAAGGACTGAAGCCAACCAACAACGAGAAGGCCACAGTGAACCACATGAATGTGGAGGAGATTCCAGATGAGCCTGACCTTGTGATTGGTAAGTTCCCAATCAACACTTACCCTGCACTTATACTTTTCGATACTGGTGCATCGCATTCTTTCATATCAAGGGCATTTGTGGATAAGTATAAGTTACCTACTGAGTCTATGAAGAGGTCTTTTAGAGTGAGTTCACCTGGAGGAGATATGATAGCTAGCGCGGGATGCCGCAATTTAACTATGAGGATTGGAACACACAACTTCATTGCACCTTTGGTAGTGTTGGATTCATAGGGATTAGAAGTTATTCTGGGTATGGATTGGATGTCTATGCATGGGGGACACATAGATTGTGCACAGCGAGCTGTTTCACTCAAAACCCTGGATGGTAAGAGGATTAGATTCAAGTCGGCTGTACGACTAGGAAGGTGTAAGTTGAATTCTCTTAAGGGGGTTAGCATGGATACTGTGCCAGTGATTAGGGATTACCCCGACGTGTTTACGGAAGAACTACCAGGGATGCCACCTGACAGGGAAGTAGAGTTTCTTATCGACCTGATGCCGGGAACAGGACCAATAGCAAAGAAACCATATAAGATGGATGTGGATGAGCTGAAGGAATTGAAGAAGCAGTTGAAAGAGCAGCTGGAAAAGGGATTCATTCAGCCTAGTTCGTCGTCATAGGGAGCACCTGTGCTGTTTGTGGAGAAGAAGGACAGCAGCAAGAGGTTAGTAGTGGACTATCGTTCGCTGAATGAAGTAACCATCAAGAACAAGTACCCTCTGCCGAACATAAATGATTTTTTTGATCAACTGGAAGGAGCGAAGGTGTTCAGCAAGATTGATCTGCGATCAGGCTACTTCCAATTGAAGATCCGAGAGGAGGACGTACCAAAAACCGCCTTCACCACTAGGTATGGTTTATATGAGTATACGGTTATGTCTTTTGGACTAACGAATGCCCCGGCGTATTTCATGACCATGATGAACAAGGTATTTATGGAGTATTTGGACAAGTTCGTGGTGGTGTTTATTGATGACATACTGATTTATTCCAAGGATGATGCTGAGCATGAGAAGCATCTGCGACTGATTATGGAGAAGCTGAGGGAACACAAGTTGTATGCCAAATTCAGCAAGTGTGAATTCTGGCTTAACACTGTTGGATTTCTTGGACACGTAGTGTCAGGAGAAGGAGTCGCTGTTGATCCAAGCAAAGTGACTGCAGTGACAGAGTGGGAAGCACCCAAGAATGCGGGAGAGATACGAAGATTTTTGGGACTTGCTGGATATTACAGGAGGTTCATTGAAAACTTTTCCAAGATTTCTAAGCCGATGACTGAACTTCTGAAGAAGGAGAGGAAGTTTGAATGGTCAGACGTATGTGAAGCCAGCTTTCAGGAACTGAAGCGTCGACTAGTGACCGCCCCAGTTCTATGTTTACCAGATCTTCAGAAGGATTTCCAAGTGTACTGTGATGCTTCTCGACAGGGACTTGGTAGTGTGCTGATGCAATATGGGAGAGTGGTGTCATATGCCTCGCGACAACTCAAGCACCATGAGCGGAATTACCCCACACACGACTTGGAGTTAGCGTCAGTGGTTCATGCGCTCAAGGTATGGAGGCATTACTTAATGGGAAAACACTGTGATGTGTACACCGACCACAAGAGCCTGAAGTACATATTCACGCAGAAGGAACTGAACATGAGGCAAAAGAGATGGTTGGAACTTATCAAGGATTATGATATGAATCTACAATACCACCCAGGAAAGGCCAATGTAGTAGCAGATGCTCTGAGCCGGAAGGTTTATGCCAATGGATTGACAGTTGGTGAATTGCCTGAGGATTTGTGCAAGCAATTCAAGGACCTTAGACTGGAAGTAGTGTTTGAAGGATACTTGGCTACAATGGAAGTCCAACCGACGTTACAGGACAGGATCATGAAGGCTCGGGTAGGGGACAAGGAAATAGAGGAGATAAAGGAAAAGATGAAGGAGAATCGGGAAAAGGATATTCGCGAGGATGAGCATGGTACCTTATGGTATGGAGATCGTTTGTGTGTGCCCAGCGACCCGGAGATAAGGGAGTTGATTCTGCAGGAGGCTCATAACTCGCCATACTCCATACATCCGGGCAACACAAAGATGTATATGGATTTGAAGAGAAGATTCTGGTGGAACAACATGAAGGGAGACATCGCCAAGCATATTGCCCTATGTGATGTGTGCAGTCGAGTGAAGGCGGAACACCAGAAGCCAGCAGGACTGCTACAGCCATTGCCTGTGCCGGATTGGAAGTGGGATAGAGTGGGAATGGATTTTATCACAGGATTGCCCAGGACCAGGTCAGGATATGACTCTATTTGGGTAGTGGTCGACCATTTGACCAAGGTAGCCCACTTTATACCGGTGAAGACGACCTATACGAGTGCAAAGTTGGCCAAGATTTACATGGACATAATTGTGAGCCTACACGGAGTTCCCAAGAGTATCGTATCTGATAGAGGCACCCAATTTACCTCACACTTCTGGCGCCAGCTGCACGAGTCACTCGGTACTAGATTGGAGTTTAGCACAGCGTTTCACCCGCAGACTGATGGACAGACCGAGAGGGTGACTCAGATTTTGGAAGACATGCTGAGAGCTTGCGCCTTGGCTCATGGTTCTAGTTGGGATGAGAATTTGTCGTATGCGGAGTTTTCCTACAACAACAGCTATCAAACCAGCATTAAGACGTCACTGTTTGATGTACTGTATGGGAAACGGTGCCGGACGCCATTGCTATGGGATGGAGTAGGAGAACGTCAGTTGTTTGGGCCCGATTTGATCAAGGATGCTGAGGAGAAGGTCGCCTTGATTAGGGACAGACTGAAGGTAGCACAATCAAGGCAGAAGAGCTACGCTGACACCAAGCGCAAGGAAGTGGTGTATGAGATAGGTGATAGAGCATACCTCAGAGTGTCGCCACTTCGTGGAATCAAGAGATTTGGAATTAAGGGTAAGCTGGCACCTCGATTTATTGGACCGTATCGGGTCTTAGCACGCAAAGGAGAAGTTGCTTATCAGTTGGAGTTGCCAGAAGCTCTGTCCGCTGTTCACAACGTGTTCCACGTGTCCCAGCTGAAGAAGTGCCATCCGGAGATGGTGGATACACCGTTGAGAGACACTGTACCGCTAGAGGAGGTTCAGCTTGAGAACGACTTGACCTATGAGGAGAAACCGGTCAAGATTCTGGAGACAGCAGAGAGGATTACCCGTACCAAGACGATCAGGTTTTGCAAGGTGCAGTGGAGCCACCACACCGAAGAGGAAGCCACTTGGGAGCGTGAGGATGACATCCGAGAGGACTACCCACACCTATTTGCTAGCCGCGCCGAATCTCGAGGATGAGATTCATCTTAACGGGGTTAGTCTTGTTACATCCCAAATTTTAGATTTGGTCTTGCATATCATTCATACCATTGCATCATGCTTTTCCATGCAAAACCGTCGAGTGAAAAGGTTCGGCGAAACGCCATTTGCAAAACCCTATTCTATTTTGCTACGAGGTTCCTGTGGGAAGCTTTAGTAGGACTAGCGTGGACCACCCTTGTAGATTAGTGGTTTCGCTCGGACCTTGACGCTAGATTGTTCCCCTCGACTGTACGAAACCGTAGGAGCAAGAATCACTCGAATCGGAGCTCGTACGGAGAAGTGGTCGCCGTTTTAGTGAATCGCCGAAGAACGGTCCGAAATTCCGGACCGATTTCCGAGTCCGCGTCTAACTCTGCGCCGATTTGGAGTAGGACCCGCGCAGGGCCCCACTTAAAGGGCCGAGCCGCCGCCTCCCTGCTCTCGATCCCCGCACCACGCGACCGCCTCGGGAAACCGCCCCGCCGCCTCGATCGCGCCGCCTCCTCGGGACGCGTGCCCGCGCCGCAGCCAGGCTCCGCCGCCGCCGTCGCCTCCTTCTGCGGCCGCCGCCGCGTCGCCTTTCCCCGCCACCGCGCAGGTACCGCCTCCGCTCGCCGACCCCGCCTCCCTCGGTCGCCGCGCCCGTCGCTCGCCCCCGCCTCGGCCGCCGCCTCGCACTGCCACGCCACCCGCGGCCAGCCGCCGCCATCCCCGCCCCGCGCCTGCGCCCCCTCGCAGCGCCACGCTGCCTCGGCCGCTGCGCGCCGCGCCGCCTACCGCCCCGCGGCACGCCACCGCGCACGCCTGCTGCCGCTTGCGTGCTTGCGCGCTGCGCGCCGCGCACGCCTGCGCTGCCCGCGCCTCCGAGCCGCTGCTCCGCGCTCGCTCGCTGCGCGCACTGCTGCATACGCCGCTGCATGCGCTGCCGTGTGCGCTGCTGCGCGCTAGCTGCTGCCCTACGCGCGCGCTACTCGTTGCGCGCCTACGCGTTGCGCACGCACGCATGCACGCACACCCGCACGCACGCGCGCCGTCTTGCACGCTTTGTTGACGATCTTGAACCGCTCGTTGACCGTCTCCCTCCGTGCAGGAAAAACCCCGACGCCGGAACCGATCGCCGCCGCCGTCCGGAACTCGCCGTCGTCCGTTTCGCGGTTTGTTTCCGGTACGACTTCAGCCACCGTCAGATCTCAGATCGGCGGCTTAGATCATTCGTTGACCGGTCAGACTCGGGCGTTGACTAGTCAGACGCCCAGTCAGCGCCAGTCAGCAGACGCATTGACCAGTCAACAGACACAGTTGACTAGTTAATTTCGTTAATCGTTTTAGTTGACAGATTTCGGTAGAAACTTGTAAATTGCGTAGAAATTAAACCGCTTGGCCAAATTTCAAATAAAATATGTATAGATTCAGTGAGTCATGTAGAATCTCGCTGTACCTTTGGTTCAGGCTTTTGCAGCAAGGTCTAGTAAAGTTTAATCAAACTAGTTAGTGGCCTTTTCAGAGTAATAAATTCGTAGAAAAAGATCCGTAGCTTCAAAAATCGCGTATGATATGTCCCTGGATTCAGTGGAACGAGGGCAATCTCATCGTGAATTAAAAGTATAGGCTTACAGTAAAAACTTCTGCAGAAACTGTCTAGTGGCTTTCTGCAGTGTTTTAATTACTCGGGGAGTTTTATAATTCCTTTTCGAGTAATTCCAGTTGGTACAGCTTCTAATCAGCGATGCCTATGAGGTAGATTTTTCCCAAGATTTTACAAACAGTATACTACCGGTAGTGAATTATTTGAGTTCTAGCTCTAGTTTTGAGCATTACTTTTTGCGAAATAGTTTTCCTAGCGCTAAAACTATTTTTCCATGCATGCAATCAGTAGTATTATTGAATAGGATTATGTGGTGCAGCTGTAGCACCAATTCACTTGTCGTTCTTGCATTCATGCATCATATTTGTTGCATATGTTGTGGATTGTTTTTTATGAATGCAATTGTATCGTGTAGATTGTGACGAGTGCAATGCTTGCTCCTGTGTGGATTGTTCTTCCGACCGCTACAACCAAGGCAAGTAGATGCTACTTTGTTCATGATATCGTCCTACTATTTTCAATACATTGTCGTGTATTTTGTAGATGCATGTGTAGGATGATACTATCGCTATGCTATGTCCTATTATGTGGTAGGGCTTTCCATGTAGATGAACCACCGTTGGTAGATGTGCTTAGCCATGCTTTGTTGAACGAGGGCTGGGTTACATCATTGAGATTTGCTTCTAAAAGTATTGGTTTGTGAAAACTAAAACAACTTAATCAATGAATCTCCTGGGTGTGATGGTATTGATAATTTTTGGTGGTTTCATGGCGGAAAGGCACCCAGGTATCGAGAGAAATTGACTGGCTTCTTTATTGTGTAGCTTACGTGTACAACCATGTGCCAATAATGGAATGGGCGGTTGGTTGGACTTAGTAGGTTGTGGTAACTCGAACCCGCGTATCCAGAGATGTAGAATTTTGGTAGGTTGGACCGGTGCGCGTCGGGATTGGGGTGCTACTTCCCGAACAGTCTCTTCTTGGACTTCTCCCTATCATCATCCAAAATGAGAGTGATGGTACGAGCTGGGCTGGCCAAGTCACATGGGTAAAGTGTACTAACCCCTGCAGGGTGTATAATCTAATCGATTAGCCGTGTCCCCGGTTATGGACAACTGAGTTGCTAGATATTGATTCCATGACATGTTTCTCGCTCATTCTAATTTCATAATTGTTTTAATATTGTTGGGTTAACTTAATTGGGATCTTTTCAAAGAAAATTAAAAACTGTTTATGAAAGTAGGACAAATGTATTTGCAAATGCAAGCCAGACACAGCTCCACTGGCCAAATATGCATGTAGATGTTAATACTATTGTCTCCATTTACTAGCTCTACTTGCCATACATTCCATGTATTGACCCTTCGGGGCTGCTACGTTTCATGTTGCAGGTTATTCCGATTCTGATTGATCGTGATAGGCCACGGTACTCCACTCGGCACTTGTTCACTTGTGGGAAATTTGAAGAATGGAGGATTTACTTTATTTATGTTGCTACCTGAATAATTTGAGCTAGCTTTGTGCTAAGCTTTTATTGTAATAATGGTACTCTGGATCTTCGTTATTCATGATACACGGATATTTTGCTATTGTTATCTATCTTACTCTATTGTGGGCCAATGAACCGATCCAGGGATTGGCATGTCACATAGAGGCCACAGTCTTTTCAGAACCGGGGTGTTACATGCAATTCTACAAAAGCATCTACAATGCATAGGAAAACAATAGGGCATTTATGACCAAGATAGCACCACTTGCCTTTGTTGTAGATGTAGTTGATTAGATAATCCTCACAATCATCATAGGTATAATGGTTGCACTCTTCATAACCACAATACTTGCAATCATAGTAGTTGCAATCACAGTAGTTGCACTCCTCGCAATCTAACGTTTGAAGCAAACACAACAAACACCATTCAAAATATTGCAAACATACAACAGTGCAGCATTACAAGAAAACAATGATGAGCAGATGCATGCATGAAGATTTAATGAGTCACAATGGTTGGATTTAGTGTTCTGAACATAGATAGATTACATGATGCATGTGGAAAGTCATTTATTGCACTAAAGCTTTTATTACTAAAGTTGTATCGATTTAATATGGTGTATACCACTTTAATTGAACTAAATATGTTTATTTCGTATTAAATTGCAAACTAGATGCTACTGGATAGAGGTAATGCAATTTAGAGACAGTGGAAATTTGAATCACCTAAAAAGGAGTTATAGGTATTTTCTTATGATTAAAACACTATTTTAATGGGTTTAAATATTTCTGTATGAATTTCTGTTTTAACAGTACCAAATAATTTGTCATGTAATTTATCTGTATAGATATTGTCAATACAAAACCTTAGTACTTGGATTCACCCTAATCGGAGTTATAGATCTTTTTGTATGATTTAAATAGTGTTTAATGGTTTTAAATGATTCATATAGTTTCTGTTGTCTAAAAATCAGACTAAAATTATATCTGTAATCTCCACGGAATTGTGCTTTCAGGGACATATTATTTGTAATTTTCTGATTAGTATTTATTTTCTTATGAATTTATTACTCTAAATAGGCCATTAAACCATTTAAATCTTCAGGGCAAAACCTTACAGTAAAATGCTGAACTAATTGCATATTGATGATCTACATGGAACCAGCTTTCCAGCGGTATATCATTTATATTTTTGTGACAAGCAATTAATTTACTATGAATTTAATGATTTATAAAGACATTAAAACTAATTAAATTGCTACGGGTTAAATAATCTGCAAAGGCTAGATCCAACCAGATATTGTTAAATTACATTACAGTAGCTTCAATTTGATATATTATTCATATTTTTCGGAGTTACAGATAATTTCTTACGAATTTATTAACCTAAAAGATCATTAAAACTAATTAAATTACTGTAGTAACTACGTACAGTAAAAGTTGGATCTATTCTGATAAGATGATTCTACGTAAAATTATCTTCAATTTGATATATTATACGCAATTTTTGGACGTGGTATGAATTTCTAATGAATTTTACAAGTTAGATCTATAATATGCAATTTTAAATTCGAACGGAATATTTCAGGGAATATTCCGCTGACTGGACATGTTGACTTTGCATGCTGACTGAGACTAGATGTTGACCTGACGTTGACGTGGCGTTGATAAGGAAGATGACCGGGATGACGACATGGCACGCATCGGTTTGATTGGATCTCGACCGTCTGGATAGGATCTGGTGGCTAGAAGAAGAGATTGACCCGATTTTGGCTTAGAATAGACAAGAAATAGATCTGTGTTAGAGAGACAAATCTGTAGGTCAAATTGAAAAACTCAGAACATGAAAGTTGTGGGCAATCATTATTCCTACCTTCTCACCAAAGGAATTTGGATTTGAAGAAACGAGCGCGAGTACATCTTGGATTTACACCGTAAGATCTGAAATATTGCGATACGAAATAATCCGGCTGTGGTGGATGAAAAGAGGTGAGGTTTGTCGGGATTGAAAGATTTCGAGGATTCCTACAACTTTCGTTTTTTGACCGAAGGCAAACGACGAAGTCTAGATGGGTTAAAAAGCGAAATAAGATTCGGGCATATATAGATTCGGGATTTCGAGAAGAAAAACTCGTACAGCTATGGCTCCACGAGATTATATGGAGGTTTGGGACGGTGTAGAGATAGGCCTTGGAGCAGGGAACACGTAGAAACAAACGGAAGTCAATTCGGAGTTATAGATAAAAAGTTATAAGAGTTTGAGTAGAGATAGGTTTGTTAAAAACTGATTGCACGCTTTTTAAAGCGATCCCATGGGGATAGATCATTGTGTAGGTGCGTGCTGGTGCTGCGGTCGGTTCAGGTGGGCCGGCCCATTAGGTTTTTTTTCCTTTTTTTTCTTTTTTTTTTCTATTTCTTGTTTTTCTCATATCTTTTGCATACGAACTCCAAATGACATGATTCTTGTTTCTAAAATTTTCTAAAATTGAATAGATCATTGTAGGATCAAATTTGTAATCTTTTTACTAGTTTGGAAGTAGTGGATTTACAAATCCTTGTATATTTCATTTTATTTATATCTTTATGTGTTTGTATTTATTTCATAACTTTTTCATACTAGCTCCAAATAAGCTCAATTTTGTTTCTAAAATTTTGTAATATTAATTGGATCTTTTTAGGCTATAATTATCAATAATTTATGCCTTAGCAACAGTGGGTTTTAATAAGTCAATTTAATTACCCTTAGGAACATTTGGGCGAATCAACTATAGGATTTAGATACCAGGATTTGGATTTAGTTTGTGAGAACTTTTCATGGATGTAATAAAATGCTTATGAATGCTTCATGATTTTCATTTTGAAATCTTGCACACCAATTCTACAATCCAGAATCAATCCATGCCCTTTTGCCTATATGGCTACTTAGGTCATAACAAAAGAATATAAGATTTTGAATTCAAGGTTGAGAGGATTTTCTATTCGAAAAGTTTCTTCTCATTGAGAATTTTCAACATAGTCAAACAATCAATCAAACTTATTTATTTATTTCACATTCCAAAATTAGGAGAATTTTGGGATGTGACAACAACACCGATGATGTCACATCCCAAGATTTTGAAAATTGGTACTAGAATTTTTTTTTTGCATGTTGTACGACATTCATGAGCATTGCATTGCATATTTGCATCAAGAAAAATTCCTAAATAAAAATAAAGGACTAAAACCCCAAATAGTATGTGCCACCTTGTTCCTAAAGGGAATTAAATTGGCTTTATAAAAACCCATTATTGATAAGGCAGCGATTATTGCTAAATTATAGCCTAAAAATATCCAATAAATATTACAAAAATTTTAGAAACAAAATTGAGCTCATTTGGAGCTATTATGAAAAAGTTATGGAATAAATACAAACAAATAAAGATATAAATAAAATGAAATATACATGGATTTATAAGCCCACTACTTCCAAACTAGTAAAAAGATTACAAATATGATCCTACAATGATCTATTCGATTTTAGAAAATTTTAGAAACAAAAATCATGTCGTTTGGAGTTCGTATGCAAAAGATATGAGGGAAACAACTAAATAGAAAAAGAAAAAGAAAAAGAAAAAAATCTAACGGGCTGGCCCATCCGGACTGGACCGAACCAGCCAGCCACGATCGGTGTCCCAGATGATTTAAAAAGCGTGCGAAACAGTTTTGTCAAACCTATCTCTATTCAAACAGCTATAACTTTTTATCTACAACGCCGAATCGACTTCCGTTTGTTTCTACTTGTTCCTACTTCAAGGCCTATCTCTACACCATCCTAAATCTCCATATAAACTCGTGGAGCCACAGCTGTACGAGTTTCCCTTCTCGAAATCCCGAATCTACACATGCTCGAATCTTATTTCGCTTTTTAACCCATCTAGACTTCGTTGTTTGCCTTCGGCCAAAGAACGAAAGTTGTAGAACTCGTCGAAATCTTTCAACCCTGACAAATATCACCTCTTTTCATCCACCACAGCCGGAGAATTTCACACCGCAATATTTCAGATATGACGGTGTAAATCCAAGATGTACTCGCGCTCGTTTCTTCAAATCCAAATTCCTTTGGTGAGAAGATAGGACTAGTGATTCCCCACAACTTTCATGTTCTAAGCTTTTCGATTTGACCTATGGATTTGTCTCTCTAACACAGATCTATTTCTTGTCTATTCTGAGCCGAAATCGGGTCAATCTCCTCTCCTAACCACTAGATATCATCCCAAAGGCCAGGATTAGATCGATTCCGCGAAGGGGTACGAGCCAACCGGATCTCGCCACGTGTCAACGCCAGGTCAGCCCCGCGTCCCAGTCAGCATAGAATATTCCTAGGGAATATTCCCTATAGATTTGAAATTGAATTTAATTTGCAGAAAATTGTGTAAACTTACAAAAATCATATAAAAAGATCTGTAGAACCAAAAATAGCAAATAAGATATCAATGGATTCAGAAAAACTTGTAGAATATTAATATGGCATTAGATTCAACTTTTACTATACATGGATACTACAGTAACTTAATTAGTTTTAATGGTCTTTTAGGTTAATAAATTTATAGGAAATTATCTGTAACTCCAAAAAATATGAAAAATATATAAAATTGAAGCTACTATAATGTAGATTAATAATTTCAGGTTATATCTAATCTTTAAAGTACATATTTACCGTAATGATTTAATTAGTTTTAATGGCTTTAGAAATCATTAAATTCATAGTAAATTATTTGCATATCACAAAAATATAAATGATATACCGATGGAAAGCTGGTTCCATGTAGATCACCAATAGAAAATGGTTCAGGCAAATACTGTAAGGTTTCGCAGTAATTAAATAAATGGTTTAATGGCTTATTTAGAGTAATAAATTCATAAGAAAATAAATATTATTCAGAAAATTACAAATAATATGTCCCTGGAATCACAAGAAAGAGTAGAACCAGTTTCTGAATTAAAATTATAGGTATACAGTATGTATAATGTTAGGAGCATTATAATACATTCTGTACTATTTTAACTATTTAAAAAGATATATAACTCCGATTAGGGTGAATCCAACGCCTACTGGTTCGTATTAACGTTCTCTATCCAGTAAACCAAAGAAACAAAATTTAATTCAACAGTTAGAACAGGCGTTACAACAGAAATATTAAAAACCCTATATTGGCAAGTAATTATTAATAACAAGTACTCCATTGCATTAATTGTCCTCTTGCATGCATCATATACTTCAGTATTGTTTAGAGAACTAAAGTAACAACCATTGTGACTTATTAAATTACCATACATGCATTTGTTTGATCTCTATGTGCTATTGTTTATGTTGTATGCAATTGTTTGCTCGATAGATTGCGAGGAGTGCAACGTGCGTGATTGCAACGAGTGTTTGAACGACTTCACCAACTACCAAGGCAAGTAGATGCTACTTTGTTCATGATGTTATCCTACTATTTTCATTGCATTGTCGTGTATTTTGTAGATGCATGTGTAGGATAATACTATCGCTATGCTATGTCCTATTATGTGGTAGGATTTTCCCTCTAGATGAACCACCGTTGGTAGATGTGCTTAGCCATGCTATGATGAACGAGGACTGGGTTACATCACTATAAGTTGTTTCTAAAAGTGTTGGTTTGTGAAAACTAAAACAACTTAATCAATGAATCTCCTGGGTGTGATGGGATTGATAATTTTTGGTGGTATCATTGCGGAAAGGCACCCAGGTATCAAGAGAAAATGATTGGCTTCTTTATTTTGTAGCTTACGTGTACAACCATGTGCCAATAATGAAATGGGCGGTTGGTTGGACTCAGTAGGTTGTGGTAACTCGAACCCGCGTATCCAGAGATGTAGAATTTTGGTAGGTTGGACCGGTGCGCGTCGGGATTGGGGAGCTACTTCCCGAACGGTCTCTTTTTGGACTTCTCCCCATCATCACCCAAAATGAGAGTGATGGTACGAGCTGGGCTGGCCAAGTCACATGGGTAAAGTGTACTAACCCCTGCAGGGTGTATAATCTAATCGATTAGCCGTGTCCCCGGTTATGGACGTCTGAGTTGCTTGATATTGATTCCATGACATGTTTCTCGCTCATTCTAATTTCATAATTGCTTTAAATGTTGTTGGATTAACTTAATTGGGATCTTTTCAAAGAAAATCAAAAACTGTTTATGAAAGTAGGACAAAGGTATTTGCAAATGCAAGCTAGCCACAGCTCCACTTGCTAAATATGCATGTAGATGTTAGCACTATTGTCTCCCTTAATAGCTCTACTTGCCATACATTCCATGTATTGACCCTTTGGGGCTGCTACATTTCATGTTGCAGGATATTCCGATTCTGAGTAATCGATTTAGGCCACGGTACTCCACTCGCCACTTGTTCACTTGTGGGCAATTTGAAGAATGGAGGATTTACTATATTTATGTTGCTACTTGAATAACATTGAGCTAGCCTTGAGCTAAGATTTTATTATAATAATGATATTTTGGATCTTCGATATTTATGATACACGGATATTTTGCTATGTTATTCATCTTATTCTATTGTGGGCCAATGAACCGATCCAGGGATTGGCATGTCACATAGAAGGTACGGTCTTTTCAGAACCGTGGTGTTACAAGATGGTATCAGAGCCCGTGTGTCGACTGTAGGATCGTAACCTAGGTTTGGAATAGGAAAGCCATATGAAATTATAAACCCTATTTGATTCTATCTATTCTCTTCTTACACTTCTTTCTAGTATCTCTTATCATTTCAATTCTCATCTCTTCTCTTTTATGATATAGAAGGAAGGCTCTCCCTAGCAATGAACTCATAATTTTGTACTTATTAGATTCTTGTAATCATCCATCTATCTTTTCTAATCTCATCTTGTTCAAACTTGTAGATGAACACTTATGCAAGAAAGCGCCAGATTAAGAATAGTTAGATGATAACCACCATATAGTTCTGATATGACTTTGATTAGATATAGCAATCGATTGTTGTAAGAACTTGTTTGATATTTGATTTATTATGTTTAGGTTGTGCTATTTGATACCTTAAAGTTTCAGAATATTTTTGTGAGATTCCATAATATATTAATGAAGGTTTTGATTAGAAATTTGTGATAGTTTCGATGTAGTTTTCTGATGACACAGTTGTACGTCACGAATTTTCATATTTTATTGGTAACTGGAAAAAATCTAAAAAAAAATATGGATGGTTCGAAACTCTCTATACTCTATACACAAAAATTCGCTAAAATTCCTGATGAGTTTAGGGTGCCCAGAAAAATTCGTGAACGCTGCTGTAGTTTCAGGACAGAATCTGTCCATTGCTTTTATGATTGTAGGTTCACCCCCCCAAATGAATATTATTCAATGGAAACTATTTTGTGGTTGTTATGCCACCAAAACAAAACTTCTGGAACATAAATGAAACTATTTTGGATTGAGTGTTGTTGAGATGATTGATTGCTTGTGTGTCAATTGCTTGTTCCATATAGTTATGGGTAGTATTATTTCTCTAGTCTTTCTATCTATAACTTGTCTGTGCTATACCAATAGATGTCACCCCATCGTCAATCCACTGAAATGGAGAAGCTCATGGCATCACAAGCACAGCTAGCACAAGTGATGACGGAATACCTGGCCAATAACAAGCAACCTCCTCAGCAGAACCTACTCAGCAATTTTTTGATGCTCGAACTACCAACATACTCAACCTTTTCTAAGCCTACTGTGGCGGATAATTGGTTGAAAAAAGTGAACAAGATCCTAGTGACTATTGGCTGTCCATGTGAAGAGAAGGTAAGGTTTGCCACTCACTTATTGGAAGGACCTGTAGAAAAATGGTGGTACAAGTATCAAGCCACTCACCCCGTAGTACAAGTAACATGGGACATGTTTCAGAAAGAATTCCATGATGCACATATTTCATCTGAAGTCATGTACTCATGTCAGAGAGGATTCAACAATTTATGCCAAGGAAAGCATACTATTGCGGAGTACATTGAAGCTTTTAGCAAGGCATCCCGTCGTGCGATGGATGATGTGAATTTGGACCATACAACTTGGTGGAGGATGCATGGAGCCATCAACAACAGAAAACTAACTTCGGAGGAGTTCAATGAAGTTATACTACGACCTTGTCCCATCACCCAAGCATCAACGACTGGAGAGGATGTTCTGAAGGAGTTTCAAGCTTGCAAAGTCTGTGGAGACTTAGGACATACATACAAGGAGCATCAGGATCAGTGCCCCTATTGTGATGAAAACCATCTAGTTGGAGAGTGCCCCACATCCCAAGTCACTTGCTTTCTATGTGAAGGGAACGATCATGTCCCTGTTCATTGTCACCTTTACCCCATGGTACAACAAGTGAATAAAGGAGTCAAGGATGGAGTGCATCAAGCTCTCAAGAAGACCCATGCAGAATCAAGCCCTATGGCGGAGGCCGAAACCAGAGTCGTGCCTCATAAGGCCGCACCCAATGTGACCACAAAGTGTTGTTACTCATGTGGAGAAGAAGGTCATATCTCTAGTGACTGCCCCAAGAAGCGAGAAAGATTTCCTGAATTTGTGGTGAAATATGAAGAAGAAGAACTAAGAGAACTCCTAGCCTTGGAGAGACCCATGAAGAGGAAGAACTGCTACAACTCCCATGCGAGGGATATTAGCCAGCTGTTGTGCTACAATTGTAAAGATCCAGGACATTATGCGTCACAATGTCTAGAAAAGAAGAATCGCAAAGGAAACAGGAAAAGCGACTATGATGACAAAATGAAGCCAGTAAGGGATCCCGGCCTTGTCACCTGCTACAAGTGCAATGAGTCGGGACATTATGCCTATAAATGCCTAGAGAAGGAGCTTCAAGCCAGACCTCGGGACTAGTAAGTCCCTGGTTAATCCATACATCATAGTTGTAATGTTTAAAATACGGGTACATCGTGTTCATTCATATTGAGGAACTCATGGACAAGAATAGTTACATATGAAGTTACCTAGAGGATCTGTTGAAGAGAACCCACTGGAAAGGATTGATAGCTAGCACAAGATTCCACAATTGAGTATTAGATGTTGGGATGCCAAGTTCAGTTTTCTTAAGGGGGTTAGCCTCGACAACAACACCCATAACCTTGCTAGCCATTCCGAATCTCGGGACGAGATTCATCTTAAGGGGGTTACTCTGTCACATCCCAAGATTTTGAAAATTGGTACTAGAAAAAAATTGCATGTTGTATGACATTCATGAGCATTGCATTGCATATTTGCATCAAGAAAAATTCCTAAATAAAAATAAAGGACTAAAACCCCAAATAGTATGTGCCACCTTGTTCCTAAAGGGAATTAAATTGGCTTTATAAAAACCCATTGTTGATAAGGCAGCGATTATTGCTAAATTATAGCCTAAAAAGATCCAATAAATATTACAAAAATTTTAGAAACAAAATTGAGCTCATTTGGAGCTATTATGAAAAAGTTATGGAATAAATACAAACAAATAAAGATATAAATAAAATGAAATATATAAGGATTTATAAACCCACTACTTTCAAACTAGTAAAAAGATTACAAATATGATCCTACAATGATCTATTCGATTTTAGAAAATTTTAGAAACAAGAATCATGTCGTTTGGAGTTCGTATGCAAAAGATATGAGGGAAACAAGTAAATAGAAAAAGAAAAAGAAAAAAAGAAGATAAAAAATCTAACGGGCCGGCCCATCCGGACCGGACCGAACCAGCCAGCCACGATCGGTGTCCTTTAAAAATCGTGCGAAACATTTTTGTCAAACCTATCTCTATTCAAACAGCTATAACTTTTTATCTACAACTCCGAATTGACTTCCGTTTGTTTTTACTTGTTCCCTACTTCAAGGCCTATCTCTACACCATCCTAAATCTCCATATAAACTCGTGGAGCCACAGCTGTACGTGTTTCCCTTCTCGAAATCCCGAATCTACACATGCCAGAATCTTATTTCGCTTTTTAACCCATTTAGACTTCGTTGTTTGCCTTCGGCCAAAGAACGAAAGTTGTAGAACTCATAGAAATATTTCAATCCCGACAAACCTCACCTCTTTTCATCCACCACAGCCAGAGAATTTCGCACCACAATATTTCAGATATGACGGTGTAAATCCAAGATGTACTCGCGCTCGTTTCTTCAAATCCAAATTCCTTTGGTGAGAAGATAGGACTAATGATTCCCCACAACTTTCATGTTCTAAGTTTTTCGATTTGACCTATGGATTTGTCTCTCTAACACAGATCTATTTCTTGTCTATTCTGAGCCGAAATCGGGTCAATCTCCTCTCCTAACCACTAGATCTCATCCCAACGGCCAGGATTAGATCGATTCCGCGAAGGGGTACGAGCCAACCGGATCTCGCCACGTGTCAACGCCAGGTCAGCCCCGCGTCCCATTCAGCATAGAATATTCTCTGTACATTTGAAATTGAATTTAATTTGCAGAAAATTGTGTAAACTTACAAAAATCATATAAAAAGATCCGTAGAACCAAAAATAGCAAATAAGATATCAATAGATTCAAAAAAATGTAAAATATTAATATGGCATTAGATTCAACTTTTACTGTACGTGGTTACTGCAGTAACTTAATTAGTTTTAATGGTCTTTTAGGTTAATAAATTTATAAGCAATTATCTGTAACTCCGAAAAATATGAACAATATATCAAATTGAAGCTACTATAATGTAGATTAATAATATCAGGTTAGATCTAATCTTTACAGTACATATTTACCGTAATGATTTAATTACTTTTAATGGCTTTAGAAATCATTAAATTCATTGTAAATTATTTGCATATCACAAAAATATAAATGATATACCGATGGAAAGCTGGTTCCATGTAGATCATCAATATGCAAATGGTTCAGGCAAATACTGTAAGGTTTCGCAATAATTAAATAAATGATTTAATGTCTTATTTAGAGTAATAAATTCATAAGAAAATAAATACTATTCAGAAAATTACAAATAATATGTCCCTGGAATCACAAGAAAGAGTAGACCAATTTCTGAATTAAAATTATAGGTATACAGTACGTATAATGTTAGGAGCATTATAATACATTCTATAGTATTTTAACTATTTAAAAAGATCTATAACTCCGATTAGGGTGAATCCAATGCCTACTGGTTCGTATTAACGTCCTCTATCCAGTAAACCCAAGAAACAAATTTAATTCGACAGTTAGAATAGGCGTTACAACAGAACTATTAAAAACCCTATATTGGCAAGTAATTATTAATAACAAGTACTCCATTGCATTAATTGGCCTCTTGCATGCATCATATACTTTAGTATTGTTTAGAGAACTAAAGTAACAACCATTATGACTTATTAAATTGCCATACATGCATTTGTTGCATTTGTTTGATCTCTATGTGCTATTGTTTATGTTGTATGCAATTGTTTGCTCGATAGATTGCGAGGAGTGCAACGTGCGTGATTGCAACGAGTGTTTGAACGACTTCACCAACTACCAAGGAAAGTAGATGCTACTTTGTTCATGATGTTATCCTACTATTTTTATTGCATTGTCGTGTATTTTGTAGATGCATGTGTAGGGTAATACTATCGCTATGCTATGTCCTATTATGTGGTAGGATTTTCCCTCTAGATGAACCACCGTTGGTAGATGTGCTTAGCCATGCTATGATGAACAAGGGCTGGGTTACATCACTATAAGTTGTTTCTAAAAGTGTTGGTTTGTGAAAACTAAAACAACTTAATCAATGAATCTCCTGGGTGTGATGGGATTGATAATTTTTGGTGGTATCATTGCGGAAAGGCACCCAGGTATCGAGAGAAAATGATTGGCTTCTTTATTTTGTAGCTTACGTGTACAACCATGTGCCAATAATGAAATGGGCGGTTGTTTGGACTCAGTAGGTTGTGGTAACTCGAACCCGCGTATCCAGAGATGTAGAATTTTGGTAGGTTGGACCGGTGCGCATCGGGATTGGGGAGCTACTTCCCGAACGGTCTCTTCTTGGACTTCTCCCCATCATCACCCAAAATGAGAGTGATGGTACGAGCTGGGCTGGCCAAGTCACATGGGTAAAGTGTACTAACCCCTGCAGGGTGTATAATCTAATCGATTAGCCGTGTCCCCGGTTATGGACGTCTGAGTTGCTTGATATTGATTCCATGACATGTTTCTCGCTCATTCTAATTTCATAATTGCTTTAAATGTTGTTGGGTTAACTTATCAAAAACTGTTTATGAAAGTAGGACAAAGGTATTTGCAAATGCAAGCTAGCCACAGCTCCACTTGCCAAGTATGCATGTAGATGTTAGCACTATTGTCTCCCTTAATAGATATACTTGCCATACATTCCATGTATTGACCCTTCGGGGCTGCTACATTTCATGTTGCAGGATATTCCGATTCTGAGTAATCGATTTAGGCCACGGTACTCCACTCGGCACTTGTTCACTTGTGGGGAAATTGAAGAATGGAGGATTTACTATATTTATGTTGCTACTTGAATAACATTGAGCTAGCCTTGAGCTAAGCTTTTATTGTAATAATGATATTCTGGATCTTCGATATTTATGATACACGGATATTTTGCTATGTTATTCATCTTATTCTATTGTGGGCCAATGAACCGATCCAGGGATTAGCATGTCACATAGAAGCTACGGTCTTTTCAGAACCATGGTGTTACAGATGACCCTACGACATATGAGGAAGCAATGATGAGCCCAGATTCCAATAAATGACAAGAAGCCATGAAATCCAAGATTGGATCCATGTACAAAAACCAAATATGGACTTTGGTGGACTTACCGGATGGCCGGAAGGCTGTCGAGAACAAATGGATTTTCAAGAAGAAAACATATGCTGATGGTAATGTTACTGTCTATAAAGCTCGACTTGTCGCAAAAGGGTTTCGACAAATTCAAGGAGTTGACTATGATGAGACTTTCTCGCCAGTAGCGAAGCTAAAGTCTGTGAGGATTATGTTAGCAATCACTGCATATTACGATTATGAGATATGGCAGATGGATGTCAAAACGGCGTTCCTCAATGGCGACATTGATGAAGAGTTGTACATGATGCAACCGAAAGGTTTTGTCGATCCTAAAGATGCTAACAAGGTGTGCAAACTTCAACGGTCCATATATGGATTGAAGCAAGCATCCCGAAGTTGGAATCAACGTTTTGATAAGGTAATCAAAAGTTTTGGTTTTATACAAACTTATGGAGAAGCTTGTATTTACAAGAAAGTGAGTGGGAGCTCTGTAGCATTCTTAATATTATATGTAGATGACATATTGTTGATTGGGAATGATGTAGACCTTCTTAATAGTGTCAAGGATTATTTGAATAATAGTTTTTCAATGAAAGATCTTGGCGAAGCAGCTTACATATTAGGCATAAAGATTTATAGAGATAGATCGAGACGCCTAATATCATTGTTACAAAGTACATATTTGGACAAAGTTCTAAAGAGGTTTGGAATGGAAGATAGCAAGAAAGGGTTCTTGCCCATGTTGCCCAATACGACCTTGAGTAAAACTCAAAGTCCTGCAACGGCAGAAAATAGAGAAAGGATGAGTAAAACTCCCTATGCCTCAGCCATAGGATCTCTAATGTATGCCATGCTATGTACTAGACCCGACATTGCATATGTTGTTAGTTTGACTAGCAGATATCAAAGTGATCCAGGAGTGGATCATTGGACAGCGGTCAAAAACATCCTTAAGTACTTGAGAAGAACTAAGGATATGGTTCTTTCTTATGGAGGTGATGAACAACTCGTTGTTAATGGTTACACCGATGCTAGTTGGAACACCAATCCGAATGATTCTAAATCTCAATCTGGATATGTATTTACTTTGAATGGTGCAGCAGTTAGCTGGAGGAGTGCAAAGCAAAGCGTTGTGGAGAGATCTTCAACTGAATCAGAATACATAGCTGCTTCGGAGGCTTCACAAGAAGCGATATGGATGAAGGAGTTCATTACAGAGCTCGGTGTGGTTCCAAGTGCGCTGGACCCAATGTCTATCTACTGTGATAACATGGGCACCATAGCCAATGCGCAAGAACCAAGGTCACACAAGAAGCTGAAGCACATCAAGCTACGTTTTCACGCTATTCGAGAACATGTCCAAGAAGGTGGCATAAAGATTTGCAAAGTACACAGATCTGAATGTGGCGGATCCGTTGACTAAACCTCTCCCGAGGGCAAAACATGACCAACACCAAACTGCCATGGGTGTTCGGTATATTACCATGTAATCTAGATTAGTTGACTCTAGTGCAAGTGGGAGACTGTTGGAGATATGCCCTAGAGGCAATAATAAATGTAGTTATTATTATAACTTTGTGTTTATGATAAATGTTTACATTCATGCTATAACAGTATTAACCAGAAACATTAATACTTGTGTGATTTGTAAACTAAATTAGAGTCCCTAGTAAAGCCTCTTTATAATACTAGCTTGTTGGTTAATAGATGATCATGGTTTCCTGATCATGAACATTGATATGTTGTTAACAACAAGATCATATCATTAGGAGAATGGTATGATGGACATATAGTCCTATAGATAAGCGTAGCATAAAGATCAAGTCATTTTAATAGTTCAATTGCTATAAGCTTTCTGATACATAGTAACTTAATTCCTTCGACCATGATATCATGATTATCACCATCACCGGAAGGATGCTTTGATGACATCAAACACCACACTGTAACTAGGTGGCTATAAAGGTGGCATTGAGTATTCGGAAAGTATGGGTTGAGACACATGGATCAAGAATGGGATTTGTCCATCCATATGACGGATAGATATACTCTGGGCCCTCTTGGTGGAATGTCATCCAATTAGCTTGCAAGCATGTGACTGGCTCACAAGGTATCACATATCACGGGAACGAGAAAAGAGTACTTATCAGTAACGAGGTTGAACTAGGTATGCAGAGATACCGACGATCAAAACCTCGGATAAGTAAACTATCGTGAGACAAAGGGAAATTGGTATCGTATGTAAGTGGTTCATTCGATCGCAAAGTAATCGTAGAAATATGTGGGAGCCATATGAATTTCCAGATTCCTCTATTGGTTATTTATCGGAGAAGTGTCTCGATCATGTCCGCGTAATTCACGAACCGTAGGGAGACACACTTAAGGATTCGATGTTGTTGAGTAGTTATGGAATGATGAGAAAGAGACCGAATGTTGTTCGGAGTCTCGGATGGGATCCGGGATATCACGAGGAGATCTGGAATTGTCCGGAGAATAAGATTCATATAAGGAAAGTCCTGTTTCGGAGTTCGGGAATGATTCCGGTGTTTTCACCAGGAATGTTCTAGAAGGGTCTGGAAGGTCCGGCACTCCGGAGGGGGAAGGGTACATGAATGTTCCATGACAATGTAGAATGGTTGCATCATGTACTAGGTCACTTTGCTGGGAAAAATAAAGAGAGAAATAAAATCCTAGTTTGAAAGTCAAACGCCAATTTGAAAAAGTCAAATCTCAAGTTTGCTTGGTGGAGGGAGAGTAGGAAACCTACTTGGGGAGGAAGTCCCCTCCCTCCACCCACCGGCCAAGGAGGCCGAGTTGGGGGAGGACTCCCTCCTCCCAACCGGCCACCCTCCACCTATATAAGGAGGGGTAGGGCGCCCCTACCCCTCACACACCTCAAACCCTATCCCCAAGTCGCCGGCGCCACCACCTCCTTGTGCTGCCGCCGCCGCCACCTAGGGCACCTCCAACTCGGCGAGTTGGGGTTTCCCCAAACCCTAGCCGCCGGCCAAGCCCTATCCTTGGTGCCCTCTAAACTCTAGATCACCAAGGCCTCTCTCATAGTCCACCATACTCGCTCCGGCTTAAGGCGAAGCCCTACAAGATCTCCCCTCTACTTCCGACACCACGCCGTCGTGCTGCCGGAATCACGACGAGAGTGCTACAACCTCCGCTGCCTGCTGGAACAAGGGAGAGGAAGGTCTTCATCGAGTACTGAACGTGTGACTGACTGCGGAAGCGCTGCCAGAACGCAGCGCCGGAAGGATCGTCTACGCGATCTTGAGATCGGCAAGAGTACGACTACATCACCCACGAGAATCTGCTCTCATTAACCGCTTTGGAATATTCGAGGGTGAGTTCCTCTATCGACTCGTTGCTACAATCTAGTAGATAGATCTTGGCTTGTTTGTGTGCATGCGGTAGAAATTTTTTGTTTTCCATGCTACGAACCCCTACAACTATCTATGAAGCATCCTAAATAAAAAGCTATGCATATGGTAAACAAAAAGATTGCTGAGATGCTCATTGTCTACTTGCCTTGTCATTTTGGTTATGGGAAAGCTCCTGTACCATGTGCAAGGGGTACCCCATTGGCAGTTCTCAATGATATGCAAATACTTACAATGACAAGAACTTACCTGGGCCCAAAGTTGAGTATGCATGAGGTGTGGCCCTCATATTCAAGGGACTTGAGATTGCCAACTTTATACTTCATCAAGAATATACTCCATCTTTGCCACTTTAACCTTAACCACTTCAAGATGCTTATGATAGGGGCAATGAGGGCTGAAAGCTAACAAGTACCATAATTTTTGGAATCTCTTTTTGAAACTTGTAATCCCTGCTTCCTTTACAAAAAAGGCCTTTCTTCCACCACTATTGAGTCTCCACCTTCTACCTTTAGGCACCATTAAGAGAGGATAGTTGTCATTCTGTGTGCAGTGTTCCAAAGCTTATTGATTGATGCATATTGTGATATTACTTGTTCTTGTGCTATTTGTTTCTAGTCACCCTTGTGAACTTTGAAGGTGTCCTATGCATCTATATTGCTACTCTATGAGGGACAAGTTGATTGCTACTATGCTATGTTTTATGTATGTGAAACAAACAAACGTTTTTCAATGCATGTTATTCATGATCTTTGTTTGTAGCTTGACATGTTGCATGCATAGTTACTATGTCCTATTGTTAGAACTCCATCTTTCATGCACATGTTTAGAGTTCCTTGATCCCAGCTTTCAATGCTTGCAAATGGTTTGATCTTGGTTTTGATGGTGCATGTCACCTCAAAAATTATTCTTTTTACCACTTACCTACTCGAGGACAAGCAGGAGTTAAGCTTGGGGATGCTTGATACGTCAGAAACGTATCTATAATTTTTGATGCTCCATGCTTGTTTAGTATCTACTTTTCTTTACTTGTCTACACTTTGAGGTGCTTTTTACATGTTTTCTAGTACTAACCTACTAATAAGTTGCAACAGTGCCAGATGCCTGTTTTCTGCTGTTTTTGGTTTCAGAAAAGTTAGTAAAGAAATATTCTCGGAATTAGACAGGACAAACGTCAAAGTCAATTACTTTCCGTGAGGAACAAGAAGTCCAGAGGGGATCTGCAGAGGCCGGCCAGGGCGTCCAGACCCACCCTAGGCGGTGGGCCCTGCCCCGCGCCTGGGAGGGATGTGGGGCCCTTGGCCGCCGCCTCGGCCTCCCCCTTCGCCTATAAGAAGCCCCCGATGCAGAAACCCTAAGCACCCGATAAAATCTCCAAGAAACCGTTTGTAGCCGCCGCCACCATCGTCCTAGATCGGGAGGATCTGAAGTTCTTCCCGGTACCCTGCCGGAGGGGAGATCATCCCGGAGGCCTTCTCTCCGGTATGATGCGTGAGTAGTTCCAACTTGGACTATGGGTCCATGTAGTATCTACATGGTTTTATCTCCTCCTTTGTGCTTTCATGTATAGATCTTGTGAGATCCGTTCATGATCAAGATCTAATCTATTTGTAATCATGCATGTTGTGTTTGCAGGGATCCGATGGATATTGAGATTATTATGTTGGTTTGATTAATGGTTTTGTCTTTATGATTCTACAAGGTCTGTGTTGTTTGTGATCTTGCATGCTCTCCGTTGTTAGTAGCTATCTTGGCCAAGTAGTTGCTAGTGACTCCAAGAGGGGGTATTTATGCTCGATAGTGGGTTCATGCCTCTAGTTTCCAAGGGAAGTGACAATAATCTCTTCGGTTGTAGATGTGTTGTTGCTACTAGGGAGAAAACAACGGTCTCTTGTTCATGGAACATGTGGACTATTTACCTTACACACTTTGCTTAAATCAGTTGTCTATTGCTTGCAACTTAATACTGGAGGGGTTTTGGATGATAACCTAAAGGTGGACTTCTAGTCATAGATGCAGTTGGATGGCGGTCTATGTATCTTGTTGTATTGCCCAATCGAATCTCATAGGATCTTTCTGACTAGTAATTGCATTGTTATGCCTTGCTCAGTTCTTGTCAATTGCCCTGCTGTAATTTGTTTACCCTTCATGCCATGTTGTTTATCTAAGGAGAGAACCTCTAGTGAACTATGGACCCCGGTCCAATCTTTATCATTGGTACATATTCCACTGTTCCTTGTTTACTTGTTGCAAACCATTACCTTCCACACCATACGTTCAATCCTTTGTTACAGCAAACCGGTGAGCTTGACAACCTCACTGATTCATTGGGACAAAGTCTTGAGTTTGTGTTGGGCAGGTTTCCATGTTGCTTGCAACACCTTTGAGACGTTTCCTTCCTCCTTCAGGTTCGATAACCTCGGTCTCTACTGAGGGAAACTTGCAGCTGTGCTCATCACACCTTGCTCTTGGGGTTCCAACAAAGTGTCCCACGTCAACACTAGGTGCACGCATCAGCGAATTCTTGGGAAGTCCTCGTGTTGCATCCCTCTTTTTTATTGCGTCACACGACGACGGGGTATGGGTGAAGTTATATTTAATATTTTATTTTATTAGACGATCGGTGGTCATTTTATGTTGTGGTAAATTGGGGTTTCGCGTTGGGTGAAGACCGAGGGGTGGAATCAAATAGAATGGAGCTAGAGAGGAAGGTATAAGGAGAAACGGAGTGCAGAACATGTCGGATGCGATCATACCAGCACTAAAACACCGGATCCCATCGAAACTCCAAAGTTAAACGTTCTTGGGCGAGAGTAGTACTAGGATGGGCGACCTCTTGGGAAGTCCTCGTGTCGCATCCCTCTTTTTTTACTACGTCATGCGACGACAGGGTATGGGTGAAGTTATATTTTATTTTTATTTTTTTGGATGGTCGGTGGTCGTTTTATGCCGTGGTGAATTGGGGTTTCACGTTGGTGAAGACCGTGCAGTGGAATCACGGAGAATGGAGCTGGAAGGGAAGGAATAAGGAGAAACGGAGTGTAGAACATGTCGAGACACCATACTCTATACATCCAGGGAGTACAAAGATGTGCATGGATCGTAAGGAACTATTCTGGTGGAATAACATGAAGAGAGTTATTGCATAGTATGTGTCTGAAGAGAGTACAAAGAGAGTTATTGCAAAGTCTAGCAGGACCATTACAACCATTGGATATTCGAGAATGGAAGTGGGAAGAACTTGTTATGGATTTTATCACAGGATTACCCATGACACCGAAGCATAAGGATATGGGTGATTGTGGACAGACTTACCAAAATTGCACATTTTATTCCCATAAACCAAAAGGATAATGCTAAGAAACTAGTAGAAATATATGTCAAGGAGATCGTGGGTAAGCACGTAGTACCCAAGCCGATTGTATCAGATAAAGGATTTGTGTTTACTTCAACATTTTGTAAAAAAACTACATAAAGCACTTGGTTCCAAATTGGATTTTAGTACAGCCTTTCATCCAGAGACTGGAGGTCAGACAGAAAGGACTAACCAAATCTTAGAAGATATTCTTAGAGTGTGTGCTTTAGATTTTGGAGGTTCATGGGAAGATCATCTACCTTGGCAGAGTTTTCCTACAACAATACCTATCATAGTAGACTGAAGACATCACCATATCAAGTACTTTATGGAAGAAAGTGCAGATCACCAATTTGTTGGTATGAACCTAGAAGTAGAAAATAATTTGCACCATATTATGCCAAAGAGAAGCAGGATACCATCGATATCATTCGAGATCGATTGAAGATAGCTCAAAGTCATCAAAAGAGTTATGTAGATCAAAGTCGAAGATCATGGCATCCAGAAGGGGGAGATGTGGTATATCTCAAGGTTAGTCCAATGAAGGGAGTCAAGAGATTCTGATTAAAAGTAAAATTGATTTCAAGGTATATGAGACCACTCAAGATACTAAGTCAAAATAAAACAATAGACTATGCTTTAGAGTTACCAAAAAGGCTGGATCAACTTCACAATGTTTTCCATGTGTCACAACAACTCCGGAATTCTCTTAAAGTTCCATATGATGCAATTACACATCAAGAGATTGAGCTACAAGAAGACTTGACTTATGTCGAGAAGCCATGCACAATTCTAGAAGAAAACTAGAGGAAGTTAAGGAACATAGTTATTAAGTACTGCAAAGTACAATGGGAACATCATCCTGAGCGAGAAGCAACTTGGGAGAAAGAGGATGATCTACGAAAAGCTTATCCAGAATTATAAATGTACACATCAGCAAACTTCGGGATGAAGTTTAATTTAAGGGGGGAAGACTATAACATCCCAGCATTTAGGAACCAACGAAGGGTAGAAATAGGAATTTGTGCATTTGCATGCATTCATCTATAAAATTGGGGTAAATTTTTCACCAAACAAAATCCTGGAGAGATCAGAGTTTCTTTCACTATTTTGAGGTAGGTTTAGCTATTTACAGTGATTGCTATAAATTTTGACATGACCTCTAGGAATTCAAAAATATTTTGGGTTGAATAATTTGAATTCAAGTTTAAATTTGAATCATTTGGAAAAGATTTAAAAATTAGAAGTAATTGGTATTTACTTGATTTTCAAAATGATTTAGTTAATATTGTTTGAATATTTAATATTTATAAACAATAATGATAATTAAAAGAATACAAAAAGAATAACATAAATAAGAAAGTATTTCTTATTTCTTTCCTTTATTCAAATACAACAATCCAAATACAAATATATAACAAATAAGTATTTTATAGGAAAAATTCTCAAAAAAATCAGAAACTTTATTCAATACAGAATATTCTTACACGGATCTGTACAAAATGAATAAATGAAAAATTACAAAGAAGTTAAATAAAGAAAACCTAAACTATCTATCTATTCCTAAACTAAATCTTGATCAACAAAGCTTCTGTACCTGCAAAACAAAAATAATAATAAAACAAAAGAAATTATTTTGTTAGTTTTACTCTCAGTTTGGAACAGTGAAGTGCACTATTCACTTTTACCTCATTGAGTAATAAAAGGGGAAAATTTCACCAATGTGAAGTATCTGTTCTTTCAAATCAAAAAGCTTTAGAACAACATCATAAGCCAAAGTAAAAGGGGCAAGTTTCACCAGATCAGAATATAGTAAAAGAATAGGCAGTAAATAAAATTCACTTGATCTGATCCAAAGAAGAGGAGCAAAGTGAACAAGCTCACTCATCTAATTGCATACAATGTGCTATCGACCAGCAGTGAGAGAAGGGAAGTAACAAAACCACACTTGCACACAGCACTGCTCACCACTTCACAAACACAACAACAATTCTATCACTCAAGAACACCCCCAAACAACAACCAATTTCATAAGCTTTCCACTAGATCAAACCAAAATCCGACATAGGAATCAGTAGGAAACCACACAGGATGGTCACATGATGGAAGGGGTGGATTAGGTGGACAACAAGGACAAGTTGGAGGTGGGAATAGAAACACCAGGAGGAGAAGGACAATATCAAGGGAAGCAACTACATCAGGTCAAGATAGCAGATCAAGGAGAACAACCACTAGAACCATAAGAGCAGGCAACATCATCATATCGCCATTAGCTATCATAATCAAATCCAGTATCATGGTATTTCTCAAAGCTTCAGTGTAACACCCTCGCCTGATAAGGTTGAGTTCATGTGTATAGTGTCAATCCCTAGATCGGTTCACTAGAACACACAGTACAGATGAATACCAAAGAATTTAACAGTGCATCATAAATAACGAATTGATCCAGAATTTGCAATTATTACAATAATGCTTAGCTCAAGGCTAGCTCAATATCAAGTAGCATACGGAAGCGTAAACAATTGATAGGCTCCATCTTCAATTGTACCACTGGCGAACAACTGTTGAGTGGAGTATCGCGACCTATTAGATCACTTAGAATCAGAATAATAACCTGCAACATAAAACGTAGCAGCCCCGAAGGGTCAATACTTGGAATGTATGGCAAGTAGAGCTAAATAAGGAGACAATATTCCCAGCATCTACATGCTTATTTGGCAAGTGGAGCTGTGACTAGCTTGCATTTTCAAATACCTTTGTCATACTTTCATAATCTGTTTTTGATTTTCTATGAAAAGATCCCAATTAAGTTGACCCATCAATATTAAAGCAATTAGGAAATTAGAATGAGCGAGAAACATGTCATGGACTCAATATCAAGCAACTCAGATGTCCATAACCGAGGACACGACTAATTGATTAGTTTATACACCCTGCAGGGGTTAGTACACTTTACCCATATGACTTGGCTAGCCCAGCTCTTACAACCACTCTCATATTGGGTGCTGATAGGGAGAAGTCCAAGAAGGGATCATTCAGGAAGTAGCTCCCCAAACCCGACACACACCGTACCAACCTACTAAAATTCTACATCTCTAGATACGTGGGTTCGAGTTACCACAACCTACTGAGTCCAACCAACCGCCCATTTCATTATTGGCACATGGTTGTACACGTAAGCTACCTGTGGCGCCCCGCAAAAACCACTACTAGAAAATCGCGTTGATTTTGTGCATTGCATCATCATGACATCAGCATGCATCTAATTGATTAAAACTATTTTGCTAAAAGACCTACTTTGTTTTCTATATTAATATCCTCCCCCTTTGTTCAAACCAAACCGTCGGTCCAGCCGGATCTTTTATTCATCTAAAACTATTTACAAAATTTATTTTAAAATAAAAGAAAACCCTAGTCAAAAATATCTAATCCTAAAACTACCCAGTCCTATTCTACCCACTCTGCCTCCACCTCACCCCACCCAATAGCCTGCCGCCACCTCATCACTCCCTTCCCCCTATCCTATCCCAGCCCGCCACCTCAGCCTCCCCACCTGGTCAAACCCCACGTCAGCTCACACAAACCACTTCCCTTGGACCCAAATCGACCCACACCGGGACCCGCCCCACAGCACGCACGCCACCACCCACTCCTGCCTCTCTCCCTGGGCCCACCCGACCGATCCCACCTCCCCCGCATCGGGCCTCCCCCACCTACCCCGACCCGCTCTCCCCTGGCTCTCTTCTCCCTCTGGCCAACCACCCGCCCTCCGCCTCGACCAGCGGGCACCGCCGCCGGCCGACCCCGTTCCTCTCTCCTCCCTCCTCTCGCCGTCCCGCTCTGCCTCCCCGAGCTCCCGCGCTTCGGCCCTGCACGCCCGCCGCCACTGCCCTTCTCTGACCCAAGCCCCTCCGTGAGTGTCCCTCCCCGCCGCCAACCGCCTCCAGCGTCGCCGAGCCCGGCCGCCATGCGAGATCCGCCACCACTGCTTCCTTCCCTCTGCACCGCCACCTGCCAGGCTCGCCCGCACCCCGCTTTGCCCCGCCGCCCGAGCTCGCTGGCCACCTCCTCGTCCGCCCCCGCGAACCCCAACCTCTCCTCTCCGTCGGCCGCTCGCACCGCCCTTCCCCTTTCCTCTCTGAGCCGCCGCCGAGGTCGCCCCTCACCAATCCGCCGCCGCAGCCGCCGCCCCTCCCCTCACCGGCGCCGGACCTCGCCGCCTGCCCCGCGCTCTCCTGCAGACCTCGTCGACTTGGCCTTGTTGCCCGCCTCCTCTGCCCTGCGCCGCCTCCGACGAGTCGCCGTCGCCCGAGCCTTGCCAACGACGCCCTCTCCCTCGTCCCGGCCGTGTCCCCTGCTTCCTCCCTGTGCCAGCCGCGCCCGCAGAAGAGCCTTGCGCCCTTCTTCCGCCGCTGGCAGCCACCTGTCCCTGTCGATCTCATCCTCCCAGCGCGCGCTGCTGCTTGTCCTCGGCCAGCGCGTCCGTGCTCTCCTTCAAGCACACGATCGTCTGTACCATCACCCGTTTAATCGAGACCTCCCGAGGACCATCAGTCAAGTTCACCACCGACAAAAAAATGGACGACAAGACTCCAACCGAAGATCGGATGTGATGGTGTCGGAACGACAAGTTCTACTTCACGGGCACCGAGCGTCAAGATCGCCTTCACGGGAAAAACCGCAAGACATCCTTCCCGGGATTTGAAGACCGAACCCGGTGGCTTTTGCTGGACCATCAACAAGATCTACAATGGGACGCCATGACTGAGACCCCGGACCCGAAGACCACATGTGCGACAAGTACTCCTTCCCGGATGCGATGCTCGAGAACCCGGACGGTAAGGACACCGACGCAGAACGCCAAGTTCTTCATCCTGGACGCCGAGACCGACCTGCTACGCGGGCCCGACAAGATCGACACCGACCAGGGCGAGTCCGATGCGCCCCCGACGCCACACCAAGTCCTTCTTCCCGGAACTCCAAGCTCTTCATCTTGTATCCGACCTTCGAAGACCGATCCCGTCGAACCCTGAACCCTGAGACCAAACCCCGAACCCCGGAACGCCAAGTTCGCCGAACCCTAATGTGTGACCCTAAGCCCCTATTTTTATAAATGATATATCTTGTTGCATATTAAATTGTTCATGCATGCATACTTGTCTGTGGTTTGGGGGCATTATGCCGATTCACCTCATAAATAAATATGGGACCCATATGCGGGCAAATCTAGTCTTATATTGGTCCCATTTAAATTGGCATAGCGAACCGAAGCCATGTTTGGTCTTGCTAATCCAACATTTAATTTGCGGGGTAGATAAATAACTTGAACCGTTTAATTAATTGTCGGGACCCCGGTTCCACTTAATATTGCCCAATTGCATCGCATCTTTGCCATGTCATGCATCATACATGCATCATGCCCGATCTTCTGTCATAGTATTAAATAGTGCATCCGGTGTTTGTGCTAGTGTTTTGCTTCTTCACGGACTAGGCCGAAGAGTTGATGCGAGTGTCGACCCGACCTTCGGATGAACCTTCGGCAATGTTTTCAGGCGAGCATCTCCCCCTTTCTACCTATCTTACTCTTATAGTATTTATTCCCTCCTGTTATTCTATTGCTATATGTGTTGCGATGCTCCAGCTTTCGTACCCGTGATATCCCTTGCAGCCTTATATTGCCTTGGACACCTCCTATTACCTGTTGTTTGGTAGATAGTTGGACCTGCGCGTCGTAGTCGCTTGCTCAAGTGCTGTTGCGTGTCGTCAAGTACCACAGTTGTTGGAGTTTTGCCGTGTGTTTATTGTTGGAGATGATCAAGACTTTAATTACTGTTTAACAACTAAAATTGAAGTAGGTAAATGCAGAGGCACAGGTGGGCAATAGATGTTATTTGGTTGTTAACCGTCCACTTGTGTCCCGTAGGACCCCGAGTACTTGATACCTGTTCCTTGAATATTCGCGCTATCCACATCCGGGAGGATTATGGGACCCCCCTGAGCCAGAGCTTGATTCATTCTTATTTCTTGGGGCCACAAACTAGTTTGAGGTTTTATTTACTATCCTGTACTTATGCCATGCTTTACTGCTTTATTTACGATTGTGCGAGGAGCACCTGTACTGTTTAGGATCGGGACACGTTTTCACGGTATCGACAAGCCCAGTCACACTTTCGGGTTCCTAGTCGTTTACAGCCGTCCACCCAAACCTTGAGTCCGTTTCGGAGTCATCTAACTTCGTCGCGGGTAGCTTAATGGGGTGGCCCCCTGAAATATTTCTGAATCTGGTGATTGCTTTGTCATGAAGGCCTCGTTGGGTTTTGATTTGGTTTTTCCGAGGTTGATCGAGTGTGTGTTGCTATTTGTGCACCCCTGCAGGGTAAAACTTTCTGAAAGCCGTGTCCGCGGTTATGGACGACTTGGAGCACAGTATCTCGATCATAGACAACTATAACTAAAGTAGTGCTATAAATTTGACTTTATAATGACTAGTAATCAACTTCACTATAACGGAATGGCTAAATAAAAGTACCAACAACTGCTGGGTTTTGGGGATATCTCATGCTAATTGTATTTGACTAGTAAGTGTCGCAACTACAATGGAATGGTTAACTAAAATTGCCCACTGCTTATTATATCAGGATGATTATCTATACCTGACTAGTAATTGCTGCAACGATAACTGTATAAATAAAACTGCCAACTGTGTGAGTTCCTCGGTTGACTTCCTCGTTTGGTCTCGAGGGGGAAATACCAGGATGGGTATGTTTGGTGGTAGTATCAGGTTGGTTCCGAATAGGTCTTTCTTACCCCTCTCTGATAGCCGCTAGTTGTATCGAGTCTCTATAGGTTGTTTAGTGCATGCCGCGCTGCCGCTTCACTCCACCATACCTATGTAGGCGAGGACCGCCGAATTCTAGCCTCGCCGTGTACTGGCCTCAGTATTGACCGCTCTCTCTTTTTCCTTTGCCCTTTGTCGGCACCCCTTTTGTTTAAGCAGGTTTGAGATCGACGTCGTTAGCAGGGTTACCCTTCCGGCTTGGCCTGGGCAGGGTTATGGACGCCATTGGTTATTCTTTAGGGCTCTTAGCCCCATTTGCATCTTGTCCGTAGTCGGACGCTGTATCATTTTCAATGTGATTTGGATCTTTGTACTGTATATCTGTATTCTTGACTCTTTGATTCGCTGTTGTATATATATGTTTTTTGGGTTCCATCGAAGACTATTGTGTAATGATATTACTTCGTTTTCCACCCGCACGCAAGTGCCTGATGGGAACCTTTGAATCGTTTCTATGCGGGTTTGGCGGTAAGCGCTAAAACTTGCATAGGGCCGATTCTAAGGGTGTTATAGAGTGGTATCAGAGCAGGGCAGTTGCGATACCCCACAAGTCCAGCCTGTAGGATAACCTAGCTAACGACCGAAGTAGAGTGTCAAAACTATTTTTGAAAAATCGGTTGGATAGTTCTGATTAGGTCTGATTTTAATCCTTACCCCTCTGCTGCTCTCCTCTCACCTCTGCGTGATTTGAATCCGCTCTCTTCTCTCTCTCCGAGTATAGGATTTCTCGTGGTTGGGTCCCATCGTACCTTCAGGGTTTCGCTTCCTCCTTTGGTAACGGTGTTGCTACATCTGGTCTTCATGCTATCCGAGGAACCCTTCGTCTGGTGGACTTCTCTTTCTTCCTTCTCGTGCCTTCCGGTGTTTTCCGACGCGACGACATCATCTACGCCAGATCCGATGCAGAGTCTGCATCATTCTTTTGTTCTCGAACCTCGATTGTCGAGATCTTCAGTCTGATTCCGAGAATGGTTGCACGCTTTTCTACTGATTGTGCAGAGTAATAGTTTGGGTGCGTGATGGATTGGCCCCCATGCCGACTACTCACTCTATTCGCTTGTGTACATTGAAGTGGATGAGAGTGCATCGGTTCCCTCTTTCCATCGAAGCTAGAGGTGGCTTTATGTGTTGATACCTCTACCTTCGACCTTTTGTTCCCGGAGTGTTCTCTCGACGATCACGGACAACGACCTCTTGTTAGTGGTGTCGCGAGGATCTACACGATGCAAGAAGATTCAGATCGCCGCCCTTCTTCCCGGTACCATGAGGCGAATCTCGAGGGCGAGATCCATTGTTAGTGGTGTCGAATTGTGGCGCCCCGCAAAAACCACTACTAGAAAATCGCGTTGATTTTGTGCATTGCATCATCATGACATCAGCATGCATCTAATTGATTAAAACTATTTTGCTAAAAGACCTACTTTGTTTTCTATATTAATATCCTCCCCCTTTGTTCAAACCAAACCGTCGGTCCAGCCGGATCTTTTATTCATCTAAAACTATTTACAAAATTTATTTTAAAATAAAAGAAAACCCTAGTCAAAAATATCTAATCCTAAAACTACCTAGTCCTATCCTACCCACTCTGCCTCCACCTCACCCCACCCAATAGCCTGCCGCCACCTCATCACTCCCTTCCCCCTATCCTATCCCAGCCCGCCACCTCAGCCTCCCCACCTGGTCAAACCCCACGTCAGCTCACACAAACCACTTCCCTTGGACCCAAATCGACCCACACCGGGACCCGCCCCACAGCACGCACGCCACCACCCACTCCTGCCTCTCTCCCTGGGCCCACCCGACCGATCCCACCTCCCCCGCATCGGGCCTCCCCCACCTACCCCGACCCGCTCTCCCCTGGCTCTCTTCTCCCTCTGGCCAACCACCCGCCCTCCGCCCCAACCAGCGGGCACCGCCGCCGGCCGACCCCGTTCCTCTCTCCTCCCTCCTCTCGCCATCCCGCTCTGCCTCCCCGAGCTCCCGCGCTTCGGCCCTGCACGCCCGCCGCCACTGCCCTTCTCTGACCCAAGCCCCTCCGTGAGTGTCCCTCCCCGCCGAGCACGGCCGCCATGCGAGCTCCGCCACCACTGCTTCCTTCCCTCTGCACCGCCACCCGCCAGGCTCGCCCGCACCCCGCTTTGCCCCGCCGCCCGAGCTCACCGGCCACCTCCTCGTCCGCCCCCGCGAACCCCAACATCTCCTCTCCGTCGGCCGCTCGCACCGCCCTTCCCCTTTCCTCTCTGAGCCGCCGCCGAGGTCGCCCCTCACCAATCCGCCGCCGCAGCCGCCGCCCCTCCCCTCACCGGCGCCGGACCTCGCCGCCTGCCCCGCGCTCTCCTGCAGACCTCGTCGGCTTGGCCTTGTTGCCCGCCTCCTCTGCCCTGCGCCGCCTCCGACGAGTCGCCGTCACCCGAGCCTCGCCAACGACGCCCTCTCCCTCGTCCCGGCCGTGTCCCCTGCTTCCTCCCTGTGCCAGCCGCGCCCGCAGAAGAGCCTTGCGCCCTTCTTCCGCCGCTGGCAGCCGCCTGTCCCTGTCGATCTCGTCCTCCCAGCGGGCGCTGCTTCTTGTCCTCGGCCAGCGCGTCCGTGCTCTCCTTCAAGCACACGATCGTCTGTACCATCACCCGTTTAATCGAGACCTCCCGAGGACCATCAGTCAAGTTCACCACCGACAAAAAAAACGGACGACAAGACTCCAACCGAAGATCGGATGTGATGGTGTCGGAACGACAAGTTCTACTTCACGGGCACCGAGCGTCAAGATCGCCTTCACGGGAAAAACCGCAAGACATCCTTCCCGGGATTTGAAGACCGAACCCGGTGGCTTTTGCTGGACCATCAACAAGATCTACAATGGGACGCCATGACTGAGACCCCGGACCCGAAGACCACATGTGCGACAAGTACTCCTTCCCGGATGCGATGCTCGAGAACCCGGACGGTAAGGACACCGACACAGAACGCCAAGTTCTTCATCCCGGACGCCGAGACCGACCTGATACGCGGGCCCGACAAGATCGACACCGACCAGGGCGAGTCCGATGTGCCCCCGACGCCACACCAAGTCCTTCTTCCCGGAACTCCAAGCTCTTCATCTTGTATCCGACCTTCGAAGACCGATCCCGTCGAACCCTGAACCCTGAGACCGAACCCCGAACCCCGGAACGCCAAGTTCGCCGAACCCTAATGTGTGACCCTAAGCCCCTATTTTTATAAATGATATATCTTGTTGCATATTAAATTGTTCATGCATGCATACTTGTCTGTGGTTTGGGGGCATTATGCCGATTCACCTCATAAATAAATATGGGACCCATATGCGGGCAAATCTAGTCTTATATTGGTCCCATTTAAATTGGCATAGCGAACCGAAGCCATGTTTGGTCTTGCTAATCCAACATTTAATTTGCGGGGTAGATAAATAACTTGAACCGTTTAATTAATTGTCGGGACCCCGGTTCCACTTAATATTGCCCAATTGCATCGCATCTTTGCCATGTCATGCATCATACATGCATCATGCCCGATCTTCTGTCATAGTATTAAATAGTGCATCCGGTGTTTGTGCTAGTGTTTTGCTTCTTCACGGACTAGGCCGAAGAGTTGATGCGAGTGTCGACCCGACCTTCGGATGAACCTTCGGCAATGTTTTCAGGCGAGCATCTCCCCCTTTCTACCTATCTTACTCTTATAGTATTTATTCCCTCCTGTTGATCTATTGCTATCTGTGTTGCGATGCTCCAGCTTTCGTACCCGTGATATCCCTTGCAGCCTTATATTGCCTTGGACACCTCCTATTACCTGTTGTTTGGTAGATAGTTGGACCTGCGCGTCGTAGTCGCTTGCTCAAGTGCTGTTGCGTGTCGTCAAGTACCACAGTTGTTGGAGTTTTGCCGTGTGTTTATTGTTGGAGATGATCAAGACTTTAATTACTGTTTAACAACTAAAATTGAAGTAGGTAAATGCAGAGGCACAGGTGGGCAATAGATGTTATTTGGTTGTTAACCGTCCACTTGTGTCCCGTAGGACCCCGAGTACTTGATACCTGTTCCTTGAATATTCGCACTATCCACATCCGGGAGGATTATGGGACCCCCCTGAGCCAGAGCTTGATTCATTCTTATTTCTTGGGGCCACAAACTAGTTTGAGGTTTTATTTACTATCCTGTACTTATGCCATGCTTTACTGCTTTATTTACGATTGTGCGAGGAGCACCTGTACTGTTTAGGATCGGGACACGTTTTCGCGGTATCGACAAGCCCAGTCACACTTTCGGGTTCCCAGTCGTTTACAACCGTCCACCCAAACCTTGAGTCCGTTTCGGAGTCAGCTAACTTCGTCGCGGGTAGCTTAATGGGGTGGCCCCCTGAAATATTTCTGAATCTGGTGATTGCTTTGTCGTGAAGGCCTCGTTGGGTTTTGATTTGGTTTTTCCGAGGTTGATCGAGTGTGTGTTGCTATTTGTGCACCCCTGCAGGGTAAAACTTTCTGAAAGCCGTGTCCGCGGTTATGGACGACTTGGAGCACAGTATCTCGATCATAGACAACTATAACTAAAGTAGTGCTATAAATTTGACTTTATAATGACTAGTAATCAGCTTCACTATAACGGAATGGCTAAATAAAAGTACCAACAACTGCTGGGTTTTGGGGATATCTCATGCTAATTGTATTTGACTAGTAAGTGTCGCAACTACAACGGAATGGTTAACTAAAATTTCCCACTGCTTATTATATCAGGATGATTATCTATACCTGACTAGTAATTCATGCAACGATAACTGTATAAATAAAACTGCCAACTGTGTGAGTTCCTCGGTTGACTTCCTCGTTTGGTCTCGAGGGGGAAATACCAGGATGGGTATGTTTGGTGGTAGTATCAGGTTGGTTCCGAATAGGTCTTTCTTACCCCTCTCTAATAGCCGCTAGTTGTATCGAGTCTCTATAGGTTGTTTAGTGCATGCCGCGCTGGCGCTTCAGTCCACCGTACCTATGTAGGCGAGGACCGCCGAATTCTAGCCTCGCCGTGTACTAGCCTCAGTACTGACCGCTCTCTCTTTTTCCTTTGCCCTTTGTCGGCACCCCTTTTGTTTAAGCAGGTTTGAGATCGACGTCGTTAGCAGGGTTACCCTTCCGGCTTGGCCTGGGCAGGGTTATGGACGCCATTGGTTATTCTTCAGGGCTCTTAGCCCCATTTGCATCTTGTCCGTAGTCGGACACTGTATCATTTTCAAGGTGATTTGGATCTTTGTACTGTATATCTGTATTCTTGACTCTTTGAGTCGCTGTTGTATATATATGTTTTTTGGGTTCCATCGAGGACTATTGTGTAATGATGTTACTTCATTTTCCACCCACACGCAAGTGCCTGGTGGGCACCTTTGAATCGTTTCTATGCGGGTTTGGCGGTAAGCGCTAAAACTTGCATAGGGCCGATTCTGAGTGTGTTACACTACCTAATAGAGAATCCAATCATTTTCTCTTAATACCTGGGTGCCTTTCCACAATGATACCACCAAAAAATGTCAATCCCATCACACCCATGAGGTTTATTGATTAAGTTGTTTTTAATTTTCACAAACCAACACTTTTAGAAACAACTTTCAATGATTTAACCCATTCCTCGTCTATCATAGCACGGCTAATAACATCTACCAATGGTGGCTCAACTACAAGAGATCTCTACCACATAATAGGACATAGCATAGCGATAGTAGTTCCTATTCATGCAACTACAAAATACACCACAATGCATTGAAAATAGTAGGACAATAATCATGAACAAATTATCATCTACTTGCCTTGGTTGCATCTATAGTCGTTCAAGCACTCGTTGTAATCACACACGCTGCACTCCTCGTAATCTATTGATCAAACAATTGCATACAACATAAACAACCATATAATCATAAACAAATGCACAAATGCATGCATGACAATTTAATAAGTCACAATGGTTGTACTTAGTTCTCTAAACATTACTGAAGTATATGATGCAAGGAGGAGATCAATTAATGCAATGAAGTATTTGTTATTAATAATTACTTGCCAATATAGGGGTTTTCGTAGTTCTGTTGTAACTCATGTCTTAACTGCTGAATTAAATCCGTTTCTAGTGTTTACTGGATAGAGGACGTTAATGCGAACCAGTAGGCGTTAGATTCAACCTAATCGGAGTTATAGATCTTTACTTAATTATGATTTAAATAGTATTTAATGATTTTTAAATCATTTATATAGTTTCTGTTGCCTACAAGTCAAACTAAAATAATATGTGTAATCTACACGGGATTGTGATTCCAGGGACATATTACTTGCAATTTTCTGAACAGTATTTATTTTCTAATGAATTTATTACTAGAAAAAGGGTACTATCTTGTTTAAATATCTACAACAGGACCTTACAGTATTTAGAACCAATTGCATATTGATGATCTGCTTGGAACTAGCTTTCCATCGGTATATTATTTATATTTTTTTGATCTATAAATAATTTACTATAGATTTAATGATCTAAAAAGCCATTTAACACTAATTAAATCATTACGGTAAATATGTACTGTAAAGATCATATCGAATCTTACAATATTAATCTACATTACTGTAGCTTTCTTTCGACATATTGTTCATATTTTTCGGAGTTACAGATGATTTCCTATGAATTTATTAACCTAAAAGACCATCAAACCTAATTAAATTATTACAGTAAATACTTACTGTAAAAGTTAGATCCAATTAGATATTATTATTTTACTCAATTTTATGAATCCATTGATATATATTTTGCTATTTTTGGATCTACGAATCTTTTTATATGATTTTTACAAGTTTATACAATTTCGTGCAATTTAAATTCAATTTCAAATCTACAGGGAATATTCTATGATGACTAGGCACTGACTTGGATGCGGGGCTGACCTGGCATATGACATGGCTGGGTGACGAGGCGACGACCACGTGGCACGATCGGTTTGGGCGGTACCGCTTCGTGGTTAGATCTAATCCTGGCCATCTGGTTGGGATCCGATGGCTAGGAGAGAAGATCGGCTCGATTTTGGTTCATAATAGATAAGAAAGAGATCTGCGTTAGAGATACAAATCCGTAGATCAAATCAAAAAACTTTAAACATGAAAGTTGTAGTGAATCATTAGTGCTACCTTTTCACCAAAAGAATTTGGATTTGAAGAAACGAGCGCGAGTAAATCTTGGATTTACACCGTCATATCGGAAATATTGTGGTGCAAAATTCTCCGGATGTGGTGGATGAAAAGAGGTGAGATATTTCGGGATTGATAGATTCCGACGAGATTTACAACTTTCGTGTTTTTGCCGAAGGCAAACGATGAAGTCTAGATGGGTGAATAAACGAAATAAGTTTTGGGCATGTGTTGTTTCGGGATTTCGAGAAGGAAAACTCATATATTTGTGTCTTCACGGGTTTATATGGAGGTTTAGGATGGTGAGAAGATATGTCTTGGAGAAGGGAACGAGCAGAAACAAACGAAAGTCGATTCGGAGTTGTAGATTAAGAGATATAAGTGTTTGAATAGAGATAGGTTTGAAAAAAACCGAGTTTGCACGCAAATTAAAGCAACGACGGTATCGATCGTGTGTGCCACCCTGGCTGGTCCGTCCTAGCTGGGCCGCCGGCTGGCTTGGTTGACCCAGTTAGTTTTTTTATTTGTTTTTCTTTTTCTTTTTCCATTTTTTATTTGTTTCCCTCATAACTTTCACATACAAACTCCAAATGAGTTCAAACTTGTTTCTAATTTTTTCTAAATTCGAGTAGATTATTCTAGGATAATATTTGGCAATAATTGCTGCCTTATTAATAGTGGGTTTTTATAAAGCCAATTTAATTCCCTTTAGGAACAAAGTGACATATACTATTTAGGGTTTTAGTCCTTTATTTCTATTTAGGGATTTTTCTTGATGCAAATATGCAATGCAATGCTCATGAATGTCATGCAAATGCAAAAAAAATCTAGTCCCAATTTCCAAAATCTTGGGATGTGACATTCAGATCTATCCATTAATCATTTTACAAGTATCTGTTTTCATACAAGTGCATGATGTACTGAGCATAGAACATAGAAGTTATTGGATAGCAAGCTAAGAACAACTATTCTTAGTAGAAAAATGGTCTCATACCAACAACATAGACCATATTATCTAGCCTAAGATAGATAGCAACATATCAAAGAACATCAGGATACATGGCACTTCCCAATATAGGGTAGCACCTCTCTAGTAATCAGATTATTGCTATCATTGTGGTAATTTCAACCATATCTTCTCAAGAAAACAAATAAACCATCTTCCTAAATATTTCAGGAATCATTAGTTCAATTCATTTGATAAACAACTAGTGACACCTCAGGATATCTAGTATATCACATTAGATTCAGTATACATTGCTAATAAACACTAGCAAGAGCAGCACCAGAAACACTAGTGCTTAGAGATTCACAATAGAGCTAATTAGCTAAACAGATCGTCATCAATAGCACTGCAACCATTTTTAACCAAAGCATTCAAGACCATATTCATATTATCACTAGATAGTGACAACAATGGATCCTATCAAACATGGGCCTAGTAAAAGGTTCAGAAATTAAGGATCAAGTCTGAAACCATCAATCATATATCAATCCAGCCATAATCCACTAGTAGGATTACACATCAGAGAACCCTAGAACCAAATATGGGGCTATCTGAAGAAATCAACACAATAGTGTGGGATCACAGAGAGAGTAAGAGGGATAAGATATTAACTCACCCGAGGTCCTCGTTAAGAAAATTGAAGAGGAAGTAGTTTCCAGCGTCGGGGAAGAACAAGGAGGCACGGGGAGCACCCAGGAGGCGCTGCAACCCGCACCAGGCTGAATCCATGGCGACTATGGAGGAGGGGGTGGCACCACATTGTCTTCAACGCACCAGGAGAGCACCAGGGGGCGTCGGAACGCTAGGGCACCGGTGGGTCACAAACCCTAGGATCCAGAGACGTGTTAGAACCGCCAACAGAGGGCACGAGAGAAAAATCAAAGCAGATAGGGCAACACGGCGTCACCAATATCTTCACCCTGCACCACGGTAGTGGCAGCGGAGATCCAGGGCGACCGGAATCGAGCGGCGATGGCACCCACCAGCGAGGAGGAGCAGAGTCGTGCGCGCAAGAGAGAGGAAGTGGTAGGTACTGGGCCGGTCGTGGCCAGTACCAGGCAACGTAGTGGGTTGACCCAACCCGCTGGGTCGAGACGAGTTGGGCCAGCCAAACAGGCCAGCCCAAGTTTTAAAGAAAAACTAAACCCTAATCTATTAATTAAAAGACCAAAATACCCCTAGAACTTAATAAGCTCTAATAAAAATAATAACAATCCCCAAAAAATACAAATAAAATATCCATTAGTTCAGAAAAATATAAGCTACCCGATAGAATTAATGGATTCTATTTTAATAGAAGAAATTTAAGTTAATTATTTTTATAATATATATTCCTTATGGAATTTTATAAAAATAAATTAAATACCTAAAACTCAATAAAATTCAATTTATAATCCTAAATAGGTATAGTATTTAAAAATACTAAATTGTATTATTAGATTAATAAAATAAAATTTCCTAAATTGAAATAATTATTCTTAAAAAGAATTTACGAAACTATTAATAAGAGTTAAAAATTAAATAAAAATTAGTTTTAAACTCTTACATTAATGTATTATACCAGAAAAATATTAAATATAGTATTTACAAGATTTTAGGAATTATCAACTACTAGCTTTCTTTTATTAATAAAGAAACTTTAAAACTTTGATAATGTGGGTAAAACATGCAAAGAAGATAAATAATAAATGATGCATTGCATTACTATGCATGTTCATTATTGCTTCTTTAAATATTGTCCTTACCGGGCAATAATGGTGTTTTGTAGAAATAGAGTCTCAAGGTCGAGTGCAAGCATATGACTTCACTACCTTGCAATCACAAGGCAAGTTTATCACTTGCTCATGTCCTTTGATGAGTTTTATCAAAGTATTTGCAAATTGTGTGTTATCACCTATGTTCTAAAGAAAATAAAGAAAATTCTATTTTCTCAAATAAAATAAAATTCTATTACCATCCTAAGTGATGGTAAATATATGATTAGCCATGGAATTTAGGATTCCATGTGTAGTGAGATTCATCACATAGGAATTAATAACCCATGACATCAGTGATTCTAGCGCCATATAATATGCATTAACCATGGGATTTGGAATGGGACGGAGACGTCAGTAATACGTCGGAAACGTATCTATAATTTTTGATGCTCCATGCTTGTTTAGTATCTACTTTGCTTTGCTTTGTCTACACTTTGAGGTGTTTTTATATCTTTTCTGGAACTAACCTATTAACAAGTTGCCACAGTGCCAGTTGCCTGTTTTCTTCTGTTTTTGGTTCCATAAAGGAAAAAAATCAATATTCTCGGAATTGGACGAGACAAAAGACAAAGTTATTATTTTCCCGGAGAAACACGGAACCATGAAGCAGAGCCGGAGGGGGTCCACAGGGTGGCCAAACCCCCCTAGGCACGGCCAAGCCCTGGGGGCGCCTGGAGGGGGTGTGGGCCCCCTGAACCCCCACCGACCTTGATTCCTGCGCCTATAAGAGCCCCCTGATGAGAAAACCCTAGCCGATATAGAAGAAATCCACGAAAACCTCTGCTGCGCTACCGCCACCGAAGGGGAGATTCGGGGGACAGAAAGTCTCTGTTCCGGCACCCTGCCACGATGGGGAAGTGCCCCCGGAGCCATCTCCATCGATCTCCATCGCCATCTTCATCACCATTGGTGATTCCCATGATGAGGAGGGAGTAGTTCTTCCTCAGGGCTAAGGGCTCTACCGGTAGCTATGTGTTCATTTCTCTCTATGCATGATATTGTGATCATGAGCTTTGTAATCAAGTATATCTACCTTGGTACTCAAGTGCTTCATTAGATCTCTGCTCTCCCCCATGTGTGTAAAAGTGACAGCGTGCACGCCATGGTGGCACTTAGGTTTGAGTCAACATAAATACTCTATGTGCTTAATAGATCTATGATTTTCCCCACGTGTGTGAAAGTGATAGCGTGCATACCGTGTGTGGCACTTTGTCTAGATTGAATATTTGTTATGAGTTATATTTGGAGTTGGATGTCTCTATGAAATTGTGGTGTTTGTTGGAACCATCTAGCGCTCAAGGTGACAGTGTGGGGTTGTCTAGATTGGGTAAAGCCCTACCGTGGATTAGAGTGTCCAACCGAAGAGTAGTTAAGAGTAGTATCATGAAGAGAGGGTATTTATATGAGAGAGCATTCACTTGTGAAAGTATGATCCCTAGGCCTTGTTTCTAAACATTGAAACACCGTTTGCTACTAGATCTGTTGCATGTTTGCTTGCTTTAGTCTTTACCTCACCATCAAGCTCTTTTCTGGCACTGTTACCCCATGTCAACAACAAGTCATAAGATATTTTCTGGCACCGTTACCACTTGTATTTCACTATATCTTCGCCGAACTAGTGCACCTATACACCTGACAAGTGTATTGGGTGTGTTGGGAACACACGAGACTTCTTGTATCTTGATTGCAGGGTTGCTTGAGAGGGATACCTTTGACCACTTCCTCCCTGAGTTCGATAAACCTTGGGTGATCCACTTAAGGGAAACTTGCTGCTGTTCTACAAACCTATGCACTTGGAGGCCCAACAACTGTTTACAAGAATAGAAGTGCGTAGACATCAAGATCTTTTCTGGCGTCGTTGCCAGGGAGTTAAAGTAAAAGGTATTCACATCCTCCGGTGTGAGTGCTCGAAGTTATTTCCTTTAGATTCTGCAATTTTGTCTTTTTCTTTCTTGTTTTCACTAGTTAGGCTTAATGGAAAACAATAACAAAATTAGAGAGCTCTATAGCATTTATCTTGAGTTAGGACATGAAGTGTTTGAAGAGAAAATTAAAAAACCTATGGATCTTTATTTGCATGCTAATAGCAATGTTATTAGTATGAACTCTTTGGACACCATTATTTCTAATGCTATGGAAAAGTCTAAGCTTGGGGAAGCTGGTTTTGATGAGCATGATCTTTTTAGTCCCCCAAGCATAGAGGAGAAAATTTTCTTTGATGATAATATACCTCCAATATATGATGATTACAATGATGAGTATGATATTTTAGGTCCACCTACTATTTAAGAGGAAATTAATTGTTATTACAATATGCCTCCTATATTTGATGATTATGGTGATGAGAATAATAGTGATAGCTATTTTGTTGAATTTGCTCCCACTATGATTAATAAGAATGACTATGCTTATGTGGAGAGTAATAATCATTTCATGCATGTGGCTCATGATAAGAATGTTTTATGTGATAGTTGTATTTTTAATTTTGTTCATGTTGCTACTGAAATTTATTATGAGAGAGGGAAACATGGTTTTATGCATCTAAAAAATATTAAGTTTCCCCTCTTTATGTTGAAAATCTTGAAGTTGCACTTGTTTTGATTTCCTATGCTTGTTGCTTTGTGGTTTCATGACTTGTTTCTTTACAAGATTCCTACACATAGGAAGTGGGTTAGACTTAAATGTGTCTTGAATTTGCTTCTTGATGCTCTCTTTTACTTCAATTCATATTTCTTATGTGAGCATCTTTTCAAACTATCAAGCCTAACTTAAAGGTGTTAAAGAAAAGTACTTGTTGGGAGAAAACCCAAGAGTTTTATTGAGTCTTAGAAGTTATTACTTTTGTAATGACCTCTCCTTATCCTTTTTGTTTGCTTTTTGTGCCCAGAATGACCTCTAATGAGAGGGAAGTAAGATTTGGGGAGTTCCTGTCCCGAAAACTGATTTCTGTCCTCCACCATAAAATTTCGTGAGGAGTCTCTGTAACTCAGAGTGAGCTCAAAATTTACGAATAAATCCCCCAGTATGTTATGTAACTTTCGTTAGTTCAACACTTTTTTATTTGAGCAACAGAAGGTCTCGAAAAAATCAGTTTCTACCTGCTGGTCTGTTTTGACAGATTTCTACCATTATTTGCATTTGCTTCTTATTGATTCCTTTTTTAGTTCTATTTTAGGTGAATTGAGATTTTTGAAGGAGTTACTACAGTAGCTTGTGTTTCTAGTGAAATTTTTGCTGTTCTAAAGCTAAACCCAAAGGTCTATTATCTTTTGAACAAACTAATGTTGCTAATGAAGATTGTGTGAAGATTTGTATGAAGGAAAATTTTCAGGTGAAGAGAGAGAATGATGTAATGAGATGAAGAATGGACAAAAGCTCAAGATTGGGGATGCCACCATGGTGTCACCCCAAGAAATATCCAAGAGGTACAAGCGTTAAAGCTTGGGGATGCCCAAGGCATCCCCTTCTTCATCAATAAAAAGCTCTGGTCTTTCTAGACACTTCGTTTTTATTGTTTCATGCATTGTTGTGTTGTTCTTGGAGCGTCTTAGTTTTAATTTTTGGTTTTTGTTTGCTTAGTTTTCTTGAGTAAGTTGGTTGGTTACACCACACTTCTTTTGGAGAGAGACACACTCTGTTTTCAATGCCTAGAACACTCTAGTTTTCACTCTTATTGTTTTGTGAGTGTTCTCTTTTGCTAGCAGTGTGTTTAGCCTTAGTTTTCTTGTGCTTTCAGCTTAGAACTTTTTAGTTCTTCTTCGTGGATTTGTGCGACAATCTCACTAGTCTTTATTGATTATTATCTTTGTGAGTTGTTTCAAATAGGTTGTTTGGTGTTGGAAAAGAGTAGTAAGTTCTTTCTTGTAAGTGCAAGAGGAGCTCGCATTGACTGTGACTTAGACTTTAGCATGACTTTCTAGGCGTTATTTTGACCTTATGCTTAGTGATTATTGCTGTAGCATGTCTTGTTCCAAACAATTGGGATTGCTTAGTGTGCCTTGAAGGAATCATGTGTTGTTTTAGCGTGAAAAAGCATAGTATTGTGGTATTCTCCTTTAATTATTTGTTTGGGTTGCCTTGGCACATGCTCACACCATGTTATGACTCTCACAAGTCACCATTAGCCTCTATGATCATTTAGTCCTTGACTTGTAGTATCACTCTATGCTTTGATTAGTAATGTTTTGTTGCTCTGTATGATTATGGCCATTATTGCTCTCTTAGTTGGTTGCTCCCAGTCTTTTGCTAGCCTCCACTTGTATGAGTAAGCTCTACTCATGCTTCCAACTCCCAAGAAACCAAGTTATTCCAAAGTGTCCAGTATAAATTCCTATGCATGGTGTGTTATACCATTCTAAGTATATTCTTGTTTTCAACTATCTTCCAATTAAAAAAACTATTTTGTTATGTGAAAACTTAGTGATTAAAGCCCTCACGAACTTGATGGCACACTTTATATTCTTTGCCCCTAATAAACTTGAACCATTGTGACAACTTTGTTGTATATGCTTGCACTTATAAGTTGGAATTAGCAGAACCGTGATGTCACGGGGAACGTTTTCAACATTGCACTTGTACTTTGTACTCAGTTGATATCATGCTCTTTTGTCTATGGATGTCACCGGTGTGAAATAAAGGGGGAACTTGTAAGTCCATGGAGTTTGTATCCTGTGTTAGAGAAACGCCTGGGCCGCTAGCCTAAGCCATGCCTAATCATGGTGGAAACTTGCAGCATCACCATAGTGACATCTATGAAACATTCTTCTTATAAAAAAGAGACACATTGAGAAAAGAGGAAAGAGAGAAAAAAGCACCATATTCCCATGGTACATAAGAAGATTGCTGATATGCTCATTGTCTGCTTGCCTTGTCATTTTGGTTATGGGAAAGCTCCTGTACCATGTGCAAGGGGTACCCCGTTGGAGGTTCTCAATGATATGCAAATACTTACAATGACAAGAACTTACCTCGGCCCAAAGTTGAGTATGCATGAGGTGTGGCCCTCGTATTCAAGGGACTTGAGATTGCCAACTTATACTTCGTCAAGCATATATTCCATCGTTGCCACTTTAACCTTAACTACTTCAAGATGGTTATGATAGGGGCAATGAGGGCTGAAAGCCAACAAGTACCATAATTTTTGGAAGCTCTTTTCGAAACTTGTAATCCCTGCTTCCTTTTAAAAAAATGGCCTTTCTTCCACCATTATTGAGTCTCCATCTTCTACCTTTAGGCACCATTAAGAGAGCATAGTTGTCATTCTGTGTGTAGTGTTCCAAAGCTTATTAATTGATGCATATTGTGATATTCCTTGTTCTTGTGCTACTTGTTTCTAGTCACCCTTGTGAACTTTGAAGGTGTCCTATGCATCTATATTGCTACTCTATGAGGGACAAGCTGATTGCCACTATGCTATGTTTTCTATATGTGAAACAAACAAACGTTTTTCAATGCATGTTATTCATGATCTTTGTTTGTAGCCTTTCATGTTGCATGCATAGTTACTATGTCCTATTGTTAGAACTCCATCTTTCATGCACATGTTTAGAGTTCTTTGATCCCAGCTTTCAATGCTTGCAAATAGTTTGATATTTATTGTGAAGGTGCATGTCACCTCAAAAATTATTCTTTTTATCACTTACCTACTCGAGGACGAGCAGGAGTTAAGCTTGGGGATGCTTGATATGTCGGAAACGTATCTATAATTTTTGATGCTCCATGCTTGTTTAGTATCTACTTTGCTTTGCTTTATCAACACTTTGAGGTGTTTTTATATCGTTTCTGGAACTAACCTATTAACAAGTTGCCACAGTGCCAGTTGCCTGTTTTCTTCTATTTTTGGTTCCAGAAAGGAAAAAATCAATATTCTCGGAATTGGACGGGACAAAAGCCAAAGTTATTATTTTCCCGGAGCAACACAGAACCACGAAACAGAGCCGGAGGGGGGCCACAGGGTGGCCAAACACCCCCTAGGAGCGGGCAAGCCCTGGGGGCGCCTGGAGGGGGTGTGGGCCCCCTGGACCCCCACCGACCTTGATTCATGCGCCTATAAGAGCCCCCCGATGAGAAAACCCTAGCCAATCCAGAAGAAATCCACGAAAACCTCTGCTGCACCACCACCACCGAAGGGGAGATTTGGGGGACAGAAAGTCTCTGTTCTGGCACTCTGCCGCGACGGGGAAGTGCCCTCGGAGCCATCTCCATCGCCATATTCATCACCATTGTTGATTCCCATGATGAGGAGGGAGTAGTTCTTCCTCGGGGCTAAGGGCTCTACCGATAGCTATGTGTTCATCTCTCTCTCTATGCATGATCTTGTGGTCATGAGCTTTGTAATCAAGTAGATCTGCCTTGCTACTCAAGTGCTTCATTAGATCTCTGCTCTCCCCATGTGTGTGAAAGTGACAGTGTGCACGCTATGGTGGCACTTAGGTTTGAGTCTACATAAATACTCTTTGTGCTTTAATAGATCTATGATTTTCCCCACGTGTGTGAAAGTGACAGCGTGCATACCGTGTGTGGCACTTTGGCTAGATTGAATATTTGTTATGAGTTATATTTGGAGTTGGATGTCTCTATGAAATTGTGGTGTTTGTTGGAACCATCTAGCGCTCATAGTGACAGTGTGCGGTTATCTAGATTGGGGAAAGCCCTACCGTGGATTAGAGTGTCCAACCGGAGAGTAGTTAAGAGTAGTATCATGAAGAGAGGATATTTATATGAGAGAGTGTTCACTAGTGAAAGTATGATCCCTAGGCCTTGTTTCTAAACATTGAAACACCGTTTTCTACTAGATCTATTGCATGTTTGCTTGCTTTAGTCTTTACCTCACCGTCAAGCTCTTTTCTAGCACCGTTACCCACGTCAACAAGTCAGAAGCTATTTTCTGGCACCATTACCACTTGTATTTCACTATCTCTTCGCCGAACTAGTGCACCTATAAGATTGACAAGTGTATTGGGTGTGTTGGGGACACAAGATACTTCTTGTATCTGGATTGCAGGGTTGCTTGAGAGGGATACCTTTGACCACTTCCTCCCTGAGTTCGATAAACCTTGGGTGATCCACTTAAGGGAAACTTGCTGCTGTTCTACAAACCTCTGCACTTGGAGGCCCAACAACTGTCTACAAGAATAGAAGTGCGTAGACATCAGTCAGCTGGATCTTCTTCCTTTCGTATGTAGTCAAGACGACCTTAATGTGATGCTGAGATTCCTTATGTGGATCCACCATATGGGTGGGCATCCTTAGGCCCCACAATTTTGGTGTCTAGATTATCTGTGAGCGGCTGTCGAAGGTATAGTTGGACCTTTATGGAGCTTGATAGGGGCATAACCGGCTCATAGAGTCTTCGGGAACTCATCAGGGTTATAGCTTGCCCGGAAGGGGGCTTAACGGAGATGTAGTCTGGCTCGAAGTATCGTGCAGACATATGGGGTCACGGAGAAAGGCAGTGATTGTCTTGGATCATATATTGGGCCCCACATCACAGAATTGTGGACGCTAAAGTATGCCTAGTTATACAACAAGGATTTGATCTCTCATGGGTAAAGCAATGCACTTCTGCAGAGTGTAGGAACTATAACTTGTTGCTCCATGTCCCGAGAAGGAACTGCGAATGCGGCAGGAAAAGAACTCCATGAAGTTCTAGTCAACCTGTGAAGGCTGATGGGCATAGTTTTTGGTATTAAAATCAAACTTTGAAGTAATGTTTACGAAAACTGCATAGTGCCAAGGACTGATAGTCCGAGGTGGTAGATAGAGCAGAAATCTTCCCACCTTACATATAATAAACTTGTTGGGTAACGTTGTTACTCACTCTTTCCTTTAATCCCCTACTTAGACACTGAGGAGTCAGAAGACACTCCAATGTACGCTACTGACGGAAAAGAAGATGTCTACTACGAGGAACCAAACCTGTCCGGAGGAGTGGAAAGGGTGGACTACGAGATACACTATGGAGTGGAGGGAAAAGAGTCCGAGTAGTTGCCTATAATTATATAGTAGTCCAGATGAGCCGAGCAACACAAACTTTATATAATAAGTTGTTGAGCTCAATTTTGGTTATGAGTTTGAAACTACGAGATACACTATAAGTTTGGTTTGTAATTTTGAATAACTTAAAGTACTAATCTTTTGGTATTGTAATAATAATGTGTGTATTCTTGTAATTTGGACCCTCAATGTTTCTGTTGTACTACTCTAAGGGATGTGATATTTGCTGAACGATGTTCTGTAAGTGTCATGTCAACGAATATAGTGTACTACACATGAAGTGGTATGTTGGGTCACTGCATTGATGCTCTCCAAAAAACCAAGACATGGGTGCTTGTTTCTCACCCACCTGGTGTTAATATAGTAGGAAGCAAGTGGATCTTCAAGACCAAGAACCGTCCAGATGGCTCTGTTGATAAATACAAGGCACGCCTTGTTGCCCATGGATTTTCTCAGTAGCACGACATTGGCTATGGTGACATTTTCAGTCCGGTCATGATCACAACCAAAATTTGTCGGGTACTATCTATTGCTATGTCTCAAGGGCGGAGTCTACGACAGTTTGATGTTAGTAATGCACTCCTTCATGGTTTTCTTTCAAAGGATGTTTATATGTAGCAGCCGGGTTTTGAGGATGAGTGATATCCCCCTCATGTGTGCAAGCTGCAACGGGCTCTCTATGGTCTCAAACAGTCTCCTCATGCCTGGTGTGCTCAGTTGGGTACTCTCCATGAGCTTGGCTTTAGAGATGGAACTTTGGAACCTTTAGGACACCCTCTAGTAATTTTTTTGTACTAAGTAGGGTAAAGAGTACCCACTGCCATCTTTACTTAGCTTCGTATCCTCCAAGGCCGACACCTCCTTGTTCATATTATCCCATAATGGCATTCGCATATATATGTTGGTCTATGTTCATGACATCGTGATTGCAGGATCTACTCCAAGAGAAGTTTTGGTATGGTTCGATCTCTTTCTGCTAATTTACCTATCAAGGATCTTGGTACACTGGAGTACCTTCTGGGATTGGAAGCATACTACAATTCAAGGGGATGAAAATTACTCAATAGAAGTATGCATCAGATCTTTTGCATCGTGTGAGTATGGAGAATTGTAAAGCTACTTCCACAACACTGGCATAGAAGATCGACTTGCGTGTGAGTCCGGTACTCCACTTAGTACTGATGATCCCTTCCGGTACCGCAATATTGTTGGAGGTCTTCAGTACCTGACTCTCACTTACCTAGATATTTCCTTTGTGGTAAAGAAGGTTTGCCAATTTCTCTTACAGCCCACTGATCTTCATTGGGAAGCTGTGAAATGCATCTTATGATATGTGAAGGGAGCATTGATTCCACTTCCACTGGTATCAGTATCTTCACTGACGCGGATTGGGCAGGCTATGTTGATGATTGTTGATCCACCTGAGGTTTTGCTTTCTTTGTTGCACCAAACCTTATTTCTTGCAGTTCGAAGAAACACCCCACTGTCTCGAGGTCTAGTACCGATGTAGAGTACAAGGATTTGGCAAATGGAGCAGCCGAAGCCATTTGGGTAGAGTCACTACTCAAGGAGCTATGAGTTTCTCAGCCACACACCCCCATATTATTGTGTGATAATTTAGGGGCTACTTACCTAACTGCCAACCCAGTGTTTCATGCGCAAACCAAAAACATTGAGATCAATTTCCATTTTATGTGTGAGCGTGTTGTCTCTGGAGCCCTGGGGGTCAGGTTTATCTCTTCTAATGATCGGTTGGTTGATGTGTTCACTAGACTAGCCACTTGACAGATGCTAGACCGTTTTAAGGCCAATCTGAATCTTGTTCATAGTAGAAGATTGAGGGTGTGTGTTAGAAATAGGTCTAGTTGTTATGTTTTGTCACACATACTTGTATGTATGTACGTCTTATAACTTATGTTGATCATTATATAAAGAGACATGTGGTGAGGCAATTGCCCTGGAACCCTAAACATGTTTTTTATATGTTGGCAACGTGTGCAAAATGTCTTAACATATACATCAGTAGCCGATAACTTCTTAGCTCAAAAAAAATTGTCGAATCATCTCCAAACTAGATGTAGGTTGCACCTTAGTAATGATTGTAAATAGTCTGGAAAATATGGTGGACACTCTGGGTACCGATGCACCCTGTTTTTTTTAAATCAAAAAATGCTATTTAAATATTTTAAATTTTTTTTGAAACAATTCATGCACATACATGTCACCTTGATACTTACTCGTGCAAATTTTCAAGAAAAAACGATCGCACTGACCTACACAAAAAATAGAAACTGGAAAATTGCTATATTGTGAACGGTACATGTCTACTTGTATAATTTTTCATTTTTTGTGTAGGTTACATACTTTATATTTTAGATTCAAACTTCACATACACATACCTACATATATTATCTACCCATGATTTATGCCACATTTGATTTTGTACTTTTAGTATTTTTTATTTAATTGTTAAAAAGGGTTCCTAGGCACCCGGGAGCCATAAATTCTCTAACTCACACGTTACAACAAGATGCTCCCTCAAATACATAATAAGTGTCAATGATTTAATGCTGCAATATTTATTATGTATTGGAGTAGCTTTTATCTAGAATAAAAATTTATCATCCAAACAAACCAATGTGAGGTATAGTTCCGGGACTACGAAATTATCTCTATCTCTACTATCTAAAAAGAACTTCGATGTTCCGTTTCTGCCACATCGCGCTACGTCATCCGTTTCGTTGCACTTCACCATGTTTCGCCTTTCCTTCCGCGTGCCTCCCTCGCTCTGTCCCGCTCCACCCCAAAACTATGCCATCGCTCCTGCTAGCTACAATTTCCAATTTCCCATGGATCCCTCCCGCTCGCATCTCATCCTCATCACATCTCCCACAACAGCGTCGATGAATCCCGCCGATCTCCCAAGATCTTCCACAGGCACCATGTTGGCCCCCACATCTGCCCCACACCATGCCCTAAAAGTCTCGAGCGGCGACGCCGACCGCTGATCTAGCAGCGATAGAGGTCAGGCGCAAGGAAGCCGATCACGTGGATGTGCTCCCCGGATAGCTGCACGACGTGTAGGTCAAGCGGATCCCGAGAAGATAGGGGGCATGAAACCTAGCAATAGCAGTGCTGCCGCCAGTTTAATCTCACCTCAGTACCCTTGGTGACCTCTACGATTGCCGGATGTGCAGCACCGGGGTACCGCCATCCTCTCTCCTTACTCTCTCTTTATTTCTTTGATCCTCTCTTTCTCCTACTTAGATCCCTCCATCTCTCATCTTTGTAGATCTCTTGGCTGCTGATTTCATTATGACGAAGGAACGGGAGAGGAGAGAGGAATTGGTCCCCTATGAACAGGAGAGGAGATGAAACGGTAGCTAGCGACCCGGTAGGAGATTATGCAACCATCTTGATCTTTGGTAACCCTTAATTTATCAAACATCTCTCTCAGTCTGGTATGATGTTACTCCTAGGCCTAAGTAATATGATGGAGCCTTGTGTCAAGGCCACACTAGTGGAAAAAGGGCATATAGTCCCAGTTTGTAAGGCCTTTAGTCCCGGTTTTACACCCGGGACTACGAAATCGGGATTAAAGGCCCCTATCTCTAGTCCCGTTTTGTTATAACCCGGAACTAGAGGCCACTGCATGGCCGTTTTTGCAGCGGGGGGATGAAAGACCTTTAGTCCCGGATCGTAAAACGGCCCAGTACTAAGATTTTTTTATTTTTCAAATTTTGTTTTCGAATTTTTTTCTTGAATTTTTGAATTGTTTGACTCGTAATCCTCTCACTTGAAACATTTTTAGCAGTAAGTATATTTAATCTTAGGTCAAATTACACTTGTGATCAAACTTTCCAGTCAGTCACCCATCCTAGCACTACTCTATCCTTAACATGCTTAACTTCTTTGATTCATCAGGATGTCCTTGCGCGAAACCCATTTGTACCTCGTTGGCAACACTATCATATCAATCTTATTAGTCCATATCAATATACCATACATCTTTATATTTTTAAATTACAAACAACTATTTTAGTAAACAACAATAAATAAGTAATAATTTATTTTAATCCAATGAAAGTAAAAAACTAAATAAAATAATATTTTATTCATTTGTTTGCCATTTATTCATTTAATATGGCATAAATAATATCTTTAAATCTGTAAATCAAAATTTGACAAATAATATATCCATAATTATCATAAAAATGTGAGGAATCCAAATATGAAATAAATAAAATTGCAAAAAAAAAATAATTCTTAAATAACTTTTTTCCTTTTTGAATTTTAAAAATCTAAAATAATCCAAAACAGCCTAGGGCTATTTAAATCGAACTCATAATTTTTTTCCGCACATTTTGATAGGTTCTATATTTTTTTCTGACATCGTACGCAAAAGTTATAGCCATTTTAAGTTTTCCTGTCGCGGCCGCACCCCTTTAGTCCCAGACCATATCAAGGGTGTTGCCCGTGTGCACGGTCCGGGACTAAAGATCCGAAATGACCCAGAACTAAAGTTTTCTCGGGCTTCTAGCCACGAAAAAAGGTACGAACCGGGACTAGTGATTATATTAGTCCCGGCCCGGACCGAACCGAAAACCCTTTTTCTACTAGTGCCACTTGGACTACTTGGACATCATCCATCCTAGAACGGATGGCCTAGATCTTTTTGGTTTCCTTTGACCATTCATCCGATATTGAACATGTGAGTGCTATTTTCTTACCTACTACTTGTTACTAGAACACATATATTTTTTCTAACTTTGTAGCCATTTTTTGCATATGAGCATTAGAATTCACATTTCTAAATGGCTGGACACTTCCATTCCCTTTAGACATAAAGTTTGTGTAGTCTCCGTTGGGATAAATCATACATTTCCAATTCTCATGTCGCTCTGATTCCGAAAAACACAGTTATAGTAGCAATTTGCAACCCGCAAAACAGTAGCAGTTTGCCGGCCAGTTTGTTCCTTTTGCAAATTTTGAATCGCTTGTGGTTTTTTGTCAGATTGGCTGATATTCCTAGTGCGAAAAGAGGATGGGCAACTCCTTCGACTTGAAAGCCTACTTGGTTCACATATTGGATGATATGCTTGGTGTTCATGTTCGTCTCCATAGGCTGGCAGAATATTTAGGATGTGTATGGTGAGGCAACAAGCATTGTTGAACAAGTACATTGAATTTGATTAGTACATGAGTTTTCTTGTGAACCGGTAAGAAAAACAGAACAAGTCATGTAGCCATCGGGCACTTCAGTTGCAAAATAAAGCATGCTTGGTTCTTAGAGTTGCATCCATCAGCTAGATGTAAATAAAGCCGGTAAATCCAACTGAGCAGTGCTTATTTCTCAGACAATCTTATACATTAAGACTCTATACTCCTTCACAAACGAGACACCGGAAAAATATTCATATGCTACTTCGCTTCAAGCAACTCTATGCTATGGGATTCTGATTAGTCTGGTGCAAGATATTGTCTTGGATTTACATATGGGCTTGCCTCTGTTTTTGGGCCTTACAACTTTGGTTCGACATATTCCTTATCTCTCATGTAAGAGCAAATGATGGTGAAATTGTGATTGCCCTCTTTGCTATTATTCTGAGTGAACTGTCACCATGTTAATTTTAAGAGATTCCCTTACATCTTTGTACACTAATAATCATCTTACACAATGCTCTTAATTGTTTGCAGTGGACTTAATCAAGCAGCAACAAACTTCTATTCCTTTGCGGAACCATGAATAGCTGCATACAGACTCTATAACATGATAGGCCGTTCAAGTTCTACTGAAACCGGTATGGTTGTACTCCCTCTGTTAGGGATTATAAGGCCCGAGAGCTTTTAAAAATGATAGAAATTGTAAGTCCTCTCTCATTTATTAGTCTCTCTCCTCCAATGCATGTTCTTCTTTTTTTCTATCTTCTCTCATGCATGTATAACTATTGGTGTATGTAGTAATTAAGAGGGTGAGTTATTGATTTTCTTAATCCTATCAAAGTGGTCCACAAGCCTTATAATCCCTAACAGAGGGAGTACCTTATATAGATTTGTGATATCTACTTTAATTAACATGAAACCATTCTTAAGTACAAGGCAACATCGAGTTTTGTGATGTCTACTTTAATTAACCCCCACGCCCAGAAATCCCCATCTTAAGTAGATTTTATCCCTTTCTCTAAAGTTGTTTGCTAATGTATAGGCTCAATATAACATAATTAGACCAATATTGAGTATTTTAGATCACTGAATCGCATGCTTGTTTTTTTCATGTCAGTGTTTGGTTTCATCTTTGTTCACAAGGGCATACCACTATATTTTGCTCATACATTCACAGCCCACATGTATATCCTACCCTACTTTATGCACCACCTCCATCTCCATGAATACAAAGTGCTCCCGTGAAAGCTTAGACAAAAGAAAGAAGTAAAATGAAAAGCCTAAAAATTGCAAGAATCATCTTGCTTTGATTCACATGAAGGTGGAAGTCTGCCCAGGTATAGGAGAAATCTCTCCTAATTAATTGCTCCAGTATACAAAGTGTGTTGTTTATTGGTGCCGGAGGCTGGCAAGACGGTGCGCCACAGGCTGGTTGAGGAGACCCAGTGCAGCGGGGATTTCTTAGTCTGCTGTCGGAGTGCCTTCCCATGGAGGTTGTTCCCCGTTGTCCTCGACCTCCCTCTGGCAGGCCGACATGGAGTTGTCCTGGTCCAACTGTCCTCCGTAAAATAATTTGGTGATGGGATGCAATATGGGATTGATGAGGCCTTGACTTTTGGATCCAGATTGGGGCTTCCTTTCCCTTGTTATTATGCAGTGATTTCCCATCACGACACACCATACTTGCCGGAGCGTGTGCTCCTTCGGCCACCTCCAGTGATGCCTTCCGCCACCCACTATCGACTCCAGCGCCCCAAAATTTTCCTCCACGCCAACGGCGTCTGTGAGTCCCCCACACCTTACCTACCTAGCCAGGACGCTAAGCCCGCAGGGTCGTCACGCGGGACTGTTGCCAGAGCGAGTGGTGGTGCAGCTGCATGTCACCTCGATGAAGCTTTCGGCTAGCCTTCGCCAAGAGAACTCATTGCTCTGTTGCTCCAACTTCAGAAGAACTAAGTGATTGGGCTGGATGGGTTAAATCCCACTTCCGGTACATGATTCTCAAGGTTTGTTTGCTTCATTCGTTTTGTTGTTGCTTTCACACTCATGCAAGTCAATTGTTCCTTTACTGAAAATACTATGGTTTTGACTTTTTTCTGCAGCTGGACAGTAATGGCACTGAGTGTGAACCAGATTTCTCACCTGAATTTGATATTATAGTCACCATGCCAAACATTGTATATTACTAAGATCTCATCCCCCAAACAAATGGTTACGTGGATATTAGCTCCCTAAGAGAATATTTCATGAAAGTTGTCGTCAATGATGTCTACGAAAAGGTGAATGTACACATTCAGAGCTGACAATGTCAATTGTTGGGTCATCATAACAGCCAAAAAGTATGTACGGTGACTTATTTTACTCTCAACACCTGTGGTGGCATATGATGGGTTAACACTTACCAGGCAAACAACTGGCTAGGATATTGGTGGATCATGTGGGACTTGTTCTTTTGCAACTCCATCCTACCTGGGACAAAGGTTTTCTTTTCAGCTCCTTGTTGCCCCTAGCAAATAGGATCTAGAGAGTCTAGGGTATTCTTTTATGAGCTCGCGGATCTAGTAAGATCATGAAACTAAGATGGTTCTATTTTGATGGTTGCGCAAGTGCATATATAGTATAGTCCAGTGTGTTGGCATAGCTTCTCAACACACAGTACAACAGTGTAGCATGTAAAGTAGATTTTTATAATTCACCAAAATATTTATTTAGAGATCATACAATATATTTTAGCAAATATAAATATTATACCTTATTTTGTCATGAACTCAAAATTTTCTGCATTATGTTTTGTACTTTTTGATATCCACAATGCACACGAAGAAGATTGAAATGCGGTATCCAACTAAAATTAGGTTGGAGGAAAAGATATTCAAATGGTTTAAAGCATAATAAGTTGTTTCTCTTGAATCAATTTGATTTGTAAAACAGTTGCAACGATACGAACATGTTTCCTAGTAGAAATGAAAAATACATCATCATATAGTTGTTGTAAATTGTCTTTGCACTGGGCTTAGGAAGGCCATTGTTGCCGGGAGCTTTTTCAGGACGCTGGGTTTAGAGGCCTTTGCCGAGTGCCCCGATAAAAATCACTCTGCATACGACTTGATTCCGATAGTGAAGGTCCTTGTCCGGATAAAAAATATTGGTAATTTGTATAGATTCGCATATATATTTAGGATCGTGCTATGTTTATACCGTTCTAAAAAACACAAATTCTAGCGGATACCTAACCACTTCTGTCTAAAAACGCGTCCGTCCACACCTTCATGCATGAGGGATGCATGTAAAAGCTAAAAGCTAGTGCATGTGGTAGTCCAATCTCTAGTGCATGTGGTAGTCCGATTTGTTTAGGTCGTAAACACAAAAGGACAAAGAATTATGTCACAGAAATTAATTTAGAATCTCAAAGTTCAAAATGTTTTTTCGGTCAAATTGTTTATCGGATTTAAGATTCACTTTCACCGTTGGACTTGTCACAACGATATCTTCAAAACTAGATCTCGTGTCGATATGTTTTGAGAATATTCTTTTAGACCCAAAATTATCCACCCATAACATAAATGTTATCCAGGCCGCACTATATAAGTTATACACCTAATAACACGTAAGTTATCCACCCCTATAAACATGTTGTCTTTGAATTTTTATATGCATGTGAAAACATAAATATGAACTCCTCCAATTTAGTATCCGTTTTGACTGTGGCGTATGATTGACGAAGTCTCGAAGGGTGTTAAGGTACCGAGATTTAGTCGTCGTCGAGTCTCAATACCCTAACACCTTATGTATTTCCAGGATGCCCTGAATGTAGTCTTGTACCATGCAAAAGTGTCTTTGCACGGTCCGTTTATAGTGTGGGTAACTTACGTGTTATAACATAAATAACTTATATACAATTGCATGGATAACTCACGTGTTTAGGTTTAAATTTTTCTAATTTCGGAGATCTAATTATGATTAGTCCAATGGAAATCGAATAAATTGTTTGAGCTACAATTTTTTTAAAATATTGGGATTTGCGCATTGAATGTTGATAACGTTAGCTTTTTTGTCGTTTTGTTATTAGACCATGAGCCACCCATCTTATGTATGCATGAGACCTTAATTTTTGTCCTTTTCTATTTAGGCTGCATGCAGCAGTATAAACGAGCGTCCGACAAATTTAAATAGGCCTGAGAATATAAATCCCGTATAATTAATAGGGTCTTATGCTACACCCACCACATTATACTGCGTAGTAGTAAACAACATAAAACGCAACCAGTAGTCTAGGGGTCCCGTTTTATTATTCGTCGCCGCTGTTGCGATGTACGGATTAAAAAAACCTCGAGAAGTGTTAGGATACCGAGCCTTTATCGCTCATCTACGAGAACGACGAAGTCTCCTTACCCTAACTCATTAAGTATTTCCACAATGTTATGAATGTAGTATTTCCTAATGCAAATTGTCTCTGTAGGTCTGTTTATAGTATGGGTAATTTGGGTTTTATAACATGGATAACTTAAATACTATAGCATGGATAAGCCACGTGTTAGAGGTGGGTAACTTTTGGGTCCAAAAAAATTAATCGAAATATATCAACATGGGATCTAATTTCGAAGATCTCGTCGTGACTAGGCCAATGGTGAAAATGATTGTTCCATCCGATAAACGATTTAAGCTACAAATCTTTTTAAATATTCGGATTTTTGTATTAAATGCTGATGATGTCAGCAGTTTTGCACCACGGGAGAGAGGTTCTTTGCCGTGGGGTGTTCCCACACGGCAAAGGCGCCCCGGAACACGGCAAAGACTTTGTCGTGTGTATACACATGAAAAATACCACACGGCAACGTTTGCCACGGCAAAAGCCCTTTGTCGTGTGTCTTTGCACCCGGAACATGGCAAAGCCTTTGCCATGTGCTTTCTGCACTGACACGGCAAAGTAAAGTAGTTGACGGTTCCGTCCGTCTGACGGAGCCAACAGATCTTTGTCGTGTCTGTTCTTTGCCATGTGCAATGAGTCTTTGCCGTGTGGGTTTTCTTTGTCGTGTGCCTTTTTCTTTGTCGTGTGTCGATTGTTTGTCGTGTGTCGTTTGTTTGTCGTCTGTTCTCTCTTTGCCATGTGCCATTTAGGGGTGATACACGGCTGTGTCAACATGTCCACCTTTGTCATGTGTCTGCTACATATTGCACACGGCAAAGTCCCTGCCAGCAGCACACAGATGCCTTACACATGTCCATCTTTGTCGTGTGTCTGCTGCACATTGCATACGGCAAAGGCCATGTGACAATGCCTAGCAGCACACAGGTGCCTTGTGACCATTTGTTACTTTGCCGTGGAAATCTCATTTTTCAAAAAAAAAATCTGTTTCCATTCATTTCCTGCAATTCAAAACATAGAATATATATATGATCATACAGATCATCAATAACAATAATATAATCATCAACAACAATAATATAATCATTACCAACAATAATAAGATCATCACCAACACCAAAATGCATCACCAACAGTACCAAATATCATCACAAGATCAATACAAGTATCACATCATCACCACGAAAGCAAGAAAGTTCACAAATATTACAAGTGTCAAATGGTAGTGTTTATTCTTGCCACAAGTGTCAAATACTACCAAGTGCATAACCAACAAGTTACAAGACCTAAACTACACAAATATTACAAGACCATCACCGCCGAGTGCTCCACAAGCTCATGCTCCATCATGAGATCCTACAAGTTCAAGACAAGTACATCAATATGACAAGTAAAATCATTAATATGTACAAGTTTCTAGGAAAGTTGATGGCAATGGAAATTGCATGGGATTTTGACGAGTCTCATGGCAAATTACATCAATATGACAAGTAAAATCACGAATATCTACAAGTCCCATGGCAAGGCTAAAATTTCTATAAGTGTCATGGAAGGCTAAAATTTCTACAAGTGGCATAACATGGCTAAAATTTTGACAATGGCATAGAATTATCTACAAGTGTCATGTAATTGCTAAATTTTCTATAAGTATCATATCATGGCAAGGCTAAATTTCCTACAAGTGTCATGGAATTGCTAAATTTTCTATGAGTATCATGGCAAGGCTAAAATTTCTACAAGTGTCATAGCATGGCTAAAATTTCTACAAATGCGATGGCATGGCTAAATTTGACAAGTATAAGAAAACAAACCTAGAGGACTCTGATTCAGCCTCCGGATGACCGACAGATTGTTGGCGGTGAAAGACGGCGGCGCCTGGTTGTTCGATCCACCCGCAGACCCACCAGGCGTCGTATTGTCCATCTACAGCATGGGAAATTGTGAGCATTAGACAATAAGGCAAGATTGAAAATTGTGAGCATTGGACAATAAGACACTTGATCACTTACCCACGAGAAGGCGAAAGGAGGAGTAGGAAGAGTCCCTGGTTGAGAATTGATGAGCATTTGATGTGTCATCCACCGCATCATCTGCCCATGTTGCTCCAGCATCCCCTGCTGATGGGCCATCTGCTGCTCCAGCTACCCGGCCACCTCTCTCCATGCCCTATCAGCGGTCATCTCCTCCTACATCATGTCGCCACGATGTGATGAACATTGCAACGCAAAACATGTAGTAAAACATAGATGACTGAGGAAGAACATACCCATAACTGGTCGAGAGCTACAACCGAAGGCCGTGGGGGTCCCTACAACAGGCTGGTCGCTCGTCCTACCACGCCGGACATTGCGCATAGATGGAATGGTCCTAGGGTCGACGGACCCGTGACCGATGCATAGGCGACCATTCTTGTGGCCTTCTCCCGCTAGCACGGCGACCTCGGGGTCAAAGTGGGCGGTCTCAGGGTTGTAATCTTCACCATGCACCTCCTTGTACTTCTCAGGGTACTTCTCACCCCGGATCTTGGCTCCCTCGTTCATCCATAGGCTTCCGTTCCTAGGCTCGTCCAACGTGCGTGTCTTCTTCCAAACGGCAAACACAGACGGCTCTTCACATGTCTTTATTTTCTGCACAAGAGAGCACGAAGTTAAGTGAAGGGAGACTCCAAAGGGTGAAGTAAAGAATAACATTACTAGAAAGAACAAATAAAGAATTTCCTCACCTCTTTTTGCCTAAGAAGGGCGAGGGGGATGCTGCCTTGGTGGTGTGATCCACCCCCATCTCCTCTCACCGCTTCTTTGCATCGGCGTGTTTCTGGAGGTAAATGGGGTGTGTCCACCACGCTACCATCACCGTGAAGCACCACTCGTCATTACCCATGAACTGAGGAGGGTTCTACATCCACAAGACACACATATTAGTACAATAGAAAATAGAATAAGGTCAAGAAATCAATAAAACAAAAATGCAACTACCTGCAGGTACTGCCACGGCTCGAAGAGCATCTCCCGGGCTTGGCTCTTGTTCATCCAAATATTGCGATCGCCGAACCAGTTGCGGACGCAGTTCACACATGCCTCGTAGTGCATGTCTTGCACCTTCCTCTTGGCAAGCTCGTGAACGATCGCCAAGCACTCCCTTTTGTGCGCCATGTCCATGTCGAAGAACTTCTACAAGTATGCACATAGGAAAAAAAGGGGGGTCAAAGCACGAGTGCAAGTATATTTCATCCTCAAGGCGATTGAATTATGACAAGCGAAACAAACTTACCCAGAACAAAACCCGAACCTTCTCCGCGATGGTGGTGTACTTTTTTTTGGATCTTTGGCATAGTGGTAATGCTTCCAAGTCCAAGCCACATCCTTCGAAACATTTGGGAGAGTGACAATCCCAGGAAAATAGTTTCTAACCAGGGCTCCAAGGATGCTTGAGTAGCCACGATATGGCTTGATTCCATCCTGATATACAAAGGCACTGCATAATGAAAAGACAAGATCAGTATGTGATGAAAATTACAATGCATGGTTTAGGGTAAAATCATGTACCTCGACCCAGTGGGCACGAGTACCTTGTCTGCATAGGGATAAGGTAGGTCGGGGAGTCTCGAAACCCCACACCGATATGGAGCCTTCTCCCGTGGCATCAGGCTCGAGTCGGCTAGTACGTACTCCTCAAGGTACGACGTCTCATCCTCCGGAGGCGCCCACCTCAAGGACATGTCAAGATCGTAGGGTAAAGAGCCCAACCCCTCATCCTCCTCCTGCTGCGGCTGCTCCTGCTCCTCCTCGTCCTCCTCATCGTTAGAATCCGAGTGCGTCCCCTAATCATCCTAACGAACTGGATCCTCCTCCTCGTCCTACTGCTCCTGCTCCTGCTCGTCCTCCTCGAAGACCGGAGGGGGACTAGGATTCCTCGCACACCTCCCACGCCCCCGCCGTTGTGAAGTGCACGGTGGAGCACTAGCACTAGCAGGCTGTTTCCCCTAGCATCTTTTGAACCACCAGCCACAAGTTTATCCAAGCTTTTCAGCTTTCTTGTAACGCCCTTTCCCCCTAGCATCTTTTAATCACCTGAAAAACAGAGTGGAATGAGTAGTTTATTAGTACACATCAATGACACAAGATTCATAGCAGTATAATAATACTCAAGTTTTAAACACACGCTATATTCGTATCAGCAAAGACGAAAGAAGAGAAATACTTCCATGATCCATATAGCATGGGCATGAGACGCGGCAAGCCAAGGAAAGGATTCGGTCTCCACGGCAACGACTCCTCGAAAGGAATCGTTGTCGTGGATCGAGAATCCTTTCCTGGGCTTGCCATCGTCACATCCCCATGCTATATGAATCTCGAAAATACTTGTCCGCTCTCGACTTTGGGGCTACGAGATGAAGCCTTCCTTGTGTTTCTCCAAAGACGAAAGGAAATAAACCATTCCACGATTCACATAACAATGTCACCCATGCTATACGAATAGTGAAGTAATGTCTTTCCTTTCGACTTTAGGGCTATCTAATCTATTTCATTTAAGTCACGCTATCTAATCTATTCGTATCAGCAAAGACGAAAGAAGAGAAATACTTCCATGATCCATATAGCATGGGTATGAGACGCGGCAAGCCAAGGAAAGGATTCGGTCTCCACGACAACGACTCCTCGAAAGGAATAGTTGTCGTGGATCAAGAATCCTTTCCTGGGCTTGCCATCGTCACATCCCCATGCTATATGAATCTCGAAAATACTTGTCCTCTCTCGACTTTTGGGCTATGAGATGAAGCCTTCCTTGTGTTTCTCCAAAGACGAAAGGAAAGAAACCATTCCATAATTCATATAACAATGTCGCCCATGCTATACAAATAGTGAAGTAATGTCTTTCCTTTCGACTTTAGGGCTATCTAATCTATTCCATAGAGTTCTACAAATACAAATACAAATACAAAAGGAAAGAAATTTTATTACATAGCATAGAGTTCTTACAAATACAAAGACAAAAGGAAAGAAATTTTATTACATAGCCCGGCGGGATTACATAGCAAACACTACTAGAAAGATTATTACTACTACATGGATCAGAAGCCTGAGTCGGGATTATGAATTGGACGAGAGGTATCGTCATTGCTATCATTTTCCGGCCACCAATAATCATCCATGAAACCTGGAGGTGGTCCCTGTGGATCGTTGACGTCAAGGCCTGCATGGAACGCCTTGAGAAAACTCACATCTTGTTGGTTGTGAACCTCATCATCTTCATCTTGCGCAGTATCTTCCTCCTCGGCTTCTTCTTGCTCTTCATCTACGACCATGTCACCATCGGCGGACAAGTCGATCGTGAATTGCCCGGGGAGCCCTTCTTCCTGATAAAACTTGCCATCATTTGTTGAGGGGTCTAAGCGGCGGTAATCATCCTTGTTTGGCAAGGGAAGCCTATTGTGTGTCGGTACCGTCATCACAACATCCCAGTCATGTAGACGTTTTGTCGGGTTTTGGCATGGGTACGGAAGATAGAATACTTGGAAGGCCCGAGTAGCCAAAATGTAAACATCATCTCCCGCATAAATGGAGCTTTGACTAGTCCAATTTCAGGATCCCGTTTCACCTTATGTGGGTCAAACCAATGACATTTGAATACAACGGGATTTAGCCCTTTGCCAAAACCGTAATTCAGCTCATATATACCCTTGACTCTTCCATAGTACTGGAGGCCATCTGAGCCTTCACAAAATACCCCGCTATTTGTTGTCTTCCGGTTGGGCTGGCTAGTTGTGTATTCATGGGTATGGAAACGATACCCATTCACGTCATAAGCATTGAACGTGTCGACTAAATGGTTAAAGCCCCTGGAATATTTCTTAGCTCAGGTTGCATCTCTTTGTCAGTTCTTGCCTACAAGTTAGAATGAGAAGTTTATCATAAGAAGTTTATCACAAGAAGTGTAGCACAAGAAGTTGGCTCGAATAGTACCAAACCGCAGAACTAGCTAACGAAACCGAAACCACCACCCTTATCGAAAAGATCCTGCTCCTCTTGAGGGTTAGTCTCCCTATTTGGATTCTTCCAATGTGCACTCTTGAATCGTTTATACCAATTTAAAGGAGAGTTAGGCACGGACATAGGAGTGAATGTTTACGGAAAACTAAATGGTGAGCACTTACTCGATGTACGGCTTCACTTCTTCCATGGTGTTCAAGACATACGAGTGGATCAACTCCCGCTCAAGTTTTTTCATTGCGAACCTCTTTGTGCCACTTGATTTGCCACCTAGCCCAACGAACATGCTAAGATTGGGTACATCTTCAGGGTTGGCGGCATTGTAACGAAACACTGGGTTGTGCTTTGTGGGAATGTTGGCATCATAGTGCTTTGTGGTGAAGTTTACAACCTCCTCGTTAAGGACTGCCTCGGCTATGGATGCCTCGATCTTGCATTTATTGCATGTTTTATTATGAAGCTTCTTTGTTTCTCTCTCGGGCGGAAACTGCCAACGGGCCCACGCAGGTCCCCCCTTTAAAGCCTCGTCCGCAAGATGCAATATCATATGTTGCATCGGATTGAAGAACCCTGGCAGAAGGAGCATCTCTAGATCGCAAAGCAACTTGGGTGCCTGTTCATGTAGCTTCTCAAACACTTTACGGTCTAACTCCCTAGCACAAATCTGGCGGAAGAAAAATCTCAACCTCGATAGCACTTGCCAAGTCTCCTCATCGACATAGCCTTGAATCATCACCGACATTATCCTCTCAAGCCATACGTGGTAGTCATGACTCTTGAGCCCTTGTACTCTCGACGTTTCCATGTTCGCACCCCTCATCCAGTTAGCCGCATACCCATCAGGGAAAAACAAACTTTGCGTGATCCACTAGAAGATCTCCCTTCTTTCGGGCTTTGTTGGGCACAAAGGAGCCTTTGGCTTAGACCACCTTTTTCTGCCTTTGGCTCTGGGTGGCTGCATGTTCAACTTTGGCCTATCGCACAATTCTTCTTGATCAATTAGAGCCTTGATGTTATCTTTTGTCTTCTCGGTTTGCATTATGGTGCTCCAAAGGGCCTCGCCGATATTCTTTTCGGTGTGCATTACATCAATGTTATGCGGGAGCTCAAGATCCTCAAAGTAAGGGAGCTTCCATAAGCACAGAATGTGGGTCCACTGGTGTGTATACCCATATCCCACGAAACCATTCCCATCGGAGTTTGGCCAGAGAGCTTCTAACGCAGCCTTGATTTCCTTCCCGGTCTTTAGACGTGGCTTTGGATCATGGACAACACGGCCTTTCTTGAACCTCTTGTTGTTACTCCTGTATGGATGATTTGGCTCAAGACACTGTCGATGTTGATCAAAGCAGGAATACTTGCCTCCCTTCGACAGCCAGAAGAAAGTCCGAGCTTGCATGCACACTGGGCAAGGCCACTTCCCATGTGTACACCAGCCATAGAACAACGCACGTGTTGGTAGGTCATGCAGGGAGGTATGGTACCAGACATACATATCGAAGTGCTCATTGTTTGAAGCGTCAAATGTTCGGATCCCCCGACCTTCCCAGCCACGAAGCAAGTCATCCACCAGCGGTTCTAGATACACATTCATGTTCTTAGCCGAGTATTTCGGCCCTGGGATTTATCATCGAGACAAACATGTTCTCTGATCTCATGCAGATGCCAGGGGGGGTCAGGGGTATAACAAACATTGGCCAACAACTATATACTGAAGCCGACATGCCATATGGATTGAAACCATCAGTTGATATGGCAACTGCTATGCTCCTCTTATCACCGGCTTTCTCAGGATATTTCTTGACAAGGTTCTTCCATGCACTACCATCTAACGGATGTATCATCTTGTCGAGGTACATGTTCCCTTCTACTGCCCACTACATCTGCTGGGTAGTATCCTCGGTCATGAAGAGTCGCTGGAGCCTCGGTATGATTGGAAGATACCGAAGGATGTTTTGGGTAACCCCGGTCTGCCTCTTCTGACCATCACCATTGGGATCGACCTCAAAGTACCTAGAGGATTTGCAGCGGATACAATAATTTGTCTTAGCATGCTTCTTTGTGAATAGCATGCATCCCTTTGTACAAGTGTGTATTGGCTCATATGACATATTAAGGTGGGCGAATAGTAGAAGTTCTCCGGCAAGAGGTGCCCTTTCGGCAGAATGCTGCCAACGACGGCAAGCATTTCATCAAAGTCCTCTCTGGTCAAGTTCCTGTGGCTCTTGAAGGCCAAACGGCGATCTATGACATCCAGTTGGGTAACATCTGTATGTGCATGAAGGGGTCTCTGTGAGGCAAACAAAGTCTCGTAGTACTTTGCCGTGTTTTCCTCTGGCTCCTCACTTGTCGACGAGTAGTTGGGGGTCCCAGGTAGAAGCCTGAGGACTATGGGATGGACGTCGCTTTTGTTATGGCCTCTTAGGCCCTTTGCTAAGTTGTTGTGTAGAACAGAATAATTTGCTTTCGCTGTGTGATGTGATGTTGGGTCTATGAACTCTGGTTTGTAATAACTCTAATATCTTACTCTGTTAAGAGTTTAAACTTATTCTGTTGAATCCCTCTGTTCTGTAATGTTACTGAATCATACTGTGATCTTCCGTGTTTGGGAGTTGAACTTATCTTAGATGGTAAACTGAGGTTAGTTTAACCCTAACCCTGGGGGGTGCTACACATGCTCTCTAACCTAGAAGCGAAGGTTCTGGACTTGTATAAGGGGGAAACTCCCCATTCCGGTGAAACCGGGTAGGATAGTGCCCCAACTTGTGAACCAACATGGTTTTACATCATCCTATGACCTAATCAAACACAAAACAAGAGAGATCTACGCCGGGCTACCCCCATCAGAAGAATGTCTAGGGGGGTAGACGATCTGAGGCCCGATCAAGGTTTCGCCGGAGGAAGACCACGAGACCGTCGGAATCAGATGAAAATTGCATGTGTCCCTAGCATATGTGTGTGAGTGTGGTGAAAGGTTGGTGTAGGTGCTTGTATGTGTCCCCCCTCGCATGCATGCGCTCTAACCTAGAAGCGAAGGTTCTAGACTTGTATAAGGGGGAATCTCCCCGTTCCGGTGAAACCGGGTAGGATAGTGCCCCAACTTGTGAACCAATATGGTTTTACATCATCCTATTACCTAATCAAACACAAAACAAGAGAGAGCTACACCGGGATACCCCCATCCGAAGAATGTCTAGGGGTAGACGATTCGAGGCCCACAGATCAGGGTTTCGCCGGAGGAAGACCACGAGAACGTCGAAATCAGATGAAAACTTGCATGTGTCACTAGCATATGTGTGTGAGTGTGGTGCAAGGTTGGTATAGGTGCTTGCATGTGTCCCCCTCGCCTGCATGCCCTCTAACCTAGAAGCGAAGGTTCTGGACTTGTATAAGGGGGAAACTCCCCGTTTCGGTGAAACCGGGTAGGATAGTGCTCCAACTTGTGAACCAACATGGTTTTACATCATCCTATGACCTAATCAAACACAAAACAAGATAGAGCTACACCGGGATACCCCCATCCAAAGAATGTCTAGGGGGTAGACGATCCGAGGCCCGCAAATCAGGGTTTCGCCGGAGGAAGACCACGAGAACGTCGGAATTAGATGAAAACTTGCATGTCTCACTAGAATATGTGTGTGAGTGTGGTGCAAGGTTGGTATAGGTGCTTGCATGTGTCCCCCTCGCCTGCATGCCCTCTAACCTAGAAGCGAAGGTTATGGACTTGTATAAGGGGGAACTCCCTGTTTCGGTGAAACCGGGTAGGATAGTGCCCCAACTTTTGAACCAACATGGTTTTACATCATCCATGAATCCCGGTTGGTAAGGGGCTTTAGTCCAGGTTGCCCAACCGGGATGGGGCAATCGGGACTAAAGCTCCCACCCTTTAGTCCCAGTTGGCCCATGAACCGGGATAAAACCTAGTACACGTGGCCGTTGCTCCGCGCGAGGGGGGAGGAGCAACCGTCCCGGTTCATAACACGAACCGGGACAAATGACCCTCTGCCGCAGCAGAGATTTGGCCCATTTCTCTGCCGCGGCAGAGAATTCATTTTGGCAAACTTTTTTTTGCCGCGGCAGCATTTTGGACACTTTTTGTGCCGCGGCAGCATAATCGCCTATGATTATTTTTTATTTTGTGTTTTGCACTCATCAATGAAGGAACCATTATATTACACAAGATCATCATGACAATATAGATCCAAGTGTCGAACATATTACATTCGATACACGGATTTCATGCACATATATACATACAAAATAATCTCTTTGTACAATCCCTATTGCCTATACACCCGCATAGTATTCTCCTTTTGGGGTTTAGGACTTCTGCATCCAAGAATTCCGCCAATTCCTCCTAAATTGCTCATACGCGATTCTTTCGCAGAAGACCGTCTCGTAGACGTTCGAGCTGATTTAAAAAAGGAGCCAACCTATATGAATGAAACTAAACACAATTTGATGGTAATAAAAAACTATAAAAATTGTTTACGAACGTTAAGTTGCTCTAAATTTCTGCCCTTCTCACAGCACGTCTGGCGGATGAACTCGCAAACATAGTATCCACATAAATTGTTCCCTGGTCTCTGCGTCAGGCACTTTACGAGAACAGAGTTCAATCAAAATAATAATCAAGCATGATAATAATGGTATCAAAACTAGAATCAAAGAGATGCGCGGATATAGCTAGTGGTGCTTACATCTATTGGTTTAAATGTAAGATCCTCTTTCCAAAAACCCCTAGCCTTCTTGGTGAACCGTTTACAAGCGCTGCCCGGCGAAGAAAACGAATAAAATAAGTTATTAATTACTTGATATCATAAAATCCACGAACGTTGCCGATATAGTGTCGTAATGATTAGAATTACCGTTGGAGAATCATCTGCATGTCCTTCCACGTCTCAAGGGGTTTATGTTTCGAGTCCATAACTAGTACCCGCCCTTTGTCAGGTTGAATGATTAACAGAATATAGTGGAAGCTGCGGATGCATAACTCATCAATTATACACTTAACGTCGAGTAAGCGAAATATAAAGTGTATACAAGACAATAACACTCACTCGAAGTTGTAAGGAAATAGTATTTCCCTTATGGTTTCTTGAAACCTTAACGCGTGTACAAAATTATCCTCCGTATCCTGGGGGTTTGTTTTGAGATTAGCTTGACGAACCCAATATGGGTCAACGAACCCAATGTCATAGATTTGTCCTTTGCTGCATTCGAGAATCTTCATTCTGCATATTATAGTATGATTATATACATGCAATAAACAAGGTGAGATAGCTAGAGACTAAATTAATTACAGAATTAGTACTTACAGACAATAGGCACTGATGATCGATTTGTACAAGGCGTCTTGATTGAATAATTGAAATAGTTCAATAAATTCAATGGCTATCATGTCATCTACTTCTTTCCCATAATGCTTTTTTGTAACCCTCAGCATTATCCAGTTAGCCCCGGCCATTGTGGCATGCATGTACCAGTTATGCAATCTTCGCATTTTTGTTGGAATATTCTTTACCTCCTCAGGTTTGACGAGAGGTTTGCCGTACTGGTATTTGTATGCTACTTCACCCACGGGGAAGTACTGTAACTGGGATAAGTAGTGGGCAATACTCATACCTTGAGCAGCGGCTGCTTCTCCGTATAATGCAACTACCTCTGGATCATACTGCTCTTCGGCTGCATATTTGCTTTGGTATGGGAAATCACCTTGAGAGGGACGCAAGATTGTTTTGTTTGTTCTCCGAGCTGGGCAACAGATTTCCCGCTTGCACCAGTACTGCTCTTCGACAGTTGTTGTGTCGCATGTGACTTGATAATAGAGCATTCATAGTCTGATGACAGCTTTGGCTCGAGTTGGTGAAGGCCCTTTAGCATTTTGAACACTCGGGCTTTATCTTCTTCGGTGCTGGGGAACTCTGGCTCTTTCGGCCACCTCAGCTTAGCGAAAAACGCTATCATTTCCGCTATCTTCAGTACAGTCATAATTTCTCTTGGGAGGAACCTTTGGTACTTTTGGAAGAGGCTCCTGTTTACGTGTCGGTGATCACTTACCACTCCACAGAGTAGCGGTGGTACGGTTACGCTTTTTCCTGAGGCGCCGGCGATGGCTGTCGCGGCGATGATGGCTGCGCCAGAGACTGGTGAGGCGACGGAGACGGGTGAGGCGACGGAGCCGGGTGAGGCGACAGAGATGGGTGAGGCGAAGAAGACGGCTGCCGCGGTGGCGACGACCGCGCTGGAGACGGGTGAGACGGCGGCGAAGATGGCCTTGGCGTATGATTTGGAAGCACGGTACATTCCTTTGGCCATAGAATGGTGACTTTTTTGCTTCTCCCAGTTCAGTCACATCCCCTTCACCTGCAGGGTAGTCAACCTTCAAACCTTGAAAGGTGGGCATGATTTCATCCACCCCGACAATAGCGTAGCCCTGTGGAACCGTACGACAATGGTAAGTTGGTGCAGGTCCAATTGGTAAGGCATAGCCGACCGCCACCTTCATTGATATGTTCACAACTTTGACATGTAGCTCGCAGTGTGTCATCTGTGTGACATCATCCACTGGGTAGCCAACACGAGCCATCGTCGGTGCACCATCGTCATCGTCATTGTCATCACCCGGGACCTCGGTGGAAGCCACACTGCTTTTTCGATTATTCGATAGGCTGGTAGCATCGAATGCAAGTTCTACCACCATGTGCTGCTAAGATGGGCCGGTAGTACCTTGCTGGCTAAGTGCGTTAATTTGATCTTGTTGTTGCTTTATTGGTTCTTCAGTTACACGCATTCGCTCTACCTGAATATTTGCTTCAACTTCCGCCTTGTCCTTTCTCCTCTTACGGCTTCTATCAGGATATTTCTTCCTCTCTTTAGGAAACCCATTGCTCCATGGTTGGGAGCCTATTGTGCCTCGTGTTCCTCCATCGTGTTCCTTATTCCCAAGGGCGAGTGAGCTCGTCATTCTCTCTATCGGGAATGAAGTCCCCATCTACAACATCCTTTACTGCTTTTCTTATGTTCTCGATTGGCAAGGGGTCTTCTCTATGTCTTATGTTATATACACTTCCCTTCTGAGTCCAACATTCCCCATGCCTGTAAAACCAATTCTTTGCACGTTCGATCCAATTGTCTATCTCTGGGATGATTTTTTTAGCACGTAGTTCATCCTCAAGTTTCTTCCACTTAGGAATGCCAGCCCTATAGCCACCTTGGCCCATAGTATGGTGATACTTCTTGTTAGCAAAATTCAGCTTATTCATTGCAGACATTTTCTTAGCTTTTTATAATGTCTTGTAATTCACAAAATCAGCCCAGAATGGTTTTAACTTCTAATACTGAATCTTCTCAAAATCCGGAGTCTTCTCTTTCACGACATAGTCAAGGTGCAACCTTTTCTTCTAGTTGGTGAAACACTGGGCCATATTCTTCAAAGCCCACTCCCTGACTTAAGCATTAGCCTCTTCCACAGTAAATCTTTGGCCATGTTAGGGACATATAAAAATGTTCCCTCTTCTTCCGCATCAACAGGCCTATTCCAATTTCGCATGGTGATCGGGACGAAGTCCTAAATGATTACTCCGCATTGTGCCAAAAAAATTTTGCGACAATAATGGGAGCCGTCGGTTTGCCGTCGTCACTGATTTCTTCGATCCGGAACCTCTCATGGTCTTCCAACTTTTTGGTTGGGCCTTGTCTGCTCTTTTCAGTAGATTTGTTTGATCCGGAGGGCTAAAAGAAGAAAGATCATCGTTAATATTTCTATATAGACAGCAGATGATTAATTAATGAATCAATTATATTACATGAACCTCGCCGAAGCGGTCGTCTTCTCGATCACATAAGGCATCGCCTTCTCCCTCGCGGAAGGCATCACCTTCAACCTCAAAGATGTCGTCTCTTCCGTCAAAAAGAGGATCACCCTCACCGGAGTGAGTTGTTCAGAAACGTCGATACATCTAAATTTTCTTCCCCGCGGATCATACCTTGGATCAACTCTTCCTTTTCTTCGTCTCTGCCGTGTGGTTCCATATTTTCTGCATAGGTGGAAAAGCGAATAAGTCAAAGCGGCTAAAGGAGAAAGTTAGGTAGGGTGTTGAGAGATATAAGCCCATTCGGAGAAACCCTAATATATACATACACAATAATAAAAATGAAGAGAAACCCTAAACCCTAAACCTAGCTACAAAAAGTAAATTATGTAGTAGATAGGTAACTCTAGCTACTAACAAAAGACCACATTGGAATCATATGCATCATAGCGAGAAAGTAGACACTTTGTAATAGGTTCAGAATGAGAGGCTACGCTTGCCCTCGGGCTCGGATCCTATCGCGAAGAACCAATACCAGAAAGAAAGGCGACAATTCAAGACATGGCATAATGCAATGCGCAAACAATATGTATGACATGTCAGATTAGAGACTACGCAGTAACCATAATGCATGTCAATTTAAGAGGGTTCGGAATGCCCTGGCAAAGGTGCATCGTCAAACTCACATGTATATGAGGGGTATCGATGTTCTTCCAACAAAACTAGGGTTTAAAGTTGCTTGACAATGTATTATGATTGCTTAGACACATAGCTCTCTATTTTCTAAACATTTTGATATATTATACATATTTTTATGATTAAATATGAATTAGTTATTTATTTTACAAAATTATATTATTTTCTGCTATTTTTAAACATTTATGAAAAGGATTAAGCCATTACTTCATCAACCTGAAATCATCAACCCTATCCCTAACTTTCTACACCGGGGCCGCTCCTACCCATAGCCACTAACTAGGGGGCCCTAGGCCGAGCTGGGTCCACCCCGTGGCCACGCAGGCGCCACGTCAGACGGGGCGTCGGGAGGCATCAGGCGGTGGTCGCCGGCGATGATCTGGGCCACCCCAGCACATGCGGAGGGGTGCACTGGAAAGAGCGTGGCGAGGGGAACCACATAGTGGCGGCGTCGCCCCTTTAGGGTCACCGGAGCGAGGCCTGCAACGAGCAGCGGCGACGAAGCTCACAGACGAACGGCGCATGACGACTATGAAGATCTAGGAGGCAAACGGAGAGTGCCCTGAGGACCAGAAGCTCACCACGGTGCTCGACGCGGGGTCGTGGAATCTAGGCGAGGCCGGAGGTGAGCTAATCGACGGCGACGAGCTTTATCGGGGTCGGGGAAGACAGCGAGGTTGGCGACGATTCGACAAACATTTGTCCTTTTTACCCGGGATGGACGGAAAGGTTTGAGATATCCCAGTTGGGAGATAGTCCATGTAAGGTGGTCTAGTATTTTAGAAAAATGGGACGGTAGCATTCTGAAACAGCATTTTGGTGGTTGCTTCACAAAACGAACAGTTTTTTGCGCTCGGAAAATGGAAAATGGCTTTTCTGTGCGACGAAAAGGAAAACTTCCTCCTGCAACATTGTTCTCCATCCCAATGTCGACATGCATGCATAATATGGGCACAGTATCACAAACTATGCCGCGATTCAGCATATAACATCGGTCATTTGGACCGAAAGCCATGAAACCTCGAACATGATAGGTCATTTTGTGAAGGTTTTTTCGAGACATGATCAATATACTAAGTCTGGTATTTTTCCTTGCAACTATATGTCACATAATATGATACCACGCGAAGGATTTACATTGTTCGGACTTTTTTTGAATTTCTTATGCCCGTTTTGAATTTTTTCCATTTTCGAACTATGGTCTAACCGGCGTGCATGAAGATAGGGGACGAGCGTCTTTAGAACTTGCATTGGATATCTGAAGAAACCACATATTATGAGTCTAAAAATGATTTTTTTAAAAAATCACGGGCGTTAGATCATGTACCTATAGTACAAACCAGACCCACTTCCTACCGATTCGGCAGACATTTGTCCTTTTTTCCCGGGATGGACGGAAAGGTTTGAGATATCCCGGTTGGGAGATAGTCCATGTAAGGTGGTCTAGTATTTTAGAAAAATGGGACGATAGCATTCTGCAACAGCATTTTGGTGGTTGCTTCACAAAACGACCGTTTTTTGCACTCGAAAAATGGAAAATGGATTTTCCGTGCGACGAAAAGGAAAACTTCCTCCTGCAACATTGTTCTCCATCCCAATGTCCACATGCATGCATAATATGGGCACATTATCACAAACTATGCCGCGATTCAGCATATAACATCGGTCATTTGGACCGAAAGCCATGAAACCTCGAACATGATAGGTCATTTTGTGAAGGTTTTTTCGAGACATGATCAATATACCAAGTCTTTTATTTTTCCTTGCAACTATATGTCACATAATATGATACCACGTGAAGGATTTACATTGTTCGGACTTTTTTGAATTTCTTATGCCTGTTTTGAATTTTTCTAGTTTCGAACAATGGTCGAACCGGCGTGCATGAAGATAGGGGATGAGCATTATTAGAACTTGCATTGGATCTCTGAAGAAACCACATATTGCGAGTCTAAAAATATTTTTTTCAAAAAATCACGGGCGCTAGATCATGTACTTGTAGTACAAACCGGACCCACTTCTACCGATTCGGCAGATATTTGTCCTTTTTACCCGGGTTGGACGGAAAGGTTTGAGATATCCCGGTTGAGAGATAGTCCGTTTAAGGTGGTCTAGTATTTTAGAAAAATGGGACGGTAGCATTTTGAAACAGCATTTTGGTGGTTGCTTCAAAAAACGAACCGTTTTTGCGCTCGGAAAATGGAAAATGGCTTTTCCGTACGACGAAAACAAAAACTTCCTCCTGCAACATTGTTCTCCATTCCAATGTCCACATGCATGCATAATATGGGCACAGTGTCACAAACGATGTCGCGATTCAGCACATAACATCGGTCATTTGGATCGAAAGCCATGAAACCTCGAACATGATAGGTCAGGCTAATGTGGGCAACCTATAAATAGAGGGAAAGGGTTCATCTTTAGTCCTGGTTGGAGGGATTTCGGCAGACTGGGCCAGGAAGCACTAATGATATGGGTGAGTGTCGACATTATGTCGTGCGGCTTGTACCTTGTCCCAGATGGAGACACCAACCGGGACAAAACATGAGTCAGCACTAATAATAGGGGTGAGTGTCTATATTATGTCGTGAGTGTCGACACTATGCCGAGCTTCTTGTACTATAAATAGGCATCCTTGTGAGTCCAGTCCTCCAGCCAGATTGAGGCATCTCCAAGATGGTTTTCAAGAGCAGGGACACCACTACAGCCAGCTTGAGGGAGATGCCGCCGGAGCCCAGTCCTCCGGCATCTCCAACAAGCTGGCCATAGAGGCACTCCCTAATATGTGAAACTAGCTAGTTAGCTCCCAAGCGTATTGATCTAGTTAGAGAAGTTACAAGATGCAAGATGGTGTGCGAGAGTAGGGACACCACTACGGCCAATTTCAGGGAGATGCCGTCGGAGCCCAGTCCTCTGGCATCTCTAGGAAACTGGTCATAGAGGCACTCCCTAATATGTGACCACGCGCGTTTGGAGATCAGATCTTAATGGTAAGTACGAATCGGGACAACTTCTTCATAGTTCGGGAAAGTCGTTCTCCGAATCGGGACTAAAGGCTCCCTTTAGTCCCGGTCTAGACACAAAACAGGACTAACACAGAAGACATTTATTAATATTAAAAACCGAGACTACAAAATCGGGACTAAAGGCCCCCTATATATAGTCCCGATCAAGCCACAAACCGGGACTAACACTTAATACAATTATTAAACTTGGAAAATTGTAAACATCATAAAATATCGTTCACAAAATGAGCTATCATGTCTCATGGCATTTAGGTTCACAATATGCAGCCGACCGGCCAGACATGAACTAGAGGTACACAATATGAGCATGAACTTCTTGGCGTATGTCCTTCCTTATGATCGCTTTAGACGTAACCATGGAGCATCTTATTTACTTAACGGAATGCTTGGGTCAGTTTTCACTGTGAAGGGCGGAATTTCATCAAACTTATTATAATCTTCTGACATGTCTATCTTGTCCTTGATTCCCACGATGTTTCTTTTCCCTAAAAGAACTATTTGACGCTTTGGCTCATCATATGCTGTATTTGTTTGCTTATTTTTTCTTTTTTCGGTCTGGAGGACATATCCTTCACATATAAAACCTGAGACACGTCATTGGCTAGGACGAATGGTTCATCTATGTAACCAAGATTATTGAGACCCACTGTTGTCATTCCATACAACTGGTCTATCTTTACCCCTTCCCCATTCAGGTTGATCCATTTAAAGCGAAACAAAGGGACCTAAAAAGAGACTCCATAGTCAAGTTCCCATATCTCCTCTATGTAACCATAGTATGTGTCCTTTTACCCATTCTCGTGCGTTGCATCAAAGCGGACACCACTGTTTTGGTTGGTGCTATTTTTATCTTGGGTGATCGTGTAGAATGTATTCCCATTTATTTCGTATCCTTGGAAATTCAATATAGTAGAAGATGGTGATGCGGCCAACAAGTATAGTTGATCTCCAACAGTGGTGTCATTCAAGAGATGTGTCCACATCCAACCTCCGAAAGATTTCATGTGTTCATCTGTAATCCATGAGTTAGGCTTCCCCGGGTTTTTGGAGCGTACAATATTCTTGTGTTCCTCGATATACGGAGCTGCCAAGGTGGAATTATGTAGAACTGCGTAGTGTGATTTAGTGAAAGAATCCCCGTCCCTACATATCATTGCTTTCTTTCCCAGCGTGCCTTTTCCACTTAGTCTTCCCTCATGCCACGAGTCAGGAACACCAATCGGCTTAAGGTCAGGAATAAAGTCAACACAAAACTCAATGACCTCCTCTGTTCCATATCCCTTGGAGATGCTTCCTTCTAGTCTAGCACGGTTATGAACATATTTCTTTAAGACTCCCATGAACCTCTCAAAGGGGAACATATTGTGCAGAAATACAGGACCGAGAATGGCAATCTCTTCCAGTAGGTGAACCAGGAAATGCGTCATAATATTGAAGAAGGATGGTGGGAACACCAACTCAAAACTAACAAGACATTGTACAACATCCTTCTGTAACCTTGGCAGAATATCTGGATTGATTACCTTATGAGATATTGCATTTAGGAATTCACACAGCTTCAAAATGGGTACTCGAACATTTTCCGGTAGAAGCCCCTGCAATGCAATCGGAAGCAACTGCGTCATAATCATGTGACAGTCATGAGACTTCAGGTTTTGGAACTTTTTCTCTGCCATATTTATTATCCCCTTTATATTAGATGAGAAGCCAGACGGCACCTTGATACTATAAAGGACTTCAAAAAAGATTTCCTTCTCTGCTTTGGTAAGAGCATAGATGGCACGACTTAAGTGACGCCCTTTATCCGTCTTGTTCTGTGTATGCATGTTCTTTGGGTCTTCCATAATTTGCTGGTCCTCCCATGCTTCTGGTATATCTTTTGTCTTCCCATACACGCCTAGGAATCCTAGCAGGTTCACACAAAGATTCTTTGTCACGTGCATCACGTCGATTGAAGAGCGGACACGTAGGACTTTCCAATATGGCAGATCCCAAAATATAGATTTCTTTTTCCACATGGGTGCGTGTCCGGTAGTGACGTCGTTCGGAACTGATTGACCGTCGGGACCCTTTCCAAAGATTGCTTCTATGTCCTTGACCATACCAAATATATCATCACCAGCAGGGAGTTCAGGCTTCTTCCAGTGATCTGCCTCACCTTTGAAATGCTTGCCTTTCTTTCATACGGGATGATTGGTCGGAAGAAATCATCGATTCGACAGGTACACAACCTTCTTGTATTTATGCAAATATGTACCTTCAGTCTTATCTAAACAGTGTGTTCATGCCTTATATCCCTTGTTTTTCTGTCCTGAAAGGTTACTAAGAGCAGGCCAATCATTGATGGTTACGAAAGCAACCCTCGTAGGCCAAATGGCTCCTGTTTGTTCTCATCCCATGCATGTACACCTGGTTTGCCCCACAGCTGTAAGAGTTCTTCATCTAATGGCCTTAGGTACACATCAATGTCGTTGCTCAGTTGCTTCGGGCCTTGGATGAGCACTGGAATCATAATGAACTTACGCTTCATGCACAACCAAGGAGGAAGGTTGTAGATACATAGAGTCATAGGCCAGGTGCTGTGACTGCAGCTCTGCTCCCCAAAAGGATTCATGCCATCCGTACTTAGACCAAACCATAAGTTCCTTGCATCACCAACAAAGTCCAGGAAGCCTCTATCGATTTTTCTCCACTACGACCCATCAGCAGGGTGTCTCAACTTCCCATCTTTCTTACGGTCTTCTTTGTGCCATCGCAACAACCTGGCATGCTCTTTGTTTCTGAACATGCGTTTCAACCTTGGTATTATAGGAGCATACCACATAACCTTAGTAGGAACCCTCTTCCTTAGGGGCTCTCCCTCAACATCACCAGGGTCATCTCGTCTGATCTTATACCGCAATGCATTGCATACTGGACATTTATCTAAATTCTCATACTCCTTACCACGGTAGAGGATGCAGTCATTAATGCATGCATGTATCTTCTGCACATCTAATCCTAGAGGGCAGAGAGTCTTCTTTGCTTTGTACGTACTCTCGGGAAGTTCGTTATGCTTTGGAAACTTCGGCTTCATTATTTTCAACATCTTTTCAAATGAGGAGTCAGTTAGACCACACTCTGCCTTCCATCGCAGCAATTCTAGTGTGGTACCGAGCTTTGTGTTGCCATCTTCCCAATTAGGGTACAACAATTTCTTGTGATCTTCTAACATGCCCTCCAACTTCAAATTCTCCTTTTCTATTTCACAGTCTCTCTTTGCATCAGAAATGACCCTACCAAGTTCATCAGCAGGCTCATCTGATGCCCGTTCTTCACCTACTTCCTATTCATTGTCTTCATTGTAGTATCATTGTATTCAGGAAACATATGATGATAGTTGTTATCATCATCTTCTTCTTCATTGTCTTCCATCATAGCCCCTCTTTCCCCGTGCTTGGTACAGCAATTATAGCTGGGCATGAAACATTTCATAACCAGGTGGCCGCAAATGATTTTCGGGGAAGAGTACTCCTTGTGTCGTGGTATGGCCGACGAGTACGCCATGGAGGGGTCCTCACAGTGCGTGCTTAGAGATGTGGGGTAAGGCGAACGGTTGACGGGTACGAGGTAACACAGCTTACCCAGGTTCAGATCCCACAACGGTGGCGGAATCCTACTCCTGCTATAAATCACTATAAGGGCAATACGCCGAGTTACAGGGATTGGTTCGTTGTGCGAGGTTGTCTGAAGTTGTCTATGAACGTCTGAGATTGTGCCCTAAAGGCTCCCATAGGCCCGACTTATATAGTCGTCAGGTCCTAGGGTTATAGGGAAAAGTCCTAGCCGGACAGGCTAGAGAGTCCTACACTGTCTATTACTAGTCTTGTGTATCTTGTACTCCAAGGCTCCGGGTACGTTGGTGACTCCACCGTAGCCTTCCTTTATCCGGCATGGGCCTCCCTTCTGGATCCATCTAACTGGGCCGCCCAGCAGGCCATAGGCCATGCTACCGACTATGGGCCACCCGGGTTAGCCGGATAAGATACATGCTATAAGGATACCCATATAGCATATCCCCAACAGTAGCCCCCGGAGAACTCCGAGATCTTGCGATGCCTTGCCTCTTCACGTGGAATGCTCCGTCTAGATGGATGTCGGCAAATCGTCAAGCAAAATCTTGTAGTCCTCCCAAAGAACCCTGCAAGGCTTTCTCCGTCTTCGACTTGTAAGCCGGAAAAATGCTGAATCTTCCATCGTACTCCTCCGTAGCCGGATTGAATCCGTCTATGTCGGAATCTTAGATGTGATGGATCATCTACCCATGTCAGCCAGGATGACGTAGGCTTAGGTCAGCGACGCCTTGTAACTCACACATGCAGAGAACGCAATCATATCCGATTTCCCCGCGCGAGCAATACGAACCGTTGGCGGCGACGGTTGGAGACGTGGCGAAATTTCCGCGCACGTTCGCGAACACATCGTCTACGCGGCAACCGTCCGATTAAGCTGCACAAGTCTTGATGCCGAGGATGATAAATAGTAACCGTGAACAAATCTCCACTTTTTACCTCATTCTTCTCGCGTCATCTTCTTCCTCCAGCCGCGCGTCTCCTCGAGCTCTCCGCGAGAAACCTCGAGAAAACCCTAACTCCCCTCCGCACCAGTTGCTTCCAACCTTCTCTCCATGGCGAGCAGCAGCACCTCCCCATCCATGGCGGTGTCGAGCGAAGCCGCGGCGAAGCCGGCGAGCTCCATCGTCGTGCCCTAGAGGGCTTGGTCATCCCCGCATCAGCGATGATCGAGTCCACCGGCGGCGACCAAAATCTGGCGGCGCTAGAGCCACTGGAGGAAGAGCCAGACTCGCATAAGGCCGACTGGCGCGGCTCGGACATCACCGACCGTGACATCCAAAAAGATGGTCGCCGAAGGCTACCTCCCCGTAAAGGAGGGGCTTGCCTGGCGGGCGGCGCCGGCCGGCGAGGTGACACCTTCTCCCCAAGCCGGAGAAAAGTTGTACCTCAAAGCTCAGCTGGTACGCGGCGTTTCCCTGCCCATCTCCCACTTCTTCCTCTCTGTCTTAAACCACTACAAGGTCCAGCCCCATAACCTCTCCCCCAATAGTATCTTAGTGCTTAGCAACTTCGCGGCACTTTGCGAGGGTTACCTAGGGATAAGGCCTAGGTTAGACTTGTTCATGTACTTCTTCACCGTCAAACGTGAAGCCAGACATAGTAAGGAGGAGATTAGGAACTGCGGCACCATAAGCTTCAAGATTTGACCTGGCCGGCGGTTCCCCGACATCGTCGGCCACGAGTCCTGCAAGAATTGGCAGCGGACATACTTCTACGGCCCCGAAATTCCTTTGGCGGGCCGAGAAGTGACGTACCCGGACTTCGCGGATGGAGCCGTCGCTGAAGTTTCCACATGGAGATCCCAAGCCTCCCTTCCTTCCGACCTCGACGCTTCCCGTGCTATAAGGCGGATCGAATGGTTCATAGAGACAGGTTTGACCGGCTTGGACCTAGCCATGTGCTGGTTCATCAGGCGAATCCAACCTCTGCAGCACCGCGCGAAGTATATACACGAGTATACTAGTGATCGAAGGGATAGCCTCTGGATCTCCGTGGATAACTTCTCGAGCGACTTCGTCAAGCTCCGCCTAAAGGACATCGTCAAGGTGAAGGATAAGAAGTGTGGCTTCACCATCACCTACGACATGTTCTTAGACGTCAAGTGCCCAAAGGTAGATATTTATTTTCCGTGTACGACATATTCTCCAGTTCTTCCGTCTTGCAAATGCCATTTTGTCTAACACGGTGACTTCTTACTTAACAGCTTAGCGATCTAGAGGAGGGCAACCTGGCTGCCCAAATCTACGATCCAAAGATGAAGGAAGTCACGGTCGTGTCCGACGATGATGTCCCGTTGGTGCGAAAGCGGAAGAGCTCCACCTCTAACGCTGCCGACGGAGGCAAAAAGAAGAAGACGGAGGGTGGATCCTCCAAAAAGACTACCGCCGCCCTGGAGGCGGAAAAGAGAAGAACCACCGGGATTTTTGCCAAAGCACCCCCCCCCTAGTGTAAGATTCTCATTCTCCGGCATTGTCTATTTATTTGTCTTGCTCCTGTACTTATGCATTTTGCACGTTTTAGGAAGAAAGCCACTACCAGCCTCAAGAAGACCTCCAAAACTTTGGGGGCTTCTCGAAATATCAAAGACATGCTGCATCACGAAGCCTCCCTCGCCATCGCCCCTGCTACTCCTGCCGTCAAGCCTTCGTCTGCCCCGACAAGCTCACAAGCTAAGGAGGCACCGGGCCCTTCCGTCATGGAAGTGGATTATGGCGCCTCTACCGAACTCGATGTTGTCGGCGAGCAGGCGACGCAGGAGAGCACCTCTCAACAAATGGCTGAAGCTCTGGCTAAGGATGCCATCGGTGGCGGCAAGGCGGTGGTGGAAGCTGGTACCTCTGCCGAAGGCGGCGCCGTTTCTCCCCAGAAACCCTTCGAGTTCCCAAAGATAGTCTACCCGGCGCTTACGCCGAGTAACACAACTCTGATTCCTGGAGGAGTGCCGTCATCTCCGACATGCGGTCTTGAGGAGCTCCTCCGACAAGCAGAAATATTGCGAGGAAATAGCGTTTCCTTTGGCAAGCTGCTAGCCGAGAGCGCTACAAACCTCAAGATCATCGCACTTGTAAGTTTTAATTTGCCTTTTGCATTTCATATGAGTATCCCACTATAGCCCCCGAGGATGTAGACGAAAAACCATAGGTTTTGCATCTATATGCTCTAAGAGTGACTAAGTTAGAAAAAACTCTCACTGTAGCCCCCAAGCATTTAGATGGAACAAACTATTCCGATTAGATTCTTTAAGAGTAGCATACGCAGTGTTTATAATTTTCAATACTGTAGCCCCCAAGCCTCTAGTTGTAACTGAATTAGTTCCGACTAGATGCTTAAAGAAATGCTAAGCAGATTCCGAGTTAAAAAATTTATACTGTAGCCCCCAAACTTCTAATCGAGAACTGAATTAGTTCCGACTAGATGCTTAAAGAAAAGCTAAGCATACTGCTAAGTAAAAAACTCTCGCTGTAGCCCCCGGGCGTCTAGGTGGAAAGCTTCTGACTAGATGCTCCAAGTAGACTAAACAACGGTTTAACTTTTTTCCTTTTTTCCTCAGAACGAGAATTCTCGGAGGGGCATGGCCAACGACAAGTACCAGAAGATGCGCGCAGATCTTGAAGCCGAAAAGGGTAAAACTGCCATCTTGAACGAACAGATCATCAAAAACAAGAGTCTGTTTTCTTTTTTGAGCATTCTGTATTGGTTTTGTGCCTTCATTCTCCGAGTACTTACTATGTACTTTGTTTTCTCCGACTTTGCAGAACATGTTTCCAAGGCCAAGGACATTGTCGAGCAGTCCAAGCACATCCAGCAGCTGGACATCGAGAACAAGATCCTTAAAAAGGAGAGGGAAGAAATGCTGAAAATGCATGAGGATTCCATGAAGGCCCTGCAGGACTCTGCCTCTGCGGAAATCAATCGCTTGAAGGAGGAGCTTGTGATCTTAAAAGATCAGAAGCAAGCTGCTGATGCGCAAAACCATCGCCATAGCGAGGCGTATAAGCTCCTCCAGCAAGAGAAAGAATCCCTGGCGGACACCCTCTGGCAGGCTAATGCCGGCATCTTTAGTAAGTTTCCTCCGCCTTGTATTTCTGTAGTCTGGATACATTGAATTGTTGAACTCATGCGTTTCTTGTCGGAATTTGTAGCTCCTATGGGTTTAACCAGATCGCCTCCTCCAGCCAAGGAATGCATGGTTCTTGCCAGCAACTTCATCAACACCGCCATCACCCAGGCCAAAGATATTGCCAAGCCCCTCTAGATACACATCAAGGCCTCGGATTCCATGGCGAAGTACTCAGAGATTCTGCGCCGAGCCCTCGAGCGTATCACAAGCCGGAAAGCTTCATGTGCACGGGCTGGAGCAAGGATGGAGCTGTCAATGGTGAAGGCACACTACGAAGATGCCGACATCGATACGGTGACCTCTGGTATCCCCGACGTTGACGATGACGGCAAATAAATTGATCATGAAGCCATCCTTTCGTCACTCGCGGGTTATGACACAAGATTTGCCGAGTTGGTGGACATCGACGTCTTCGTGCCCATTAACACCATTGACAACGTCAACCAAGACTCCTCCGAGTCCCACCACAGTGCCGACGTTGAGGGTGATTCTTCGGCTGGTGACGATGCTGCTTCCAAGTCTCCTGCGCCAAAGGAATGAAAAACAACTTTGTAATATTTGTTTCATCTTTGGTGTATGCTCGGAAAAAACTTGACGATGTAACTTAAGGCGGAAAACAATGGTTGTTATTTCCTACTACTTAAGAACTAGTTTCCAACATGTATATATTTTTTAAGCAAGTGCTGGCTTATCCATTACTTTGGTTCTTATGCTTGACTTTTCGTGAGTCGGAAGACTCGTTGTCGGAACCATGCTCTTAGGTGATGATTCCCAATGGCACCATCAATAACCCGAACACAAAATCGCTGACAATAAGTGCCGAAATTCACTACTTGAGAATCCACATAAAAACAAGAAAGAACGTGTAGACCAGAAAACTTAAGCTAACACTCGCAGACGGAATTTTCACAAGTGCAAACGCAAAGCTTGTGCATAAAGGTTTTACATGATCCAAAAATGAACACTAAAGGAGGTAAAAGACTCAGAAAGATGAGTGAACCAGAGAGCTTTATTTCATTGATCATATAAGAGGTACACAATTAGATAAAAAAATGCTAAGTGTAGAAAGGACGTAGCTATATTTTTCTGATCTTTGCCGGCAAAATCCGAAGAGAGATCCGACATCGATCCTTCTGCGAACGTGTCCTGCCCGTAGGCGGTCCGTGCGGGCCTTAGTGCTTTCCGATCTTTGTTGGCAAACTCTGAAGAGAGATACAACATCGATCCTTCTGCGAACGTATCCTGCCCGTAGGCGGTCCGTGCGGGTCTTGGTGCTCCTCCGACTCCCAGGTAACTAGTGCCCGAGTCGGTTTCGCCGATGAAGAGGTGGATGTCTCTGATAGGAATGATCGAACACCGCGTGGGGTTCGTCTTCGCCGGGATCCATAACTCGTCGGGAGGGACGATCGGAACGTTGCCGGAGAAGAGAACGCGACCGATGGCTACGGTTTCGCCGATTCCCACGAAGATCTTGGTCCTCACCCGCTGAAGAGCTTGAAGCGCCTCTTGCCCCACGATGGGCGCCAACTGTTGTGGTATTGCCGATGAGTACGCCATGGAGGGGTCCTCACAGTGCGTTCTTAGAGACGTGGGGTAAGGCGGACGGTTGACGGGTACGAGGTAACACATCTTACCTAGGTTCAGATCCCACAACGGTGGCGGAATCCTACTCCTGCTATAAATTACTATAAGGGCAATACGCCGAGTTACAGGGATTGGTTCGCTGTGCGAGGTTGTCTAAAGTTGTCTATGAACGTCTGAGATTGTGCCCTAAAGGCTCCCATAGGCCCGACTTATATAGTCGCCAGGTCCTAGGGTTACAGGGAAAAGTCCTAGCCGGACAGGTTACAGAGTCCTACACTGTCTATTACTAGTCTTGTGTATCTCGTACTCCAAGGCTCCGGGTACGCTGGTGACTCCACCATAGCCTTCCTTTATCCGGCATGGGCCTCCCTTCTGGATCCATCTAACTGGGCCGCCCAGCAGGCCATAGGCCATGCTACCGACTATGGGCCACCCGGGTTAGCCAGATAAGAGACATGCTATAAGGATACCCATATAGCATATCCCCAACACCTTGTTGTTCCGACATTGAACACATGGACAACGGATAAAACCATTCTCTTTGTTTGTCGTAGCCACATCGATAAATTTATCCACGCCTTTAATGTACCTGGATTCACGCCGGTCACCGTACATCCATTCCCGACCGTTCATCTGCATCATATAATTAAGTTTATCAAAAAAGAAACATCATAAATAGTGAAATGACCAATTCACATCGACACATGCATTGTATCAATGACAGAGGAAAGATAAGATTTCTAACCTCGATCGAGGGAAATAAAGAGGAGAAAGCTCAAGTGCGTCTCGGGCACCTCCTATATTTTTGTTCTGTGAGAAATTGAACGAGATCAGTCACTCAAACATTTCATCAAACACCTCGCATGCATGCATAGGAAAAAAATAAACTAGCACACCTCTCACACCTTCCACCAAGAAAAAACTGAGGGGAGGCAGAGGGCTGGGGCATCGTATTTATAGAGGGCTGGCTCATACGTCCTGGTTTGTAACACAAACCGGGAATAAAAGTGTGTGGGAGGCCACGTGTCTGGCGCCCACACTTTAGTCCTAGTTTGTGTTACAAACCGGGACGCATGCCTCCGGCCCCCGTGCTCGCTCGAACAGGGACGCATGCTAGCATTAGTCCCGGTTCGTGGCGCAACCGGGACTAGTGTAGTTGGGGGGCGCGAACGGATAGGCTGTTTTCTACTAGTGCATCCTATGACCTAATCAAACACAAAAGAAGAGATAGCTACGTCGTGCTACCCCCATCAGAATAATGTCTAGGGGGTAGACGATCTGAGGCCCGCAGATTAGGGTTTCGCCGGAGGAAGACCACGAGAACATCGGAATCAGATGAAAACTTGCATGTGTCCCTAGCATATGTGTGTGAGTGTGGTGCAAGGTTGGTATAGGTTCTTGCATGTGTCCCCCCTTGCATGCATGCGCTCTAACATATAAGCGAAGGTTCTGGACTTGTGTAAGGGGGAAACTCCCGGTTCCGGTGAAACCGGGTAGGATAGTGCCCCAACTTGTGAACCAACATGGTTTTACATCATCCTATGACCTAATAAAACAGAAAACAAGAGAGAGCTACGCGGGCTACCCCCATCAGAAGAATGTCTAGGGGGGTAGACGATCCGAGGCTCGCAGATCAGGGTTTCGCCGGAGGAAGGCCACGAGAACGTTGGAATCAGATGAAAACTTGAATGTGTCCCTAGCATATGTGTGTGAGTGTGGTGCAAGGTTGGTATAGGTTCTTGCATGTGTCCCCTCCCCCTCGCATGCATGCGATCTAACCTAGAAGTGAAGGTTCTCGACTTGTATAAGGGGAATCTCCCTGTTCCGGTGAAACCAGGTAGGATAGTGCCCCAACTTGTGAACCAACATGGTTTTACATCATTGATACATCGGAAACGTATCTATAATTTTTGATGCTCCATGCTTGTTTAGTATCTACTTTTCTTTGGTTTGTCTACACTTTGAGGTGTTTTTATATCTTTTCTGGAACTAAGCTATTAACAAGTTTCCACAGTGCCAGTTGCCTATTTTCTTCTGTTTTTGGTTCTAGAAAGGCAGAAAATCAATATTCTCGGAATTGGACGGGACAAAAGACGAAGTCAATATTTTACCGTGGGGGACACGAAGCCAGAAGACGAGACATAGAAGCGAACCAGGGCGGCCAGACCCCCTAGGTGCGGGTGGGCCCACCCCGCGCCTGGGTAGGGTGTGGCGGCCCTGGACGCATCCCAGCCTCGCCTCTTCGCCTATAAGAATCCCCAGATGCAGAAACCCTAGGCACCCGATCAAAACTCCACAAAACCTTCTGTAGCTGCCGCCACCATCGTCCCTAGATCAGGGGATCTGAAGTTCTTCCCAGCACCCTGCCGGAGGGGAAATCATCCCGGAGGCCTTCTCTCCGGTATGAAGTGTGAGTAGTTCCACCTTGGACTATGGGTCCATGTAGTAGCTAGATGGTTGTATCTCCTCCTTGTGCTTTCATGTATAGATCTTGGGAGCTCCGTTCATGATCAAGATCTAATCTATTTGTAATCATGCATGTTGTGTTTGCCGGGATCCGATGGATATTGAGATTACTATGTCAGGTTGATTAATGGTTTTGTCTATTTGATACTATCATGTATTTGTTGTTTGTGATTTTGCATGCTCCCCGTTATTAGTAGCTATCTTGGCCAAGTAGTTGCTAGTGACTCCAAGAGGGGGTATTTATGCTCGATAGTGGGTTTATGCCTCTAGTTTCCAAGGGAAGTGACAGAAATCTCTTTGGTTGTAGATATGTTGTTGCCACTAGGGATAAAACAACGGTCTCTTGTTCATAGAACAAGTGGATTGTTTACCTTACACACTTTGCTTAAAGCAGTTGTCTGTTGTTTGCAACTTAATACTGGAGGGGGTTCGGATGATAACCTGAAGGTGGACTTCTAGTCATAGATGCAGTGGATGGCGGTCTATGTATATTGTTGTATTGCCCAATCGAATCTCATAGGATCTTTTTGTCTAGTATTGCATTGTTATGCCTTGCTCAGTTCCTGTCAATTGCCCTGCTGTAATTTGTTTACCCTTCATGCCATGTTGTTTATCTAAGGAGAGCACCTCTAGTGAACTGTGGAACCCGTTCCAATCTTTAACATTGATACATCTTCCACTGTTACTTGTTTACTTGCTGCAAACCTTTACCTTCCACACCAAACGTTTAATCCTTTGTTACAGCAAACCGGTGAGCTTGACAACCTCACTGATTCGTTGGGGCAAAGTCTTGAGTTTGTGTTGTGCAGGTTTCCATGTTGCTTGCAACACCTTTGAGACGTTTCCTTCCTCCTACTGGTTCGATAACCTCGGTTTCTTATTGAGGGAAAACTTGCTGCTGTGCTGCTTCACACCTTGATCTTGGGGTTCCCAACGGGCTCCACGTCAGCCATCAAGCTTTTCTGGCGCCATTTCCGGGGAGGCTAAGGACGTCTTCACAAGGGGAGTCCTTCACTTCCTTTCTCTTTACTTTGGTTTTAATTTGCTTAGTTTCTTTTGCTTGGTTTTGTTTGCCTCTTTTCAAAAACTCCAATAAATTTATTCTAGTTTGGTTTGCTTCCTTTATTCAAAAACACAAAAAAAATCAGTTCCTGCTCTAGTTGCTGCTGCTGTTTTTGGCTTGCCCACCTTTGCCAAAATGAACTCCGCTGAGAACACCAAGTTGTGTGACTTCACTAGCACCAACAAAAATGATTTCCTAAGCACTCCTATTGCTCCAACTGCTCCCGATGCTACGTTTTATGAAATTAAGCCTGCTTTGTTGAATCTTGTGATGAGAGAGCAATTTTCTAGTGTTAGTTTTGATGATGCTGCTCCCATCTTAATAACTTTGTTAAACTTTGTGAGATGCAAAAGTATAAGGATGTAGATGGAGATATTATTAAGCTCAAGCTATTTCCTATCTCCTTGAGAGGGAAAGATAAAGAATGGTTGCTATCCTTGCCTAGAAATAGTATTGATTCTTAGACTAAGTGCAAAGATGCTTTTATTGGAAAGTACTATCCTCCTGCTAATATTATATCTATGAGAAGTGACATTATGAAATTTAAACAACTTGATAATGAACATGTTTCTCAAGCTTGGGAAAGAATGAAGTCTTTGGTTTAGAATTGTCCCACTCATGGACTCACTACTTGGATGATTATCCAGACTTTTTATGCAGTTTTGAACTTCTCCTCAAGAAACCTGTTGGATTCAGCTGATAGAGGTACCTTCATGGGCCTCACTTTTGGTGCTGCAACAAAGCTCCTTGAAAATATGATGGTTAATTACTCTGAATGGCACACTGAGAGAGCTCCACATGGTAAGAAGGTAAATTATATTGAAGAAACCTCCTCTTTGAGTGATAAGATTGATGTTATTATGGCTATGCTTGTTAATGGGAAAACTCCTCTAGATCCTAATAGTGTTCCCTTAGCCTCTTTGGTTGCTCAAGAAGAGCAAGTTGATGTGAACTTCATTAGAAACAACAATTTTGGCAACAATACTTATGGTAATTACAGGCCTTATCCTCCCAGTGGAAGTGTTTATCATGGTAGCTCTAGAATGCCTAGTGAAGAAAGGATTCTAGAAGTAGAGAGATCCACCAAGAATTTTATGCAAATGCAATATGAGAAAAATAAGATTTTCACTAAAACTATGGAGGAACAATCTATTATCTTGAAAAACATTAGTCATCATCTTGAGAATCTGAATAGAGAAATTCCTAGTTTACAGTCAAAAAATTTGAGTGCTGAGAAGAATATTTCCTCTTTGTTTGAAGCACATTCCTCCTTGATTAATAAAATGGCTGCTAAACCTGAAACTATGGAAAATACCTTTGCTACTGCTCGTGCCATACAAGTTACTATTGATGAAAATGTTAGACTGTTAGCTCACTTCATGCTAAGTGGGAAAGGGAAGCTGAAATTGATAGAAACAATATTTTGCACCATCACTAGAATGGATACCACTAAACCACAAGAAGTCCATGTTCCTCCTCCTACTATTGAGTCTACTACTAGTGATGCTAAGTTTGAATTTGATATAGATGGTTGCAATATTTCTGAAGTGATTCTTTTCTTGCAAAAGCTTGCTAGAAGTCCTGATGCTAGTGATATGCATGTTGCTTTCACTAAACATATTATAGATGCTCTTGTGAAAATTAAGGAAGAGAAGATAAAACACAAAGCTTCTATTCCTAGGAAAGTAGAAAATAGTTGGGAACCCATTATTAATATGCAAGTGAATGACTTTGATCTTAAAGCTTCATGTGATCTTGGTTCTAGTGTCTCTATTATGCCTAGGAAGATTTATGAAATGCTTGATTTGCCACCTCTGGAAGATTGTTATTTGGATGTACCACTCAATGATAAGGCTAAAAATAAACTCATGGGGAGTATTATTGATGTTCACATTATGGTTTACAATGCTTATGTCCCTGTTGATTTCTATGTTTTGGATGTTGAATACAATGCTTCTTGTCCTATTACCTTGGGAAGACCTTTTCTTAGAACTATTAGTGCCATCATTGATATGAAAGAAGGAACCATCAAATATCATTTTCCATTCAAGAAAGGTATTGAACACTTCCCTATGAGGAGAGAGAAGTTGCGTTTTGCCCCTCCTTTGAAAGCAAGGTTTGATGTTAATGCTTCTTCATTTGAAAATACTTGATTCTTCTTGCTTCTTGTGCCTAACTTAAAGGCGTTAAAGAAAAGTACTTGTTGGGAGATAACCCAAGAGTTTCCTTGAGTCTTGGAAGTTATTACTTCAGTAATGACCTCTTCTTATCCTTTTTGTTTGCCTTTTTGTGCCAAGAATGACCTCTAATGAGAGGGAAGTAAGATTTGGGGAGTTGCTGTCCTGAAACAGATTTATGTCCTCCAACAAAAAAATTCATGAGGAGTCTATTTAACTCTGATTGAGCTGAAAATTTACTAATAAATTCCCTAGTATGTTAGATAACTTTCGTTAGTTCAACACTTTTTGATTTGAGCAACATAAGATGTTCGAAAAAATCGGTTTCTACCTGCTGGTCTGTTTTGACAGATTTCTGCCATTATTTGCATTTGCTTCTTATTGATTCCTTTTTGAGTTCCCTTTTGGTGAATTGATCTTTTTGAAGGAGTTACTACTGTAGCCTGTGTTTTTAGTGAAAAGTATTGCTTTTCCAAAGCTTTGCCTAAAGGTCTATTATCTTTTGAATACACTAATGTTGCTAATGAAGATTGTGTGAAGTTTTATACGAAGGAACAATTTCAGGTGTAGAGAGAGAATGATGTAATGAGATGAAGAATAGACAAAAGCTCAAGCTTGGGGATTCCACCCTGTTGTCACCCCGAGAAATATCCAAGAGGTACAAGCGTCAAAGCTTGGGGATGGCCAAGGCATCCCCTTCTTCATCAATAAAAAGCTCAGGTCTGTCTAGACACTTCGTTTTTATTGTTTCATGCATAGTTGTGTTGTTCTTGGAGCGTCTTAGTTTTCATTTGGTTTGTTAGGTTTGTTTATTTTGCTTGAATAAAGTAGTTTGGACCCTCGTTCTCACTGTGCTATTTCAAATAAGTTGCTTCGTGTTGGAAAGGAGTAGGAAGTTCTTGCTAGATAAGTGCAAGAGGAGCTTGCACTGACTGTGACTTAGACTTTAGCATGACATGCTAGGTGTTGTTTTTACCTTATGCTTAGTGATTATTGTTGTAGCATGTCTTGTTCCAAACAATTGGGATTGCTTAGTTTTCCTTGAAAGAATTATGCGTTGTTTTTGCATGAAAAATCATAGTATTGTGGTATTCTCCTTTGATGCTTTGTTTGGGTTGACTTGGCACATGCTCACACCATGTTATGACTATGAAAAAGTCACCATAGACTCTATGATTATTTAGTCCTTTACTTGTAGTACCACTCTATGCTTTGATTAGTAATGTTTTGTTGCTCTGCATGATTATGGCCATTATTGATCTCTTAGTTGGTTGCTCCCAGTCTTTTGCTAGCCTCCACTTGTATAAGTAAGCTCTACTCATGCTTCCAACTCCCAAGAAACCAAGTTATTCCAAAGTGTCCACTATAAACTCCTATGCATGGTGTATTGCACCATTCCAAGTATACTCTTGTTTCTAGCTATCTTCCAATTAAAAATTATTTTGTTATGTGAAAACTTAGTGATTAAAGCCCTCACAAACTTGATGGCACACTTTATATTCTTTGCCCCTAATAAACTTGAACCATTGTGACAACTTTTTGTATATGCTTGCACTTATACGTTGAAATTAGCAGTTGATATTAGTTGATATCATGATCTTTTGTCTATGGATGTCATCGGTGTGAAATAAAGAGGGAACTTGTAAGTCCATGGAGTATGTATTTTGTGTTAGAGAAACGCCTGGGCCTCTATCCTAATCCATGCCTAATCATGGTGGAAACTTGCAGCATCACCATAGTGAGCTATCTATGAAGCATCCTCAATAAAAAGAAATGCATATAGTAAATAAAAAGATCGCTGAGACGCTCATTGTATGCTTGTCTTGTCATTTTGGTTATGGGATAGCTCTTGTACCATGTGCAAGGGGTACCCCGTTGGCGGTTCTCTATGATACGCATGTACTTACAATGACAAGAACTTGCAGGTGACTGAAGTTCAGTAGCATGAGGTGTGGCCCTCGTATTCAAGGGACTTGAGATTGTCAACTTATACTTTGTCAAGCATATACTCCATCTTTGTTCACTTTAACCTTAACCACTTCAAGATGCTTATGATAGGGGCAATGAGGGCTGAAAGCTAACATGTACCATAATTTTTGGAAGCTCTTTTTGAAACTTGAAATCCCTGCTTACTTTATAAAAGTCTTTTATTCCACCATTATTTGAGTCTCCACCTTCTACTTTTAGGCACCATTAAGAGAGCATAGTTGTCATTTTGTGTGCAGTGTCCCAAAAATTATTGATTGATGCATATTGTGATATTATTTGTTTTTGTACAACTTGTTTCTAGTCACCCTTGTGAACTTTGAAGGTGTCCTATGCATCTATTTGCTACTCTATGAGGGACAAGCTCAATGCCACTATGCCATGTTTTCTGTATGTGAAACAAACAAACGTTTTTCAATGCATGTTATTCATGATCTTTGTTTGTAGCCTTTCATGTTGCATGCATAGTTACTATGTCTTACTGTTAGAACTCCATCTTTCATGCACATGTTTAGAGTTCTTTGATCCCAGCTTTCAATGCTTGCAAATAGTTTGATATTTATTGTGAAGGTGCATGTCACCTCAAAAATTATTCTTTTTATCACTTACCTACTCGAGGACGAGCAGGAGTTAAGCTTGGGGATGCTTGATATGTCGGAAACGTATCTATAATTTTTGATGCTCCATGCTTGTTTAGTATCTACTTTGCTTTGCTTTATCAACACTTTGAGGTGTTTTTATATCGTTTCTGGAACTAACCTATTAACAAGTTGCCACAGTGCCAGTTGCCTGTTTTCTTCTATTTTTGGTTCCAGAAAGGAAAAAATCAATATTCTCGGAATTGGACGGGACAAAAGCCAAAGTTATTATTTTCCCGGAGCAACACAGAACCACGAAACAGAGCCGGAGGGGGGCCACAGGGTGGCCAAACACCCCCTAGGAGCGGGCAAGCCCTGGGGCGCCTGGAGGGGGTGTGGGCCCCCTGGACCCCCACCGACCTTGATTCATGCGCCTATAAGAGCCCCCCGATGAGAAAACCCTAGCCAATCCAGAAGAAATCCACGAAAACCTCTGCTGCACCACCACCACCGAAGGGGAGATTTGGGGGACAGAAAGTCTCTGTTCTGGCACTCTGCCGCGACGGGGAAGTGCCCTCGGAGCCATCTCCATCGCCATATTCATCACCATTGTTGATTCCCATGATGAGGAGGGAGTAGTTCTTCCTCGGGGCTAAGGGCTCTACCGATAGCTATGTGTTCATCTCTCTCTCTATGCATGATCTTGTGGTCATGAGCTTTGTAATCAAGTAGATCTGCCTTGCTACTCAAGTGCTTCATTAGATCTCTGCTCTCCCCATGTGTGTGAAAGTGACAGTGTGCACGCTATGGTGGCACTTAGGTTTGAGTCTACATAAATACTCTTTGTGCTTTAATAGATCTATGATTTTCCAGCTTTAATAGAGTTCTTTGATCCCAGCTTTCAATGCTTGCAAATGGTTTGATCTTGGTTTTGATGGTGCATGTCACCTCAAAAATTATTCTTTTTTATCACTTACCTACTCGAGGACGAGTGATACGTCCAAAATGTATCTACTTTCCCGAACACTTTTTCTATTGTTTCTCCTCTAAACTTGTGTGATTTGGATACAACTAACACGGACTGACGCTGTTTTCAGCAGAATTACCTTGGTGTCTAGTTTTTTTTTGCAGAAAATGAACTATCAGGAAAAATCCTGGAAAATATGCCAAAAATTATATATCACCAGAAGACCCACGGAGCCAGAAGACGAGACGGAGAAGGGGCCTGGGGGGGCCACACCCCTTCCAGGCGCGGGTGGGCCCTGCCCACGCCTAGGGGGTGCAGCCACCCCAGGCACCACCTCGGCCTCCCTCTGCTCCTATAAGTTGCCTTTTGACCTAAAATCGAGGGGGGTTCGATAGTGTTCCAGAAAGAGTTCCGCTCCGCCGCCGCCACCAGAAACCAAGATTCAGATCCAGAAACTCCGTTCGGGCACCCTGTCGGGACGGGGAATTTGGATAGGATCATCACCATCGTCATCATGAACGCATCTCCATCAACCATCGATGTTTCCCTCATCCATGAGTGAGTAATACCCCGCTGTAGGCTTGGGGATGGTAGGGATTGGATGAGTTCTATCATGTAATCGAATAAGATCTATTAGGGCATAGTGCCTAGTATCTCTATTAGTGCTATTTGACTTTGTTGCAACTTGTTGTGCTTAATGCTTGTCACTAGGGCCCAAGTGCCATGATCTCAGATCTGAACTTATTATTGAATCATTATGATAGTATTGTTTGTGGTCTTATCTGCAAGTTGTGTACACATATCATTGTCCGGATCCAAAGGCCCCAAAGTGACAATAATTGGGACAACTGGAGGGGATGGCTGTTGTGTGAGGATCACATGTGTTCACGGAGTGTTAATGCTTTGCCCCGGTGCTCTATTAAAAGGAGCACCTTAATTGCCAGTAGTTCCCTAGAGGCCCCGCTGCCATGGGCTGGTTGGACAGAAGATGTTGTGCATGTTATCATTGCGAGCACGTATGACTATATTTGGAGCACATGCCTAGGATTGTTTAGTACTTGGATGCTTGTTATTATTTATCTGCAATGCCCTAGATCTTGAAGTTACATGTTTAGACTCGTCCATGCAACGCCCGTCCATCCATCCCTATGCCAACCGCACTCGAATCCTACTGTTACCGTCACTGTTAGTATTGCTCCTGTTTTACTGCTGCTTGTTGCTTTGCAGTTGCTACTACAAACTGTTGCTACTGATAAACTTCTGTGAGCAAGAACTATTTCCAGGTGCAGCTGAATTGACAACTCAGTTGTTAAGGCTTGCAAGTATTCTTTGGCTCCCCTTGTGTCGAATCAAAAAATTGGGTAATACTACCCGCGATGACTATTGTGATCCCCTACACTTGTGGGTCATCAAGACTATTTTCTGGCACCGTTGCCGGGGAGCATAGCTTTATTTGTAAGTTTACTTGGATCTATTATGGTTCACTGCTACTCCTTTCATCATGGGGAAATCTCGTGATGGAAAGTTCCCTATTTTACCATCCACTACAAGAAGAGGTACAATCCTAAACACCTCTGTTTCTCTTGATTCACCGTCTGTTATAAGTAAGCTTGTTACACCACCACCACATACTCATGCTACACACACTGCTACTACTGCTGAGTCTGAAAATGCTTTTGATACTCATGGTGTTACTTCTAATGTGCTTGATGCGAGTGGTTCATTGGGTCCTTTTCTAGATGCTACTATGGCTAGTCTAGGAAATACCAAAACTCCTAGTGAAGACATTGTTACACCTGTTAGCTCACATGAGGCTAGCGAGAGTTATGATATTAATGATGGTTACATTGAGTTCACAGATGATTTTGTTGAAGAGTGCCGAAACACACATGGTACTAGTGCTATTAAGAGTCTCCTTTCTATACATACTATTATGCCTAAGTTGTCCTCTGATCCTAAGTTTGCCATTTCTCCCATAGATATTAAAGATAAAGATTATGATTTCTCTTCTTATCTTATTTAGATATTGTTGAGAAAGAATCTTTCTGTGGGACTGAAAATGAGAGTGTTGTGGCTCATATGAATGATCTTTCTACTATGAGTGCTTTATTCTCTGATGATTTAAGATGTGCAAGTACTTTGTTACTAAGATCTTCCCTTTTTCACTAAAAGGAGAAGCTAGGGATTGGTTTAATAGATTACCTCATGGTTCCATTGATAGCCCTGATTGCTTGATTGCTTCTTTCTTCAGAAATATTTTCCTCCTAGTGCTAGACATGCTGCTTTGCAGAGACTTTTTTATTTTAAACAGGGAGAAGAAGATAAATTGCCTGAGTCATGGACAAGGTTATGTGCCTTGATTCATGCACATCCTCGATGTCCATTACCTAAGAATGAGCTTATTGATATTTATTATAATGGACTAACTGATGATTCTAGGACCTACCTAAATAGCTTTGCTGATTGTGTTTTCAGGAAAAGGACTCTTACAGATGCTGAAGAATTAATGGCTAAAATAAGCAAGAATTATGATGATTGGACTTCAACTGAGCTGAATACACCTGAGCCTATTACTCCTGAACCAGTTGTGCATGAACCAGTTCCAACACCAACACCAAACAAGAGGGGAGTTATTGCATTAAATGATGAAGTGATGAAGGAAGCTAAGAAGTGTCTAAAGGAGAAAGGTATTAGAGGTGAAGATGTGAAGAGTCTAGCTCCTATAGCAGAATTATGTAAGCCAATTCCCCACTCATCCACTATTGAGGTACACTCTCTCCAACACTTTGATGAAGGTGATATTCCCTATGGTAAGCCTCCTGATCAATGTTTATAGGAACTTGACATTTTTATTGTTAAACAGGGTAATTTTAATAAACAAGTTCAGAATCATTTATTAGAAAGCTCTAGAGCTATCCATGAGTTGAAAGATTTTGTGGAAAGAACTTCTAATGATATTAAAATGCTTTGTAAACACTTTCAAATGGTTCAAACCCAACTTTATCAACTTGCTAAGGTACAAAAGGATATGTTAGTTAATGCTTCAGGAGATAAACATGCTTATGGAATTAGAACTAGGAGTGGTATAGCTACTCAGGATCCTTTATATCCTGAAGGACACCCTAAAAGAATTGAGCAAGATTCTCAACAAGGTGAGAGTAGTGGTAGTCCTCGTAAGAGAAAGAAAAAGAAACATAGAATAGTTGAGGAACCACTTGAACCTGATGTAGATCCTAATAGTATATCTGTCTCTGATGCTGAAACTAAGAGTGGAAATGATAAAAAATGATGCTCCTGATAAGGAGGAAGTTGAGGAAGAACCTGAGAAGCACACTAAGAACACTAGGTACACTAAGGAAGATTTTATTTCTAATAGACATGGTAAAGAGAGAGAACCTTGGGTGCAGAAACCTGTGCCTTTTCTAGGTAAGAAACACAAATCAAAGGAGGAAGAACACTACAAAAAGTTTTGTGAGTGGATGAAACCTTTATTTTTGCAAATTCCTTTGACCGATTCTATTAAATTGCCTCCTTATTCAAAGTATATGAAGGATATTGTCTCTAATAAAAAGAAGATTCCTAATGAGGAGATTTCTACTGTGCTTGCTAATTACTCCTTCAATGGTAAGGTTCTAAAGAAACTCGGTGATCCAGGTATACCACCTATTCCTTGCTCTATTAAGAATAATTATGTTAGAACTACTTTATGTGATTTGGGAGCTGGAGTTAGTGTTATGCCTTTTTCTCTCTACAAGAGACTCCAGCTAGAAAATTTGATACCAACTAATATATCTTTGCAAATGGTTGATAAGTCAACTACTATTCCTGTTGGTATATGTGAGGATGTTCCTGTTCAAGTGGCTCATAATTGCTTGGTTTTGACTGATTTTGTTGTGCTTGAAATGCCTAAAGATGATAATATGTCTATTATTCTTGGGAGACCTTTTCTTAATACTGCAGGTGCTGTCATTAATTGTAATCAAGGAAAAGTAACATTCAATATTGATGACAAAGAGCATACTATTTATTTCCCCAAGAAGGTTGTTAAGAGCTATTTCCTGAATTCCATTGAAAATATTGAGAGCATCAAGGTTGGAGAAATATATTGTCCCATTCCACAGGAAAATTTTGAAACTATTATGATTGGGACCATTGCTATCAAGTATGAGGTAACATAATCACCTTGTGGAATGCAACGTTTTGTTTCATATAAGATTGTTTTGGTAACAAGACTTGATAAACCTTGTTCACAAAAGGATTTTTATGAACAAAATAATTCTTTCACTATGGTTATACCTGCTCACTTTTATTTTTCTCCTTTCCAATCCTTGCTCTTTGTCGTGCCTAACTTAAAGGTGTTAAAGAAAAGTACTTGTTGGGAGATAACCCAAGAGTTTCCTTGAGTCTTGGAAGTTATTACCTCAGTAATGACCTCTCCTTATCCTTTTTGTTTGCTTTTTGTGCCAAGAATGACCTCTAATGAGAGGGAAGTAAGATTTGGGGAGTTGCTGTCCCGAAACATATTTCTGTCCTCCACCAAAAAATATCGTGAGGAGTCTCTGTAACTAGGATTGAGATGAAATTTTTTGAATAAATCCCCCAGTATGTTAGCTAACTTTTTTTAGTTCAACACTTTTTGATTTGAGCAACAAAAGATGTTAGAAAAAATAGGTTTCTACCTACTGGTCTGTTTTGACAGATTTCTGCCATTATTTGCATTTGCTTCTTATTGATTCCTTTTTTAGTTCTCTTTTGGGGAATTGAACTTTTTGAAGGAGTTTCTATAGTAGATTGTGTTTTTAGTGAAAAGTTTTGTTGTGCCAAAGCTTTGTCTAAGGTCTAATATCTTTTGAATGCACTAATGTTGCTAATGAAGATTGTGTGAAGTTTTCTATGAAGGAAAAATTTCAGGTGTAGAGAGGGAATGATGTAATGAGAGAAGAATGGACAAAAGCTCAAGCTTGGGGGGCACCCCGTGTCACCCCAAGAAATATTTAAGAGGTACAAGCGTCAAAGCTTGGGGGTGCCCAAGGCATCCCCTTCTTCATTAATAAAAATCTCAGGTCTTTCTAGACACTTCGTTTTTATTGTTTCATGCACAGTTGTGTTGTTCTTGGAGCGTCTTAGTTTTTGTTTTGGTTTGTTTTTGCTTTGTTTGTTTTTTCTTGGTTTGCTTGTTTTAAAAAAATCGAAAACACCAAAAATATTTGTTGTTCTTATCTGGTTTTGTGAGTACTTCGCAGGGTTCAGCCGTCCTCAGTGGATTTTGGTTTCATGTTATTATTCAAGTCACACAAGTGAAGGGAAATAATGAAGATTAAGACAACTCGAGGTGTGGTAAGAGGCTGGTAACAAACTCTATTTGTTTGTTGTACATATACTCATCATTGTGAGCATGCTTAGCATGTTTGTGTAAGGTGTATGTCATTATGGATGCTTAGTAGTTCTTGCTTGTCTATGATCAGCTCCAGCTTGCTAATAGTTTGTAGCATGTCATATGAATGTTTGCTTGCATTGTTTTATTCATACTTTGGTATGATAGTGTGGTATCCTCCCCTGACTATTCATGTGAATCGACTTGGCACATGCTCACGCATACATATGACTAATCAATAGTCAGTATGCCTCGATGATTTATTTTGCCTCAGAGTTCTTGTACCACTTTCATGCCATAGTTAGTCATGTTTTGTTGCAAGCATAATTATGACAATTATTGCTCTCTCTTTTGTCGCTCCCTCTCTTTTGCTAGCCTTCACTTGCACTGAGTCTGAGCACTACCCGTGCTTCTAACTCCCCAAAACCAATACTGCCAACCGTGTCCACCATACCTACCTATTAGCATCATTTGCTATTTCAGTGCATATTCAATATGCCGTGTTTTGTTCCAAATAAAATGTTTGTCTGTTTTGAGAAAGTTAGTTAGTAAAGCTCTCACGAACTTGATGGCACACTTTATTCCTTGCACTTAATAATCCAGAACCATTGTGACTAGTCCATGAAAGTTATATGCTTGCAAATTATATGATGGGAGTCAGCAGAACCGTGCTATCACGGGGAACGCTTTCAACACCTTTTGGATATCCTCCAGTTGATACTTTGCTCTTTTGTTTACGGATGTCGACGATGTGAAATAAAAGGGGAGCTTGTGAGTTCATGGAGTTTATACATTGTGTTAGAGAAATGCCTGGGCCGCTAGCCTAAGCCATGCCTAATCATGGTGGAAACTTGCAGCATCACCATAATGAGCATCTATGAAGCATCCTTAATAAAAAAGCTATGCATATGGTAAATAAAAAGATTGCTGAGATGCTCATTGTCTGCTTGCCTTGTCATTTTGGTTATGGGAAAGCTCATGTACCATGTGCAAGGGATACCCCGTTGGCGATTCTCTATGATATGCATGTATTTACAATGACAAGAACTTACAGGTAACCAAATTTGAGTAGAATGCGGAGCGTCCCTCGTACTCAAGGGACATGGGATTTCCAGTCTATGGTCTGTCAAGCATATGATTCAGAGTGGACCTCACTTTCACCTTAACCATATGAACATGCCTATGATAGGGGAAATGAGATCTCAAAGCTAATGAGTACCTTCCTTTCAGCATTAGGAAGCCTTTCAAACTTTTCAAAACCATTTTCACAACCTTGTGAGTCACCACTTATTCTATGAGCACCTTCTTGAGAGCATAGTTGTCATTCTTGTGTTTATTCCAAAACTTGGTTAATTATTTCATGACTTTGATGCTTGTATCTTTGATATCTTTACCTCTAGTCTTCACTTGAACTTCAGAGGTGCCTTGGCATTCATATTGTGCTCTACAAACAAAGGCAAGCGAGATACCACTCTATCATACCTTACTATGAGCATTGCAATGTTGCTTATGTTTATGTTTCATGCTACTTACTATTATTGAGTTGGTTTCTATTCATAGGTTGCAATGACTATTGAGTAGACTTAGTTGCATACTTCTTATTATGAATGGTTTAAGCATCTACTCCTCTGCTGAGAATATACACATCATATGAAGCAAATGTGTTCCTGAAAGTTCTTTTATCGTACTCAGTTTTTAACTGAATTGCTTGAGGACAAGCAATAAGCTAAGCTTGGGGGAGTTGATACGTCCAAAACGTATCTACTTTCCCCAACACTTTTGCTATTGTTTATCCTTTAACCTTGTGTGATTTGGATACAACTAAGACGGACTGACGCTGTTTTCAGCAGAATTACCTTAGTGTCTAGTTTTTGTGCATAAAATGAACTATCAGGAAAAATCCCGGAAAATATGCCAATTTTTTTATTTCACTAGAAGACCCACGGAGCCAGAAGACGAGACAGAGAAGGGGCGTGGGGGGGCCACACCCCTGCCAGGCATGGGTGGGCCCTGCCCGCGCCTAGGGGGTGCAGCCACCCCAGGCACCCCCTCTGCCTCCCTCTGCGCCTATAAGTTGCCTTTCGACCTAAAAATCGAGCGGGTTTTGATAGTTTTCCAGAAAGAGTTCTGCTCCGCCGCCGCCACCACAAACCAAGATTCGGATCCAGAAACTCCGTTCTGGCACCCTGCCGGGACGGGGAATTTGGAGAGGATCATCGCCATCGTCATCACCAACGCATCTCCATCAACCATCGATGTTTCCCTCATCCATGAGTGAGTAATCCCCCGCTGTAGGCTTGGGGATGGTAGGGATTGGATGAGTTCTATCATGTAATCGAATAAGATCTGTTAGGGCATAGTTCCTAGTATCTTTATTAGTGCTATTTGACTTTGTTGCAACTTGTTGTGCTTAATGCTTGTCACTAGGGCCCGAGTGCCATGATCTCAGATCTGAACTTATTATTGAATCATTATGATAGTATTGTTTGTGGTATTATCTGCAAGTTGTGTACACATATCATTCTATAGATCCAAAGGTCCCAAACTGATAATAATTGGGACAACCGGAGGGGGTGGCTGTGGTGTGAGGTTCACATGTGTTCATGGAGTGTTAATGCTTTGCTCGAGTGCTCTATTAAAAGGAGCACGTTAATTGCCAATAGTTCCCTAGAGGCCCCGCTGCCACAGGCTGGCTGGACAGAAGATGTTGTGCAAGTTCTCATTGCGAGCACGTATGGATATATTTGGAGCACATGCCTAGGATTGTTTAGTACTTGGATGCTTCTTATTATTTATCTGCAATGCCCTAGATCTTGAAGTTACATGTTTAGACTCGTCCATGAAATGCCCGTCCATCCATCCCTATGCCTACTGTACTCGAATCCTACTGTTACTGTTACTGTTACTATTGCTCATGTTTTACTGCTGCTTGTTGCTTTGTTATTGCTACTACAAACTATTGCTACTGATAAACATCTGTGAGCAAGAACTATTTCCAGGTGCAGCTGAATTGACAACTCAGTTGTTAAGGCTTGCAAGTATTCTTTGGCACCCCTTGTGTCGAATCAATAAATTGGGTAATACTACCCACGAAGACTGTTGCAATCCCCTACACTTGTGGGTCATCAACGAGCAGGAGTTAAGCTTGGGGATGCTTGATACGTCGGAAACGTATCTATAATTTTTGATGCTCCATGCTTGTTTAGTATCTACTTTGCTTTGCTTTTTCTACACTTTGAGGTGTTTTTATATATTTTCTGGAACTAACCTATTAACAAGTTGCCACAGTGCCAGTTGCATCTTTCCTTCTTTTTTGGTTCCAGAAAGGCAGAAAATCAATATTCTCGAAATTGGACGGGACAAAAGCCGAAGTCAATATTTTACCGTGGGGGACACGAAGCCAGAAGACGAGACAGAGAAGCGAACCAGGGCGGCCATACCCCCCCCTAGGCGCGGGTGGGCCCACTCCATGCCTGGGTAGGGTGTGGGAGCCCTGGCCGCCTCCCAGCCTCGCCTCTTCGCCTATAAGAATCCCCGACATAGAAACCCTAGGCACCCGATCAAAACTCCACGAAACCATATATAGCCGCCGCCACCGTCGTCACTAGATCGGAGGGATCTGAAGTTCTTCCCGGCACCCTGCCGGAGGGGAAATCATCCCGGAGGCCTTCTCTTCGGTATGAAGCGTGAGTAGTTCCACCTTGGACTATGGGTCCATGTAGTATCTAGATGGTTGTATATCCTCCTTGTGCTTTCATGTATATATCTTGTGGGCTCTGTTCATGATCAAGATCTAATCTATTTGTAATCATGCATGTTGTGTTTGCAGGGATCCGATGGATATTGAGATTACTATGTCAGATTGATTAATGGTTTTGTCTATTTGATACTATCATGTCTGTGTTGTTTGTGATCTTGCATGCTCTCCGTTGTTAGTAGCTATCTTGGCCAAGTAGTTGCTAGTGACTCTAAGAGGGGTATTTATGCTCGATAGTGGGTTCATGCCTCTGGTTTCCAACGGAAGTGACAGAAATCTATTCGGTTGTAGATGTGATGTTGCCACTAGGGGGAAAATAACGGTCTCTTGTTCATAGAACAAGTGGATTGTTTACCTTACACACTTTGCTTAAAGCAGTTGTCTGTTGCTTGCAACTTAATTTTGGAGGGGTTTCAGATGATAACCTGAAGGTGGACTTATAATCATAGATGCAGTTGTGGTCTATGTATATTGTTGTATTGCCCAATCGAATCTCATAGGATCTATTTGTCTGGTATTGCATTGTTATGCCTTGCTCAATTCCTGTCAATTGCCCTGCTGTAATTTGTTTACCCTTCATGCCATGTTGTTTATCTAAGGAGAGCACCTCTAGTGAACTATGGACCCTCGTCCAATCTTTACCATTGATACATCTTCCACTGTTACTTGTTTACTTGATGCAAACCTATACCTTTCACACCATACGTTTAATCCTTTGTTACAGCAAACCGGTGATCTTGACAACCACACTAATTCGTTGGGGCAAAGTCTTGAGTTTGTGTTGTGCAGGTTTCCATGTTGCTTGCAACACCTTTGAGACGTTTCCTTCCTCCTACTGGTTCGATAACCTCGGTTTCTTACTGAGGGAAAACTTGCTGATGTGCTGCTTCACACCCTGCTCTTGGGGTTCCCAACAGGCTCCACGTCGGTCATCAATCATCCTATGACCTAATCAAACACAAAACAAGAAAGATCTATGCCGGGCTACCCCCATCAGAAGAATGTCTAGGGGTAGACGATTCGAGGCCCGTAGATCAGGGTTTTGCTGGAGGAAGACCACGAGAACTTAGGAATCAGATGAAAACTTGCATGTCTCCCTAGTGTCGTGGGAATGTCCATGACAGATGCTGCAATCGACAACGAGTAGTAGAATGAGGGGCAAGGGCGGCCAGCCATCTGCGGTGCAAGATGAGGGCGGAGACGCAAGGGTTTACCCAGGTTCGGCCCCCGAAGGGTAAATACCTACTCCTGCTAGATTGTATTAATGAGAGAGTACAAAAGGCGAGCTCGACGACTAGGCGGCGAGTCGCAGGGGATGTATGATGGAACGTGTCCTCTATGCATACCCTAGGGAGGTTTATATAGACTCACCTCGCTAGGGTTTACAGATCTACAATCGAATTAGTTATGGATTCGGAGGGTGTTTGACCTAATCTGACTAGGCCTAGCTACGCTGTGGGTCTCCTGGCTCCTTGTTGGGTCTTGATCTAGTCGTCGTCCTGCAGGCCCACTCGCTGGCAACTTGGGCCAATAGGAAATGTCCTGCTGGGTATACCCCACTCGGCATATCCCCATCAGTAGTCCCCGAGGTCGTCGCTGATTTGTCGCAGGATTTCATTGATAGTCGGAGTATACGGGTCCAATTTGGACGCCCAGATCGGCGGTGGACTCCCTGAATGAAAGAGGGAACTTGTCATCTTAGTCGCAATAACGGCGACCATTCGAATCACAGCACGACGAATGGGTCGGCGAGTATTCGAATCACTGCTATGGTGATCAGGTCGGCGAGAAGTTGAATCACAGCTAGGGCGATCTGGTCGGCGAGATGTCGAGTCGCTAAAGCCGGTGAGTCGAGTAGACGAAGTTTGACCGTCGGCACTGGTCAAACTAGCTGTTGGGTAATCCAACGGTAATATCGGCGTAATCACCGCGCGGTAACGGCTCCCCGAAGATGGCGGGTAGCAACCGCTATATAAGGAGAGTGACGGGTGAAGGGCGATCATTTCCCACACTACCTCCGATCTCGCGCATCTCTAGTATTCCGTTCCCCTGTAGTGACCAGAGCGACCCAGAGCGACCCACGGCCCTAGATCTTCCAACTGATGGCGCCTTCGACGGAACCATGGGGGAGATCCAAGTGCACTAAAGTGCTACTGAAATCATTCGAGGAGGCAGGGATCCTCCATGCCAGGACATGGCGCATCCCCGCGTCCGGAGAAGTGGTACCAGATCCGCGCGACAGAGAGTTTATCTACTTCACCATCCACCTGGGAAGGGGGCTCGGATTCGCCACCTCCCTCTTCTTTTGCCGCTTCTGTGCATACTATGGCATCCAGCCATCAGACCTCAGGCCGCTCAGCATCGAGCAACTCGCCATCTTCGTGGCATTTTGCGAGTGCTACCTAGGCTGCCGGCCATACTTCCCCCTGTGGCGAGATCTGTTCCACGGGAGGATCAGGCGCGAAGAAATAGGCGGCCTCACCTTTCAGTTGAAGTCAAAGGCCTCCTTTTTTGACATGATGCTGCCAAAGAAGGCAGCGAACGAGTGGAAGAAGCATTGGTTCTACGTGATCGAGTCGCCGCCAGACAAGGAGGTGGTGCTTCCGATGTATTCCGCCGACCGGCCCGAGCCATGTCGGCTCCAAGTCGCCAAGCTTCCGCACGACCAGCGGATGGTGGTCGACGAAATGCTGCATACAATCCGCAGCTTGAAGAAGAAGGGCCTCCAGACGATCAACTTGTATAATTGCTGGTTTCGGCGGCGGCTAGTGCCTCTGGACAGTTGCGCCCATTGCATGTACGAGTACACCAGCAAGGACGACCCGACGAAGTCTTGCACTTTCGAGTGGAGGCTCAATGACTATACCTTGTCCCTGAAGAAAATCACCGACGCAGAATACCTCGATGCGAATGCCGGTGTTACCCCTTACACCGCGAATCGCAAGGCTCCGATGGTGATTTCGTACTTTCTTGTACATTTGCAGTCACAGATATGCAGTCGCGGTTCGTGCTAATCGCATTTTATCTTCGCAGTTGTTCCAAGCGGTGGAAGTTTGGCTTCCACCCGCTGACGATGAAAACTCGACCGAGTCTGCTGAGGACGAGAGAAAGTTCTCGTCCGACGAGGGCCACACCAGAGGCGACGATGCCGATGATGGTGACGATGACGAGATGAAGATGATGACGAAGCCGAGGAGGTCGCCGCACCCATGGTCCGTAAGACCCGTGGGCAGCGGCAACGCGAGCTCGATGCCAGCAAGAGCCTCAAGGATCACGACGGGGACGACGACGAGCTCCCCGAACACACTTTGCGGTGCGTGGCCACGCTGTCGAAGCAGAAATCACCATAGAAGAAGAAGAAGAGGCCAGCGTCACCGCCTCGGTCCGTGAGTAGCTCCGACGCTACCAGCGCGGCCGAGAAATCTGGGGCCGGCGCATGCGACTACGGCGGCCGACGCGGCCATGGTAGAGGGTAAGGTGTCGTTGGCGTCACTGCCACCACCCTTCACCACAGTCACCTGTCTTGGGGCCTCTCCATCCGTGGGGGCCTCACCGCCGAGGGGAGCGCCTACGGAGATCGCCGCTGATCCTCCTGTCGAGGCTTCATCCTCTAAGAAGCCCTCGGTGTCTTAGGCACAGAGCATGTTCGAAACGGGCCTCAGTCGGAAGCTAGGGCCGGAGTTGGAGTAGCCAGCCAGCATTCGTACTGGTTTGTGTTTTATCCCAGTCACCAAGTGAGTACCCTTTAGGTTATTTGTTTGTCCAATCGATTCATATCTGGCTGGCGAGTTTGCTGATGGCATTGTGTTGTAGGACTGGAGTGAAGAAAATAGGTCACCCTTCGGTGGACAAGGTCCCATTGGGTACCGCAGAAGTGCGAGTCGACTTTTCGAAGAAGAGGAAGGGCGACGAGGTCGAGGCGCCTGTTGAGGGTGCAAATAAGGCAAAGGGCGATGAAGTCATCGCAATCTCGGACGATCCAGTCGGTGCCCCGAGTGAGGCTCCGATTGGAGCGGGTGCGGTTGTGATGGCCGCGGTGGACGCGGAGTCGCAGCAGGTCGAGCCCGCGGCACTAGTTGGTGCAACATGCCCAACGGTGCGTGTCGCAGGGGCGGCGGTGGCTACCTTCCCTCGCTTTGTAGCAAGGGCCTCCACGGCGAGTGCTCCAGCGCAGTTAGCGGAAGTGGAGCAGCGTCGCGGGCGCATACCTGTTGTGCTCCCGTCGGTGGACGTGGTTGAACTCTACAACATGCTAGGTGCCACGATCCAGGTATGTCCAGTCCCCGAGGATCTGATCGCTGAATTTCAGCGGTCGGATCCTTATTGATTTCGCTGTCCAGTCCCCGAGCGGCTAGTCGCTGAATTTCAGAGGCTAGGCACTTAGGAATTTCTTTTGTTGCCCAGTCCCCTAGTGGCTAGTCGCTGAATTTAAGCAGATAGGCACATAGGAATTTCTTCGCTAATGCTTTCATGGTTGTGCAGGGCCTGCAGCGCGAGTCGGCGGAGCGACTTGCCGCCAGGGAGCGTCAGGAGAAGGAGCTCCACGTCGTCCAAGGGACGAACGAGCAGCTTCGGGCGACTGCTGGTAAGTGTTTGTTGTGCTTGTTGTTGGAAGTATCGCTTGCTTTCTTCGTACTCATGGTTTTGTTGATGTAGAGGGTCATGCGGCCGCGGCGGAGAAGGATCCTGAAGGCATGGTCCCTGCGAGTGAGCTGACGGCTTCTCAGTCGTCCTTGAGTGCCGCGGGGAAGCAAATCGCCGACTTGGAGCGGGAGCTCAAGTCGGCGAAGGCAGAGGCGACCTCGGCGGATGAGAGGGCCAAGGCAGCCGTTGCTGCTGCTGAGGAGCAGAAGATGTCAGATGCACTCGTTGCCGGGCTGTAGGATGACCTCTCCGGTCTGCAGGATTTCATCACGGGGCGCTGTCGCCCGTTGATCGGTGATCCTGTCCGATTTTTGTGTGATTGGTCTTGCGACTCCTGCACGCGCAGGTCGGCTTTACTCTTTTGCACGTTTCTGATTTTGAGCTTCTCCTGGTTTGCAGGGAGGATTCTTGACGATGAGGCTGAAGCGCAATCGTACGACGCTCGGAAGTGTGTCACTACGTTGGTGGACACAGCCGCTCTGTCGGCGACTTGCATCCGCGCATGCCTCCAGGAAATTTCACCGATGGAGGGGATCCCCAGCGACCTCGTCGAAGTTTGTCGCTCTCTGGAGAAGGCTCCAGCGGTTGTGGAGTTCATGTCATGATCGGCCTTCCGACGTGGTGCTGCGACTGCGCTGAGTCTTGGACTCGCGCATTTCCCCGACGACTTCGACCTGGATGACGTCACCAGCGGGTACCCTTCATCGATGGGCGCGGTCGAAATATCTGAGGTGCTAAAGCTGATCGAGCGGGCTGCGGTTTACTCCGACCGAGTGCTGGCGATGGGTGATCTCCTGCCGTACCAGGAGACGATCGTTGCGCCCAACGACCCCGAGCCGGCGAGCCGCGACTCCAAGGTGGAGCAGCCCTTCCGCTCGGCGATGGCTGGTACTTTGACTACGTACCCGTCGAACCTGTGGGTTCCCTTCATCTGTGTTCGCGGGAGTGGTGGCGCGTCGTCATCGAAGCCTGCAGAGTAAATTAAGTTGTCGAGTGGCGTCAGTTGTAATAACTATGTAACTGCCCTTGTGAGGAACAAATTTTGATGCCGTAAGGAATGCATGGATGTTTTTGTTAGTGTTTTGATTTGATTGTGGGTTGTGCGAGTCCCCGAGCGCGTCCGCCCTTTTGTGGGGTTTACCTCATTTTTATGTGTATGTATGTTGTTAAACTGTTAGTAAGTTGCGGTCAACTCGCCTTGGCTTGGAAAGCCAGTCTCCTGGCGACTCTGAGGGGTGCTCTGTACTTAGCCGTTTTCCCGGGCGTGAACGGGGTCGGGTGGCCGAGTCCCCGAGCGTGATACTTGGCTGTTCTAGTCACATGCCCCAGGTAGGTGAGGACGAGGCGCGTTGTATTAGGCGCGTCGCTCCACCTGATCCGTGGGACCAGTCGCGTGGCGAGTCCAATACGCGCTCTCATACTTGGTGTTTTCCCTAGTCGCTCAGGTTTAGACTAGCGTCAGTTCCCGAGCGTGGTACTTAGCCATTCGAGTCGTTGCGCCAAGGATGTGGAGGACTAGGTCGCTGTGGGAAGCGAATGCGGTTGTCTTGTCTCGGAAAGCCAGTCGAGCGAGGCGACTCCGATGGTGCTCCGGGTTGGCTTTTTTCATGGACAATACAAGGCCCAAAAATTTTCGGTGCCCTCATACCGCACTACTTGGCCGTGTCGGCCGCTTGACCAAGGGTTGACTTCCGGACGAGTAGCATAGCGCTGTTATTACGAGAGCGAATGGCACAAGGTATGGAGAGTGGACACAATTTGTGCGAATCAATCTTCTTTATTTCATAGCGGGTAGGAGGTACATGTCTGGAGTTCTAGGAGTAGAACTTCCGTAGGAGGTTTACATTCCATGGCCGCTTGACGTCGAGTTTTCCGTCGCCTCGGACGTCGATGAGGTAGTAGGCGTCTTTGCCCGAGACTCGCCCAATGGCGAATGGTGCCTCCCAAGGGGGAGAGAGCTTGTGCATGCCCTTCTTGTCCTGGATCAGACGTAGTACCAGGTCGCCTTCCTGGAAGGTGCGAGTCCGGACTCGCCGGCTGTGGTAGCGGAGAAGTCCTTGATGGTAGATGGCGGTGCGGGAGTGAGCTAGGTCGCGTGCTTCGTCGAGCTGGTCGACCCCGTCCTGGCATGCGAGATCGTTGTCGTCCTCCGCGTAGTTGACCACCCGAGGTGAGTCGTGATCAAGATCAGTCGGCATGATGGCTTCGGCACCGTACACCATGGAGAAGGGGGTGAACCCTGTTGACCTGTTGACAGAGGTGCGGATGCCCCAGATGACGGAGGGGATTTCTTCGACCTAGCACCCTGGAGTTCGCTCAAGGGGTATTTGCAGTCACGGTTTAGGCCATGGAAGATGCTCTGGTTGGCGCGTTCCGCCTGGCCATTGGACTCCGGGTGGGCGACTGAGGCGAGGTCGAGTCGTATGTGGTGCTCCTCGCAGAATTCGTCCATGGCTCCTTTGGCTAAGTTGGTGCCGTTGTCCGTGATGATGCTGTGTGGGAACCCGTAGCGATGGATGAGCTCGTGTAGGAACTTGGTGGCGGTCTTCCCATCGCACTTGTAGACTGGCTTGGCCTCCACTCACTTTGTGAATTTGTCGACTGCGACTAGGAGGTGGGTGAAGCCAGAGGGGCCTTCTTGAAGGGTCCTACCATGTCCATGCCCCACACGGCGAATGGCCAGGTGATGGGGATGGTCTTGAGCGCCGAGCTTGGGACGTGGGTCTGGTTGGCGTACTTCTGGCATCCAACGCAGCGTTGGACGATGTCGACCGCGTCGGCGTGCATGGTGAGCCAGTAGAAGCCATGTCGCATGGCCTTGGCGACCAGGGACCGAGCGGCAGCTGGTGGCCTTAGTCGCCAGCATGGATGTCTTGGAGGATCTTGCGACCTTCTGCGGTTTGGACACAGCGTTGAAACACGCCAGTCATGCTGCGTTTGTGGAGCTCGCCGTTGATGATGAACAAGGACTTGCGGCGGCGCACTATCATCCGGGCCTCCGTCTCGTCAGCGGGTAAGGTTCCTCCTTCCAGGTAGGCGACATATGGCACCGTCCAGTCGCTTGGCTCCGCGAGCATGGCAACCAGGGCTGCTTCTGGTTGCAGCAGGGTTCCGATGTCGATCTCCCTCGGGGGAGAGACGGAAGTCTTGGTGATGGTGTCGAGGAAGACACCGGCGGTTGGTGTGAGGTGAGCCGACCCGATGCGAGAGAGAGCATCGGCCTCCTCGTTCTTGCACCGATCGCTCCACTCGACGAAGTAGCCAGCAAAGTGGCCTCCCGGCTGGTCCACAGCTTGGCAGTATGCCACCATGGTAGGGGAGACTACATCGCATGTTCCAGCGACTTGCCCTACGACGAGGTCGGAGTCATCGTAGCAGCGCAGACGATTGATGTTCATTTCCTTGGCTGCCCGCATGACGTGGAGTAGCGCTTCGTACTCGGCCATATTGTTGGTGCAGGGGGTGAAGTCGAGGTACAGGATGTAGCGTAGCTTGTCGCCCTTTGGGGATGTGAGAACGATCCTTGCCCCTGCGTCATCTGTGTTTTTGGAGTTGTCGAAGTGTAGCGACCAGTAGTGGAGGTACGGCAGCTTCTCTGGCTGCTGTGCCTCCTCCCAGTCGGTGAGGAAGTCTACCAGGGCCTGCGACTTGATGGCCTTGTGCGGCTCGTATCTGATATTGTGGACTCCGATATCCATGGCTCACTTGGTGACTCGCCCGGTCACCTCGCGGTTGCGGATGATGTCTTGCAACGGCGCTGAGGAGACGACCATGATTGGGTGCTCCTGGAAGTAGTGCGGTAGTCGTCGCTGGGCTCGAAACACCGCATATACCAGTTTCTGGTACTGCGGGTAACGCTGGCGTGACTTGGTGAGGACTTTGCTGATGTAGTAAACAGGTTGCTGCACCGGGCGTTCCTTGCCCTCTTCTAGTTGCTCGACGACCATAACGGCGCTGACGACCCGCTTGGAGGCTGCGACTTAGACGAGCATGGGCTCCTTGTCGATGGGGGAGGTGAGTAGTAGGTCCGCGATTAGCACTTCCTTGAGTGCGTGGAGTGGGTCATCTGCCTCCTTGTCCCACTGGAATGTGGGATTCTTGCGCATTAGGAGGTAGAGAGGCATTGCCTTCTCGCCTAGCCGGGGGATGAAGCGACTGAGAGCCGCGACTCGCCCAGCCAACTTCTGGATGTCGCGCAGGCACTCGGGTTTGCTGATCCGGGCGATCGTGTTGATCTTAGTGGGGTTCACCTCGATCCCTCGTATGGAGACGACGTACCCCAGTAGTTGTCCAGTAGGTACATTGAAGGTGCACTTTCCTAGGTTTAGTTTGATCTTGTACCTCCGCAAGTTCGCGTAGGTTTCGGCCAGGTCGGCGAGTAGATCGCCCTGGCGAGTGGATTTCACTACCACGTCGTCAATGTAGACATGGATGTTGCGGCCAATTTGGCTCGCAAGGCACTCATGCATGCACCTCTGGTAGGTCACTCCGGCGTTCTTGAGGCCGAAGGTCATGGCGGTGTAGCAGAATGCTCTGAATGGCGTGATGAACGCCGTCTTCTCCTCATCATCGACTGTTATTTTGATATGGTTGTAACCAGAGTAGGCGTCAAGGAAGCATAGCGACTCCGAGCCCGTGGTCGAGTCGATGATTTGATCGATCCGCGGGAGGACGAACTGCTCCTTGGGACAGGCGCTGTTGAGATTTGTGTAGTCGATACACATTCTCCAGGTCCCGTTTTTATTCTCGACCAGGACTGGGTTTGCCAGCCACATGGAGTACTTGATTGGCCATATGAAGCCTGCAGCGAGTAGACGTTGCACCTCCTCGGTGACTGCTCGGCGGCACTCTTCATTGAAGGGCCGCAGTGACTGCTTGATGGGTCGCGCTTTGGGGTCGGTGTTGAGTTTGTGCTCAGCGAGTTCCCTCGGGACACCAGGCATGTCAGATGGATTCCATGCGAAGATGTCGCGATTCTCACGGAGGAACTCGATGAGTGCGCCTTCCTATGCTGGGCTCATGCCCATTCCGATCGTCACCGTCTGGCTGGAGTCGCCTGGGACCAGCTTGACAGAGCGCATGTGTGTGGTCGCCTCGAAGGCCGTTGAGCTGCCACCCTCCGAGTTGGGCTTCTTGAGTATTGTGGGGTCGTCATTGTTGACCCCGCTCGTGTAATTGGCAAGATCTTCCGCGTGGTTGGCTTCAGTGGCTATGACGGCGTCGGCGAGCTCGGTGCCCTTGGCCTCGCACTCTGCGGCCATGTCGGGGTCGCCGTGGACGGTGATGATGACGCACGGCCCTGGGAGCTTCATCATGTTGTACGCATAGTGGGGCGCTGCCATGAACTTGGCAAACGCCTGCCGCCCCAGGATGCAGTGGTAGGGGCTGTTGAAGGGCACCAGCTCGAAGACGATCCGCTCGGTGCAAAAGTTCACTAGTGTGCCAAAGGTTACTAGCAGCGTCACCTTGCCGATCGGGTACGCCTTACGACCGTGGACGATGCCATGGAAGGTGGTGTAGGTCGTCTCAATCATCGATTGCGGGAGCCGCAGTCGTCTGAACATATCCAGGTAGAGAATGTTGATGGAGCTTCCGTCGTCCATCAGCGTCTTGGGGAGCCAGTAGTCTCCCACCTTGGGCTTGACCACCAAGGCGACTTGCCCCGGATATTCGATCCGTGGCGAGTGATCTTCGCGGCTCCAGGTGATTCGCTGCTCGGACTACTTGAGGAAGCGTGAGACGTCAACCTGGGACACCGCATTGACGACGATGGCACGGGCGATGACCTTCTTCTCGCACTTGGTGCTGAACCCGGTGAAGGTGTGGAGCGATCCCACGTCGTTGCTGTCACCGTGGCGCTTGCCGATGAGGCGAGTGTTACTGTAGCGTAGCTCGGGTCGTCTCCCATTGTCATGGCCACTCGTGCGGCGGTTTCCTCCCACTCGTTGTCAGTTTATTGGTCCGGGTCCTCCTCCGCGTACCGCTTGGCGATCTTGAGGAGGTTCAGTATGTTGTCGAGTGTTTTGTACACTCGCTTGAGCTTGGCGACCAAGGGCTCGTAGCGGCACGAGATCTCGAAGTAGTGGATCACGGTGTCCGGGTGGATTCCGGCCGCGTTGTACCATAGGTCCTGCCACCGCTCGACCCAGCTACGGGTCGACTCGCGGGGTCCCTGGACGCATCGCTCCAGGTCCTCGATGGTGGTGGTGCAGGTGTAGGAGCCCTCGAAGTGCCTAACGAAGGCGTCACACATTTCCTCCCAGGAGTCGATGCTGTCTGCGGGGAGGTTGTTGATCCATTGTCGGCATGCTCCCTCCATCATCAGGGGGAGGTAGCGGGCGACGAGCAGGTCGGTGTGGCCGGCGATTCCCATCGCCATGAGGTACATGTCCAGCCACACGGATGGGTCGTACGAGGGGCCGTACTTCTCGATCTCCTTCGGTGCTTTGAAGTTCGCCGGGTACTTTTTGCCTCGGATCATTGGTCCGAAGCACTGGGGGCCGACTCGGCGGAGCAATCCCCTTGGCTAGCTGTCGCGGCGGTTGGTGAGGGTATGCCTCAAGTTGTCAGGCTGGCGTGCGTGCCAGCTCTGGTTGTTGATGATGTGGGTCCGCTCGTCGACTGGCTGCCCGTTGGCAGCGACCATGTTGTTCGTCGGTCGCGGGTCGTTGGTGGAGAGTGCCGTGTTCGAGGGTCGCGGCTGGGGTTGCAAGGGCTCGGGGGGTGGGCAATTGAGAGTGTTTGCCATTGTCGGGCGGCCGCTCGAGGCCGCCCTGGTTCCTGACGAGCGGGAGAAGACGCGTCCCCACGACTCTGCTCCCGCAGCTTGTTGCTCGACAGCCTTGGCGAGTAAGGCTCTGGCGTACTGGATCTGCAGGCCGCCTTCCCCGGTCACGTTGATGTTGTCGACCGCGGCTCGGCTCACGATGACGTTGTCCATCGGAGTAGAAAATAGCGGGAGGCCGTTCGCGTCCCGCTCCTGCGCGGAGATCATGATCCGTGGTTGGTTTGGAGGGGGCGTGCGGCCGGGCGGTGGTGGGGTAGCGCCGTTCGCTTATGCACCTGGTGGTGATCGAGCGCTTCCTCCTGGTGGCGCGTTCTCGCAGATCACGCGATCGGCCATGCGTGTAACATCCTCAGAATCAGCCCTATGCAAGTTTTAGCGATTCCCGCCAAACCCGCATAGAAACGATTCAAAGGTGCCCACCAGGCACTTGCGTGCGGGTGGAAAACGAAGTAATATCATTACACAATAGTCCTCGATGGTACCCACAAAACATATATATACAACATTGACTCAAAGATTCAAGAATACAGATATACAGTACAAAGATCCAGATCACCTTGAAAACAATACAGCGTCCGAGTACGGACAAGATGCAAATTGAGACAAGAGCCCTGAAGAATAACCAATGGCGTCCATAACCCTGCCCAGGCCAAGCCGGAAGGGTAACCATGCTAACGACGTCGATCTCAAAACCTACTAAAACAAAAGGGGTGCCGGCAAAGGGCAAAGGAAAAAGAGAGCGGTCAGTACTGAGGCCAGTACACGGCGAGACTAGAATTCGGCGGTCCTCGCCTACATAGGTATGGTGGACTGAAGCGGCAGCGCAGCATGCACTAAACAACCTATAGAGACTCAATACAACTGGCGGCTATCAGATAGGGATAAGAAAGACCTACTCGGATCCAACCTGATTCTAACACCAAACATACCCATCCTGGTATTCCCCCTCGATACCAACCGAGGAAGTCAACCGAGGAACTCACACCGTTGGCAGTTTTATTCATTCCGTTATAGTTGCGGCAATTACTAGTCAGATATAGATAGCATGAGTCATCCTGATATAATAAGCAGTGGGCAGTTTTAGTTAACCATTCCGTTGTAGTTGTAGTACTTACTAGTCAGATACATATAACATGAGACATCCCAAAACCCAGCAGTTGTTGGTACTTTTATTTAGCCATTCCGTTGTAGTTGCAATACTTACTAGTCAGATACAATGGTAACAGGTGACAACACAAACCAGCAATTGTTGGCACTTTTATTTAGCCATTCCATTATAGTGAAGCTAATTACTAGTCATTATAAAGTCAAATTTATAGCACTACTTTAGTTATAGTTGTCTATGATCGATATACTGTGCTCCAAGTCGTCCATAACCGCAGACACGGCTTTCAGAAAGTTTTACCCTGCATGGGGCACAAATAGCAACACACGCACGATCAACCTCAGGAAAAACCAAATAAAACCCAACGAGGCATCACGGCAGAACATTCGCAAGATTCATATTTGATTTCAAGGGGCCACCCCACTAAGCTACCCGCGACGAAGTTGGCCGGCTCCGAGACGGACCCAGAGGTTTGTGACAATGGTTGTAAACGACTGGGAACCCGAAAGTGTGACTGGGCTTGTCGATACCGCGAAAACATTCCACGTTGGTTCCAAAACAGTACAAGCGCTCCACACGCAATCGTAAATAAAGCAGTAAAGCATGGCATAAGTACAGGATAGTAATAACAAACTACTTGTGGCCCCAAGGAATTAAATATGACTCAAGCTAGGGTTAGGGGGATTCATGGTCCCACATGCGGCTAGTGCGAATATTCAAAGAACAGGTATCAAGTACTCGGGGTCCTACAGGACACAAGTGGACAGTTAAAAACCAAATAACATCTATTGCCCACCTGTGCCTCTGCATTATTTACCTACTTCAATTTTAGTTATTAAACGATAATTAAAGCCATGATCATCTACAACATTAAACATGAGGCATTACTCCAACAATTATGGAACATCGACGGCGCAACACAACACCTGCGCAAGCAACTACCACTCGCAAGGCTGACTATCTACCAAACAACAGGTAATAGGATGTGTCCAAGGCAATTTAATAGCTGCAAGGGATATCACGGGTACGAAAACTAGAGCATCGCATCACAGATAGCAATAGATCAACAGGAGGAAATAAAGACTAAAAATGTAAAATAGGTAGAAAGGGGGAGAATGCTCGCCTGGAAAACATTGCCGAAGGTTCATCCAAAGATCGCGTCGATGCTCGCATCAACTCATCGACCTAATCCGTGAAGAAGCAAAGCACTAGAAGAAACACCGGATACACTATTTAATACTACGGCACAAGATCGGGCATGATGCATATATGATGTATGACATGGCAAGGATGTGATGCAATTGGGAAATATTAAGTGGAACCGAGGTCCTGACATTTAATTATTAAGTTCATGTTGTTTAGATACCCCGCAATTTAAATGTTGTCTTAACAAGGCAAACTTATATCACCGATTTGCTACACAAATTTAAATGGAGCCAATATTAGACTAGATTCGCCCGCATATAGGCTCCATATTTAATTATGAGGTGAATCGGCATAAGGCCCCCAAACAACCACAAATATGTGTGCGAGATGAACACTTGATATGCAACATGGATATATTATATATTATAAAAAAATAGTGGTATTAGATAGGGGTCACACATGCCGGATCGGAGATCTTGAGGATTCGGAGGGGTCAAAGGGGGGATCGGTCCTCGAACGCCGGGAACGGGCTTCGGATCAGGGCGTCGGGGCCTTCGGGTCCGGAAAGGAGATCTTGGCGTCTTTGGTTCCGCGAGGAGAGCTTGGTTTCCTTGATGAGGTTCCTAGCGAAACGTGTTGGAGATCATGTCGGTCGTCTCTTCGTCCATGGCGAACTTGGCCGATGCCATTCGGGTCACATCACTCTAGGGTCGATTTTGTCCAGTACCCATGGCGGAGATCTTGGCAGCGTTCCATGTTAACAAGCATGACAAAATAGGTACGGGTCAAATTGTGCTATAGCCAAACATATAGCAGCACAGGCACGGACAGAGAGCATGAGGCAGTGCCTGGCTTTACGATGATCAGGGGCGACGGATGCGGCAAGCTCGGCAAGATGCAGAGGGGTCACGCACGTGGGCGCGTGTGGCTACTAAACCAGAGAGGCGGGACGAACGACAGTGCTCCCGCGCGAAGGAGGGCGAGGAGGCAGGGTCCCGCAGTTGCTGATGGTGGCGCCTGGCGGCGACAGACACGAGGCCGCCTGAGGCAGGCAGAGGACGGGCAACTAAGCGGGTCCGTGGAGAGCTCTCCTGGTGGCGGGGTCGGGCGCTGCAGGGCGACTGTGATGGATGGCGGGGTCGGAGCTTGCAGGGCGCTCGGGACCGTGGCCGGTGGCGGCTCCGTGGGAAGGGAGGCAGCCAGAGGAAGCAGGCCCGGCCAACGAGGAGGTGGAGAGCCAAGCGACGGCGTCTTGGTGGAATCTAGGACGGGAGGGAGTTGGTGAGGACAGAAAGCAGAGGCGGCGGCGTCTGGGGAAACGAGAGAGGGATAGGACGAGCGAGAAAGGCCGAGGGAGAGAGGAGTGAGTCGAGGGAGGTGCGTCCTCTGGAACATGGTAGTGGGTCCAGGGGAGCGGGGGTAGCGACGTGGGCGCGTAAGTGTGTCCAGGTGTGCCTGTTGGGTGCGTGGTGATCGGGCGGGGTGTGTGCGTTGTGTAGGGTAGGTCGAGGTAGGTAGGGTGGCGTCGGCTGTGGGGAGATATGCTAGGGAGATTTAGGGTTAGGGTTTAGGTGGGGCTAGAGTTTAGATAGATTAGATCTAGGGTCAAAATTAGCCGGGGTGGTAGGCTGCTGCCAGCTAGGCCTTTTGGGCCTGGCCGGTGGCGGCCTCCCTCGGAACAAAATAGATTTATTATTTATTATTTTATTTATTAAAAAAACATTTGTAAACAATTTTTGACAAATAAAAGATCCGGACAGATCTGGGGTTTGGATTTGAACAAAGAGGGGAACATCTAGAAAATAAAATAGGCTTTTAGAAAATAGTTTTAGGCCAACAGATGCATGCTGATGTGATGATGATGCATAGATGTAAAAGCAGGCGATTTCTAGTAGTGGTTTTACCCGGGGTGCTACAATTCGACACCACTAACAATGGATCTCGCCCTCGAGATCCGCCTCCTATTACGGGGAAATAAGGCCGACAATCTGAATCCTCGCGTTTTGGGTAGGTCCTCACGACACCACTAACAAAGATTCTTTCTCCATCTTAAAATCGGCGACACCACCTGTAGAAGGAGTGTCCCAACCTTTACACAATATAAGGTGGTGTCCCCTGTGTTTACAATGCTAGTCCCTAGATCAATAGCTAGCATCCACAGTTAAGATGTAATATCAAGAAACAAAGGTCATAATACAACTTTATAACCAGGAATAACATAATTTTATTACATCTTACATAGCTCATTTGGCTATTACATTACATTGCAGCGGAAATCTATAAGCATGGGGTCCTTCATCTTCAAAGTGCCACATGCAGACATGTTGGTTGTAGACTTTGTAATCCTAATCAATCAATCCTCACTAAAAACAATCAAACCTGCAACATAACAAGTTACAGCCACAAGGGTCAATACATTTGAATTGTATTGGCAAGTGATACTATGGTAGTATAGTGGAGTCTATCATCTATATGCATTTGGCTAAGTGGAGTTGAGGCTTGCATTGCTCAAAAATAGATTTTCCTTATCATTTTGAAAACACTAAGTTTTTGCTTGACAAAAACATTTTTCTCAATCAAAGTTTGAAGATCCTTTAACCCTTGTTCAAACCACAAGATTTTAACTTAGAAATTTGAATGATGAGATTCTTGATTGCTTCCATGTCTTGATGCTCAAATTGTCCTTTACCAGGGACATGGCTAAGTACTTAGGTATTACACTCTGCAGAGGTGGTGCACTTTCCCCACAAGACTTGGTTTCCCAAGACAAGATCTTTCATAAGACTTCCCTTAGACCAAGATGGACGCGCTCCAACCTATCAAAAACTACCACCCACTGTCCATATGGCTAAGTTCTTGCAACCTATATGATCATGGCAGAGCCCATATTGCCAAGTGGTTGCACTTGAAGCTTCTCAACATTTGACATCTTAAATCTCTTTGTTCCTGGGTGGCAATACACAAGTGAGATACACAAGGTCAACCATAGACATGGGCCTTGTGAACCACTCAACCAAAAACCACCAAGCAAGTCCCATTCCACCTAGGTGATTCATTGACTTAGTTGTTTTATTAAGAAAAACATAAGTCCTCAGACTTAGAAATTTTCCATAGTGTGAATATATATTCCACCCATGTTTTCTATTAGCTAGGCTAAGCTTGATAGTAATAGGAATCTTAACTTAGGAAGATTTCCACTAAGGTTTCATCTACTAGTTTTCCTATAGCAAGGTTTATACTTAGCAAAATTCATGCAAGTTTTACTTAGATAAAATCACTAATGCATAGTGAAAGTAATGGGACAACAAGTATGAAGCATCACTTGCCTTTTTGGTAGAGCTTGGATTCTATCCTTGTCCTTGCAACAATCACACTCTTCAAGTCACTACAATCCAATGAAACAAGGCACAAACTCAATCTACCAATCAAGCAAAACATCACATAAAATGACAAAGTCAAAGTAATGCATGCAAGCATGCCAAGCTTTATTTTATTGGAAAAAGTGGTTCCTAATGGGCTATAAACATTTGAAAACACCTAACGGTCATTTTGTAAAGTGGCAAAGTCATTTGCAAAAGGTTTCACCTCAAAAACCATTTTCAAAACAAGGTATCATTTTATGTGGTGTAGAAATATTTTTACTAGGGCATTATTCTATAGGGTTCACCAAATATGTTTTCAAACCATAAAACTTGGTGTTTGGGGTCAGAGAGTTTGAAACAAAACATTTCCCAAAGGTTTTCTTCCAAAACCAATTTTAATAAATAAACCACATTTCTATTTGACTAGAAATGGTTTTAAATCAAAGGATCATTCTTTTGTTTCACCAAATTCATTTTTGAAACCACAAAGTGTTTCCTAGGGTCAGTAGGTTCAAATCACACCATTTGCCAAAGATTTTATCCCCAAATTCATTTTTAAACAATTTTTACATCCTTAACAAGCATACAAATGTTTCTGCAAATTCAAACATTTTAACAGAAGCTTTTTGCTAAACAAAAGGCATGGTTGCCTAGGGCTTGTTCCACTGATTCCAATGATACCAAATTTGCAATTTTTGGACGTGTGGATCAAAAGTTACAAAGGTTTGAAAATCACAATCTAATCTGATTTCAAATTTCTGTTTTAAACCAATCTGGCCACGCGTCGCTATTTCACTGGTCGATACCGGTTCGGCCGGATCGGCTCTGCGGTGCGTTGGATCTAATTAGATCGTGTGGTCTAGAGAGCGTACTCTTTCGCGGTTAAGTGATTCTATCGTGAGCGTCAGATAAAGATCCTACGGCTATTATCGCATTGACCAAATGTGAGCGGCGCCGACGGTGGCTAGCGGCGGCGACGGTCAGGTGGTGGTGGTGCCGGTGATACGGGAAGCTAGAAGAGAGGGGAGGGTGCTCACCGTGATCGCAGGAGGCTGGGGAAGCTCGTCGTGTGGTCGTCGGGGCAAGGGGCGCACGAGGGCAGGAGGAATTCCTCGCCGGAGTTTGGTCTGGCGACGGTTGGCTCTGGTCGAGGTCGAAGACGATGCTACGGGTCACGAGAAGGCAAACCAGTAGCATGGTTAGATGCGTACGATCAAGGATATGATGCGAGCGTGAATGAGAAGGTTTGGGGCGGTCTGGACTTACCGGAGGAGCTCGACGGAGGCGAGACAGACGGCGGCGCTCAGAGCTTTGTCGGAGTCGACGCTCGGGGACACCCGCGGTCAAACGAGGGGCACGGACAGATGCGTCAGGAGGTGGAGAAGGTGTGAGCTTGGTCGGGGAGGTAAGGAGTGGTCAGGCTCGGCCGGAATCGACAAGGAGGGTCGTCGGAGACAGAGCTGCTCGGGGAGAAATTGGGGCGGCCTGGGGGCGTGTCGAGATGGGGCGACAGAGGGGAAATAGAGGAGAGTCGTTGGCGTTTAAAGGAGCATGGTTACTGCGAGTAATGGTGGCCGCGTTATGACGAATTCAAGCCACGAAATCAAAGCAGAAAACAGGGATGAACTGGTCGCTGCGGTGAGGACGATGAACAGGAGGGTGGGGCATACTTGTCAGCGAGAAAGGAAATGAGGGGGAAGGGTCCACTTGTCAGCGTCCTCGCGGGTTGCTTCTGCGGTGAAGAAAAACGGTTCGGGGGAGAAAAAGGAGCTGGGCTGCTGGGCTGTTGGGCTGGGCCAGACTGTTCTCACTTTTTTTTCTGTCTGATTTGTTTTATCCTTTTCTATTTTCTATTTACTGATTTGAAATTCAAACAAACAATTCAATCAACCAAATCAATTCAAACAAACACCACACTTCACAACTTTGAACTTGTTTCTGTTCAGTAACATAATCTAAAATTCCAAAATAAAATAATATTTTTATTCATTTTAGGACCCATTCATTAATTAAATAAAATGGACCTTTAGTTATTTAATCAAATAGGGTTTGATTTATTTAATAAAATCTTCATTTGAAATCCAAATACTTTCAAAACCAAATCAGTAGGTTTTATTTGAAGGTAAAGAATACTTGGAAAGCTTGTTTAAAATAAAATAACATTTTTGTTATAAGGTCCATTAATAATTAAATAAAATGGGCCTTAGTTATCAAATAGGATTTGTTTTATTAAATCTTTATTTTTGAAAACTAAAATAGTACCAAACCATTCAGTAGGTTTTATATGAAAATATAAAATACTTGGAAAACTTATTTTAAACAAATAAACAATTTTTGATGGTTTAGAAATAATAAAACCTTTATTAATAAAAACTTGGATATTAAATCCTTATTACTTTATTTAAATAAACCTTTACTATTTTTATCAAAACAAAATGTTTTATTTTCAAAAGCTTGGCCAAGGTTTAATTTGGCTCTATAAAATAATCTTTATTTAAATATTTCTTTTCCCTTTGAAAACCAAAGCCTTTACAAAAAGATTTCAAAGTAGTAGTAAAATATTTTTATTTTTCCTTTACTAAATATTTATCTTTTTAATCCCTTTAGGATTTCTTTGTTCAAAATAGGTTTGAAGATTTCCAATTGGATTCAAAAGGTTTCTTCTCACCCTGAAAATCAACAAAGTTTTATTTTATTCATTTATTTTTCACATTACAAGATTTGGAAAATCTTGGGATGTGACAGGCTACCACCCTTAAAATAAATCTCGTCCCGAGATTTGGGGAGGCTAGGGGTTACAAGTAGGCTCAAAACAACTAGGGTACTACCACCCTTAAAATATTTTCAAACTAAATTACATCTTGGCTTGCTTGGGATCCTGGGGAAACTTCTCTGGGCAACCTTCTGCATAGTGTCCTTTGTTTCCACACTTGACTCATGGGCCAAGGTTTAGATCCTTCATAGACTTGTTTAACTTGTTCTTCATCTTTTCTGGACAATTGTTTACATAGTGGCCTAGTTCCTTGCATTTGAAACACATCACTTGGCTGATATCTTTCTTTTCCTTTGGTATCATTGCCTCTTGTTTGTTTCTGTGGTTCTTCTTTTTTTCTGGGCATTCATTGGCATAGTGTCCCATCTCTTTGCAATTGTAACATTGCACTTGAGTAATATCTTCCTTGTTAGGGTTGGGGCATTTCTTCTTCTTCTTTTTGGGTCTCTCCAAAGCTAGGAGTTCTTCTAGTTCATGTTCTTCATAGGTGGGAGATCTTTCTCTCTTCTTGGGGCATTGATCTTCATGCTCCTGGGATGCATGATCCTTGTATCCACAAGTATTGCTAGCTTGGGTTCCTTCTAGATTAACATCTTGGTCATCCTTGTTGTCATTAGTTCTTTGGGAAAAGTGTTCTCCCTTGTTGATCACTTGAGTAACCAATCCTTGCAACAATTGGGATTGAAGTTTCAAAATCCTTTGTATGGCTGGGTCTAGTCCATTGTTGTTGGCTAAAAACTGAGTTGTCTCTTGGCTCAACTGGTTTTGGGTTGCTATAAGTTCTCTCATGTTGTCCTCTTGATTGTTGTTGTTGTCACCATCCTTGATGTTGGAGTTTCTTGGAGAAGTCATCTGTTTGGGTTGGATTGGGACTAGAATAGGCAAAATATTTCCAAGGAAATAATTCTAATCACACACAATACAATTCACACAAGCAATGTGCAAGCAATCACAAACAAACATTCCACTCAAACAACAAAGTTTTCAAGCATATACTTAGGCAACCAAAAATATTTTTTTTACACCACATAAGTTGGTGTGTTTGACTTAACTAAAATATGGTGGTCCATCTATATGGTTCACTTGTGATCTTTCCATCCTTATTGGTTGATTCTTCTTGCATGAGATCATGGTTCCTTGGGATAAAAACTTTGTTCACAAAACTTCAAAGGTGATGAGGATTCTTCTAACTTTTGCATTCCCTTAGTCTCTAAATCTTGAGCAAGATTTCCTTGTCTCACTTGTAATCCTTAGTGGTATCCAAGGTTGAAGTCCTTGGGTGAATATGCTGAAGATGTTGAAGTCATTAGAGTTGAAGATGTTGAAGAAGTCCTTTGCACATGGTGTAGTCTTTGTCCATGGGGTAGGGTTTTCCATCCAGTTGAAATAGAAGAGATGTAGAGTTGAAACCAAAATGGTTGAGGAAAGAGTTTACAAGTGTTTTTGTAAATAAGTTTTTGGAACAAGTACAACTCCTATTTTCTAAGGGTTTTTGTCCAATCCTAGGTTTACAAATCCTACAGGCAACACAATGCTCTGATACCATCTGTAGAAGGAGTGTCCCAACCTTTACACAATATAAGGTGGTGTCCCCTGTGTTTACAATGCTAGTCCATAGATCAATAGCTAGCATCCACAGTTAAGATGTAATATCAAGAAACAAAGGTCATAATACAACTTTATAACCAGGAATAACATAATTTTATTACATCTTACATAGCTCATTTGGCTATTACATTACATTGCAGCAGAAATCTATAAGCATGGGGTCCTTCATCTTCAAAGTGCCACAGGCAGAAATGTTGGTTGTAGACTTTGTAATCCTAATCAATCAATCCTCACTAAAAACAATCAAACCTGCAACATAACAAGTTACAGCCACAAGGGTCAATACATTTGAATTGTATTGGCAAGTGATACTATGGTAGTATAGTGGAGTCTATCATCTATATGCATTTGGCTAAGTGGAGTTGAGGCTTCCATTGCTCAAAAATAGATTTTCCTTATCATTTTGAAAACACTAAGTTTTTGCTTGAAAAAAACATTTTTCTCAATCAAAGTTTGAAGATCCTTTAACCCTTGTTCAAACCATAAGATTTTAACTTAGAAATTTGAATGATGAGATTCTTGATTGCTTCCATGTCTTGATGCTCAAATTGTCCTTTACCAGGGACATGGCTAAGTACTTAGGTTTTACACTCTGCAGAGGTGGTGCACTTTCCTCACAAGACTTGGTTTCCCAAGACAAGATCTTTCATAAGCCTTCCCTTAGACCAAGATGGACGCGCTCCAACCTATCAAAAACTACCACCCACTGTCCATATGGCTAAGTTCTTGCAACCTATATGATCATGGCAGAGCCCATATTGCCAAGTGGTTGCACTTGAAGCTTCTCAACATTTGACATCTTAAATCTCTTTGTTCCTGGGTGGCAATCCACAAGTGAGATACACAAGGTCAACCATAGACATGGGCCTTGTGAACCACTCAACCAAAAACCACCAAGCAAGTCCCATTCCACCCAGGTGATTCATTGACTTAGTTGTTTTATTAAGAAAAACATAAGTCCTCAGACTTAGAAATTTTCCATAGTGTGAATATATATTCCACCCATGTTTTATATTAGCTAGGCTAAGCTTGATAGTAATAGGAATCTTAACTTAGGAAGATTTCCACTAAGGTTTCATCTACTAGTTTTCCTATAGCAAGGTTTATACTTAGCAAAATTCATGCAAGTTTTACTTAGAGAAAATCACTAATGCATAGTGAAAGTAATGGGACAAAAAGTATGAAGCATCACTTGCCTTTTTGGTAGAGCTTGGGTTCTATCCTTGTCCTTGCAACAATAACACTCTTCAAGTCACTACAATCCAATCAAACAAGGCACAAACTCAATCTACCAATCAAGCAAAACATCACATAAAATGACAAAGTCAAAGTAATGCATGCAAGCATGCCAAGCTTTGTTTTATTTGAAAAAGTGGTTCCTAATGGGCTATAAACATTTGAAAACACCTAACGGTCATTTTGTAAAGTGGCAAAGTCATTTGCAAAAGGTTTCACCTCAAAAACCATTTTCAAAACAAGGTATCATTTTATGTGGTGTAGAAATATTTTTACTAGGGAATTATTCTATAGGGTTCACCAAATATGTTTTCAAACCATAAAACTTGGTGTTTGGGGTCAGAGAGTTTGAAACAAAATATTTTCCAAAGGTTTTCTTCCAAAACCAATTTTAATAAATAAACCACATTTCTATTTGACTAGAAATGGTTTTAAATCAAAGGATCATTCTTTTGTTTCACCAAATTCATTTTTGAGACCAAAAAGTGTTTCCTAGGGTCAGTAGGTTCAAATCACACCATTTGACAAAGATTTTATCCCCAAATTCATTTTTAAACAATTTTTACATCCTTAACAAGCATACAAATGTTTCTGCAAATTCAAACATTTTAACAGAAGCTTTTTGCTAAACAAAAGGCATGGTTGCCTAGGGCTTGTTCCACTGATTCCAATGATACCAAATTTGCAATTTTTGGACGTGTGGATCAAAAGTTACAAAGGTTTGAAAATCACAATCTAATCTGATTTCAAATTTCTGTTTTAAACCAATCTGGCCACGCGTCGCTATTTCACTGGTCGATACCGGTTCGGCCGGATTGGCTCTGCGGTACGTTGGATCTGATTAGATCGTGTGGTCCAGAGAGCGTACTCTTTCGCGGTTAAGTGATTCTATCGTGAGCGTCAGATAAAGATCCTACGGCTATTATCGCATTGACCAAATGTGAGCGGCGCCGACGGTGGCTAGCGGCGGCGACGGTCAGGTGGTGGCGGTGCCGGTGATACGGGAAGCTAGAAGAGAGGGGAGGGTGCTCACCGTGATCGCAGGAGGCTGGGGAAGCTCGTCGTGTGGTCGTCGGGGCAAGGGGCGCACGAGGGCAGGAGGAATTCCTCGCCGGAGTTTGGTCTGGCGACGGTTGGCTCTGGTCGAGGTCGAAGACGATGCTACGGGTCACGAGAAGGCAAACCAGTAGCATGGTTAGATGCGTATGAGCAAGGAGATGATGCGAGCGTGAATGAGAAGGTTTGGGGCGGTCTGGACTTACCGGAGGAGCTCGACGGAGGAGCTCGATGGAGGCGAGACAGACGGCGGCGCTCAGAGCTTTGTCGGAGTCGACGCTCGGGGACGCCCGCGGTCGAACGAGGGGCACGGACAGATGCGTCAGGAGGTGGAGAAGGTGTGAGCTTGGTCGGGGAGGTAAGGAGTGGTCAGGCTCGGCCGGAATCGACAAGGAGGGTCGTCGGAGACAGAGCTGCTCGGGGAGAAATTGGGGCGGCCTGGGGGCGTGTTGAGATGGGGCGACAGAGGGGAAACGGAGGAGAGTCGTTGGCGTTTAAAGGAGCATGGTTACTGCGAGTAATGGTGGCCGCGTTATGACGAATTCAAGCCGCGAAATCAAAGCAGAAAACGGGGATGAACTGGTCGCTGCGGTGAGGACGATGAACAGGAGGGTGGGGCATACTTGTCAGCGAGAAAGGAAATGAGGGGGAAGGGTCCACTTGTCAGCGTCCTCGCGGGTTGCTTCTGCGGTGAAGAAAAACGGTTCGGGGGAGAAAAAGGAGCTGGGCTGCTGGGCTGTTGGGCTGGGCCAGACTGTTCTCACTTTTTTTTCTGTCTGATTTGTTTTATCCTTTTCTATTTTCTATTTACTGATTTGAAATTCAAACAAACAATTCAATCAACCAAATCAATTCAAACAAACACCACACTTCACAACTTTGAACTTGGTTCTGTTCAGTAACATAATCTAAAATTCCAAAATAAAATAATATTTTTATTCATTATAGGACCCATTCATTAATTAAATAAAATGGACCTTTAGTTATTTAATCAAATAGGGTTTGATTTATTTATTAAAATCTTCATTTGAAATCCAAATACTTTCAAAACCAAATTAGTAGGTTTTATTTGAAGGTAAAGAATACTTGGAAAGCTTGTTTAAAATAAAATAACATTTTTGTTATAAGGTCCATTAATAATTAAATAAAATGGGCCTTAGTTATCAAATAGGGTTTGTTTTATTAAATCTTTATTTTTGAATACTAAAATAGTACCAAACCATTCATTAGGTTTTATATGAAAATATAAAATACTTGGAAAACTTATTTTAAACAAATAAACAATTTTTGATGGTTTAGAAATAATAAAACCTTTATTAATAAAAACTTGGATATTAAATCCTTATTACTTTATTTAAATAAACCTTTACTATTTTTATCAAAACAAAATGTTTTATTTTCAAAAGCTTGGCCAAGGTTTAATTTGGCTCTATAAAATAATCTTTATTTAAATATTTCTTTTCCCTTTGAAAACCAAAGCCTTTATAAAAAGATTTCAAAGTAGTAGTAAAATATTTTTATTTTTCCTTTACTAAATATTTATCTTTTTAATCCCTTTAGGATTTCTTTGTTCAAAATAGGTTTGAAGATTTCCAATTGGATTCAAAAGGTTTCTTCTCACCCTGAAAATCAACAAAGTTTTATTTTATTCATTTATTTTTCACATTACGAGATTTGGAAAATCTTGGGATGTGACACCACCAACAAGCGGTCGTTGATCATGTTTGTCGAGGGAATAATCCGGATAAACAACGGATAAATTTAAAGGTAAGGCCACCTCTAACTTCCATGGAAGGAGTAAGAATTGCATGATCCACCATTCAATGTACAAAAGCGAATGATAAGGGTAGTGGTATGGTCGCGACTCCATCCCGCACTCAAAGCATTACTCTGTACATGAATCGAAGACTTATGCAACCAACTCTCGGGATTCAGACTGAAGGTCTCGACAAACGAGGTTCGGAAGCAAAAGAGTGAAGCAGACTCTTCATCGGAACTGATGTGGATGACTTCGTCGTATCGAAAAACACCGGAGGATACAAGAAATTCTTTAGTGAATTTTTAGTCCACTGAAAGATACAACAGATGAAAGATTCATCAGATAGCATGAATGCCGGATGTTGAAGCATCGTTACAAGAGGATGGAAGCGAAACCCTGAAGGTACGACCAAAACCCAACCACGAGAAATCCTGGACTCGAAAAAAGATAAGAGAGCAGATTCAAAACACGTCGAGGTAAGAGGAGAATAGCAGAGGGGTAAGAAGTAAAAGCAGACCTAATCAGATCTATCCAAACGAAATTTTTTTCAAAATAGTTTTGACACTCTATAACGTCTGTTAGCTAGGTTATCCTACAGGCTGGACCAATGGGGTATCGTAACTGCTGAGCTCTGATACCACTCTGTAACACCCTCAGAATCAGCCCTATGCAAGTTTCAGCGATTCCCGCCAAATCCGCATAGAAACGATTCAAAGGTGCCCACCAGGCACTTGCGTGCGGGTGGAAAATGAAGTAATATCATTACACAATAGTCCTCGATGGTACCCACAAAACATATATATACAACATTGACTCAAAGAGTCAAGAATACAGATATACAGTACAAAGATCCAGATCACCTTGAAAAAAAATACAGCGTCCGAGTACGGACAAGATGCAAATTGAGCTAAGAGCCCTGAAGCATAACCAATGGCGTCCATAACCCTACCCAGGCCAAGCCGGAAGGGTAACCCTGCTAACGACGTCGATCTCAAAACCTGCTAAAACAAAAGGGGTGCCGGCAAAGGGCAAAGGAAAAAAGAGAGTGGTCAGTACTGAGGCCAGTACACGGCGAGACTAGAATTCGGCGGTCCTCGCCTACATAGGTATGGTGGACTGAAGCGGCAGCGCAGCATGCACTAAACAACCTATAGAGACTCAATACAACTGGCGGCTATCAGATAGGGATAAGAAAGACCTACTCGGATCCAACCTGATTCTAACACCAACATACCCATCCTGGTATTCCCCCTCGATACCAACCGAGGAAGTCAACCGAGGAACTCACACCGTTGGCAGTTTTATTCATTCCGTTATAGTTGCGGCAATTACTAGTCAGATATAGATAGCATGAGTCATCCTGATATAATAAGAAATGGGAAGTTTTAGTTAACCATTCCGTTGTAGTTGTAGTACTTACTAGTCAGATACATATAACATGAGACATCCCAAAACCCAGCAGTTGTTGGTACTTTTATTTAGCCATTCCGTTGTAGTTGCAATACTTACTAGTCAGATACAATGGTAACAGGTGACAACACAAACCAGCAATTGTTGGCACTTTTATTTAGCCATTCCATTATAGTGAAGCTAATTATTAGTCATTATAAAGTCAAATTTATAGCACTACTTTAGTTATAGTTGTCTATGATCGAGATACTGTGCTCCAAGTCGTCCATAACCGCGGACACGGCTTTCAGAAAGTTTTACCCTGCAGGGGGCACAAATAGCAACACACGCATGATCAACCTCGGGAAAAACCAAATAAAACCCAACGAGGCATCACGACAGAACATTCACAAGATTCATATTTGATTTCAGGGGGCCACCCCACTAAGCTACCCGCGGCGAAGTTGGCCGGCTCCGAGACGGACCCAGAGGTTTGTGACAATGGCTATAAACGACTGGGAACCCGAAAGTGTGACTGGGCTTGTCGATACCGCGAAAACATTCCACGTTGGTTCCAAAACAGTACAAGCGTTCCACGCGCAATCATAAATAAAGAAGTAAAGCATGGCATAAGTACAGGATAGTAATAAAGTCCCAAACTACTTGTGGCCCTAAGGAATTAAATATGACTCAAGCTAGCGTTAGGGGGATTCATGGTCCCACATGCGGATAGTGCGAATATTCAAAGAACAGGTATCAAGTACTCGGGATCGTACGGGACACAAGTGGACGGTTAAAAACCAAATAACATCTATTGCCCACCTGTTCCTCTGCATTATTTACCTACTTCAATTTTAGTTATTAAACGATAATTAAAGCCATGATCATCTACAACATTAAACATGAGGCATTACTCCAACAATTATGGAACATCGATGGCGCAACACAACACCTGCGCAAGCAACTACCACTCGCAAGGCTGACTATCTACCAAACAACAGGTAATAGGATGTGTCCAAGGCAATTTAATAGCTGCAAGGGATATCACGGGTACGAAAACTAGAGCATCGCATCACAGATAGCAATAGATCAACAGGAGGAAATAAAGACTAAAAATGTAAAATAGGTAGAAAGGGGGAGAATGCTCGCCTGGAAAACATTGCCGAAGGTTCATCCAAAGATCGGGTCGATGCTCGCATCAACTCATCGACCTAATCCGTGAAGAAGCAAAGCACTAGAAGAAACACCGGATACACTATTTAATACTACGGCACAAGATCGGGCATGATGCATATATGATGTATGACATGGCAAGGATGTGATGCAATTGGGAAATATTAAGTGGAACCGAGGTCCCGACATTTAATTATTAAGTTCATGTTGTTTAGATACCCCGCAATTTAAATGTTGTCTTAACAAGGCAAAATTATATCACCGGTTTGCTACACAAATTTAAATGGAGCCAATATTAGACTAGATTCGCCCGCATATAGGCTCCATATTTAATTATGAGGTGAATCGGCATAAGGCCCCCAAACAACCACAAATATGTATGCGAGATGAACACTTTATATGCAACATGGATATATTATATATTATAAAAAATAGTGGTATTAGATAGGGGTCACACATGCCGGATCGGAGATCTTGAGGAGTCGGAGGGGTCGAAGGGGGGATCGGTCTTCGAACGCCGGGAACGGGCTTCGGATCAGGGCGTCGGGGCCTTCGGGTCCGGAAAGGAGATCTTGGCGTCTTTGGTTCCGCGAGGAGAGCTTGGTTTCCTTGATGAGGTTCCTAGCGGAACGTGTCGGATATCATGTCGGTCGTCTCTTCGTCCATGGCGAACTTGGCCGATGCCATTCGGGTCACATCACTCTAGGGTCGATTTTGTCCAGTACCCATGGCGGAGATCTTGGCAGCGTTCCATGTTAACAAGCATGACAAAATAGGTACGGGTCAAATTGTGCTATAGCCAAACACATAGCAGCACAGGCACGGACAAAGAGCAGGGGCGACGGACGCGGCGAGCTCGGCAAGATGTAGAGGGGTCACGCAGGTGGGCGTGTGTGGCTACTGAACCAGAGAGGCAGGACGAACGACAGTGTTCCCGCACGAGGGAGGGCGAGGAGGCGGGGTCCCGCAGTTGCCGATGGTGGCGCCTGGCGGCGACAGACGCGAGGCCGCCCGAGGCAGGCAGAGGAGGGGGCGACGAAGCGGGTCCGTGGCGAGCTCTCCTGGTGGCGGGTCGGGCGCTGCAGGGCGACTGTGATGCATGGCAGGGGTCGGAGCTTGCAGGGCGCTCGGGACCGTGGCCGGTGGCGGCTCCGTGGGAAGGGAGGCGGCCAGAGGAAGCAGGCCCGGCCAACGAGGAGGTGGAGAGCCAAGCGACGGCATCTTGGTGGAATCTGGGACGGGAGGGAGTTGGTGAGGACAGAAAGCAGAGGCGGCGGCGTCTGGGGAAACGAGAGAGGGATAGGGCGAGCGAGAAAGGCCGGGGGAGAGAGGAGCGAGTCGAGGGAGGTGCGGCCACTGGAACGTGGTAGTGGGTCCAGGGGAGCGGGGGTAGCGACGTGGGCGTGTAAGTGTGTCCAGGTGTGCCTATTGGGTGCGTGGTGATCGGGCGGGGTGTGTGCGTTGTGTAGGGTAGGTCGAGGTAGGTAGGGTGGCGGCGGCTGTGGGGAGATAGGCTAGGGAGATTTAGGGTTAGGGTTTAGGTGGGGCTAGAGTTTAGATAGATTAGATCTAGGGTCAGGATTAGCCGGGGTGGTAGGCTGCTGCCAGCTAGGCCTTTTGGGCCTGGCCGGTGGCGGCCTCCCTCGGAACAAAATAGATTTATTATTTATTATTTTATTTATTTAAAAAAACATTTGTAAACGATTTTAGACAAATAAAAGATCCGGACAGATCTGGGATTTGGATTTGAATAAAGAGGGGAACATCTAGAAAATAAAATAGGCTTTTAGAAAATAGTTTTAGGCAAACAGATGCATGCTGATGTGATGATGATGATGCATAGATGTAAAAGCAGGCGATTTCTAGTAGTGGTTTTACCCGGGGTGCTACAATGCGGGTCGGGTCGCTCTCGTCGTCAAAGTTCAGGGCACGGCCCTGAACGATGTTGTTCAGGCGCGACCTGATGCGGAGTTGGTGGTATCGCGAGAGCTCCTACGCCGTTACTTTCTCGAGGAGAAATTTTTCGCGCTTGGCTTGTTCCTTGCGGACCGCCTCCTCCAGCCACAGGCGGAGTTCTTCGACCTCCGTCGCGGTCGGCGGGATTGGCATGGAGAAGGGATCTGGCGGGGCGTCTGTGCCGCTCGCCATGTAGGTTGTGGTGTAGCGACCAGATCCGGTGTGGAAGTAGTCGGAGTTCTCCAACCCAGAAACAGAGTCGAAGATCCCAAGGATGGAGGGGTCCTCGAAGTCCCCCACGTTGGAGACCTGAGTGATGGAGCTCGCGGGTGACGTGGTGACGATGGATCCGGCGACTGACGTCGGGGTCGCCAAGTTGGCATCGTATTTGAGGGCCGCGTCGTCCGCGACCACGCTGGTCTTGGCCACGTTGTTGTTGTCCGAGTCGTACTCGGAGATGAGGCGATGGATGGTGTGGACCTGACTCTCGGAGAGCCGTTCGCGTGGTGGCGACTCGCGGATGCGAGCCGAGTCCTCCGAGATGATGACGTCGGTGAAGCCGACGAAGAGGATGATCGTGTCGACCGGAATGATCACGATGTGTGTGATGGGGCGCGCCGCCGGGACGTAGCTGCTCGGCAAGATCTGGAGGATCTCGCCGATCGCGATCATTCGGCCGGTGGCGATCGTCTCTTTGATGGGAAGATTGGATCTCTCCGCAGAACACCGGCCTGACCGGCCAGGCCCCACGGTGGGCGCCACTGTCGTGGGAATGGCCATGGCAGATGCTGCAATCGGCAGCGATTAGTAGAACGAGGGGCAAGGGCGTCCAGCCATCTGCGGTGCGAGATGAGGGCGGAGACGCAAGGTTTTACCCAGGTTCGCCCCCCGGAGGGTAAAGACCTACTCCTGCTAGATTGTATTGATGAGAGAGTACAAAGGGCGAGTTCGAAGACTAGGCAGCGAGTCGTAGGGGTGTATGATGGAACGTGTCCTCTATGCGTACCATAGGGAGGTTTATATAGACTCACCTCGCTAGGGTTTATAGATCTACAACCGAAGTAGTTAAGGATTCGGATGGTGTTTGACCTAATCCGACTGGGCCTAGCTATGCTTCTGGGCTTTTAGCTTCCAGTCGCCTGGCTCCTTGTTGGGTCTTGATCCAGTCGCCGTCCTGCAGGCCCACTCGCTGGCAGCTTGGGCCAATAGGAAACGTCCTGCTGGGTATACCCCACTCGGCATATCCCCATCACATAACATATGTGTGTGAGTGTGGTGCAAGGTTGGTAGGTCCCATGTGTAAGTCCCAAGTGTGACCCCCTTTTGTAGACATGCGTTAACACTTAGTAAAATCCTGGATATATACGTGGAAACTCCCGCCATGGGGCAACTAGAGCCTATTTTATGGCAAAGTTGACCCAACCTTTCCTTTCCATGTACATATGTTCTAAACAAAACCAAAACAAAAAGAAAAGTCCACTGGGCTACCCTCATACGGAGAAAACTATAGGGGTAGACCACCAGTTCTCTAGGAGTTATAGCACTTGGAAAATCTGTGAGATCATCTTATCTATACTTAAGTTGCAAAGATTGAATTATACAATTCCATCATAGCATATAACTACATCTCGCAAGATGGCCATTAGACTCTTGAACAGAGTTCCTGGTTCTGTCAACCCTCTTGAGGAGCGGACGATAGTTTCTCTTATAGACATATCATGTACCGGCTCTTCATAAGGATTGAGACCATGGACATATGAACTTTGCACTAGAACATAAGCTTCTGGAGGATGCTGAACTTCATTTCCATTAGGTGGGTGCCTAGTCACAAACTTTGAGAAACAATCCTCAAACAATCGGCAAGAGTATAATTTCCCCTCACGGTAGAGCTGCTAACAACAAAACCAAGCAAGTTGTTGGACTACTTTTGAAACAGAAAGGTCACTCTTTGGGTCAATCAAAAGACCAAGATGAGAGGATTTCACGACAAAATCTGAAATTTGTTGTTTGACATCCTTTAGATTGTTCTCAATTTTGAATACCTCAAGGACCTGCATGCATGTGGCCCTAGCACATGCATGAAAGTGTGGTGATATGTTGGAACATACAAAAACTACTAGTCTCTGGGTGCTTGCATGTGTCCGCCTCGCCTGCATGCGCTCTAACCTAGAAGCGAAGGTTCTAGACTTGTATAAGGGGGAATCTCCCTGTTCTGGTGAAACCGGGTAGGATAGTGCCCCAACTTGTGAACCAACATGGTTTTACATCATCCTATGACCTAATAAAACACAAAACGAGAGAGAGAGATACGCCATGCTACCCCCGTCAGAAGAATGTCTAGGGGGTAGACGATCCGAGGCCCACAGATCAGGGTTTCACCGGAGGAAGACCACGAGAACGTCAGAATCAGATGAAAACTTGCATGTGTCCCTAGCATATGTGTGTGAGTGTGGTGCAAGGTTGGTATAGGTGCTTGCATGTGTCCCCCCTTGCCTGCATGTGCTCTAACCTAGAAGCGAAGGTTCTGGAGTTGTATTAGGGGGAAACTCCCCATTCTGGTGAAACCGGGTAGGATAGTGCCCCAACTTGTGATCCAACATGGTTTTACATCATCTTATGACCTAATCAAACACAAAACAAGAGAGAGCTATGCCGGGCTACCCCCATCAGAAGAATGTCTAGGGGGTAGACGATTCGAGGCCCATAGGTCAGGGTTTCGCCAGAGGAAGACCACGAGAACATCAGAATCAGATGAAAACTTGCATGTGTCCCTAGCATATGTGTGTGAGTGTGGTGCAAGGTTGGTATAGGTGCTTGCATGTATCCCCCTTGCATGCATACGCTCTAACCTAGAAGCGAAGGTTCTGGACTTGTATAAGGGGGAAACTCCCTGTTCCGATGAAACCTGGTAGGATAGTGCCCCAACTTGTGAACCAACATGGTTTTGCATCATCCTATGACATAATAAAACACAAAACAAGAGAGAGCTACGCCGGGCTACCCCCATCAGAAGAATGTCTAGGGGGGTAGACGATCCGAGGCCCACAGATCAGGGTTTCATCGAAGGAAGACCATGAGAACGTCAGAATCAGATGAAAACTTGCATGTGTCCCTAGCATATGTGTGTGAGTGTGGTGCAAGGTTTGTAGGTCTCATGTGTAAGTCCCAAGTGTGACCCCCTTTGTAGACATGCATTAACACTTAGTAAAATCCTGGATATATACGTGGAAACTCCCGCCACGGGGAAACCAGAGCCTATTTTATGGCAAAGTTGACCCAACCTTTGCTTTCCATGTACATATGTCCTAAAAAAGTCCACTGGTCTACCCTCGTATGGAGAATGCTATAGGGGTAGACCACCGGTTCTCCAAGAGTTATAGCACTTGGAAAATCTGTGAGATCATCTTATCTATAGTTAAGTTGCAAAGATTGAATTATACAATTTCATCATAGCATATAACTACATCTCGCAAGATGGCCATTAGACTCTTGAACAGAGTTCCTGGTTCTGTCGTCAACCCTCTTGAGGAGCGGACGATAGTTTCTCTTGTAGATATAGCATGTACCAGCTCTTCATAAGGATTGAGACCATGGAAATATGAACTTTTCGCTAGACCATAAGCTTCTGGAGGATGCTGAACTTCATTTCCATTAGGTAGGGTGCCTAGTTACAAACTTTGAGAAACAATCCTCAACCAATCGGCAAGCGTAGAATTTCCCCTCACGGTAGAGCTGCTGACCAACAAAACCAAGCAAGCTGTTGGACTACTTTTGAAACAGAAAGGTCACTCTTTGGGTCAATCAAAATACCAAGATGAGAGGATTTCATGACAAAGTCTGAAATTTGTTGTTTGACATCCTTTTGATTGTTCTCAATTTTGACTACCTCAAGGACCCGCATGCATGTGGCCCTAGCATATGTGTGTGAGTGTGGTGCAAGGTTGGTATAGGTGCTTGCATGTGTCCCGCCTCGCATGCATGTGCTCTAACCTAGAAGCAAAGATTCTGGACTTGTATAAGGGGGAACTCCCTGTTCCGGTGAAACCGGATCGTATAAGGGGGTGCATGTAGTCATCAAGACCATAATAACCTATTCATATGTGTGTTCTCATGATCCTATGAAATAATATCACACATATATGTAATAAAAGCCTTGCTAACTAAATAAAAGAAAAAGGTGAAAAAATGTTTTGCCGTGTATACAGAAGAATACACATGGCAAAGATCTTTGCCGTGTACCTAACGACGAGGGCACACGGCGAAGATTCTGCCGTCCGCCCCTGCCGGCGGGTGACCCTGCGAGATCGCGGGGCCCACTTCTTTCCCGTGAACATATCTTTGCCGTGTGTCTTCGGTTATTTTGCCGTGATAATTTTCTTTGCCATGTGCCTTCGTTTGTCGATTGTCGTGTTTATTTTTTTGCCGTGTTCTTTAGCTGTAGTTTGCCGTTTGCCGTGATCCTTTTGTTTTCCGTGTGCTGCTTGTTGTGGAAACGGGTAGTCTTTGCCGTGTTCCGGGTTTTTTGGCATACGGCAAAAGGTAGGAGCGACGGCAGCGAACATTTTTTCCGTAGTGTTGGTTTATATTGTATACCCGTATTATGGTAGAGAATTAGGAAGGAGAGAGACAACGGTCATGTCTAGGCATGCATTCATGCATGTCATGGGAACACCCTCCTAGGAATATTCTCTCGGAATATAATACCGAAAAAAATGTTCACACCGGTTGGTACATAGATTTCTCGTATATTTATATTATAACCGAAAAAATGTTCTTATTTCATGAACAAGTGCAAAGTTTGAGGCAACTTACATAATTTATATTCTCTCCATTCCTAAACTTAAGACGTTTTGGCATAAATTGTGTAACCTATCGTAAATAATGTCGCCTGTAATTCTTTTTTAACCCATCCCAAATGCTATCAAATACTTCAGGTCTCCATACTGATCTCGCTCTCATCCTTGTCAACCATGAGGAAATGTGAGCCTCTATCGATCACCTTCTTGCCGTCCTCCCTCGCCCTACTGAAGTGCTCGCATGGGCTGACGTCAAACCTCAGGCTGGCCTTCTCACCGGCCATGAGATGCTGGCTTCGGAACCCAACCAGCTGGCTGACCGGACGCCCACCCGTCACGTTGGGCCAGCGAAGGAACATCAGCACCGAGTGCTTTCCGTCCAGGGGACCGTGGTTGTGCACCTCGACCATTGCTGGGAACTTGAGCTGTTCGCACCCGTCGACCCCAATCTCCTCGACGTCGTAGCTTGCGCCGCCGTTCGCAGTTGGCGTCACCGTCATCCCGGAGAGTAGAGTACTCGTGTTTGGTGTTTCTCTACTGGTTCCAGAGACCACTAGCCGTCGAGAGAATTTGGAGTAGCTGAGGCCATAGCCGAACTTGTAGACGGTGTTCCCCTGGTAGAAGCGGTAGCTCCGGCCGGGGTAGCCGGTCGCGGGGTCGGCGCGCATCCGCATGTCCGTCATGGGCACCCTGGTGAACTCCTCGGGGTACCACGTCACCGGCAGCCTGCCGCTGGGGTTGTGGTCTCCGAAGAGGACTTTGGCGATAGCAAGCCCGCCCGCCTGACCAGGGTAGCCGGCCCACAGGATCGCACCGATCTTCGGGTTTGATTTGGCGAATGTCACGTCAACCGGGCCGCCGGACAGGATCACCAGTATCACCGGCCGCTTCGCGGCGCTGGCGACGGCGGTGACGAGGCTCTGCTGCTTCCCGGGGAGCAGAAGGCTCGTCCTGTCAACCCCTTCCTGCTCCTGCTTCTGGCTCAGCCCCATGAACATGACCACGTAGTCCGCCGAGCCCGCTATCCTGGCCGCCTGGTCTGTCGCGGCGAAGTTGCACGCCGCCGAGCTGCACCCGACGTGGAACCTGACGTCCTTCACGTACCGCTGCAACCCCTGGCGTGGCGTCGTGGTGTCGCACGGGGGGCCGAAGTAGTTGCCGTTGAGCGCATCGGGGTCGTCGGCGTTGGGGCCGATGACGGCGACGGACGCGACGGCCGACCGGCCGAGCGGGAGGATACCGGCGTCGTTCTTGAGCAGGACGATGCCGTCCTGCGCCGCCTCGAGGGCGAGGTCCCTGTGTGCAGGCGAGCACACGTCCTTGGCGCCGAGGCTGCCATACAGGGCGCTGCTCCTGGGGTCACCGTCGAAGTGTCCAAGCCGCATCCTGACGGCGAAGAGGTTCTTGAGCGCCCTATCCACGTCCTGCTCCGTCATCTTTCCGAGCTGGAGCGCGGCCATGCCGTGCACCTGCGTGTAGTTCCCGCAGTTCAAATCCAGACCTGAAACAAATTGCAGGTTTCTTTTCATCTTTTCTCCAACAAATTGTCATCGTGCAGTGCTAAATACAGTATGTGCTAGTAGTAATTTACCACTACTACTATATCTCAATTATACTCAGTTACCAACAAATTGTCATCGTTCAGACACTATTACTAAAAGATCCGTACCAGCCTTGAGCGCAGCAGCAACAGTATCCTCTGGCGTGGGCCTATAATGCTGCGCATCTCGCATCAGTGCCACCGCATCACAGTCAGAAGAGACGTACCTGCACAACACAAGTGAGGGACAAACTCAATTATAAACCAGCTTGAAGCCCAACTTAATTCTAGGTACGTAGTAGTAGTACAATTATCAACATCCTACCCATTTAATCCCCAATCTCCCTTGAATGTTTTGGTGATGAGGTCGGAGTTGGCGCAGGCAGGGACGCCGTTGATGGTGGTGTAGGCACACATGACGCACGTCGCCTTCCCTTCCACCACGCAGCTCTTGAACGGCGGGTTGAACGTATCCTCCATATCTTGGGCTGTCACCTAATCAAAATTCAGGCACGATGAGAATACATAGATCATCATCGCGCCTTCTTTTCTTCCCACGACGGCTGTAAGCTCTCACCTTGGCATTGAAGTTGTACCGCACGACGCCGTTCCAGTCCTCCAGGTCGTACGCCGTGGCGTGCTTGCAGCAAGCCGAGGTCTGCAGAGCCGTCGCCGACGTGCCCTGCAGGCCCTTGACGAAGGCCACGGCGTACTTGCTCGCCGTGGTGGGGTCCTCGCCGGGGGTCTCCTGGCCGCGGCCCCACCGGGGATCGCGATAGATGTTCACGTTGGGAGACCAGATGGTGAGCCCCTCTGCCTGGCCGAGGTTGTACAGCGCCCTCGCCTCCGTGCCGATTGCCTACATCCCCAACAAGCAAGCATGCATCCAGTAACCATCAGATGATGATAGCAGGCACAATTTTATTACTAGTACTGTGCTACTGTTTCACAAGGCAGGCAATTTAGACTCTACTAGCTAGTATCACCAAACGTCTACCAGCTGACAGGACCGATGCTGCTGAATGCTGATACAACAACGTTTGGTGCGCGCCCAGCTAAGTGGGTCACGTTTGCGGTAGTACAAAAGTACCTACCGATTAAGTTTATTGAGCTGTACTGTTCTCTTTAATTTATCAAATGTAGGCCTACTGCCCACTGTGATAGAAAGATCATGCATGGAGGCCACACAGTGGCAACTGAAAAAGACGGGCACGTGTGGCGGGAATGAACCATCTGTATGTTCACTACCAGGACAATGATCATGTCGCTAAGTGCCAGTTAGTCCATCTTATTTCAATGTACTACACATACTGCCATCTTCGATAGAGATCTCAAAAGGTAAGAGAGGACAAGATAACCTAGTACTCGTACTACCGTTCCTTATACTTGCTTGTTTTTTTTTGTACAAAGCTGGATCTCGTCTTCTATTTTCTGAAGCACATGTGTTAGTACTTAATTGTAAAGCATCCAAAGAGTTATATATTTACAGTTTAAAATGCAAAATGAATTTCATCCAGCTAGAATATACAAGTTTTGTCATGACAAACTACGTACAATAAACAACGAGAGGCATTTGATAGATCAAACACAACATCTAGACCTGACCCAGCAACCTGTACAGATTTTGTTGTAGCACTAATATTAATGAATATTGAAGCAGGCCCAAAGCAAGTCACGTGACCGGCGTCCCTCTACCAGCATGGACACACACAGTCTGTCCAAGATACGGAAGGTACAACACAACCACGGCCGGGAGAGGAATGAACGTAGGGTTGTTGGTTATGCACAAAAGGCTAGCTGTGGACATGTAGACCTACATGTTCGCTCATTCATTTTTCCTATCGATAGGTAGCGATTTGAAGCCTGAGGACCCGCTATAAGTAACCAATCAAATTATTGAACATCCGCTCACTAGCCTTTTCATGTACTTCCGACCTAAATTAGTTGACTTGATTTTTCTAGATTCGTTTGTATCTAGACATGATTTCGTATTAGATATATCTCTATTTTGACAATCATATTTCCTCTGTCCTCAAATAAGTGGTTTATATTTGTCTACATTCTTATGTAGCTATACACTAAAATAAATGCATGTGAATTTAGACTAATAATTCAAGTCACTTATTTTAGGAAGGAGACAATAAAAACATTAGCCTTTCCAAAGTTATGCCTTAGCAGCTAATTTTACACGATTGGTACCCTTTTTTTTCTCTGCGTGTGTGATTTATACCCTTTTTATTCACTGCATTTTGTCATATATAGTGTTACATGCATATACCAAACATTGGACACATATACACCTAGGCCTGTGCAAAAGGGGTTTGAACGGTTTAGCCGGTTTCACCTGGTTCATATTTTTGCAATAGTTTGGAGGTTCGGAATGGATATGTGAAAGAAAATGAACTATGTTTTCAGCTGCCGGTTTAACTGGTTTCACCTATTTGTATTTTTGCACACCCCTAGATACACCACTACGTTCACAACACAAAAGGTTAATAAAAATGACGAAGGTGCACTACAAATATTCCTTTATAACTTACGAAATTGTTGAAAATATTTCAGTAAACACGTACAAATAATGCACCGAACTCAACAAAACAGCAACGTTCTCGTGTGGTTGTGGTTCTAGCCCCTACACTCTAGTGGGCCCGTTACACAACGTTCGGTAGAGATATACTCCTGTACATATAACGTTTATTATGTGTGTGTGTCAGTGTGTGCATCATATAGAATCTCGATGCTACTAGACGTACGGAAACGATCACCTTATTTCACGTACGTGCAACTGTAAATTACGTGACTTTGTTCATGACCCAGTACGCACGTACAGGGCCGCGTATATATATACGTATGTAATAGTTCCGCGTACGTGCATGGGTACCAGCCCATACGTACACACGTGCAGCAACAGTAGTACATACTTGGATACGTCGCATACCTGCCCGATACGGTACCAGAGGCCTTCGTCGAAGGAGGCCGCGGTGAGCAGCACCTGCGGGAAGCTGGTGATGCGGGTCACGGCGCCGTCGAAGTGCATGCCGTGGCCCCAGAAGGAGAGCCCGTGCAGCCCCTCCGACCACCACTTGTACGGCGGGACGCCTAGCCGGGGCACCCCCGCCGCCTCGTCGCCCAGCTGCGACACCTTCTCCGCCAACGTCAGCCGCGCCACCAGGTCCGCCGCGCGCCGCTCGGCGGGAAGCCGCGAGTCGCAGAACGCGTACCCTTGCGTCGTCGCTCCCGGACCGCATGAGAACGGCGGGTTACCGGCAACCGCCGTCCGCAGCAAGGCCGGAATAGCTAGCAGTGTGAGGAGTAGTACCGTGCCAGCGTTGTGGTACGAGAAGATGCTCATGGCGAGTTTGAGGAGGACGATGGACAGACGTGCGGGAGGAAGGGACGTGAGCAGCCATGGGGCTAGCTAAGGGCGGTTCCTTAAATAGGCGTTCCTGGCTAATGATGTTGTGCCACGTGCCCTGCTTTCCAGTTTGCCCCTGTGCTTACATAGAAGGTCCGTACATAGAATGAGATATCTTTTATATTCTAAAAAAAGAAGAAGAATGATATACCTTTAAGAAACTACGTACTCTCTTTAATTCTCCTAAGTATAATTAATTAGCACTTCGCCTCATTGTCGAAATGTAGTTTTCTCACATGTCAAAAAAAATGTACTACCTTTTTCAAAAGTTAAATGATGTAAAGCTTACTCGACCGAGTATGTAGAAAAAATATCAATATCTTGGAATGTATACCATACGGCAATATACATAAAGATGAATGTAATAGATAATTGATTTGATATTCTAAATGTTGACAATTGTTTCTACATGGCCAAACTTTATATTCTTTGGCTTTAAAAAAATTAATATGCACTATACTTTGGCAAGGATGGCATACTATTCTTGTAACTGTCCAACATGTTGTTCAAATGGCAGGATTGCAGTTCTCTTTGTCAAAATATGCATGCACAAACAATGTTTTGCGACTTTGCAGTTCTCTTAATGTTGCCTTTGGTGGCCTTTGGGCCTTGGGGGTGTGGCCAACCCCACCACCTCACCGACAAGAGGGCTTTTGTCGTTTTTAGGTACTATCTCTGTTTTAAAATATAAGTCTTTTTAGCAAGCTGTTTTAGTTTGATAAAAAGGCTTATATTGTGGAACAGAGGGAGTAGCTACAAAGTCTTGTTCGGGACAGTGAGGCTGCAACAACATCCTAGATTCAAAATAGGGCTCTCTCTCTCCACACTCCCTGCCTAGCTTCGCGCCTAGCACCGACAAAGGGTATGGAGTTATGTTTTCAGAGGTCTCACTGAAATCCCGTTGGCCTTGGTTTCCGGTGGATCTACTTGGATTGTGAAGGCGTTCATTTTTTTTGGTGTGGTTGTAGGTATGGCCCTTCTTCTACGTTGCTCATATTCCTCGGCTATCGCTGTTGTGGTCCTTTGGGGCCTTAGCTGCATGACTTCCTGGCTGCATTCTAGAACAAGGTTAGCAAAGCTTCGTTGAGGGGGGGGGGGGGGGGGGAGAGGGGTGATGAGGATGGCATGTCTTTTGCCTTCTTTAGTACGTGCAATCGTCGCTAACTGGTCTAAGGATATATTTACATTTATTGTTCTTATGGAGGATCTTTGTAGTTCTATTGATTATCATTAATATAAGTTTCACTAAAATGATAATCGGATGAAGAGTCTCTCTCAGAAATCCAATTCGGCTCACGGGTGCACATGAACCTATTGTTTGAAAATATATTTTAAAATGTCTAAAATACCAAAATAATATCCGCGTGTACATTAGGACATTCTATGTTTTCTTTAAAAAAATTCATGTCCAATATAAAAAGACTAGTTTTGATGCTCGAATATGACTTTTCACGAGACTTTTTTTACACATGCCACATAAAATCTATTTTTTCACCATACTTTGTGTGAGAACATAAATATCCGGGTGTACATTCAGATTTGTTTCTGATATTTTTGACATTTTGAAATGCATTAAAAATACATTTTTAATAATAGATGCATCAAAAAACACCATGTCCCAGCAGGCTCTCTAGTTTACTCTATTCCAATGAAACACCATATCCCAGCAGGCTCTCTAGTTTACACACATGCCACATGGTTTACTCTATTCCACTCCACTCCAATCCAATCCATATCCGGATATACATCCACCGAGTGTTGGCTAAGGTTTCTCTCATGCTCCCCTTCAACACCCCTGCGCGACTTGCTTGGAGAAAAAAACAAGGAATTTGTGGCGACGTGCGAACGTGCGATCCAGAGGGTCCTAGATAGCTTGTACGGGGTACGTGCCAGCCAAATCCAGTACTCGCCTTGACGACAACTGAAAAGCACGGCTTCGTTCCGATGCAATGGCGCCGGCGGAGGTTTCTTTCGACGCCGTGCGACGCCGCTACCACTTCCTTTTCATGCAAGCAGAGACTGACGGTAGCATGTGAAGCAGGGCCACGCACACGTCGACATTGTTATCCTTCGCTGCAGGTAGCCTCTCATGTCACGAAATCCATTCTAGGCCCTGACTGGAGGTAGAGGATAAGAGGAGACGCCAGAGATTTCAATCACTAGCATGGGATCTTTTCTGAGTGGAAGATAGACCTTTTCGTGTCCACATCCTTTTGAGAGAAATGCATGATTCAGAGCACAGGCGCATAAAGCTAGGTCACTAGGAGTGATGTGAGGTTGCAGCTAGACGACCAGCTTAACTAACAGAGACAAGGTTGCACTCGCGCTGTCGTGTCACACGTATCAGCATCGATCGACCTGTTATCCACACCTATAATTAAGGCCATATGTAATCAGATCAAGCTAGCTATATATATCGGCTAATCTTTATGTATAGAATTATAGACCAATTTCTTCTATTTTCTCCTCTAATCCTTTTTGATGGATGTGTAATGATTAAGGACAGTGGAGGGGCCGCGGAATCAACTTGACGATGACAATAATTGATTGCATGCTGCGCGGCTAGTTCGTTAGGTGTCACTAACAACCGATTCGACCATTGGAAATAAAGCAGTATACAGCGGTGTACTATGGCACGCCTGCAGTTGCTTGCTTCGGGAAAACGCATTCGGCGCTTTATACCATGTATACCTAGCTAACTGGAGAAAGTTAGTAGAGTACCGAAATGTGTTGGGAAAACACGGCGGGTCACCATTGAGAAGGTTCACTGTGTACGTGTTTGAAAATTTTCGGATGCTGGGATGCCTACCGGCGTATTTTTTGGCAAACCTGCACAAATCTGAAAACTTCAACCATATCTGACTTTTTCTTAAAACTAATTCGGAATCTGACCCCCCGGAGTTGGCGTCATTTTAAATGGAGCCAAAGTTGTACAGGTCGGCGCCAACACATCAGAAAATCGAACCGAAGGAGGTCGGCTCCATTTAAAACGGCGCTGACGTCGGCTCCATGTTAAACAGCGCCGACCTCCCTAGGACGCCCTCCTGTTGTCATGTGTTGGCGCCGACCTGTATAACTTCGGCTCCATTTAAAATGGCACCGATCCTAGGGGTCAGATTCCAAATTAGTTTCGGGGAAGGGTCAAATTCGATTGAAGTTTCTCAAAAAGGTCAGATTTGGCAAAAAAAATACCCTACCGGCCGGGTTGCTCCGGCGAAAATGACGATGTGCAACCCCGACGGAGATCCTTCCCTTCTTATTTCTTACAGGCTAGTAAACATGCACAATGCAAAACACATCATCTCGGCTAACGCAAATCAGAGTCAATAATCAATAATACTCTCTCCGTCCAAGAATAGATGTCTAGGGTTTTTCAAATTTTGGATGAATCTATATACTAAATAGTGTCTAGATTCATCCAAATTTTGACAAATTTGAGACATCTATTTTGGGATGGAGGTAGTAGTTATTGAAAGTTTCAGACGGATTTGCTAACCACATCTAACCTCACCGTCCTAATTATTTAGAGTCGTGGGTTGGGCATCGGGGGGACGCGTGATGCCATCGCGGTGGAGCCCCCCTCTTCCAGAAGATGGGACCACCATGGGGCCGGGCGTGAGATCCACCCTGCGGTCGTGTTATACTTGCCCCTTTCATGCCCCACATCGCTGTATGGTGGACCACGCGTGTTTCCCCAGGCCCGCTAACCATCGGATGTGGCCAGGGCCGCGCTACACGGGACGTGTTCGAGATGCGAGAGACCTCTGCACCCGTCGGGTGGTGGGACTCGCCTAGGGCCGAGGTAGCAGCGGAAACTCTCACCATCCGTCGGTTCTCGCGACAAGGTCGTGCACTGAGTCCCATTCACCCGGCAGAACGAATATCACATATGATGAACAACCGCACGATTTAGGGTCTATGCCATGCCTCCATTACGCGAATGCGATCATTTGACTATCGCTGCTCCAACATGCCGCGTGTCTACCCGTGTCGTCTGGGTTTCGATTGCAAATTGTGCGGCGTCCCCTCTAGCTTTTATAGGAGCTCTTCATGTATAAAGCACGCCTTCCGATCATTTCTCCACGCAAAAGATATCTCTCCCGGAAAAAGTACGGTGTGTCGCCTCACTTCCGCGGTTAGCAACACGCTCCCTTTGGTGATGACACCCGCAGTGGATGATGGAGTTAATCACAGACGTGCGTGATCATACACGATTGCCTCTAGCGAACTTAAAGTTATAGCATAAAGAATAATGAACTTAAAGTTCATCAATAATCAATAACGGACAAATAGTAGTTATAGCATAAAGAATAAATATTAATAATGAACTTAAATTTCATCAATAATCAATTATTATTGCATCTAGGGCATTAACTCCTTCACATACATGATTCCCGCTAGGGAACTTAAAATTATAGCATAAAGAATAATGAACTTACAATTCATCAATAATCAATAACAGACACATAGCAGTTATAGCATAAAGAATAAGTACTAATAATGAACTTAAAGTTCATCAATAATCAATTATTATTTCCTCTAGGTCATTAACTCCTTCACATACATGATTGCCTCTAGAGAACAATTCGACAAAGCTAGCTAGTCTCTCTGTCCTTCCTCCAAAAATTCCTTTCGAATATGCCTTCTAGATCTATGACGTCGCTAAAATTATGCTCTGCAACATGGAGAAAATCCCATTGACACTAAAGTCATTCTTCCTCACTTTTCTAGCAATGGACGTAGATCTTCCTCTCCCCAAGGATTTTTTTTGTTGCGGCCTATAATGTCATCATTGTAGTCCCCCTAGCGCTCTCTCTATTGCACTAGTAGAAAAACGACCTTTCATTTTGAGCTGCTCCAGCCTCTAGTCCCGGCCCTGTCTGGAACCGGGACTACTGTTAGCACTAGTCCCGGTCTGTAAACTTCGCAACGTCTAGATGACACTACAAGACTAGTCCCGGTCCGTGGGCAACATCTAGTCCCGGCTGGTAACACAAGCCAGGACTAGAGCTATTGTGGGACCTGTTGCTATATTTAGTCTGGGTTCTTGTTACCATCCGGGACTAGAGATCAATATCTAGTCTGGGTTCTTTTTACCACCCGGGACTATATATTACCACTATATATCCCTCTTTCGACCCCTGCACAAAAGCATGGCCATTTCCTCCAAGATACATCGCAAGTTCATCCTCATTTTTTGTCCAATTTGGTGGCAACTTCCAATCCAAGCTTTGTCAAGATTTGGTGGCATCATCTATCAATCCAAGCTTCTAAAATGGTTAGCAACTTCAATCTTTCATCTCTTATTGTTATAGTTTAGCTCAATTCTCTAGAAGTAGAGAGGGATTTCATGCTTAAAAGTGTAGAGGGAATTTTAGATGTGTAATTTTAAGCATAGTTTGATTATACAAAAAGTTACTGAAAGTTGAGATGTGTATTTTAAGAGTTTTGATCTCAGAATTGAATAAAGTTTTCACTGCTAGAGCAATTATTAAATAGTAAATATTTTTTATCTTAACAGTTTTGTCCAATTCAAAAATTAGTGCATGTAAAATTTTAGATTTGTAAAAGTAATTATAGTAAAAATGATCCAAACTTTTTATATGATAGAAAAATTTAATTATACTGCAGATGAGCCGAGAATGAATGTACGACACTCCCCGAATGTCTGACGCGTTCATTAAAGGCGAGCATTCTTTCCTCGATTTGGCTGAGGCAAACAAGAGGAATGGTTTTATTTGTTATGCGTGTCGTGTCTGTCGGAATGAGAAGGATTACTCTTCATCCAAAACCATTCACATTCACCTGATTCAATCAGGTTTCATGTCCGGCTATATTTGTTGGATAAAACATGGAGAAAGCGGGGTTATGATGGAAGACAATGAAGAAGAGAGCGACTGCAACTATCCAATGTTTCCTGAATACGGTGGTACTGCACTAGAAGATAATGAACAAGAAGAAGGTGAAGAACATGCATTAGATGAGACTGCTGATGATCTTCGTCAGGCCATTCTTGATGCACGGAGCGAATGCGAAAATAAAAACGAGAAAAAGAAGTTGGCGACAACTATGACACCTGGAATGCCTTCTTTGCTAACCGGCGGGAAAAGGAGCTCGCCAGGTACAAGGGTGATGGCCCTCCCTCGGTGAACCACAACGAAGCCGGCCGCATCCTGTGGTGGGCGAACCGGACTATCATCGGCGTGATGCGCTACATCGCCGAGGGAGACCATCCTCGCCTGCGGTACCCGCAGCCTCCACAGAGCCATAAGAAGGGTGGCGGTGGTGAGGGCCACGGGTGTAGCGGCGTCGTCATCCGGGAGCCCCCTCCCCCACGTGTCGTGAATCCGAGGCCGGAGTGGCAGGTGCCCCCACAATATAGCATGGTTGGGCTGAGCATACAGCCGCGTGCGCCTAGCAACGACGACGACGATGATGAAGACGACCCTGAAGTTGAATACTATAGGGCTAGATATGAGCATGACCCTAAACCCTCATTCTATAGTCTCGGTTTTTTAATTATTAATAAATGTATTGAGTGTTAGTCCCAGTTTGTGGCTAGACCGGGACTAAAGGGGGCCTTAAGTATGTCCCGATTTGGTAGCCTCAGTTTTTTAATATTAATAAATATCTTGAGTGTTAGTCCCGTTTTATGGCTGGACCGGGACTAAAGGAAGGAGTTTAGTACCGATTCGTAGAATGACTTTCCCAAACTATAAAGATGTGGTCACATATTAGGGAGTTCCTATATGACCAACTTAAGGGACATGCCGGAGGACTGGGCTCCGGCGGCATATCCCTCAAGCTAGCCGTAGTGGTGTCCCTGCTCTCGCACACCATCTTGCATCTTGTAACTTCTCTAACTAGATCAATACGCCTGGGAGCTAATGAATTTCACATATTAGGGAGAGCCTCTATGACCAGTTTCTTGGAGATGCCGGAGGACTAGGCTCTGGCGGCATCTCCCTGAAACTGGCCATAGTGGTGTCCCTGCTCTCGAAAACCATCTTGGAGATGCTTCAAACTGGCTGAAGGACTGGACTCACAAGGATGCCTATTTATAGTACAAGAAGCTCGACATAGTGTCGACACTCATGACATAATATCGATACTCACCCCTATTATTAGTGCTGACTCACGTTTTGTCCCGGTTGGTGTCACCAACCGAGACTAAAGATGTCTTTAGTCCCGGTTGGTGACACCATCCGGGACAATGTACAAGCATCACGACGTAATATCGACACTCATCCCTATCATTAGTATTGTCTGCCCTAGCGTGCAGCAATCCCTTCAGTCCCGGTTGGTTATGTCTCAATCGACAGGAAGTGGGTCCGGCTTGAACTACATGTACATGATCTAACGCCTGTTATTTTTTGAAAAAATCATTTTTATACTCACAATATGTTGTTTCTTCAGAGATCCAATGCAAGTTCTAACGAGCCTCGTCCCCTATCTTCATACACGCCGGTTAGACCTTAGTTTGAAACGGGCATAACAAATTCAAACTCTAGTATACAAAAGATATTATTTAATTCAACAAAATATTAGTATTATAACAGAGTATGCTAATAGATTTATATTATAGATCTTTTTTTTCTGCAAATTTTGATATATGATATATATTTTTCATCATTATAGAATAAAAGATATTAAAATAATAATATTAATAAATTAAAACTCTAGTATGCAAAAGATATTATTTAATTCAATAAAATATTAGTTTTATAACAGAGTATGCTAATAGATTTATATTATAGATCTTTATTTTCTGCAAAATTTGATATATAATATATATATTTCATCATTACAGAATAAAAGATATTGAAATAATAAAATTAACAAAAATTAACCTCTAGTCCTGGCCCATAACACAAACCGGGACTAGAGGTTTTTGGCACGCTAACGAAATGGCGTGCCTGAAAAGACCTCTAGTCCTGGCTCGTTACTGGAACTGGGACTAGAGGCCCCCCTCTAGTCCCGGCTCGAGGCTGGAACCGGGACTAGAGGTGGTGGGTATAAATACCCACCGCCCTCCTCCTGGCCCGAGCCACGCACCGTGACGCCTCCACTTCTACAAATCGTGATGCCGCCAGGCTGCCGCCCGCGCCCATGCCCCGTCGGAGATCACACCGCCACCCGCGCCTGTGCCTCGTCGGAGATCTCGCTGTCGCCTGCGCCCGTGGAGCTCGTCGTCGCTGCCCTGCCCGTCGAGCTCACCATGCCCCGATGGTCGCCCGCGCCTGTGGAACTCTCCGCCGGTTGCCGCGCCGCCGCCCCTCACCGTTCCCGCGCCGTCGTCCGCGCCACCTGGCCCTCAACGTTCCCGCGTGCCGCCGCCGCCGCTCGTGCTGCGCCCGTAGTCGCCGCCGCCAGCCCCCGCCAGGCCCACGACCGTTCCCTCAACCGTAAGTGTTTTTTCGTTTTTTTCTTTTTTTCTCTGTTTTTCAATTTAGTTTAGTATATAATTTAGATATATCATTTATAGTTTTAAGTATATATAATTTAGTTTAGTATATAATTTAGATATATCATTATATAGTTTTAAGTATATATAATTTAGTTAAGTATATAATTTAGATATATCATTGTTTAGTTTAAGTATATATAATTTATTTTATTATATAATTTAGATATATCATTGTTTAGTTATAAGTATATAATTTAGATGTATCTTAGTTAGATATAAATTTGTTAGTATATTATTTAGGGATTTAGAAATATTTTAGTTTTTAGTAAATATAATATTTAGGGATTTAAATATGTTATTGTTTAGTTAAATATATATTGTTGTAGGGTTTCGTAGCATGGAAAACAAAAAATTTCTACCGCATACAAACAAACAAGCCAAGATCTATCTACTAGATTGTAGCAACGAGTCGATGGAATAACTCACCCTCGAAGATTCCAAAGTGTTTAACGAGAGCAAATTCTCGTGGGTGATGTAGTCGTACTCTTGCCGATCTCAAGATCGCGAAGACGATCCTTCCGGCACTGCGTTCCGGCAGCGCTTCCGCAGTCGGTCACACATTCGGTACTCGACGAAGACCTTCCTTTCCCTTGTTCCAGCAGGCAGCGGAGGTTGTAGCACTCTCCTCGCGATTCCGGCAGCACAACGGCGTGGTACCGGAAGTAGAGGGGAGATCTCGCAGGGCTTCGCCTTAAGCCGGAGCGAGTATGGTGGACTATGAGAGAGATCCTCGGCGATCTAGGGTTTAGACGCACCAAGGAGGAGGGTCTAGGGCCGGCGGCTAGGGCTTGGAGCTGCCCAAGTCGGTGGCTAGGGTTTCCCTAGGCGGCGGCAGCAGCAGGAGGTGGCGGCGCCGGCGGCTGGGAGCTAGGGTTTTGGGTGGAGGTGTTGTGTGCTTGGAGGGGCAGCCCTGCCCCTCCTTATATAGGTGGAGGGGCGCGCCAGGGGAGGGGAGTCCCTCTCCAACTCGGTTTCCCAAGTGGGCCGGCGGTGGAGGGGAGGAACTCCTCCCCAAGTAGGTTTCCTACTTCCCCTCCACCTCATAAAATAGCCGTTTGACTTTTCAAATTGGCGTTTGACTTTTCAAACTAGGATTTGATTAAACCCTTTATTTTGTTCAGCGATGACACCTAGTACATGATGCAATCATTCCAACTTGTTATGACACATTCATGTACCCTTCCCCTCTGGAGTGCCGGACATTCCAGAACCTTCTAGAACATTCCCGATGAAAACACCAGAACCATTCTCCAACCCCGAAACAGGACTTTCCTTATATGAATCTTATTCTCCGGACCATTCCGGATCTCCTCGTGACAACATTCGGTCTCTTACTCATCATTCCATAACTACTCAAACAACGTCGAATCCTTAAGTGTGTCTCCCTACGGTTCGTGAATTATGCGGACATGATCGAGACACTTCTCCGAACAATAACCAATAGAGGAATCTGGAAATTCATATGGCTCCCACATATTTCTACGATTACTTTGCAATCGAATGAACCACTTACATACGATACCAATTTCCCTTTGTCTCACGATAGTTTACTTATCCGAGGTATTGATCGTCGGTATCTCTGCATACCTAGTTCAACCTCGTTACTGATAAGTACTCTTTTCTCGTTCCCGTGATATGTGATCCCTTGTGAGCCAGTCACATGCTTGCAAGCTAATTGGATGACATTCCACCGAGAGGGCCCAGAGTATATCTATCCGTCATATGGATGGACAAGTCCCACTCTTGATCCATGTGTCTCAACCAATACTTTCCGAACACTCAATGCCACCTTTATATCACCCAGTTATGGTGTGGAGTTTGATGTCATCAAAGCATCCTTCCAGTGAAGATGATATGCATGATCTCATGGTCGAAGGAATTAGGTTACTATGTATCAGAAAGCATATAGCAATTGAACTATTAAAATGACTTGATCTTTATGCTACGCTTATCTATAGGAGTATGTCCACCATATCATTCTCCTAACGATATGATCTTGTTAATAACATCTCAATGTTCATGATAGGGAAACCACAATCATTTATTAACCAACAAGCTAGTATTATGAAGAGGCTTTACTAGGGACTACAATTTAAGTTTACAAATCACACAAGTATTAATGTTTCCTTGTCAATACTATTATAGCATGAATGTAAACATTTATCATAAACACGAAGATATAATAATAACTACATTTATTATTGCCTCTAGGGCATATCTCCAACAGTCTCCCACTTGCACTAGAGTCATCTAATATAGATTACATGGTAATATACCGAACACCCATGGCAGTTTGGTGTTGGTCATGTTTTGCCCTCGGGAGAGGTTTAGTCAACGGATCCGCCACATTCAGATCTGTGTGTACTTTGCAAATCTTTATGTCCCCATCTTGGACATGTTCTCGAATAGCGTGAAAACATAGCTTGATGTGCTTCAGCTTCTTGTGTGACCTTGGTTCTTGCGCATTGGCTATGGCGCCCATGTTATCAAAGTAGATAGACATTGGGTCCAGCGCACTTGGAACCACACCCAGCTCTGTAATGAACTCTTTCATCCATATCGCTTCTCGTGAAGCCTCCGAAGCAGCCATGTATTCCGATTCATTTGAAGATCTCGCTACAACGCTTTGCTTTGCACTCCTCCAGCTAACTGCTGCACCATTCAAAGTAAATACGTATCCAGATTGTGATTTAGAATCATCCGGATCGGTGTTCCAACTAGCATCGGTGTAACCATTAACAACGAGCTGTTCATCACCTCCATAAGAAAGAACCATATCCTTAGTTCTTCTCAAGTACTTAAGGATGTTTTTGACCGCTGTCCAATGATCCACTCCTGGATCACTTTGATATCTGCTAGTCAAACTAACAGCATATGCAATGTCGGGTCTAGTACATAGCATGGCATACATTAGAGATCCTATGGCTGAGGCATAGGGAGTCTTACTCATCCTTTCTCTATCTTTTGCCGTTGTTGGACTTTGAGTTTTACTCAAGGTCGTATTGGGCAACATGGGCAAGAACCCTTTCTTGCTATCTTCCATTCCAAACCTCTTTAGAACTTTGTCCAAATATGTACTTTGTGACAATGATATTAGGCGTCTCGATCTATCTCTATAAATCTTTATGCCTCATATGTAAGCTGCTTCGCCAAGATCCTTCATTGAAAAACTATTATTTAAATATTCCTTGACACTATTAAGAAGGTCTACATCATTCCCAATCAACAATATGTCATCTACATATAGTATTAAGAATGCTACAGAGCTCCCACTAACTTTCTTGTAAATACAAGCTTCTCCATAAGTTTGTATAAAACCAAAACTTTTGATTACCTTATCAAAACATTGATTCCAACTTCGGGATGCTTGCTTCAATCCATAAATGGACCGTTGAAGTTTGCATACCTTGTTAGCGTCTTTAGGATCGACAAAACCTTTGGGTTGCATCATATACAACTCTTCATCAATGTCTCCATTGAGGAACGTTGTTTTGACATCCATCTGCCATATCTCATAATCATAATATGCAGCGATTGCTAACATAATCCTCACAGACTTTAGCTTCGCTACTGGTGAGAAAGTCTCATCGAAGTCAACTCCTTGAATTTTTCTAAACCCTTTTGCAACAAGTCGAGCTTTATAGACAGTAACATTACCATCAGCATCTGTTTTCTTCTTGAAAATCCATTTGTTCTTGACAGCCTTCCGGCCATCCGGTAAGTCCACCAAAGTCCATACTTGGTTTTCGTACATGAATCCAATCTCGGATTTCATGGCTTCTTGCCATTTATTGGAATCTGGGCTCATCATCGCTTCCTCATACGTCGCAGGGTCATCGGTGTTGTCCACCAACATGACACTCATAACGGGATCATACCAATCAGGAGTGGTACGAGTTCTCATTGACTTGCGAGGCTCTGTAGCAACTACAACCGAAGTTTCATGATCATCATCATTAGCTTCCTCTCTTATTGGTGCAGGCACCACAGGAACTTCTTCCGGTGCTGCGCTACTCGCAAGTTCGAGAGAAGGGTCGACAACCTCGTCGAGTTCTACTTTCCTTCCAGTCACTTCTTTTGAGAGAAATTCCTTCTCTAGAAAGGATCCATTCTTGGCAACGAAGATTTTGCCTTCGGATCTATGATAGAAGGTATACCCAATAGTTTCCTTCGGGTATCCTATGAAGACGCATTTTTCCGCTTTGGGTTCAAGCTTGTCCGGCTGTAACTTCTTTACATAGGCTTCACAACCGCAAACTTTAAGGAACGGCAATTTAGGTTTCTTCCCAAACCATAATTCATACGGTGTCGTTTCAACGGATTTAGATGGTGCCCTATTTAAAGTGAATGCGGCTGTTTCTAATGCATAACCCCAAAATGATAGCGGTAAATCTGTAAGTGACATCATAGAACGAACCATATCTAAGAGAGTTCGATTACGACGTTCGGACACACCATTACGCTGTGGTGTTCCCGGCGGTGTCAATTGTGAAAGTATTCCACATTTATTCAAATGCTCGCAAAACTCGTAACTTAGATATTCACCTCCACGATCAGAACGTAGAAATTTAATCTTCTTGTTACGTTGATTCTCAACCTCACTTTGAAATTCCTTAAACTTCTCGAAAGTTTCGGACTTATGTTTCATGAAATAGATATACCCATATCTACTCAAGTCATCCGTGAAGGTAAGAACATAACGATAACCACCGCGCGATGCTACACTCATTGGACCACACACATCGGTATGTATGATTTCCAATAAGTCCGTAGCTCGCTCCATCATACCAGAAATTGGAGTCTTAGTCATTTTACCCATCAGACATGCTTCGCATCTTTTAAGTGATTCAAGAAGTCCATCGGAATGGAGTTTCTTCATACGCTTCACTCCAATGTGACCAAGACGACAGTGCCACATATAGGTCGAGTTATCGCTTGATTTCAAACGTTTAGCCTCAATGTTATTAATATGTGTATTTCCACTATCGAGATTCAATAAGAATAGACCATCTATCAAAGGTGCATGTGCATAAAACATATTACTCATATAAATCAAACAACCATTATTCTCGGACTTAAACAAGTAACCGTCTCGCAATAAACAAGATCCCGATATAATGTTCATGCTTAATGCAGGCACCAAATAACAATTATTTAAGTATAAAACTAATCCCGATGGTAGATGAAGAGGTAGCGTGCCGAACGCGATCACATCAACCTTTGATCCGTTTCCCACGCGCATCGTCACCTCGTTCTTTGCTAGCTTCCGTTTATTCTGCAGTACCTGTTTCGAGTTACAAATATGAGCAACCGAACCAGTATCAAATACCCAGGCACTACTATGAGTACTAGTGAGATACACATCAATAACATGTATCGGATATACCTTTCTTCTTGATGTTGCCGTTCTTCAAATCCGCCAAGTACTTTGGGCAATTCCGCTTCCAGTGACCTTCTCCCTTGCAGTAAAAGCACTCAGTATCAGGCTTAGGTCCAGCCTTGGTCTTCTTCGCCGGCGCGGTAACTTTCTTACCACCCTTCTTGAAGTGTCCCTTTTGCTTAGACTTGCCTTTCTTGAATTTGGTGGTCTTATTGACCATCAACACTTGGTGCTCTTTCTTGATCTCCACTTCTGCAGATTTCAACATGGCAAAGAGTTCTGGCAACTGCTTGTTCATGTTTTGCATATTGTAGTTCATCACAAAGTTATTGTAACTTGGTGGTAGTGATTGGAGGACACGATAAATCCCCAAAGCATTAGGAATCACTATACCCAAGCTTTGAAGTTTGTTTGCGTGCCCAGACATCTTAAGCACATGCTCACTGACGGAGCTGCCCTCTTCCATCTTGCAGTTAAAGAACTTTTCAGAAGCCTCATAGCTCTCAATTGCCGCGTGAGTCTCAAAGATCAATTTGAGATCACGGACAATATCATGTGGGTCTGAATTCTCAAACCTTTTCTGAAGCTCCGATTCTAAACCATACAAGATAGCACACTGAACTGTGGAGTACTGAGTCTTCCGAGCGAGGTAAACATTCTTTACTTCGTCGGTAGCAGTAGCTGCAGGTGGGTCACCCAGTGGTGCATCCAGCACATAGGTCAAATTACCAGCTGTGAGGACAATCCTCAAATTGCGGAACCAATCCGCGAAGTTGCTTCCATTGTTTTTCAACTTTTCTTTCTCTAGGAACGCATTAAAATAGATGGTAGGGGCCGCCATTGATCTACAACATATTTGCAATAGTTTAGACTAAGTTTATGACAAATTGAGTTCTAATTAATAGTTAAATTAATCTAGGTGAACTCCCACTCAAAACAACATCCCTCATATTGTTTTAGTGATCACACGAACCAAATCCACCACATCAACAACGATCATCACGAGAGTTGATGTAGCTTCAATGGCGAACAATCGACATGTTCATCATATCTACTATATGATTCATGCTTTACCTTTCGGTGATCCGTGTTCCGAGACCATGTATGTACATGCTAGGCTCGTCAAGATCAAACCTTAGCTTCCGCATGAGCAAATCTGGCTTGCTCACGTTGTATACACTTGCGGAATCTAACACACCCGATCATCACGTGGTGCTTCGAAACAACAAGCTTTAGCAACGGTGCTTACTAAGGATGAACACTTTAGAACTTGAAATTCATGTGCATGAGGGATCATCTTATAATGCTACCGTCGTTAACTAAGCAATACAAGATGCATAAAGGATTAACATCACATGCAATTCATAATATGTGATATGATATGGCCTTTCTTCTTTGTGCTTCCGATGTCCATCTTCAAGCACGAACATGATCTCCATCATCACCGGCATTGCATCAAGGTCCATGACGCTGCTCCATGGTTGTCGTCCACCGGCTTCAACTATTACAACTACTTTGAATAGACACGCGAGTCTTAACAGAATTTAAAGACAACCATATGGCTCATGCCGGTTGCCAACTTACAATAAGGAACATTGCATACATCAAATATAATCACAATCATGGCCATATCACATCACAGCACACCCCTGCAAAACAAAGTTAGACGCCTCTACTTTCTTTGCATGTTTTACGTGGTTTGGGGCTTTCAATAAGTGTCGTTCTAACTTACGAACAAGAACCACAACATTGATACTAGTATTGTCAATCACCCGTTGTAAATTGAATCTTAACTATGTTGGAAGAAACAGGCACCCGCAAAGCCACTTATACAATACAAGTTGCATGTCAAGCGTGGAGCAAGTCTCATGAACGATGTCATGTAAGGTTAGCCCGGGCCGCTTCATCCCACCATCCCGCAAGATGCAAAGTACACAAGAAGCAATTGACAACAAAAGCATCAACTCCCACAATGACCATTGTGTTCTACTCGTGCAACAGATCTACATATAAACCTGGCTCTGATACCACTGTAGGGTTTCGTAGCATGGAAAACAAAAAATTTCTACCGCATACAAACAAACAAGCCAAGATCTATCTACTAGATTGTAGCAACGAGTCGATGGAATAACTCACCCTCGAAGATTCCAAAGTGTTTAACAAGAGCGAATTCTCGTGGGTGATGTAGTCATACTCTTGCTAATCTCAAGATCGCGAAGACGATCCTTCCGGCGCTGTGTTCCGGCAGCGCTTCCGCAGTCGGTCACACATTCGGTACTCGACGAAGACCTTCCTCTCCCTTGTTCCAGCAGGCAGTGGAGGTTGTAGCACTCTCCTCGCTATTCCGGCAGCACAACGGCGTGGTACCGGAAGTAGAGGGGAGATCTCGCAGGGCTTCGCCTTAAGCCGGAGCGAGTATGGTGGACTATGAGAGAGATCCTCGGTGATCTAGGGTTTAGACGCACCAAGGAGGAGGGTCTAGGGCCGGCGGCTAGGGCTTGGAGCTGTCCAAGTCAGCGGCTAGGGTTTCCCTAGGCGGCAGCGGCAGCAGGAGGTGGCGACGCCGGCAGCTGGGAGCTAGGGTTTTGGGTGGAGGTGTTGTGTGCTTGGAGGGGCAGCCCTGCCCCTCCTTATATAGGTGGAGGGGCGCGCCAGGGGAGGGGAGTCCCTCCCCAACTCGGTTTCCCAAGTGGGCCAGCGATGGAGGGGAGTAACTCCTCCCCGAGTAGGTTTCCTACTTCCCCTCCACCTCACAAAATAGCCGTTTGACTTTTCAAATTGGCGTTTGACTTTTCAAACTAGGATTTGATTAAACCCTTTATTTTGTTCAGTGATGACACCTAGTACATGATGCAATCATTCCAACTTGTTATGACACATTCATGTACCCTTCCCCTCTGGAGTGTCGGACATTCTAGAACCTTCTAGAACATTCCCGATGAAAACACCGGAACCATTCTCCAACCCCGAAACAGGACTTTCCTTATATGAATCTTATTCTCCGGACCATTCCGGATCTCCTCGTGATATCCCGGATCCCATCCGAGACTCCGAAAAACATTCGGTCTCTTACTCATCATTCCATAACTACTCAAACAACGTCGAATCCTTAAGTGTGTCTCCCT